>CM054058.1:443602664-444329305 GCA_028641055.1 Alopecurus myosuroides | reverse complement strand
CGGAGGAAGCTCAGGTTGTTAGTATCCTTAAGAAAACTGATTCGCATAGGAATCTTACGTACTTGCAAAATACTTGAATGCTAATGAGGAACATGATCTACATAGCATGATTATTAAAAAATCCTCTAATTTATCAGAGGATCTGGCCGAGGATGAGGAGAGTGCTCCTCTGGATTGTGTGATTCCAAATCCTTCTTTGGTTGAAAACACTTTAAGGATAAAAAAAGCAAAGGCAATGGCCTAACTATTAAGAGAAAGAGTGCTAGGCTTGAAAATTTTAAGAAATTTATCACGATGAAAGGTATGATTTGGAATAGTGATGGGTTTGGGATACGGCAAAGCATTGGTTCGTGAAAGAATCGATTTTAGAGAAGAAGCTGGATTTTGTAGCCATAATTGAGACGGGGAGATCGGAGTTTGCATCTCATTTTTTTCCCATCTCGCTAGTTGCATGGAATACTTGTGGTATTGCTTACCACCACATGGTCGTTCTGCGGGCATTCTTGTTGGCTTTAGTAGAATGACTATTTCGGTCCAAGAATTTGTTTCTGGGATTTCTGTATCAAATTTAAGCTCAATTTAAAATCGGATGGCTTTGTGTGCTCATTAGTGATTGTTTATGGGGCTGCACAAGATACTCTTAAACCAGATTTTCTAGCAGCGTGTTTGCGAGAATAAAGATACTCCTATGTTGGTAGGAGGTGATTTCAATATTATCCAGTAGACACGAGGAGAAAAAGATGATAATTTCAACGCCTGTTGGCCCTTTATCTCTAATGCTATTATTCAGAGTCTAGACCTGAAGGAATTGAAACTTTTGGGTAGACAATATACTTGGGTGAGTAGAAGGGTTGTTTAAACTTTTGAAAAGTTGGATCGGTTCCTTGCCAGTGTTGATTGGGAACAAAAGTTCCCTCTTGTTTTGGTCCATGCCCTACCGCGTTTGTGTTCTGATCATACGCCTCTTGTAATTGATCCAGGGGAGTGTGCTCACCTCGGCAATAAGGAGAGGTTTTAATTTGAGCTATCTTGGATGAGAAGGGATGGGTTCTTTGAGATGGTAAGTAGAGAATGGAGGGGCACGGTGGGTGGGGCATCGCCTATTGAAAGGTGGCAAAGTAAAATTAGACATCTTCGACAATTTTTGAGAGGTTGGGCGAAGAATATTAGTGGTGAATACAAGATGTTGAAACAAAAAATTTCATTACTTATTGAGGAGATAGATATTAAATCTGAAACTAATCTCTTGTCTCATGAAGAGAGGAAAGCCAAGAAAGACGCGAATGAGTGTCTAGCTAGGCTTCGTAGACATGAAGAGTCCAAATGGGCGCATAAAGCTAAAGTGAAACACATTACGGAAGGGGGGGATAATATGAGGTACTTCCATTTGATTGCTAATGGTAAGCACCGAAAAAAATGTATATTCCAACTTGAACAATACGAGGGAACAATAGTTGGGGAAAACAACTTGAATGTGTTTATCTCTGAGTATTATCAAAAATTGTTTGGAGCACCAAGTCTAGTTCCGTGACCATGATTGAAACTTATAACATGGACATGCCTCAGGTGTCTTCTCAGGAAAATATTTCCTTGACATCAGACTTCACTGAGAAGGAGGTGCTCGAGGCGATATCCCAAATGGAACATAATAAGGCTCCCCGAGGCAGATGGGTTTCCGGCTGAGTATTATCAAAAGTTCTGGGAGGTCATCAAGAGTGATTTAATGGATTTTTTCTCCCAACTGCAGAACGGAGAATTACCCCTATATAAGCTGGACTTTGGGGTTATCACTTTGTTGCCTAAAAGAGAGGATGCAAGCTGTATTGAGCAAGATAAACCTATTTGTCTGCTTAATGTGAGCTTCAAATTTTTTACTGAGGTGGGAACGAATCATGTTTCGTACATTTCCCACAAAGTTATTAGACCAACCCAATCTGCTTTCATCTTGGGTCGAAATATTTTAGAAGCAGTGGTTATCTTGCATGAGACTATTCACGAGCTGAAGACCAAAAAACTTGATGGGGTCATTTTCAAAATTGATATTGAAAAGGCTTACGACAAGGTGAAGTGGTATTTTTTGCAGCAAGCCCTATGGATGAAGGGGTTTGATAAAAAATGGTGTGAGTGGGCCAGCCGGTTTGTTCAACGGGGAGTGTGGGGATTCGTGTTAACGATGATATTGGGCATTATTTTCAAACGTTAAAGGTGTTGCGTCAAGGGGATCCTCTGTCGCCCGCGCTTTTTAATATTGTTGCGGATATGTTAGCTATCCTCATTTCACGGGCAAGGGATGATGTGCAGGTTAAATCCTTGATTCCTCATCTGGTTGAGGGGGGATATCGATTCTGCAGTATGCAGATGATACGATTTTGTTTTCTAGAAGATGATTTAGAAAAGGCGGTTAACATGAACTTAATTTTGGCTCTTTTTGAACAATTGTCTAGGTTAAAAGTTAACTTTCATAAGAGTGAGCTATATTGCTTCGGAAAAGCCGTTGAGCAGCAAGAGGAGTACATGTCCTTATTTGGTTGTGACATTAGTTCACTACAAGTACTTAGCTATTCCAATTCATTACCGGAAACTTTCTCAACAAATAATGGAAAATGGTGAAGGATCGTTTTGATAATAAGCTGGGATCTTGGGCCGGGAAGATCTTGTCTTACGGTGACTGGCTTGTTCTTGTAAATTCGGTCCTTACTAGTTTACCCATGTTCTTGTTATCTTTTTTTCCAGTGCCCGTCGGGGTAAGGAAGAGATTAGATTTTTTCGTAGCAGATTCTTCTGGAAAAGTGATCTGCATAAGAGAAAATACCGTGTGTCCAAATGGAGTATTATCTGTAGGCCGAAGGATCAAGGAGGTTTAGGAATTGAGGTCATAGAAGTTAAAAATAAATGTTTTATGTCAAAATGGCTCTTTAAGCTTTTGCACGAAAAGGGGGTTTAGCAAGAATTTATTTTTAACAAATATCTGTATGATCAAACTTTAACTCAAGTTGAGGCAAAACCTCATGATTCTCCTTTCTGGAAGGGAATCATGGCGGTGAAGAATGACTTCTGTCAATGAGGGTATTTTAGGATAGGGAATGGCCTATTCACTCGGTTTTGGGAAGATGTTTGGTTAGGTAATACTTCTTTGGCTGCTCAATATCCTTCCTTATTTAGTATTGTGAGTCATAAGCCTCTCAATATTCAGTTTAGAAGGAATTTCACCGGGGAATGGTGGGCTGCTTGGTTGCACTTAGTTCGGATTCTCATGATAGTTCAGCTTGCTAATGAGGACGATAATTTCGTTTGGGGTCTTACTGACATGTGGGTTCTCAGTAAAATCTATGTATACTGATTATATGCGTAGTCATACTCCTTATTTGCATAAATACCTATGAAAATTGAAAGTTCTCTTGAATATAAAAGTACTTATGTGGTTCCTTCAGCGCAAAGTCATTCTTACAAAGGATAATCTGGTATGGAGAAATTGGATTGGGTGTAAAAAAAATGTGTGTTTTGCGACTATGATGAGTCGATCGATCATCTATTTATCTCCTAGTCATTTGTGAGACATATTTGGAGATTGCTTTATTTCACGTTTAGCATAGCCCAACCTACTAGTGTTGAACATATGTTTGGTCATTGGCTTCAAGGGATAGACAAGAAAACCAAAACCCGCATACAAATTGGAACTTGTGCTTTTGTGTGGGTTATTTGAAATTCTTGGACTGATATTGTTTTTACCAAATCGAAAGGTTCTCATTTTTTGCAGGTCGTCCATCGAGCCACATACTGGATTCAAATGTGGTCGTTCCTTCTGCCTTTGGAGCAGCAGGCGCTTATGGAGTCTGGATGTTTTTGCCTAATGCGGTCGTTCGGGCTATCTACAGCCAGGGTGGCCGGTAACATACTAAGGCTTCAACATGTGTAGTCTTAGTTTATTGTCGGTATTTTGTTGGTTGTTTCTTCTGTCAATGTTGGAAAACGCTTGAGGTGTAATACGCTAAATTGTCACTATTCACTTTTAATATAAAAGCAACAGTTGAATCCATCACCATGATGCAGAGCCTTGGGTTATGTTTCCATTTCAAAAAAAAAAAATCCAATGGATAATGAGTAGTATTACACCTTCCAAATTGATTGTAAGCTCAGCGTGGAAATGACTCTTTGTTAGTTGTCTTAAAATAGCAAGTCCCGTCTTTTTAGGGCCTTAGAAAATTCTTGCTTGGCTAATTCAGCTAACAAGCGCATTGGTGGTCAGTGCAAATCTTGTACTCTAATATTTTGCTATTTCGCTACGGTAGAGAAATCGTGCACAAGAGAGCGTTGTTTTGGACATGTCATAAGTCCTAATTTAAAAACTTTTTATTTGAGAAAATTTATCCAGAAGGCAAGCATCCGGGTGTGTACAATTTGTGTCCGAATTCGACTTCCAATAATAAAAGCAAGCTTGTGCTTGGTTTCAGTGGAAACTATTAGGTTTTACATCTTATTTTAAACATGAGAAATTTTGCATGAATTTTGGGCGAATCGTGTACTAATATTTTGCTATTGCGCTAACGGTAGAATAAATATCATAAAGCTTAATTATTCCCATCCGTGCACAAGAGAGTAGTGTTTTGGACATGTCATAAGTCCATTTTTTTTTTTGAGAAAAGATATCCAAAGGGCATCTCATATCCGATATATAAAAACTTTGGCCACTGGTAATCTGGTATATGGTTTTAAGTATTTAGTTTCCCATATATTGTCTTGATAAATAATTTGTGACAACATGATAACCTTGCTGACCCTTGTACATACAACGCAATTGAAACTAGCGGTCAAAATTATATTCCCACAGCTGTTTCATTGTCGCTTTTTTTTTGTGTGAACCGGAGAGAAAAAGAGAGTAGCGTTTAAAATAAGATCCCGCAGGCAGTGCTGCAGGCAACGCACGCACCAGCTCGTCCACTACACTGCGCTGCCGCCGCATCACTTTGTGTAAACAACACTTCCTCGTTAGCGGCGGTCTCACGCGCTTTGCGATTTCGTGCGACGGTCATCATCATCGTCGTCACCATCAGTTTGTTAATTCACCCCGGCTAGCTAGACCATTGAATTCATCTAGTACGTGATTAGTTATTAAAAGGGCACGCGCTCCCAGTTTGGACTGCGTCCGTGCCTGGACCCAGTAGCTAGATGTCGCGTCCCTGATTAGTTGGAGGGATTATCGCTAGCATTTTACCTTGGAAGAGTTCCACAGCTCCGTGCGTGCCATTTGCTGGTCGACAAGAAATCGTCTTGCAGCCAGTATCAAACTCAAAGGAGGTATTAGCACTGGTGTACAAATACTTGTCAGGTGGGAGCAAATTCATACCACAAGTTGAAAATGTGGGTGGAGAGGCACAAAACGTTGTCAAGTTGGAGCAAACACATACAAAATCAATCAGAGGACGACATTTGGCAGCCACGCTGGCGCAGAGGTGGCCTTCGAAGTTTGCAGAAAGCCCCCCTTAAGAAAATAAGTCGCGCGGTTAGGTCCAATTTTTTTGCAGCTTGCGAAAAATTGCAGCGTACCCCCTGGTTTCTGGCGCATTTATTGCGAGACCCCGACCACTTTAATTCGCTCGTTCCACATTAGAGGAGCAGAGCGAGGCCTTTCCTCGACGTACTCGCGATTGTCGCCTTCTCCTCCTCGTGGCGACGCTCTCGCAGGCGGCGGCCATGGCGGACGACCCCGTGTACCGGCGATTCAACATGGAACCTCCAGATTACGGTGTTGTATCCTCTCCCTCTCCTCTCCTCTGTAACTGGCTCCGTTTGTCCGCTTGGGGTTGGGTTTAGTTAGGGTTCTAGCTCGCAATGATTCAGGTGGGTATGGGTGAAGAAATCGATGGGATTCGTATTGCATGTAGCTAGGCTTGAAGAAACTTCTATTTCTTTACGAATCATTAAGCTTTTTGGTGAACAACAGGGTGGTTCCGCTGATTGTTTGTGCGGGATTGTGAGGCCAAGTCGTGGTGTTGTAGTTCATATGGTTAGTGTTTTGTTGATGTGTAGGTACTAAGAGATGTTATAGAACCATTCAAACTTCAATCGGATGATGCCCTGTTTTCCCCTGTTTGAGTAATTTTATCTGAAAGTGCACAAAGTTTGCTCCTTTAGTCTGTATTTTTTACTTGTTGTAGTTTGCAATGCAGGTGATGATCCAGACAGATTCGTTGTAGGAATAGAACACAATGGCTTCTTTACAGGGGTGCGTGATGACATTGATTACACTGATGGCACCTTGGATTTCTTTGATTATTGCCACACTGACACCTGGTCACTGCTATGGATTCATGATTTCATTAAGCTGTTAGGCCATGTAATTGACAGAAGAATGCATGTGTATTGGTGTCTTCCTGGTAAGAAACTCAATGATGGTGTTGTGTGCATTCAGAATGACTCTGTCATAGTTGAAATGATTAGAGCAGTGAAGGAGGAGAAGGTACTCTGCATTTTGGTTGATCACACTGATTTTCTGAATCTACTAAGGCATGATTGCATTGTGAAGTTGGGGGGATGTAACAGAGGAAGATACAGTGGTAGAGGTAGCAGATAAAACTCCAAGAATTGGCAGAGATGATGGCAAGGCAGACTCATCTTCTGTTGTTTCTGCAGCACAGTTTATAAGATGGAGCAATGGCAGTGAAAGGAATGGCAGTGAAGCACAAGATGGAGAGGATGTGGAGACAGATTCTGATTTCTATGACAATGATTATGATGTAGAAGATGGTGATGATGAGATCTTTGAAGCTAATGTGGACAAGGAGTTGAATGATCACAATGAGCAACTGGCCATCACAGAACAGGAAGATGATGCAGGCTTAGAGCATGAAGATTTGAGTCTGACCAAAGAGCAAGAGCTTGAGCTGAAGTACAAATTCAGTCAGTTCAATGCTTTAGTGGATATGAACATGCCTGATTTCAAGGTTGGCATGTATTTTTACTCTATTAAAGAGATAAGAGAGGCAGTGAAAGCATACAACATCAGAGAAAGAGTGAGGCTTAGGAACAAAAGAAATGAGTCCACCGGGTTGGATGTTGTCCGTGATGGAGATTGTGATGGTGGTTGCACATGGTTTTTGAAAGCTTCTGAAGATAGTAGAACATATGCTTTTGTGGTGAGACAATATTGTGGTGCACATAGGTGTGAGAGAATTTGGGAGAGCAAGAACTTGACTGCAAAATATCTGACTGAATTTTTCCTCAGTGAGTTTAGAGACAACAAAAAAATGGACTTATCAACATTTAAAACTAAAATTCAAAGAGAGTTTAACATGGTTCCAAATATATGGAAGTTGAGGAGAGCAAGGAAGCAAGCACTGACAATTATCCATGGGGATGAGACAGAACAATTCAGTCTACTGTGGGATTATGGTGAAGAGTTAAGAAAATCAAATCTTGGTTCCACTATCTTCCATAGCACAAATTTGTCTAAGGAGCAGGGAGATGTGATTCCAAAACACCATTTGGCAACTTTGTATTGGTCTTATGATGCCTGCAAAAGAGTGTTTCTAGAAGGATGTAGGCCACTAATATGCATAGATGGGTGCCATATAAAGACCAGGTACAAAGTCAATTTTCTTACTGCAGTAGGCATTGATGCAAATGACTGCATTTTTCCAATTGCATTTGGGCTTGTTGATGTTGAGTGTACAAGTGCATGGGAATGGTTTCTGACTAGTTTGAAGAAAGATTTGAATATCACAAACACTTCTCACTTCACCATCATGAGTGACAGGCAGAAGGGGCTCATTAAAGCTGTGTGTACAGTTTTTCCTGAATCAGAGCACATACATTGTGTAAGGCATATCTACCAGAACTTTCACACGAAACACAAAGGTGAGACATTGAAGAATGATCTGTGGGTTGTTGCAAGGTCAACAAATCTTCCTACTTGGAAGAAAAACATGGACAAGCTTCAAGTTGATAGCCCAGAAGCATATGCATGGGTTGAAGAACTTGTGCCAAGCACATGGATAAAGGCATTTTTTCAGGAATTATGCAAATGTGATATGTTACTGAACAATCATTCTGAAGTGTTCAATAGCTACATCAATGAGGTCAGGGAAATGCACATATTATCAATGCTAAAGAATATATTCTACAAAATGATGCATAGGATTGTTCTTAAGAATCAGAAAGCTGAAGGTTGGGATGGAATCATATGTCCTAAAATCAAGAAAAAATTGGATAAGTACACTGAATTTGCTAAGAATTGTGGTGTGGAAGTTTCAGGTGGTGGGAAGTTTAAAGTTACCTCTGGAGAATTTGAAACAGGATACATAGTGGATCTGAAAGGGAGGGTTTGTGACTGCAAGAGATGGCAATTGACAGGGATACCATGCCACCATGCAATTGCCTGTTGCAGACATAAAGAATTGCTCCTGAGAAGATGGTGCATAAGTGTTATAACATAGAGACACACAAGAAAGCCTATGCTTTCAACTTGGCACCACTAAGAGCAAGATGATTTTGGGACAAGAGAATGGAGTCACTAGTCACTATCCACCCCCCTCTTTACACCCAAACTCATGGGAAGGCCTAGAAAAACAGGAGGAAAACACCTGAAGAAGTAGAGAAAAATGGTTCTAAGAAACTAACAAGGGCAGGACTGCAAATGCATTGCTCAATTTGTAAAAAGGCAGGCCACAACAAAAAAGGCCATGGCAAGTACATGGAAGAGCTAGCCAATGCCACATTTCAAGAACAAGATGAAGATGGCCATATGGACAACCCTGCCATTTTGCAGCACATCATTCATCAGCCTATAAGACCTCAGCTAGATCCTAGGAATCAACCTCACATGATGGTGCATATTATGGCCCAGGAGGTTAATTTTTGCTGCATTTCTCTACAGAATTTTCCTACACTTACCTTAGTTGCTTACTGTGTGAACTGATTTTCTGTATTTTTTTTGTGAACAGGTATGATCACCCATCCCAAGACCAAATGTCCCTTTGCCCGAGGAGAGTGCTTTTGTGGTTGATGCCAGGGAGTCTATTCCTGTTGGTGGTGGTAGATTAACAACTGCCAACATTGATTTGAATTCCTCGGTCAGAAACCAAACTGCAGCTAACTCAATGCCTGGCAGAGGCAGAGGCAGAGGTAGAGGTAGTGTTAGACCCACAAAAAGAAAAGCTGATGACTCTGGTGCAGGCAGCTCTGTACCAACAGGAGGCAATGCACCAGGAGGCAAAGTACCCAGAAGCAGATCAAAAGGATTCAAAGCACCAAGAAGCACTGCAGGTAATGCCGGAAGAGGAGTCGATGTACCAACAGGGGGCAATGCAGCAACAACAGGGAGCAATGGAGCAACATGAGCCAATGCAGCAGCAACAGGGGGCAATGGAGCAACAGGAGCCAATGCAGCAACAGCAGGGGAAATGGAGCAACAAGGGGCAATGGAGCAACAAGAAGTAATGGGAACAGAGGTTACAACACTGCACCAGACTCTGCTGACTGGTGGTTGTTTGGTGATGACATAGTTGTACCAGCAGGAACACTACCAGATTTAAATGAGACATTGACAACCATAGAGATGCGAGAAGAGCTGCCCATCACTCAAAATGCACCTGATGCTATGTAGATGCATTCTCTTGTTTTAGTTCAAACTGAACTTGTTATTGGCTGTGCTGTCAAATTTGAGTTCATATGTGAACTAAATGTACTGAGATGTAATTTATGAGTGGGAAAACCATTAATAGGAAACACTTGGTTCCATTACATAACAGATAGCACTTGGTTCCATTACATACCACGTAGCAGTTGGTTCCATTACATAACATAACTACTTGGTTCCATATTACATAACATAACTAGAGATAACTTGAGATAGCCACTTGGTTTCAGTACATAACATAGCATGACATATGAAGATGGAGTCTTCTTCAAACTCCATTGGCTTGAAGAAGGAGCTGATGCTTTTCAGTTCCAAGGCCAAAAGCTCCTGCCTCAATCCTGTCCAGAAACACCTTCAGGAACCCATCTGGATTCCTCCTGAACCAAAACATTAGAACCTCACTCTCTTCATAGTTCTGGTCATCCACAACATACATCCATTCTGAATTCATGATGGATTGCTTCTTGGCCTTGTCCATCTTAATCTTGACATAAGCACTCTTCTTGTTCTTCTTAAAGTACATCTGTATGCCTGCTCCAGTCTTTGTCAGGTACTGCTTCAGATATGTCTTGGTGTAGTCCTTGTTGAAATACTACAATGCAGAACAAGAAGAGTGGAACTCAGTGAACTAATTACAACAAAAAAATTATGTTACAGCCATAACTAAGAAAAACCAACTAACAACATACCATCTTCCCTTTTCCTCCTGCTGCAACATGAGCATCTCTAACAGTGAAAACATACAGAGGAATTCTTGGTTCCTATTCTTCACAAATGCTCTTTAGAATGACAACTTGTTCAGGAAGCAAGGCCACACGATTGGGGTACACACGCCATGCATCATATGAATCTTCTGCAGCCCATTTTGGCCCTATATTGTAGCATGTGCATGTCAACATAGGAGTACAAAAATAGGGGAGTACAGAGTACATCTAACCAACATCAAGGGACCACTCCAAAATAGTACAGAAAAGCCCTTATTCACACATACCTTTGATAGTCATTCCTAGTGCCTTGTCCATCTGGCATTCCTCATAAGAAGGTTCTGAACTCTCAACAGATTGATCATCTGAGATTTCTATCACATCAACAAGCCTAGCAGCAGCCATTGACCTAGAGGCAAGGAAGGAATGGATTCAGAAACCAAAACAACAAAATACATTGAGCACCTAGTAGATCTAAGAGACAAGGTCAAGATTTCTGGTTTTTCTTACCTGGATGACAGGACCAGCCACTGGTTTCGCCGTCGAGCAGTTCCTGTCGCCGGTGAGATACTCAATCGCCAGAGAGGAGGTGGGTGAGGAGTTAAGATGAGGAGTGAGTGAGTGTGGGGACGGTTCCACAGTCAGTAACTGCGATTTATTACATGGGCACTGACAGGTGGGCCAACATACTAGTAAGGGCATTTTGTCTGCTACGTTTTCTACCATGCAAAAAAATCACCTAAATTCACTCCTATTACAAATATTGACTTGCAGATATCTAACTTGCAAATATTTACTTCACAAACCATTTATTTATTTCATCAGAAAACATTGTTCACAGAACAAGATTTATTTCATCACAAACCAGTAGACACACATTCAGGTCACTAACACTGAACCTGGATATTGCACTAACACTGAACTTTCAGGCAGACATTCACTGTAGCATAAATTTACCTAACACTAAACCTAACACAAATACAACAAATCCAAAAAGAACAGTCATGTACTTTCCCTTAACTTCCTTCATCTCTGCATTTTGAAGTGCGAGTTGCAATTGTAGATTATGAACAACCATGTCACCTGCAACATGTCCCTCTAGGTCCATTTCGTTTCCTTCACTAGTGGATACAACAACATCGAATTCTTCAGTCCCTGCAACGTTGCCTCCACCCTTGAGCCGCCACACTTCATCACGTAGATCTCCAATGAGATTAGTGAAGAACTTGGAAATTTCGGCATCATGCCACTTCACAAATCCACAACCACCACGCTGTTCCAAATAAAACAGCGGGACACGTCACCATTGAAGCTCACCAGAGCAATGTACAACACACGAAAAATAAATCTAGCTCCCATTGAACACTTGAAATGCAGAGCACACAGCGAAATCGAACTACCACTGAACACTGGAAATGCAGAGCACACAGAGCAATCGAGCTCACCTTAGCATCAACAAATGCATTGTATCGTCGCCCAGGGTTTAGCTTGATCCAGGAGATCTAGCGCGGCGCCTTCCGCCGTGGATCGCAGCGGCAGTACACCACGGTCTCGTACGCCATGGCGCTCTCGCGATACGGTACGGGGGACCTCCCATCCCCGCCCCTCCTACCACTAGCTCGCCGGAAACCGGGAGCTGATGACCCCGTCGACCACGACATCGCCGCCGTGCACCGCGCCGCCTCCTAGGGTTACGCTCCCCCGGTTCTCTCCCTCGAACAAGAGAAAGGGGAATTAAAGTGGTGAGAGCCTCGCAATAAATGCGCCAGAAACCAGGGGTGCGCTGCAATTTTTCGCAAGCTGCAAGAAAATTAGACCTAACCGCGCGACTAAAATTCTTACGGGGTGGTTTATGCAAACTTCGAAGGCCACCTCTCTGCCAGCGTGGCTGCCAAATGCCGTCCTCTGATTGGTTTTGTATGTGTTTGCTCCAACTTGACAATGTTTTGTACCCCTACACCCACATTTTCAACTTGTTGTATGAATTTGCTCCCAGCTGATAAGTATTTGTACCCAGTGCTAATATCTCAACTCAAAGGGATATGGTATGAACATGGTCTCTGTAGAAAAGGTTTCTCACGGACTTTTCTGAGGAAAGTGGCGCCTGAACAGACAGATAATTAGTGCATCCACATTCCACAGTACCCTGATCATGACCTGCTTAACTAACTACAGTTAAGCTGTTAAGGAATAGGACAACCCAGGCAGAAAAGGGAGCGCACGAAAACGAGTGCCGACCACGAGGCGGCTGGCAAACATGGATGGATAGAGCTACCTCCACCACCTTTTGCCCCCACCCCCACCAGCTAGCTGCAGCTGCACTGCACCAGAGCACAGCACAAAAAAAATCTCTCGTCGACAAGTTCGCCGTCCGACTCCCATCCTCGTCACCAGGACAGGCACCCACGCACAGCGTTCCGACACATCTATAAATACCACGCGCTTCCCACTTCACAGCCAGGTCAAAGCACCCACACATAAAACCACAAGCAAGGAGGAGCAGGTTGCCAGCCGAGCAACAACCAAGACCGTGTCTCTCCGACCGCCTCCATTCAATTCTTCTTCCTCCTCACCGGCTCTCCCTTCAATTCTTGCTCCCAATGGCGGCCGCCAAGACGGTCGAGCGACTGGCGCAGCGGCTGGTCACCCCGGCCGAGCCCACGCCGGCCGGCCCGCTCCGCCTGTCCTGGCTCGACCGGTACCCGACCCAGATGGCTCTCATCGAGTCGCTCCACGTCTTCAAGCCGTCCCCTGACCGGGACCTCTCCAGCGCGGGCCCGGCGAGGACCATCGAGCGAGCGATCGCGCAGGCGCTGGTCCAGTACTACCCGCTCGCCGGCCGCCTGGGCTTCACGGACGACGGCGGCCTGCTGCAGGTGGACTGCGGCGGCGACGGCAGCGGCGTCTGGTTCACCGAGGCCGCCGCCGCCTGCGGGCTCGAGGACGTCGAGTACCTGGAGCACCCCATGATGATCGCCAAGGACGAGCTGCTGCCGCCCACGCCCGCGCAAGAGAAAGACGAGCGGAAGCTCATCCTGCTCGTCCAGGTCACCACCTTCGCCTGCGGCGGCTTCGTCGTCGGCTTCCGCTTCAGCCACGCCGTCGCCGACGGCCCCGGCGCCGCGCAGTTCATGGCCGCCGTCGGGGAGCTCGCCCGCGGCCACACCGTCGAAAGCTTGACGGTCGCGCCGCAGTGGGGCCGCGAGGCGATCCCGAACCCGGCCGGCGCCGTCATCGGCAGCCTGCCCGAGCCCCGCGGGCGCCAAGCACCTCGAGTACCTCGCCATGGACATCTCCGCGGACTACATCGCCCACTACAAGGCCCAGTACAACAACGCGGCGCACGGCGGATCCTGGTGCTCCGCGTTCGAGGTGCTGGTGGCCAAGGCGTGGCAGAGCCGCGCCCGCGCCGCGGGCTTCGACCCGGACTCTGACATTCACCTCTGCTTCGCCATGAACGCCCGCCCGCTTCTCCACGCCTCGCTCCCGCGCGCCGGCGCCGGGTTCTACGGCAACTGTTACTACATCATGCGCGTCTCGGCGCCCGCGGCAAGGTGGCGAGCTCCTCGATCCCCGACGTGGTGAAGATCATCAAGGACGGCAAGAGGCGGATGCCGGCGGAGTTCACGCGGTGGGCGACGGGGGAGGCCGGGGCCAACGGCGGCGTGGACCCGTACCAGATCACGGCGGACTACCGGACGCTGCTGGTGTCAGACTGGACGCGGCTCGGCTTCGCCGAGGTCGACTACGGCTGGGGCCCGCCGGCGCACGTCGTGCCCCTGACGAACCTCGACTACATCGCTACCTGCATACTGGTGAAGCCGTGGGCGCACAAGCCAGGGGCGAGGCTCATCACGCAGTGCGTCACGCCTGACCGCGTCGCCGCCTTCCACCAGGGCATGCTCGACATGAACTGAGGACCGGAGCCTAGCACCACGAAGAAGAGTTCAAACCGAAGGAAAATACTACTACTAGGATTTGATTTGACTTAGTGATTAGGTTGGTGATTAGTGATTATTTTATTGGGTTAGTTATGTGGAGGAAAAAAACTAGTAGCAGCTCAGCTCCTCCCCGATTTGGGGAGTTCTGATTGGGTTTGGTGGGAAAGCCACCAACTAAGCTAATCCTTGGTGGAATATAAAAGATTCTTTTGTGACATATAGTGGAATATTTTTATTCTTTCTGTAAATCTTCAGAGCTCACAGTGTGTCTGAATTTATGTAGTACCAGAGAAATGGGAATGGGATACATGGTGATGGTGATCTGACCATCTTCTCTTGCGCTCATGAGGGATGGCAATGGGGGCAGGTTTGGGTGTGTTAATATGATCCAAATCCATGTACATATCCATGAGGTTGTTCATTGCTCATCCATGAAACTATCCATGGGTCACGGGTGTTACCTATGCCCAAACCCGTTGGATATCCACCGTGGATATCCAGATCCACGAAGCATAAAAAATCCATCTATAACAATGTGGACGTGGCAACATCAACGATCAAAATAAAAGATCACATAACACAAAACACCATCCATAATAATGGGTTAGTCCTTAGTAGGAATAAAATTAGACCATTGGGTCTCGTATGTTGGGTTTTTAAATTAATTATACTTAGGATTTAAGCCATAATTAAATTAGATGTGTCACCTACATGTGGGCTATATTTTTTAAATAGATATCCAACGGGTATCCATGGAGCTAGTTTTGCATCCGTGCCCAACCCGAAAGTTCATGGATATCCACCCGCGAAAATCCATGGATAGAAGATACCCTCCAAACCCTTATCCACCGGGTTGGATATCCATGGATATCCTGATCCGTGGATAATATAGCCATCCCTAGCTCATGCTGCTATCTCCATCCATGAACATGCTCCATAAATTGTGCCTCTCATGGATCCATTATTATTGAGAGAAACAAACATATTTAATTTAGCCACTATATATTCTCGTATATATTTAAGTTAGCGCGCACGAGCTCTAGTCATAAGTAGTTGTAATAGAAGTGGTGTCGTAGATGCGTCTACAGTAGGGATGTATCCTCGTCAGTCTCACCTAGGCCTTCCTGCAGCGGTATTCGTGGACTCACTGGACACAGAGCTCGTGGCGATCTAGCTCGTATGCCTTGCTCCAAGGCGCTAGACTAATTCGAATATGAGGGGTCACGCTAATCTTTTTGTTAGCATCAAACTTGGGAGCAAATCCTGAGCGGCGCATTCTAGGGTGGAAAGAGCTAAACACCTGCATGGCCGACAATAAGTGTATTCTGGCGCTATCTAAAATTTCAGGGCCTTTTTATGTGAGTTTTGCAGTATATGGGTTTATTAGTTATAAACCGGACTCATGCAATGGATTTATTAGTTAGAAACCAGAATCAGTGGGGAGGGGGAGGGCAATTGCCCCCATCCCGTATGGTAAGATGTAGAAACTAATTAATAATTTTTGGAACATGAATATGATCGTTTGAGTTGTTCAAAGTAGCTAAATTTATGAATAACCTCTAAATTCAATAGAAATGGCTTCAAGCGCAAATTACTTAAATATCATTAAGATAGACTGAACTCTCATTCTAAATTCTAGTATAATAGGAATTCATGGTTACTGAGTTGGATTGATTTCTCACACTTGTAACATCTTCTATCTAAAACAAATACATCTTTATGAGAAAATTTACTAAACATCAGATTGATTTTATGATAGCCATTTGCTTTGGTTCATGGACATAATAAAATCACTAGTTTGAGTAAACACTTTTCAATTTGGTCATAGAAATATTCCTATAACAAGTTTTGTTAAATGCAAGACAAGTTTTAAAGGAAATAACCCAACAAAAATAATCAAGACACGAGAACTTCCGAAACACTTCCGTAGATAGCTCATTTAAGCAATGGTCAAAATCAGTGGTGATATAGTCTATGGCAATATAGAAAGTGTTCGCACTATACATATTATCAATAATGACCTGGTGTTTTCCCATTTTCTTGATTTTCTCATTTTTTACCATTTCATTAAAAACTTAGCATTATGATGTCATTTCCTGGGAAAATTGACATCTTCGAAGAGAGCTCTCGACTATTATTTTTCCAATTGAGCAAACATGTCTTCATATTCTTGACCAAATACATTTTTAACTGAACTAATATAATTAAAATTGCAGATCACACTACTAGAAATCTACTCTTTACCGACAGTGTTGTGTAATAGCTGACGGGTCATTATGACCGTCGGGAATTACTTGAATAGACGACGGTTTGGAGAATAACCTACGGTTAAAGTCAACCACACGCCTAAGATCATACATAGCCGACGGTCCTAGGTAATAACCAAGGGGTGCGAACAACCACACATTCATGTCTTAACATAGCCGACGGTGGTGATCAATTGCCGAGAGTCTGTAATGGGCACACAGTTATCCGCCCTAAGCCCCGACGGTACCAATACATAACCGAGGGGGAATTGAAAACCCATGGATATTATGTGCAATACCCGACAGTTACTTGATAACACTCGGTTATTAGTCAGAAATACCCGACGGCCATAACATATAATCGACGGGGGGGGAATTACTCTAGGTTACTTGTTCTTATAGGCGAGTGGTAACACTCGGTTATTTTAATTGATAGCCGATAGTTCAAAAAAGATATCCGACAATTGTAGAGTGACACATATCCATGAAAATGTTGGTCTAATGCCTTCGGGGGTCCCCCGGTCGTCGGATGCGTGGGTTCCGGCTGTCACGTCGTTGGGTCGTGGCTCAACCGACCGACCTCCCCCCCCCCCCCCCCCCCCCGGTGGAAAACGGATCCTCGGGAGGTGCGACCGCCCACAACCGCTCTTGGCAGGATGAAGACTATGCGTGGCACGGGTGGAAGGGCCGCGGTTACACATGGGGGCGATCTCTGTGACTCCCCCCCCCCCCCCCGCGTAACCCGATATAAAAAGAAGGGACAGAAAAAAGAAAGAAAGTGAGAGGAAAAAGAGATAGGGGAAAGAAAGAGGGGAGAAGGAGAGAGGAAAAGAGACATGAGAAAGAAAGAGTGGGAGAAGAAGATGAAAAGAAAGGAGAAAGAAAGGAGAAAGAAAGGGGAGGGAGGAGAAGAGAAGAACACCCTTGTAATCTCTCCAGAACTCATCAAATCCATACCAGACATGCATGACGCAGTGATCTCGTAATGGCCTGAACTTGGGTAAAAAGTTGTGCCTGTATGTCGTGGGATTGACTCCTCATTTCTCCCCCTAGATAGGCCAGGAAAAACGGTGCAGTAATCTCCCTCGCTATCTGCCAAACAAGTCAGTGAGTTTGGAAGTGGGTCACTCCCGGTGTCCGCGTTTTGACAAGCGACAAAAAACAACGTAATCTTACTTCTTACATCACCGCGATGAGATGAACTGGAATATTTATAAACACAACCTTACATGCATGGTTGCCTATGTTAATTTGATATCGTGGCTTGTTGCAGTTCCAATTTACTACTCCATCCGTCCAGGATTATAACTAGTCCCCTAATGAAGAGCATCGCGACCAAGGCGCGATTATACCGGTGCCATTTTCACTAACCAGCGTGACAGTTTCCCATTTTCTAATTAATAGCGCAATTAATTTGGCCATGCAAACTAATCAAGGTGCGGCTGGGTGGGATTTCACAATTATTACAGCATGGTTAACTAGGATCATAAATGATTACACGACTTATTTGGAGACAATTTCGAAACAAATAGAAATCTACTAGGGGACTAGTAATATTGGACGGAGGAAGTATTAATCAATAATATCGACGAGTGTAAAGTCCTAACGGTCTTTATTTGACATGATGACCGATCGGATAAATGGTTGACTAGATGTGACCACTTATACGCTTTGTGTATATATATCTAAATCCTATAACATTACAGATCTATCGTCAATGTTTTAAAAGAAAGACCCTCGGACAAACAAAAAAATAAATGCAGCAAGGTACTTGCCATTCGCCACCGTATTGACTTGACCTCGAGGTTCGGGTGCCCGCGCTGCCGCTGGGGAACAAGCCACTTGGGGCAACACCTATAGGGAATCCCACACCGAGATCCTTCAGGATCCCCTGGCATGGAGGAACAAGGTTATTAGGCTCGCGGCGGAGCGTGGAGTGGCCGCCATGACCAAGGATAGCCGTGGTAAAACTTTGCCGATCTCTGCATGTAGTCGCCGCAGTCTATGAAGCACGTCGAAGAGCACGCTTTCTTCCATCCCCCGTGTGCGATTCTAGCTAATAGCAATGTGGCACATCCTTCTTCCGTGTCGCCATGACGCCACCCACAGGCAAGCGAGATTCGAAGCACCACCAGACCCGAACTTGGGCTTATTCGAAGGAGCACCCTAAGATCGGCTGCTCCACCACGCCACCTGCGAAAGACACACGCACAAGAGCTTCTCCATGCTTTGGTCGCCGCCAGGAGCGACCATGCCAGGCGTCGAAACAAGAGAGATGCCATATGTCGACATTCGCCACAAGGGACAACACAACGAAGACCTAGGACATCTCTACTAGACCCTAATACTACTCTGTACATAGATGGGGGCGGTACTTGAGACCCTACGACATCCAAGGGCAAGCACCGGAGATGAGAGAGGCCAGACATGGAGGACGACGGTGAACTCTCAAGCTACAATAGAAGAAGGGGGGGGGGGCGGGGGGAGGGAGAGACTCCGAGAAGAAGGAGAAAAGTTTCCTCCTTCGAAACACTTAACAATTAATTAAAAATGCAAGTTGTTTTTTTAGAAATCCATGGTTTCATAGAGTATTTATGATTGTTTTAGTCACTTACAAAATCTCTAAAAACATTGCGGGGTTACTAGCTTACTGAATACTGATGTTGTCATTGAAATTGTTTGACTTTCCTTTTTTTGTACTGTTTTAATTTTCTACTCGTGTACGTGTACCACACGAGGCAAAAGTTAAACTGCATACGTGTCCGACGACGGTCAAGCTATCTAGTCAACAGAGCTGCAGGTAGCCCCACCGTTCACCGCCTTGCCTCAGTTCCACCAAAATTCCCCATTCAGCTCTAATCTAATCTCAGTTGCCCCTAGCTGGATCCAGGCCATGGCGGAGCCATAATGGAGATTACCAAGCAGCAGAACATATCGTGCAGTCAGTGGTGCTCATCGGGGACGGAGGCGTACGGCGCACATATCATTGGCGGCAACGGGCATGACCTTGCGGCCGTGCTCACGCGACCGTCCGTCTCGGCGCGGACTGCGACCATGCGTGGAAGCAGGAGCTCGCTCGAGACCTACGGCGGCGCGGACTGCGACCATGCGTGGAAGCCAAAGCTCACTCGAGCCCTACGGCGGCGCCGACTGTCTGGTATGTTTGGACGAACACCGTCGTTGGTGCTTGTTCACTTTCCTACTACAAAAAGGTGCTTAGTCTTGAATTATAATTTCCGTTTTTATTTTTCAGATTATGGGGGTCGTTTTGGTGTGAGACACTGGCGGTGACCATCGTTCTGGTCTGAGACACTGGCTCGATCAGGCTCAGGGGATGGTGCACCAGACCGTGTTCAATGCTATTTTGGCGCGCCCACGAACAGAGTCCGTGCTCTGTCCGCCCACGAACAGAATTTCCGCACTCCCCGCCCACGAACAGAATTCGCGCCCTTGCCGCCCACCAGTTCCCAACATTTCCTAGTCTCCCGAGCCTCTCACAATCATAACGTATTCCCCCAAACCGATCTTGGTCCGGCCTCCCGAGCTGCTTCCTCCGACGTTTGAGGTGTGGTTCCTTTGTTTCACCTGCGATGGACGAGGACGAACACGAGGTGCACGGCGGCTCCTCTGCTTCCCCAGGAAGGGAAGAAACATCACGAGGCAACGATGGGGGCGCTACACGGTATCTCTCTCATCTTCATGATTTCTTTTCTTTACCCCTCAGACTTTTGTCATACGCCCTCTTGCTATGGACCTCTATGCGATCACACCATAAGTTAACTACTAGGTATTTTGAAATCGCATCAAATTAGCCTCTATAGTAGATGCCTCTGTCTATAGTTAATAGTTGCCCTTTGTGAATAGATAGAGAAGTTGTAGATGTACATAGCTGGAATCATGCCGTCGAATTTCTGTGCTTGGCCATTATAACTTGTTGTCTGATGTATTTTTCTTTTTGCTCTGAAATTTTCGAATTCCAGTCCATGGGTTGTGGCTCTGCTAGTTTCTAACAGTTTGCAGGTTTGCATATCACACATGGAATCATTGTTTAAATATGATTTTTATTACGTGAATCCCGAGTAACTGAAAATGAGTTTAGATATATGCTACATCAGATCTAGGTTGATGTCGGATTACTTCAGACAGATGATATAATATTTGATTTCTGTTTGTTTCTCTGTTTTTGATATTTGTACATATGTGAAAATGCTTACAGTTCACATGAGCACGACAGTGATACTTAATATGTTTTTTAGTTTAACGCTTCGACATGACTGATTTTCAAACCCCAACTTCTCTATATGTGTGTAGAAATATGGGGGGCAACCGTAGTTGGATGTATAAAGAGAGAGAAGGAAAATTGTTCAGTGAAACATGGAAACAGGGGTTAGAGGGTTTTTTGGATCATGCATTTTCATTGCCCGAGGCCATTGTAGATGGAAAAACCCATTGTCCATGCACTAAGTGTGTATGCCGTCATAAGAGAAAAAGGGATGAGATGACCATCCATTTGTGCGCCAATGGTTTTCAGTTAGGATATGAGGAATGGAGTAGCCATGGGGAGCCCAATACAGTTGAAAACACAGACCAAAATAATTTTGTGGGAGGTGTGGATAGAATGGATGAGATGCTAGTTGATGGAATTGCTGCAGAAGGAGTTTTTCCAGGTGAGGAGCCAACACATGCTGCCAAAGATTTCTACAGAATGTTGGAAGAAGCCGACACACCACTACATGAGAAGACGTCACAAACTCGTTTATCCACTGTAGCACGACTAATGACTATAAAGAGCCAACATAATATGCCAGAATCTTGTTACAATGAAACGATGACTCTAATACATGACATTCTTGGAGATGATGTTGCCAAACAACTTCCTGTAAACTTCTATAGGTCAAAGAAGCTTGTGCATAGTCTAGCCATGCCATACGTAAAGATTCATGCTTGCCCCAAAAACTGCATGATTTACTACAAAGAGAATGAAAATAAAGAGAAATGCACAGTATGCCATGAACCTAGATATGAAGAAACAACCAGAGGAAACAAATCTAGGAAGGTTCCACGCAAAGTTTTGCGATATCTTCCTATTACACCTAGACTGCAGCGGTTGTACATGTCACAGAGCACTGCCAAGCACATGGACTATCATGCTAGGCCACGGGATTACAAGAAAGTGATGGTTCATCCTTCTGATGGAGAAGCTTGGAAGGACTTCGACAAAGAATTTCCTGATTTTGCCAAGGAAGTAAGGAATGTCCGTCTATGTCTAGCGACCGATGGCTTCACACCTTTTGGTGTTTCAGCAGCCTCATATTCTTGTTGGCCGGTCTTTGTTGTTCCTTATAATCTCCCGCCTGAAATGTGCATGAAGCAAAATAACTTGATTCTTGCACTAGTAATTCCCGGTCCAGAACATCCAGGAAAGAACTTAAATGTTTTTATGCAGCCCCTAATTGATGAAATAGATGATTTGTGGAAAAATGGTGCACTCACTTATGATTGTCATAGTAAGGGAAACTTTTTCATGAAGGCTGCTCTGTTGTGGACTATTCATGACTTCCCAGCTTATGGATTAGTAGCATGTTGGAGCACTCATGGCAAGCTTGCGTGTCCTATATGTGGATGTGACATAAACACATTTTCTTTGAAGAATGGGCATAAACCGTGTTGGTTTGATTGCCATAGGAGATTCCTTCCGCCTAACCATGCATTCCGTAGGAGTTTGAATTGTTTTCGTAAGGAAACAAAAGTTTTTGATCCTCCACCAAAGCGCCTTTCCGGGGAGCAGATATATGAACAACTCCAAAGCCTTGTTCCTGACGAAGAAGGAAAACATACCTATGCTGGTTTTGGGAAGGAGCACAATTGGATTGCCATAAGTGGTCTATGGCAGCTCGAGTACTTCAAAAAGCTCATGCTTCGCCATAACATTGACGTAATGCACAATGAGAAAAATGTTACAGAGGCATTGTTAAGCACGTGCCTTGATATTCCGGATAAAACTAAGGATAATATTAAAGCCCGTTTGGATATGGAGATAGTTTGTAAGCGGACAAAGCTAGAGTTGAAAGAGAAGCCGAATGGTGGGTGGGAAAAACCAAGAGCGAAATATTGTGTGAGTAAGGATGATAAAATAATTATTCTTAAGTGGTTCAAACAGTTAATGTTTCCAGATGGCTTTGCGGCTAATTTAAGAAGAGCCGTTAACTTAATCCAAAGGAAATTTATTGGATTGAAAAGCCATGACCACCACATAATTATGGAGCGACTCCTACCTGTTGCTCTACGAGGCTTCATCCCAGAGGCAGAATGGAGAGAGATAGCAGAATTAAGTTTTTTTTATCGACAGTTGTGTGCCAAAGAAATTGATCCAGAACGAATGCGTGCACTTGAAGAGGAAATTCCTGTTCTGTTATGCAAACTTGAGAAAACTTTTCCACCCGGATTCTTCAATGTGATGCAACATCTAATTGTGCATCTCCCGTATGAGGCGAGAGTTGGAGGCCCCGTGACATACCGTTGGATGTACATCTTTGAAAGGTATGTTAAGTACACTAATCCTAGAGATTTCATTTAACTAGTATATTGTTTTGTCGAGTATCACATGGTAATTTTTTATTATAGGGCGATGCACAATCTTGGCTTGAAAGTTCGCAACAAGGCGAGAGTGGAGGGTTCGATTGTGGAGGCTTGCATTGTTGAAGAAATCACAAACTGTGTTTCTTTGTACTTCAGTGACCATGTTCGCACTACGTGGAAGAAAAAGCCTAGATATAACAATGGAGGAAAAAAGATTCAGAATGATGGTTGCTCATTAGATGTGTTCCAACATCAAGGTACCCTTCACGGTAGGGGTGTGACAAGATACCTCACACCTCAAGAGTTGAATGCTGCGAAGCTTTACATTTTGACAAACTGCTCCGCCGTTGATAGATTTCTAGAGTAAGTGATGAAAAACATACACTTTATGCTTATGTGCCGCAAGTTTCTAACTGTATGCCATCTATGCCATGTACAGAGAATTTACAGAAGAGAAGTATGCGCAACACCCCAATTTGTCAGTGGGAGGCCTCGATAAAATGATGGTGGAAGAATTTGTGGATTGGTTCAAGACTGCTGTACGTATTCGCTATTTTTTTAACCTTGTTAACTTGGACTTGATTGTTGTTATTTTCACTAACCAGTGATATTGTCCTAATTGCAGTGTAAAAAAGACCCAAATTCTGATGAGGACTTGTGGAATTTAGCTAACGGCTGCAGTTCAAAAGTCTTGTCGTACAACTCCTACGATGTGAATGGCTTTCGCTTTAGGTCTGAACTATATGAGCAAAAGAAAACATGGTTGACAACGAACAATACTGGAGTTTGCTTGTCTTCCTTCACATCAGATAGCGAACAACTTGACTATTATGGTGTTATTGAGGACATTATCAAATTGTCCTTTACTGCTGGACGGAAAATTGAGATGGTGCTCTTCCAGTGCCGCTGGTTTGATCCAACTAATAAGGGTACAAGGTCTGATGAAAAATTAGGTTTGGTGGAGATAAAGTCATCCTCAAGGCTTGCAAACTTTGAACCATTTGCCATGGCTCACCAGGCTACACAAGCTTATTACTTGCAATATCCTTCTCCAAAGCGTGATCTTCGTGATTGGCGAGTTGTGTACAAGATACAACCAAGTAGAAGCTTGAACAACCTCGATGACGATGCACATGACAGATCATCTGAAAATGCTTTTTTCCAAGAAGATAGTCAGCAGGGCAGTCTCTCTATAGATATTGGAAACTTTATTGATGAGATAACAACTTCTACAGACCAGTATGATGATGTGCTTGATCCTTCTGAGATTGATACTATAGAGAAGCATCTCAGAAATGAACAACCTTTGGAGGACATCAATAGCAATTCTAGTAGCGATAATGAAGAAGAATTACCACCACAACAGGAAGGAGAAGAAGAGATGGAGGAGGATGAGGATGGGGATAACAAATCTGTGCACGATTCCGAATATGAGAATGATGATTACTGAGCATATAGTTTTTTTGTGCATGACATGTTCATTGCTGGTTATAGTTTGTAGTATATTTTAGTTCACATTTTCTTAGTCATATTCACTGTACTTGTTATAAACTGTAGTATACTTAGTTCACAATCATGGTTCTTATTAATATTCGGTTCTCTTGTTATAGAATATTGTCTTCCATTTTCTCTTCACATGTTTCTTTCCCAATGGTGTAACTCTCATTTTTTGTATTGTTACTAATGATCTTGCAAACTTACCTTGCAAACAGGATGACTGCGACTAGGCGCCTGAATCATAGACCTGTCTCAAGAACTACTCGAAATGGATCTGCCGGTGCCTCAGCTGGAGCTAATGGGTCATCTCAGTCATCATTTGCACGGGCTGGAAAGGCTAGAACCCCCAGATCCAAGACCTCAAGTGGTGATAGACTTGAGGAGGTTGATCGACCTCTCATCATACCTACCGGCATGTCAGTGCTAACAAATCAAGTTATTTAGTTTTGGTTGGATGTTCATTCATGTTCTATATATGGAGTCACATTCTAATATTTTGTTCTTTGTGTCCATAACAGTCGATGGGAAAAGCACCCATACAAAGCTCGTGAACCATCCTCGGTGCAAGGAGCATTAGTACGCGAGTTTTATCCAGAACCAATCGGTGCAGACGATGATAAGAAACCTGCTTTAACTTGGGAGGACTACAAGTGGTCAAGCAATCCTCAAGTACGAACTGCAGCTTCCAAAATTAAGGAAGAATTTTGGGTAAGTTCATTAGTTTGGTTGCCTTCTCCAGAATATTTTCCTAGCCATTAATTTTGCACCACAAATTCAGATTTCATATAAGCATTTGACCAGTTCACCTATAATCTACCAGTTAATCAATGAGCATGCATGTAACGCTAACTATGTTGTTTTAAAATGCAATCCAGTTATTCTTATATATACATAACAATATCTCTAAGACTATATCAACACCATCCAGATGCAACGACCTAGCTAGATGCATGCTAGTAATATTTAAATTCGTTGGTCGTAGTAGTAGCAAGAAGCAACATCAGAAGACCAAATAGTGAGCACAAAGTTGTATTAGTCTTTTGAAAAGTTGAGAGAAAATATTCTTATCTGGTGTATACTTGATTTTGAGCACTAGTTTAAAAACCCGCAAGGTTTAAGAAGTTATTTGTGACAGAAGACATCTAATACCTGGTACAGTCTGCCAAAAAAAAGAACACGATTAATCATATGGTTCTTACTTTCTCGTAAGAAAAGGTGAAACCATATCCAAGAAACTTCATGTTTTCCATGATTTACTTTTAGTTTCTTAATAGACTCCTTTATTCACTAATGAAAGGATTAATATCATGACAGTGGCGTTTCAAGTGCAATGCGTCGGACCGGATTAAAGCAGAATATACCTTGGAGTTGAACCTCATTGAAAAAGTAAGGCAGATGATACATGAGCAAAAGAAAGTAGCCATCAAAAGGTTAAAGAAGCGTGGCAATGTGGCTGAGGAAGAAGACGAGGAGGGTAATCGCTGGCCAACTGTTGCAGAATTAATTTCTATGAAGCCCACTGACTTTGGTACCAATGATGGTTGGCGTTTACTTTGTGAACATTGGAGTACGCCAGAGTCCAGAAAAAATTCTTTACGTGGGAAGAGGAATAGGCTAGCTAATGGCGACACAGTTTACCATTGTGGTGGTGCAAGAAGTTTAATCTCTACGCGCCAATATCTAGTAACTTTCCTCTCAAGCTTATTTCTGTATTTAGTTACTGTTATAGAATGACACTCGATCATATTTGTCTCTCCTTTACTGCAGAAACATACAACTGGTAAAGACCCAGGACTTGCTGGTGCATGGCAACACACACACAAATTGAAGCGAGGCAACAATCGTGGACAGATGTGTAGCCAAAAAACCGTTGATCGTTGGGTTAGTATTTCCTAGCTCTACACCTTTTGTGTCTTCGAGAATATGCATGTATAAATCCTGCAATTTAGTTGCAATTTTCCTTACACTTTGCTCCTGCTAGCATAATAAAATATGTATGCTCTACTGATATCATCAAATTTACGAGTTCCTAATATTTGATCACTTGTACAACTTATTGACCTACTTAGTTTGATAAAATATGTTGTTCCACTACACTTCTGCCTCTCTGCATGCTACTTATTGAGTCTTATTTGATAAAGGAAAAATTCAATGATGGAATGACTGATCTGTATGGGCCACGTTGGGAAGAGGAGCATCCGGAATTTGATGGATCTGTCATCTATGAAAAAACTGGTAGAATGCCACATGGAAGGCTAGGGATTGCTAATGAGGCATTTGACAAAGTGGGTAAGTCAAGTATTAAGGCAACAAGGATCAGATCGTCACAGCCAGAACAATCTCCTAGTGAAAATGAGCGTCTACGGAGGGAAAATCACAATTTGCGGCAGGAGAATGAAAAACTTAAAGGCGTGACACATGTTGTGCGGGTAAACTTTACTTCATTTGTAATTAGGAATACATAACAATAGAGGTGTGCTGATTGTGTGTTTTTGTAGGCTTTGACTAATCAAGGAGGTCTAGACTTTGATGCTCTAATGCGGGAAGGTGCTCAACATGAGTCGGTAAGTTCAGCACCAAACTAACAGATGCTAACAAACAATAGTGTAAACTTCAACACTAGATTTATAGAAACTATAATTCGAAAGTACGCTTTTATATTTATCTACAACAACTTTTTCACTGTTTCTTTCTGTCTCATACACAGGACACCTATGATTCTGAACATAAATACCACGATGACAGTGATGGACGATATGGACCTGAATTGGTAAGATAAACACAATTTCAGCAGAAAAAATCATAATAAATTTTGTGGTCTTCTAGGAAGATATTTAGTAATGCCATTCTACGAAATAATAAATTAAAACCCTAGTCTTTGGTTATATGGTATCTTCAGATTTAGCAAATTTGAACTCCTCTATGTACCCAGTGGCAAGGTTATGTCTAGCTTCAGCATATGTAAGCTACACTTAATAAAAATGAATATGAAATGATAAGAACCTTCGCTGCTGAAATAAACTTTGGCATTGATGTTGCTGAACTGTTTGATAGAGTAGTTGCTCTTGAGAAGCTCCCAGACCAGAGAATCCGAAACTTTTTGACATTATTAGAATTTCGAAATTTTCCAAAATGAAAATAGTTATCAAATTTGCAAATTATTGGTACTATTAGTATGTTCCTATGTTTCTTTAAGAAATTAAGCGTAATGTATATTATCATTGATATGTCATGGATTACAACTAGAGTATGTTATTTCTTAGGGCACTGGAAGCGACATTGAAGGTGAAGAAAATCATGTTGACGCCGAAGATGATTGGGCAGATTTTAACTAGACTTTTCCTTTCCTGAATTCATGGACAAAGCAAACGTTGCTATGTGGTGCAGTTTAGAGAAAGATTCTTGTTTCAAGATAGTCTTATATTATCTATGCAAATTGTTTAGGACAAATTAATTCTATTTACTTTACTTCTGCATTTCCATATTATCTAGATGGATGATTAAAGATTCTTATTGTGGAACCAAAACTTTATACTTGTGAGTAAAGTATGGTCTTTTGTTGTGTCTGATAAAAATGTATTTTTATTTTGCAACGTCATCTGAAAGTTATCGACAGGATTGGTAGTTTCTAATGCTTAGTGCATACACACTGTAGGTTTTGTACCATGCCTAGTGGATGATGTATTGTCTGATATTTGGATTATTGACGGTAAATGTTTACTGTTGGACATTCGCTCAGCCGACGGTATACATATACTACCGACGGTACACATATACTGTTGGCTATTCCCCTAGCCGACGGTAATCGTAAACCCTCGGATATTCTAGTGCCGACGGTAAACATCTACTGTTGGCTATTGCCTCATCTGACGGTAATCGTATACTCTTGGTTATTACAGTACATGAGAGGTAACAGTCGGGGATTAAAATCGTCAGTTATTTCTAAGGAAGGTGTTGACCAAGAAGAGCCCGACAGTGCACCGTCGGCCTTATACCGTAGGAAATTATAATAAATGACGGCCCCGTCGGATATCATGTAAATGACCGACCAAGCATCCCCGACGGTAAGTAGCCGACGGTCGACTCTCGGCTATGCTAATTGCCTACGGTTATCTCAAATATCCGACGGTTTGTTAACCCTCGGAAAAGATTAGGATCCTAGTAGTGTCAATAAAATATACCAATACAAAGAACTTAAAACAGAATCCATCAAATACCTTAAGTTGGTTTTGGCCACCTCATAAACTAGCCAAAATAAACTCAAATCCTACTGAAATACTCCACCTAGAACATTGTTTACACTAGGGTTTTGTTAGATTAAAAATTAAGTAGGTATTGCACAGAGAGTGTAATTTTAATTAGACTACACCTAGTCGCTCATTTTTTAGGAATAAGTGTTTTGCAGTGTTGACTAAAAAAATCATAACTTTCTTATACAGTTTTTTTTTACGTACGATCACTTAAATTGATTAAAAAATACGTGTAGATAAATAATTTGTCAAAAATCAAGATAGGGCAGCCGGCCTACCCTGCGCTACTGGGAACTCCGCCCTTGCATGCGAGCATTGGGTTTAAAAAAATTGCAATACGCACGACAACCTTGTACAACTCTCCATAAACAGATCTCTGTACTCCAGGAGCTGAAGCAACGACCATGAATGAAGCAAATGGGTGTACCCATTACCTTTAAATGACCTGCAAAGTGGTAAAAAATTACCATTAAAACCAAATCATTTCCATATAGCCAAAGTGACCAAATAACAACAAATGGTTCTAAGAGAGCTCTATCCTTGTGATCAATTCCCGCAACTGGTTGCCAAATATAATTACATCACTACATGCCGGGCACACGTTAGAAGCTGCTTGGATATAGAACGTGCAAATTCACATTGCAAGAATACGTGTTTGATTGTCTTATTGTTGTGACAAAAAGTATACTTTTAAACTTCCACGCCAATAACATTTTGTTCAATTATCACTGACGAGGACTAGCCTTGGCAAAGAAACCACGCGAAGATTTAGTTTCTCGCGGGAACTATGTTTTTTTTTACTTTATTTTTAATTATCGACCGTTATGACCGGATGAACAATCGTCATGTACATGGAATTAACTGAGAATTTACCATTCTCATGGAGACTCCGGTGAAGAGTTTCCATCCCCTTTCAACAATTGAACCACTGTTAATAGCCAAAAAAGAACGTTTCATGCCGCAAGTTTAGGTCCAAATAAATCATCCATGTACGACACATTTTGCGGAGAACTTTAAAAAAAAGAAAACATATAGATTGTGTTGCTTTTGTGTCGGACAATATTGAACAGGGCCAAATATTGTTTCCGGAAAGTGATATTATCTAACCAATTATCCTCGCGGATATGATTTCCAGCCATCTCATTTTTTTTTGGCAAGGAAAAGGAAATATGTTAATTTGGCAGAATTTCAATCATCGCTGAGTGCATTAGCAATTTCCGGAGGGAAATACCTATAAGCCTCTTGTTCCTGCCTCCGCCACGAAGTGCAGTAGGATGCAACCATATCATTTGCTCAACCTACAGATATTTTATCCCCAAAACAAATGGAAAACAGGCGCGCCTGCATTCCTTGTATCTCTTCCTTCGAAGTGGAAAGCGCCGCGCAAAGGGGGAAGTTGACTGCAGGTTCTCCTAGTACACGACGCTAACAAACAAAGTAAAACGTGCGTGCAACTTGATCGATCAATAATGGACAGTGGCTGTTTAGGACTTTTCGAATCCTTTTTGTGTTTTGGTTTCCAGTTCGCGCATTCGAAGAATATGTGCTGCAATCATCCGTGATTTCGGCGCATGCATGCACCCGAGCGGAGTGTAGATGGCAGGTATAGGCTTGTGCACTGTGCTTGCTAGTACTCGGCTACTCGCCCACCTACTTGCCCACCTGATTCATATTTTAATTTGATTTTACAGCTTTTGGAATACTTAAAAAAACAAGTAGATACTTTTTCGTAGTTTAGTGGAACCTTGAGAGAAATGTGTTCTACGCACGAACAATCGAACACGATTCGTTACATGAAGTAGAAAGTTAGTAGTGGGCTAGTCACTAGTGGTAGTAGTTTCCAACAAATGATCCATCTCCAGCCCTGCGGCAAAAGGATGGATGAGTAAGGTAGGCCTATACTGATTACTCCATCGATATATCTTAATCAAGTTGCGTGTCATGTCAACCAGCAGACAACCACCTTTTCGAAATTAGCACATGGTCATACGAGACACACTACACGGAACGGGCCAAACGCCGACGGCCTGATTCCCGTCGGGGAAAAGCCTATCCCGTCGGCGTATAGACTGGCAATTTTTCTTTTTTTAAACCTTTTTTTATGAAATTTTTTTCTGTGTTTTTTATTTCACTTCTTTAACCACTTAATCACACTATAGTCACATTTATCTTTAGCTTTAACCATTTTTTTATTTTAATCTAAACTACTCGTTTCTATAACACTTTCCGATCGGTCACCCATCATGAGATTGCTCCAGCCCCAGCACGTTTAACTTCGTAATTTCTTCCCTGTGAGCTACCTAGAAACAACGGATGCGTTGCTGACAATATTATCCAATCAATCTTGTTAACCCTTGGACCATCATGTCACACTCTTTTATTTTGTGAATTCAAACAATTGTTTAAATAAAAAATAATAACCAATAATAAACTTGAATTCAAATAATCTTGAATTTAAATAATAATTAATATTTTTTTCCTTTTCTATTTAATATTGAATAATTTATATCTATAAATCCGTAAATCGAAATTTGACAAATAATATGTCTATATCGATTAGAAAAATGAGAGAAATTCTAATATGACATGCATATAATATTTTCCATCATGTATAATACTTTTTTTTCCTTTTCATCGTAAAAAAAATCTATTTTCCATTTTCCGTGTGTAAAAAATGGTTTTTTTTGTGAAGGACCTACCACAAATATGTTGCAAAACTTGAGACCTATAATTTTTGAAAATACTAGACCATGTTATATGCATAAATAACCAATTTGTTTCATATGAAAATGTTTCCATCCACCTCTTTTGAAAAACACCAGTTTCTGAAAACTGGTCAAATTTGAGCTACATGTACATCATAGTTTGCTCATGATTTTTTAAAAAAATCATTTTTGGGTACACAAATACCTATTTCATCATAGATACACCAAGAGTTTCTCAATATTCAACCCCTAGCTACGAAGGGTCATGCCCGCCGTCTTGACTTTTTTTCTCAAACCGGCCTAGAAAATTCCAAAAAATTCAAAACAACCCAAAATGATGCGAGACCTTCGCGTGGTGTCATTATATATGCCCTAGTATACACCCAAAAAAAATTGAATACGACAATTGTGTTAAAAATGTGTTCACAAAAATAAGCTATCTCCTTCGAACATTCCAGGGTTTCAGATCAAATGACGGGTGTTATGGTCAAATCCATGAAATAGTTTTTTAAATGTGTCCATATTCTACACAAACATGCATCTTAGAAGCACGGACAATGTTGACGGAGGAAGTTTTCCTTTTCACTGAATAAAAAAACCATTTTCTATTTTCTAATTGTAAAAAATGGGTTTTTTTGTGAAGAACCTACCACAAATATGTTGCAAAACTTGAGAGCTACAATTTTTAAAAATACTAGATCATGTTATATGCTCAAATAACCAATTTTTTCATATGAAAAGGTTTTCATCCACCTCTTTTAAAAACACAAGTTTCTGCCGATTCCGTTGGAAACTGGTCAAAATTGAACTACAGGCACCTCATAGTTTGCTCATGATTTTTTGGAAAAAATTATTTTTGGGTACACAACTAACTATTTCATCATAGATATACCAAGAGATTCTCAATATTCAACCCCTAGCTACAAACGGTCTTGCCCGCCGTCTTGACCTTTTTCTCAAATCGGTTTAGAAAATTTCAAGAAAATCAAAACAACCCAAAATGATGCAAGACCTTCGCGCGGTGTCATTATATATGTCCTAGTGTACACTAAAAAAGTAATAAACCTGGAATACGAGAGTTGTGTTGAAAATGTGTTCACAAAAATAAGATATCTTCTCCGAACATTCCAAGGTTTCGGGCCAAATGACGGGTGTTATGGTCAAATCCATGGAATAGTTTGTTTAAATGTTCCCATATTACACAAAAACATGCATCTTGGAAGTACGGATAATGTTGACGCAGGAAATTTTCCTTTTCATTGAATAAAAAAACCATTTTCTATTTTTCCGAGTGTATGGTTTTTTTTGTGAAGGACCCACCATAAATATGTTCCAAACTTGAGAGCTACAATTTTCAAAAATACTAGACCATGTTATATGCACAAATAACATTTTTGTTTTCATATGAAAAGGTTTCCATCCAGCTCTTTTGAAAAACACAAGTTTTTGCCGATTCCGCTGGAAACTGGTCAAATTTAACTACATGTACCTCATAGTTTTTCAAAAATCATTTTTTGGGTAAAAAAAAATCCCTATTTCATCATAGAAACACCAAGAGTTTCTCAATATTCAACCCCTAGCTACGAACGGTCCTGCCCGTCGTCTTGACTTTTTTTCTCAAACCGGCTTAGAAAATTCCAAAAAATTCAAAACAACCCAAAATGATGCAAGACCTTCGCGTGGTGTCATTATATATGTCCTAGTATACACCAAAACTAATAAACTTGGAATACGACTGTTGTGTGGAAAATGTGTTCACAAAAATAAGCTATCTCCTTCGAATATTCCAGGGTTTCGGGCCGAATGGCGGGTGTTATGGTCCAATCCATGGCATAGTTTGTTTAAATGTGCCCATATTTCAGACAAACATGCATCTTGGAATCACAGACAATGTTTATGGAGGAAGTTTTCTTTTTCATTGAATAAAAAACATTTTCTATTTTCCGAGTGTAAAAAATGAGATTTTTGTGAAGGACCTACCACAAATATGTTGCAAAACTTGAGAGATACAATTTTTAAAAATACTAGAGCATGTTATATGCACAAATAACCAATTTTTTCATATGAAAAGGTTTCCATCCACCTCTTTTGAATAACACAAGTTTCTGCCGATTCCGTTGGAAACTGCTCAAATTTGAACTACAGGTACCTCATAGTTTGCGCATGATTTTTAGCAAAATCATTTTTAGGTACACAAATACATATTTCATCATAGATACACCAAGAGTTTCTCAATATTCAACCTCTAACTCCCCTGGAGAAAAAACCAGCTTATAGGTCTACACCCGGTAACTGTTAACCTTTATTGTTTGTTCCGTTCTTTCTCATAATTTTTTTTTAAATGTAGCTTGAATAATATGAATATTGATGTAGATATGTTTCTCCTTTTCAAAACGAGCTAAACAACGTCGAAATTCAAGTTCGAATGCAAAATTTATGCTCAAAATGGTGAGTGAGTAAAAAAAAAATTAGGATACGCCAACGGTGGCCGTCGGCGTTGCAAAAAAACATAGGCCGACAGGGTTTCCGTCGGCGTATCCCAATTTTTTTCATTATGCGTTTACATGCCGGGTATACGCCGACGGTCCCGATATTTGGCTGTCGGCGTATAGAATGCCGTTGGCGTATAATTGTTCTCCCGTAGTGATACTACCAGTCGGTCGAGTTAGCCCACAGTTAACTTCACATGATCGAGCCGCATGCAAGCACCAAGCATCCATCGTCCAAGCCACCAAGTGGAGCGACGAACAACATTCGACATGTATGCTAAATCTAAGTTATCTTGGGGTTACCTTTGCCCTCGCACATCCTCATATAAATAATGTACTTGCGGCCGAGAATTTGCGCATGTGTTTGTTGCTCCGACGAGTAATTGGTGCGGCGGCTGCATACCTTTGCCGCGGTGAGTGATATGCTCTACACACCGACAGATCTATCTACATCGTCTATCTGCATGCACCGCCACCGGATTACGAGCAACTCGCTCCGATTGTTGTCTGCCAACCGCTAGATCAATGTAGTCGTATTGGTTTTGTTGCTTCTCATTTAAACTAGCAAGGTGGCCCTCACATTTGTGGGCTGAAGGTCATTGAGATATGAATATACATTATTAAGTAGGAAAGGAAAATTATACATTTAGAGCATACATAGTGGTAAATAAAAAATCACACATACATGCACCATATTTAATCATCTTTCGTTTTTGGTAATGATATTAATTCCATTCAGAAAAAATTTAATAACCTTACGTGTAATCATGTGTGCTCTTGGTGAGGTTATCAGTCAGATTGGGAGTCCTTGATATTTATATATTAATACATAAATATATATGTTTAGTGCATCTAATAATTATGTTCAACTTGAGAAAATATGAAATGCTTTCTATATAAGATTTCTAAGGTATAGGAAAATAAATTTGCGGAAATAATTAAATAAAAATAAATTTATCCTCATATGCCATTTAAAAATAAGAGTTTTCATTTCACTTTGGGAATAAATATTCTCTCCTTTTCTCCTCCGTTCTAAAATATGTGATTGTACAAAATTTTCCATTATTTTGGAGTTTTGGTTCAACTCATTGATGCATGATCTTATTGCAATATCAAAGCAGAGATCTTAGGTTCTAGTCTCGGATTATGCAATATAGAAAACTATCCTTTTGCCCTCCTTTTTGTAATGTTTTTGCCTTATCGAGTTACTCTTGAAAGGTTTTGTGTGGAAGTATATGTGGACTGCCAAACCTTTTCATTTATTTTTATTCAGATTTTTGGTTCTACTCGCTCGGGCATGAAATTTGATATAGGTAATGAAGTTTACATGCATGGATAATGTCTCTGGTGCAAATTTGACCATTGTTTTATAAATGTTATTTTTTGAAAATTAGGGGGCCTCTCTATTTAATTACTGTTATATATATGTAACTGCTATGATAGCTAATAAAAAGAAGATCCACCATAAGCAACGGTTGTTTTGGTTGATTTTATTAAACATCTCTCTATTTTTAATTGTATCTTGCCTTTAGTATGTAAGTTGCATCAAATATGTTTCTGGTAATCTAAAATCTACTACATCCATATAAACATACCATTTTACAGCTCGCCATTTATGAAATATGGGATAAATATGTGCAATCATAGTTATAATATGTTGAATTTAGAGTTTCTATAGCAATATTGTTTGGTTGGACGTGATATTAGAGAAAGCAATTTGATCCACCTGGAAGTGGTCATTTTGTGGACTATTAGATGAATATGTGCATCAATTTTGATCAAGTGATTAGTAAATGACTCTGTCTTTGTGTTGCTTCCAAAAGCTAATTGAAATGTTTTCACTAAAATTATTCAGGTATTTCTCGCGTATGGCATAAGAAACCGTGATGTATACATATCACGAATAAGCTGGTGATTAAAATGGTATTTCTTTAATCGTTTGCGTGCATATCGAGGCTCACGGTCACAGATTTCATAAAGTTATGGCCCTGTCCCATATCATCACACTGAGTATTGAACCCGATGAAGTCAAAGTAGCGAAAATAATTATTACTTATAAAAAAAAACCTTTCAAGCATAATTATAATCAAGGTATCACTTACCAAGAAAATCCAAATCTAGACATTGATTACCCTACTGCTTGTTGATCGAGTTTCTTTCATGCAAATACTTCTGTACCTCAGACTCCTATGAACAAAATAATCTACAGTTCAGAAGTTGTGAAATGAATGTCTTTTACTTTTCTATATACTATTGGACCTAAGATGGATATTGAGCTTACCGAAATCCCGATGCACATGCAACTATCTCCTTTGGAAAGAACTGCTTATGTCTGCTGCCCAATTTATTTCAGTGATTAGCAAGCCTTCTCTAATATCCATGTTTCCTGACACCTGTCGCACCCGGACTTCCAGAGGATACTCACCGTACGAACTGAACAGTATTCTGATGGGATTACGGGGCTTACCGGCACCCGCGTCCTCTTACGAGTAGGCCAACACTTATGTGTGACAACCCATCGCTACTGTCCACCGTCGATGTAAACTATCACGTAGAAATCAGGACACTACCATTGACGTACTTCATACCATACACACATGGTACGTCAACGGCTTTGAACAAAAGGATAACACAACATGCCTCTAAGACACAAAAGGTTGAAATAAGTTGCAAATGGCCCTCACTAGGGCAGAGATAGCAAATACAATCATCCAGAGGACACATGTCCCAACATAGCATCATTACATCTCAGCGGAAGCATTCAAAGGGGTCTGAGTACAGACAAATCCAAATAGGCTTAAGAAGCCGGAAACTGAAATAAAGACGGAGCCCATCCACGATGTCTCGGATCCTGCCCGGGTCCGCTAACTACTCGTCAGCAGCCTCGTCAAACTCCACGTAGTAGCCGTCACCTGGATCCTCGTAAGCGTAGTCTGCGGAAACCACAGCCCCAAAGGGGTCAGCACATAGACGTACTGGCAAACAAGACTCACAGTTCACCAAAGTATAGCCCGTCAACACAAGCACAGATGACTTGGGTCCAACGGAAGGAAGGGGATATATAAGATGCTGCCACTGGCTGCACTAACCAACTACAGAGGTTCTACCGCTTCCAACTATTAGAAAGGGGATAAGATCGAGTGTTGTAACCAACTGAAAGATAACTTCAAACAAACCCATCCTGGATCTCGCCCCTTATCCAAAGAAGCAATCCGAGGATAACTCACACAGTTGGATTACAGATGAATCAAGTTATTGTGTCAATAATCCTATTACTAGTCAAGTTGTTAATCATGGGGTGTGAGATTGTGAATCATTAGGTTTAAGTTGTCCTGAGTACTTGTTAGCCAGTACTTTCACCAAGTTAACCATAACCGCGGAAAACACGGCTTCTCGAGAAGATTATCCCTGCAGGGTTGCACCAATTTGGCCGTACACGTATGAATAACCCGCCAGATGGGATGCCTCCCACCAAGCGGGGCACTCAACACAACTCAACTCTTCTTCGCATCAAGCCCAAAGCACCTTGGGCGCACGGCTAATCGAGCCCAGAAGAAAATGGACCCTCATAGCACTCTAAGAACGTGTCCCCCTATATGCCGACTACAAAAGTTCCACCCTGCGCTGGGCTCGCAAAAACATGCATGCGGCAAATGGAAAACACGAACTAAATGAGATGATTTGGACGAGATGCGAATCGAATCAAATTGAGGGGGGCGCCCATACTCGCTTCCCACATGCGGGTAGTGCGCTCATCATGGATCAGTAGACAAGACCCTTTTCCTATTAGGGTCGACACTAGCAGGCCTCAAAACCACACAGGGCCTCCTGCCGGTGCCTTATCATCAAATTATTATTTTAACAATACCATTAGCATGATTGATTGATTGATTAAACATCGAGCCCCCAGAACATAATAAAGATGTAGTAACTGAAAGTAACGGGTAACAGACTCGAGCAAAACAACCTAAGCATACTAGTAAGACACTGGCTCAATCAATAGGGTTGTAGGAGGGGTGGTGAGGCAATATCAGGGTTAAGGGATTCATGTGATAGGTTCGTAACAGAAACAACTACCACTAAGGCTAGCAGAAATAGACAACGGAAAGTATCGGTAACCAGGGTTGAAAGGAACACAATGGTTCATGTGAGTGATAACTTGCCTGCAAACTCAGCAGCCTGGTACTGAGCTAGATCCTCAGAAGGGGTGCTGTAAAGATCGTCTGTCTCAACGTCGTCGTCTATTCGAGAAGAAGCAAACAAACAAGACATAAATATAAACAATCATTATCATGGCATAGTGCACAATCAATGATGATGCATGACAAGTTAATGGTTGCATCAAAATAAACTAGCTAACATGATAACACAATTTAAATGGAGCCCTATGCAATTTTGAGTTGCATATGGGAAAGGTTCATGGATTAAGTTGGAACAAAATGATTTACAATTAATTATTAGGTGAAAGTTGTTAGCATGATGCATGCATGATGGTAACAACAGAATAACAACAAATAACAATGATAGATGCAAGTGTTAAAAGGATTTAACAAGTTTTGGAAATCATTTATTAAGTTTGGAAAGTTTGGTTAATTAAACATGTCACACAAACAATTATTGTTTTCATCAACATTAAAGTGTGCAAAACAATTAACAAAATTTATATTTGAAAAGAACATCAAATTTTAGTTGGATTACATGTTTCAAATTTTGAAATAGGAGTTAGGATGAATTTGTTATGACTTAAACAATATTAAACAAGTTTTAATTGAATTTAAAACAAGTGTGAATTTTATTTGAATTTTATTTATTCAAAACATAATTTCAAATTCACATTTGAAAAGTTCACACTTTGATGGTTTGAAAACATATTTTGCATGTTCAAAAATATTTTATATTAAGCAAGTTATGATTTTATCAAATTTAAATGAATTAAACAAGTATTAAATTATTTAGGCAATTTAAATTATTCAAACAATGAAACAAAATTTATATTTGAATAGGTTATTCAAAATGGCATGGAAAACATATTTTATTTGCCTTATTTGGAATTAGTATGAATTATTTATGAATTGTTGCAAATTACATTTGAATTATTTGAATTCAAATTTGAATTGCATTTTGAAAATTCAAAACAGGAAACAAATGATGCCAAAAGGTAGACAATTGAATTTAGACTAGCACACATATTTTATTTTCAGTTTTTAGAGTTATAAAATAAAAGTTATAAGCAAAATACTTTCAGGGACCAATCTGTGATTTAATTGGACCTAGATTGAAAACAGAAAGGTTTAAAATTTGTTTTATACGCACAGGAAACACACCCAGCCACTGCCAGGGGGGACCCAACTCGCGCTGTGCTGGCGTGGCAAAGGAGAGGCTGACAGGGGGACCTCCCTGTCAGCGCTTGGCCGCAAAAAAGTTGGGATAAATCCCGTGCGAGGAGCAGGATTCGATCCCCGCCCCTCTCGCTAGCGTGCGTGCTATCTGAACCAGTACGGTGAGTGCGCGTTTGTTGTCAGTACTAGCGATGCAGTAAGGATAACGAGTTGAACGCGGATCTGAACTTTTCTGAAGAACAAATCCTTCCGCGACTGACAGAACATCGCGGCTCGCCGGCGTTCTCCGACGTGCTCGTGCTCGAGCTGGTTGTGCGCTGCTGTGAGGAGGTACTGGCATCGTGCACAGTTGCGAGGCAGGGCAGAAGGAGAGGAAAGGGGAAGATGGTGGCTAGCTCACCGGGATTTGGCCGTGGAAGAGCTCGACGGCGAGCGGCAGCTGCAAGGTGGTCGAGGACGGCGGCGCTGCTTCCGTGCTTCTCCGAGCGCGCTCCGGTGTCGAAACCGTAGAGGGAGACAAGGTGGCGTGGTTCCCGTGGTCAGATAGGGGAGTGGAGGTGCGAGGTGGGCGGCGCCATCGAAGTTTCAGAGGGAACGTCTCCGGCGAGGTTCAGACGGTGGCAGAAAGGGGACTGCGAGGAGAAATTGGCGGCGATGTCGAGGGGCTAGGGTGGTAGGTAGGGTTAGGGTTGGCGGCGCTGCTTCCGTGGGGTCTTATAGGGCTCGGAAGCCAAGGGTGGCCGTCGGCTGCCGCCGTACGGCGACGTGGCCTGCCCCGATGGCCGCCGTACTTAGAACAGAAGGGTTGCACGCTTTTTGAAGCGGTACGCGCGCGCTGTAGCGGGCTGGGCTGCGCGCTGGTAGGGCTTAGGTGGGCTGGGTAGCTAGTGTGCTGTGCGCGCGGGGCCGTTTGCTTTTTTTTTTCTTTCCTGTTTTTTTTTTTGTAGCAATAGAAATTGGAAGGAAATGTTAGGGTTTTTGGTTTTAAAAATTTTGAGAAAAATCATGGGGACTTGTCAGCTCAAAAACTATCAGTTGGCAAGTTAGTTTTTTGAAATTTCAAATTTTTACTTGCTGTTTGGAAAAATAACCCAAAATTGAATGAATTTCCTTATTAGATGAATATTAATAAAAACACACTTTTAAATAGGGGACCCCTATGATTTAATTTGATTGAAACATTAGAATGGTTTGATATTTTCCATGTCTTGGAAGTTGGTGCTGTTTGAAAGTTTTGCCTTGAATTTGAAATCAAATTGGAGTTTAATTAGTGGAAATAAAACACCATTTTATTAGTTGATCCATATTGAAAAATATGACAACAAATGGGTTGTTTTTATTTGTGATTTTGATTTCAAATGTTGTAACAGAGCAAGTATGAAATAACCATTTGAAATTGTTTGAGTTTCATTATGAAAACAGATGCAAAACAAATAGTAACAAATGCAAACAATTAATTAAACATGATGACATGATGCAATACTTGAATTAAAACAAGAAACAAAACATTCTAAGGGATATTTCATACTTGGGATGTTACAAAACGCCCCCCTTGAAGGAATCGCGCCCCGAGATTCCTTACTGAGAAGTGAAAAGGTCCGGATACTTCTTGCGAAGATCCTCTTCGGTCTCCCACGTTGCCTCTTTATCGGAATGATGGGACCACTGCACTTTCAAGAACTTGGTGCTCTTGTTGCGAGTCTTACGCTCGGTCTCATCGAGAATACGAACAGGGTGCTCCTCATAAGATAGATCATCTTGCAGTTCAATGGAATCATGATCAACTGCACGATCTGGATCTTTGAAACACTTCTTGAGCTGGGACACGTGGAACACATCGTGCACCTTGGATAGTTTTTCTGGAAGTTCAAGACGATAGGCATTTTCTGCCCGCCTTGAGAGAATGTTGAAAGGACCAATGTATCTTGGTGCCAGCTTTCCTTTCACACCAAAACGATGAGTGCCTCTGAGGGGAGTTACACGGAGATATGCTTTGTCACCAGGTGCATAGATCATATCCCTGTGCTTGCTATCATAATAGCTCTTCTGACGAGACTGAGCAATCCTGAGATTGTCACGAATGATACGAACTTTCTCCTCGGCTTCCTTAACAATGTCAGGGCCTAAGAGTGAACGTTCACCAGCTCCAGACCAATTGATTGGACTCCTGCATCTGCGACCATACAGTGCCTCAAATGGTGCCATGCCTAGGCTTGCCTGGTAGCTGTTGTTGTAGGAGAATTCAGCATATGGAAGGCAATCCTCCCATTTCATGCCAAAGGAGAGACCACATGCTCTGAGCATATCCTCGAGAATCTGATTGACTCTTTCGACTTGCCCCTGAGACTGAGGGTGATAAGCTGTGCTGAACAGAAGTTTAGTGCCCAATGCTTCTTGAAAGCTTTTCCAGAAATGAGAAGTGAATATACTTCCACGGTCTGAGCTTATTTCCAATGGAACACCATGAAGAGGAACAACCTTTGCTGTGTAGAGCTCTGCTAACTGGCTAGCTGAGATAGTTTCCTTTACAGCAAAGAAGTGAGCTACCTTAGTGAGACGATCAATAACAACGAAGATTGCATCGTTGCCCTTTCTGGACTTTGGAAAACCAGTAACGAAGTCCATTTCAATCATGTCCCATTTCCACTCAGGAATTTTCAGAGGCTGGAGTAGACCTGCTGTTTTCTGATGGACTGCCTTAACACGTTGACAAACGTCGCATTCAGAAACGTATTGAGCAATTTCACGTTTCATGCCATACCACCAATACAGAGACTTGAGATCCTGGTACATCTTTGTACTTCCAGGGTGGATGGAAAGAGGAGTTTCATGAGCCTCCTTGAGAATGATATCCTTGAGACTTTGAATCTGAGGAACTGCCATGCGTCCTTCGAAGAACACAGTTCCCTTGTCATCAACTGAGAAGGACTTGAATTTATCATTGCCTTCCCTGATGTGCTCTACAATCTTCTTGATTTCAGTATCACGAAGTTGTTCAGAACGAATCTTGTCCTCGAGAGTTGGACTGGCTGTCAAGCTAGCAAGGTATCCTTCAGGGACAAGACCAAGGTTCAGCTTCTGGAATTCTTCATGAAGTGGAGGTTGGCTTTCCATGATCATGAGATTATTGCAATAGGATTTGCGACTGAGAGCATCGGCCATAACATTAGCCTTGCCTGGAGTGTAAGAAATGGTGAGATCAAAGTCTTTAATCTTCTCAATCCATCTCCTTTGCCTGAGGTTCAGATCTGGCTGAGTGAAGATGTATTTCAGACACTTATGATCGGAAAAGATTTCAGTTTTGTTACCCAACAAGTATTGTCTCCATTTTTTGAGGGCAAACACAACTGCTGCAAGTTCTAGGTCATGAGTGGGATAGTTTTGCTCATGTGGGTTCAACTGACGTGAAGCATAAGCCACAACTTGACGTTCTTGCATAAGAACTGCACCTAGACCTTGGAGAGATGCATCGCAGAATATCTGGAAAGGTTTGGTAGTATCTGGGCCAACCAGAACTGGGGTGGAAGTTAGTTTAGTCTTCAAGAGATTGAAACTCTCATCACATTGTGGAGTCCAAACGAACTTCTTGTCCTTCTTTGTGAGATCAGTGAGAGGTTTGGCAATCTTGGAAAAGTTTTGGACGAAACGACGGCAATAGCTAGCCAAGCCAAGAAAACTTCTGACTTGCTTCACCGTCTTCGGGGGTTTCCAATCAACAATTGCCTTAACCTTTTCAGGATCAATGGCTATGCCTTTGGCAGAGATGATATGACCAAGGTAAGCAACTTCTGGAATCCAGAACTCACATTTAGAGAACTTGGCATATAGACGATGCTCGCGAAGTTTCATGAGAGTGAGACGAAGGTGTTCTCCATGCTCTTCCTCGGATTTTGAGTAGACTAGAATGTCATCGAGATATACCACAACGAACTTGTCGAGGTATTCATGGAAGACAGAATTCATGAGTCTTGAGAACGTTGCCGGTGCATTGGTGAGACCAAAGGACATGACGGTGTATTCATATAGACCGTACCGAGTGGTGAAAGTTTTCTTAGGAATATCTTCCTTTCTGATCTTTATTTGATGGTACCCCATCCTCAAGTCCAACTTTGAGAATATTGAGGCTCCAGCAAGTTGATCAAAAAGATCATCGATACGAGGAATTGGATACTTGTTCTTGATGGTTTTCTCGTTGAGAGGACGATAGTCAACCACGAGTCTTTTTGTTTGATCCTTCTTGGCAACAAACAGAGTTGGGCAACCCCAAGCGGAGGAACTAGGCTGAATGTAACCTTTCTCCATGTACATATTGATTTGCTCCTTCAACAATTTCAGTTCAGGAGGAGCTATCTTGTATGGATGCTTAGAGATTGGAGCAGTACCTGGCTCAAGCTCGATCACGAACTCAACTGCTCTGTCCGGAGGCATCCCTGGCAACTCTTCTGGAAAGACGTCAGGGAATTCACAAACCACCGGAACATTCTCAATTGCAGGAAGAGGTTTAGCATCGAGGTTGAACAGCTGAACAGAACTTGATCCATACGGAGAATAGACTATCTGGCCCGAAGGGTGAGATAGAATTATTGACTTTTGCGCACAGTCAATTTTAGCTTTGTGAGTCTTCAACCAATCCATACCCAGAATGACATCAATGTCAGAATTTCCCAGCAACATGAGTGAAGCAAGGAATATGCGACTTCCAATTAGGATCTGATTGTCCATGCTTATCTTGGAAGTCAACATTTGCGGTCCCAGAGAGTGAACAGTCATTTGATTGCTTAGCAGAACCAGAACTAGGCTGTACGCTTTTGCAAAAATCTTTGACACAAAAGAATGCGATGCTCCGGTATCAAACAACACTTTAGCTGGAATAGAGTTTACGGGTAATATATCGAGAACGACGTCAGCAGCTTCCTCAGCTTTGTCGGCCTTGATATGATTCACCCTCGCGGTCCTCCCGACAGGCCTGTTGTTGGAGTTGAAGGCTTTAGCCGGGGGAGCACGAACCATTGCCTGGTTGGTGTTGGGGCGAGGAGGTGGAGGTAGCTGCCTCTGAGTGCACTTATCAGCATAGTGTCCAGTATCCTTGCACTTGTAGCAAGTGACGACACGAGAAGGACCTGGCCTTGGCTGCCCCATTGGAACCCTCTGACTCTGCATCTGAGCTGGGTTGGGTGGGCGGGGAGCAAAGCCTGGAGAAGCTTGGGCATATGGAGCCCTAGTGACAGCAGCATTTGGCACCCAGATGCGGCGCTTCTGCGGAGGGGTGGTCATGTTGGAGGAGGAACCACCCTCACGCGAGTGCTTGCGGGACTCTTCGAACGACTTGCGCCCATTCTCCTCATTGAGCGCGGTGTTCACGAGCTCCTCGAAGTCCTTGCACCTGATGTTGGTGAGAGCGTACTTCAGTTCCGGGTTAAAACCTCGGCGGAACCTTGCCATCTTCTTGGCTTCAGTGGACACCTCATCACCAGCGTATCGAGCGAGACGATTGAACTCGTTCTGGTAGCCAATGACGTCCAGCTTGCCCTGTTTGAGAGAGCAGAATTCCTCACGCATCCTTTCCATGAGACCATCTGGGATGTGGTGCTTCAGGAAGGCATCCTTGAAACATCCCCAGGTGATAGGATAGCCAGCTCTCATGGTCTGGTAGTTCTCCCACCAGGTAGCTGCCTGACCCTTCAGTAGGTAGGTGGCATACTTGACTTTATCCTCCTCAGCAACGTGAGCTATGTCCAGAGCCCTGTTCATCTCCCTGATCCAGTCATCGGCATCCAGAGGCTCACGTGTTGCCACGAAAGCTCTCGGCCCCATGCTCAGAAACTCCTTGATGCTGACTCGCGGAGCATTCTGGTTGTTGTGCTGGTTAGCCTGGATCTGGGCCATCTGAGCCACGACCTGAGTCATCTGAGTCAACAGCTCCGTGAGCGGAGGTGGTTCAGGCGGGTTGCTCCTTGTTGGCGGCATCCTGAATAGACATTCATTTTAGCACAACCACAGAAAAAGGATAGACTTGGTAACCGAAAAAGAGATTATTCCGACGCATGAATAGATAACCAACAGGTACATCATCACATGTTCAAATACATCAGAATATCCAACACACCAATACATGGTTCGAAAGCCAAAGGATAACTAAACATAGCTAGGAATGGATACATCGGTACTCCCATGCTCAATCACGCAGGACGGCGGTGAGTAGTACGACGAGAGATACGGTGAGGAGGAATCCCCCGGAAGTAGGTATAACGACGATCCACGTAGATCGGGACTGCTCTGAGAGCAACTCTCGGTGTGGTGAAGTAGAAAGCGTCGTCTCCCTGTGCTCCAAAGCGTGGAATCCCAGTGTAACACGCTCCGAGGTTGAGGAGTGGACCTCTGATCGGCTCGTAACCTCCAGCATCTGGTAAACTACGTCCAACTGTCTGATGGAAACGTGCAAAGCGCTCATCTCCAACAAAATCTGTGGTGTACGTAGCCAGACGAGTCAAAGCCAGATAGAGCTGCTCCCTGACTGAGGCTAACTCCTGAGAAAGTGTGGTGGCAACAGCGTCACTGTGCCTCACAAACTGAGCGGTGGTGTGCAGCCTGGTGTTATCATGCTCGTAGACATCCAGGTTGTCGTAGAGGGTGAAGTGAGCTCCCGCTGACGTGATGTAACCACGGGGGATGTGGCGATAGATAGAATCGTCAAATCCCCAGTAGTCAGCACGGAGGACGGTGAGACTCACGTAAGCTGCCTGCTGCACGGCCATATCCACTGTGGAACCTACTGCCTCGTAGCGGTGGACAACGCTCATGCCATCATCTGACAGAATGTAGACGATAGCCTGGTAGTAGGTCTGGTCAAACTCTCGCTGCTGCTCGTAGACCTGGTACTCTGGTGCCCAATGGAACCCCAGATAGGTGACCATGTCTCTCAGCATCTCCGGATAACCGGCAGTGCTCTCACAACGAGTCATCCGAACCACCTGCGGGAAGAACCTGAGATCCATCTGCAGATGATCGGGGAAGTTTTGATTAGACGCCGGTAGAGAACTGAAGTGGAAAGCAACAACAAGGTTCAACGGACGAAAAGGATGTTGAAAAGAACAGGATATTGAAGCAACATCGGGAAACACGAGACCAAAAACTCCTGAGGTACTACGGAGAACCCAAAACACGTGAAATCCTAACTTGAAAGTTTAGGTGAGAAGAGAAAACAACGTTGCACTTCCTTACCAGAAAATGGTGGGTGGGTGGGGAAAGAAGAAAAATGGCAGAATTCCTACTCTCACGTTTAATTTTTCCTATATAGCTACAAAATAGTTTCTAGACTCAACTGCGACCAGTAAAAAGGGATCCTACAGGCAGACAGGCTCTGATACCATTTGTCGCACCCGGACTTCTAGAGGATACTCACCGTACGAACTGAACAGTATTCTGATGGGATTACGGGGCTTACCGGCACCCGCGTCCTCTTACGAGTAGGCCAACACTTATGTGTGACAACCCATCGCTACTGTTCACCGTCGATGTAAACTATCCCGTAGAAATCAGGACACTACCATTGGCGTACTTCATACCATACACACATGGTACGTCAACGGCTTTGAACAAAAGGATAACACAACATGTCTCTAAGACACAAAAGATTGAAATAAGTTGCAAATGGCCCTCACTAGGGCAGAGATAGCAAATACAATCATCCAGAGGACACATGTCCCAACATAACATCATTACATCTCAGCGGAAACATTCAAAGGGTCTGAGTACAGACAAATCCAAATAGGCTTAAGAAGCCGGAAACTGAAATAAAGACGGAGCCCATCCACGATGTCTCGGATCCTGCCCGGGTCCGCTAACTACTCGTCAGCAGCCTCGTCAAACTCCACGTAGTAGCCGTCACCTGGATCCTCGTAAGCGTAGTCTGCGGAAACCACAGCCCCAAAGGGGTCAGTACATAGACGTACTGGCAAGCAAGACTCACAGTTCACCAAAGTATAGCCCGTCAACACAAGCACAGATGACTTGGGATCAACGGAAGGAAGGGGATATATAAGATGCTGCAACTGGCTGCGCTAACCAACTACAGAGATTCTATCACTTCCAACTATCAGAGAGGAGATAAGATCGAGTATTGTAACCAACTGGAAGATAACTTCAAACAAACCCATCCTGGATCTCGCCCCTTATCCAAAGAAGCAATCCGAGGATAACTCACACAGTTGGATTAAGATGAAACAAGTTATTGTGACAATAATCCTATTACTAGTCAATTTGATAATCATGGGGTGTGAGTTTGTGAATCATTAGGTTTTAAGTTGTCCTGAGTACTTGTTAGCCAGTACTTTCACCAAGTTAACCATAACCGCGGAAAACACGGCTTCTCGAGAAGATTATCCCTGCAGGGTTGCACCAATTTGGCCGTACACGTATGAATAACCCGCCAGATGGGATGCCTCCCACCAAGCGGGGCACTCAACACAACTCAACTCTTCTTCGCATCAAGCCCAAAGCACCTTGGGCGCACGGCTAATCGAGCCCAGAAGAAAATGGACCCTCATAGCACTCTAAGAACGTGTCCCCCTATATGCCGACTACAAAAGTTCCACCCTGCGCTGGGCTCGCAAAAACATGCATGCGGCAAATGGAAAACACGAACTAAATGAGATGATTTGGACGAGATGCGAATCGAATCAAATTGAGGGGGGCGCCCATACTCGCTTCCCACATGCGGGTAGTGCGCTCATCATGGATCAGTAGACAAGACCCTTTTCCTATTAGGGTCGACACTAGCAGGCCTCAAAACCACACAGGGCCTCCTGCCGGTGCCTTATCATCAAATTATTATTTTAACAATACCATTAGCATGATTGATTGATTGATTAAACATCGAGCCCCCAGAACATAATAAAGATGTAGTAACTGAAAGTAACGGGTAACAGACTCGAGCAAAACAACCTAAGCATACTAGTAAGACACTGGCTCAATCAATAGGGTTGTAGGAGGGGTGGTGAGGCAATATCAGGGTTAAGGGATTCATGTGATAGGTTCGTAACAGAAACAACTACCACTAAGGCTAGCAGAAATAGACAACGGAAAGTATCGGTAACCAGGGTTGAAAGGAACACAATGGTTCATGTGAGTGATAACTTGCCTGCAAACTCAGCAGCCTGGTACTGAGCTAGATCCTCAGAAGGGGTGCTGTAAAGATCGTCTGTCTCAACGTCGTCGTCTATTCGAGAAGAAGCAAACAAACAAGACAGAAATATAAACAATCATTATCATGGCATAGTGCACAATCAATGATGATGCATGACAAGTTAATGGTTGCATCAAAATAAACTAGCTAACATGATAACACAATTTAAATGGACCCCTATGCAATTTTGAGTTGCATATGGGAAAGGTTCATGGATTAAGTTGGAACAAAATGATTTACAATTAATTATTAGGTGAAAGTTGTTAGCATGATGCATGCATGATGGTAACAACAGAATAACAACAAATAACAATGATAGATGCAAGTGTTAAAAGGATTTAACAAGTTTTGGAAATCATTTATTAAGTTTGGAAAGTTTGGTTAATTAAACATGTCACACAAACAATTATTGTTTTCATCAACATTAAAGTGTGCAAAACAATTAACAAAATTTATATTTGAAAAGAACATCAAATTTTAGTTGGATTACATGTTTCAAATTTTGAAATAGGAGTTAGGATGAATTTGTTATGACTTAAACAATATTAAACAAGTTTTAATTGAATTTAAAACAAGTGTGAATTTTATTTGAATTTTATTTATTCAAAACATAATTTCAAAGTCACATTTGAAAAGTTCACACTTTGATGGTTTGAAAACATATTTTGCATGTTCAAAAATATTTTATATTAAGCAAGTTATGATTTTATCAAATTTAAATGAATTAAACAAGTATTAAATTATTTAGGCAATTTAAATTATTCAAACAATGAAACAAAATTTATATTTGAATAGGTTATTCAAAATGGTATGGAAAACATATTTTATTTGCCTTATTTGGAATTAGTATGAATTATTTATGAATTGTTGCAAATTACATTTGAATTATTTGAATTCAAATTTGAATTGCATTTTGAAAATTCAAAACAGGAAACAAATGATGCCAAAAGGTAGACAATTGAATTTAGACTAGCACACATATTTTATTTTCAGTTTTTAGAGTTATAAAATAAAAGTTATAAGCAAAATACTTTCAGGGACCAATCTGTGATTTAATTGGACCTAGATTGAAAACAGAAAGGTTTAAAATTTGTTTTATACGCACAGGAAACACACCCAGCCACTGCCAGGGGGGACCCAACTCGCGCTGTGCTGGCGTGGCAAAGGAGAGGCTGACAGGGGGCCCTCCCTGTCAGCGCTTGGCCGCAAAAAGTTGGGATAAATCCCGTGCGAGGAGCAGGATTCGATCCCTGCCCCTCTCGCTAGCGTGCGTGCTATCTGAACCAGCTCAGCTGTTGCGTTTCGTTGTCAGGTATCCGTGCTGCAGTGAGGATATCGTTACTGGAGCGGATCTGAAATTTCTGAAGAACAAACGCTTCCGCGACACTGACAGAACATCGCGGCTCATCGGCGGCGATCACCGTCGTGCGCGCAGCAGCTGGGGTGCAGAACAGGGTGCAAACTCGTGCGTAGACGTGCGCGCTACGGAGGGGAAAACAGGAGGGGGTGGAACGCGTGCTCACCGGGACTTGGCCGTGGAAGAGCTCGACGGCGAGCGGCAGCTGCAAGGTGGTCGAGGACGGCGGCGCTGCTTCCGTGCTTCTCCTGAGCGCGCTCCGGTGTCGAAACCGTAGAGGGAGACGAGGTGGCGTGGTTCCCGTGGTCAGATAGGGGAGTGGAGGTGCGAGGTGGGCGGCGCCATCGAAGTTTCAGAGGGAACGTCTCCGGCGAGGTTCAGACGGTGGCAGAAAGGGGACTGCGAGGAGAAATTGGCGGCGATGTCGAGGGGCTAGGGTGGTAGGTAGGGTTAGGGTTGGCGGCGCTGCTTCCGTGGGGTCTTATAGGGCTCGGAAGCCAAGGGTGGCCGTCGGCTGCCGCCGTACGGCGACGTGGCCTGCCCCGATGGCCGCCGTACTTAGAACAGAAGGGTTGCACGCTTTTTGAAGCGGTACGCGCGCGCTGTAGCGGGCTGGGCTGCGCGCTGGTAGGGCTTAGGTGGGCTGGGTAGCTAGTGTGCTGCGCGCGCGCGGCCGTTTGCTTTTTTTTTTTCTTTCCTGTTTTTTTTTGTAGCAATAGAAATTGGAAGGAAATGTTAGGGTTTTTGGTTTTAAAAATTTTGAGAAAAATCATGGGGACTTGTCAGCTCAAAAACTATCAGTTGGCAAGTTAGTTTTTTGAAATTTCAAATTTTTACTTGCTGTTTGGAAAAATAACCCAAAATTGAATGAATTTCCTTATTAGATGAATATTAATAAAAACACACTTTTAAATAGGGGGACCCCTATGATTTAATTTGATTGAAACATTAGAATGGTTTGATATTTTCCATGTCTTGGAAGTTGGTGCTGTTTGAAAGTTTTGCCTTGAATTTGAAAACAATTTGGGAATTATTTATTTGAAATAGAAGCACCATTTTATTAATTGATAACTATGAAATAATATGACAACAAATGAGTTGTTTTTATTTGAGATTTTCATTTAAAATGTTGTAACAGAGCAAGTATGAAAAATAATGTTGGGCTATTGTTTGAATTTCAAATGTGAAAACAAGATAAAACAGATGCAAAACAAATAGTAACAAATGCAAACAAATAATTAAACATGATGACATGATGCAATACTTGAATTAAAACAAGAAACAAAACATTCTAAGGGTATTTTCATACTTGGGATGTTACAACACCGGAGGAGGACAACAGCATACAGATTAGTTTATGTGATAACCGGATTCAGATTTCGCAATGCGAACCAACGGGGGCAGATGGCTTTCATGACCTAGAAGGAAAGAAGGATCTTAACGGCGTTCACGCTATATAGTTTACTGTCTGAGGGCTCCTCCGGGCCACCGGACTTGATAGTAGCAGCTCGTGCCGTGCTTCTGGAGGGTTGCCGGTAGTGCAGCATCGAACCGTGGAGGAGGATGGGTAGGTGAGCATGGACGCACACATCATTGCTTTATCAGAAAAGATCTGAGCCAGCGCTACACAGATTTACAGGCACCGGTAGAAAATAGGCGTATAGTCCCGGTTCGCCAGGGCCAGTAGTCCCGGCCGCGCAACCGGGACTAGCTTGGCACGACTAAAGACCCCCCCTATAGTCGCGCCGCTTACGAACCGCGGCTAAAGGCCCGGCCACGTGGGCGGGTGGCGGAGCCGGGGGTGGGAGGACCTTTAGTCCCGGTTGGCCACATGAACCGGGACTAAACTTTATTTCGTTTATTTCCTTAATTCATTTTGGTTTCTAATTATTTTTCTCTCCCTTTTTTTCACTCCCTTTTTTTCACTTCCTTTTTTTTTCAGAATTTGTATTATTTGCTTAGTGTCTAACTACAATTATCTCTAGTCAAATTACTTACTCGTGGTCAAACTTCCCGCTCGGTCACCCATCCTCCCACTACTCTAGCACTAGCACGCTTAACTTCCGAGTTCCATCCCGTCCCGCATCCAAGTGTTTCGCACGCATGTATGTAATAGTAGTATCATATCAATCTTATTAACATGTTGGTCGATGCCACATTTCTTTATTGTTTGAATTTCAAATAAATCTTTTAATAAACAAAAGTAATGATGTAATTAATAATTTTGAATAATAAATAAACATTAACTTTTTAATTTGTATTATTTCTAAAAATACTATTAATATATCAAAATATTCAGAAAATAAAACTAATTCATTTTGAAATCTTAAAAAATACATATAATATATCTAAAAATTAAGAAAAATAATACTAGTTCATTTTAAAATCTTAAAAATACAAATAATATATCAAAAAATTAAGAGAAATAATACTAATTCATTTTAAAATCTTAAAAATACAAATAATATATCAAAAAATTAAGAAAAATAATACTAATTCATTTTAAAATCTTAAAAATACAAATAATATATCAAAAAATTAAGAAAAATAATACTAATTCATTTTAAAATCTTAAAAATACAAAAAATATATCAAAAAATTAAGAAAAATAATACTAATTCATTTTAGAATCTTAAAAATACAAAAAATATATCAAAAATTCAGAAAATAAAACTAATTAATTACTTTATGTCTTAATCAATCTTGTGCAGTCATTTACTTGACTATACCTATTCATGGCTCCTTCCTTTTTAGATGCTACTGTAGAATCTATTCATGATGCTACTGTAGATTTTCATTTTTAGATCATGGGTCTTAGTTCTAGTATTGACTAGATATATGTTTTCCTGGCTTGGATTAATTTTTGGTGAACAGATATATAGAAACTGTAGTTTTTCTGTTTTGTTTTCTTCATGTGTTTTTGTTTGTTTGTTTTGAAATGTGTGTTTGACATAATATAGAAATAGTATAGCTAGAAATTAATATAGAAATAATATCCATTACACTTTGCAACACTTTGCAAATTTTTCCAAGTCATTTAACTTTGCAAAAATAGTTTTATGAACAACAAAAGACAAGTGAATAGAACACAATCATATCACATTCATAACATAGAGTTTTACGATCACACATAACACAAACATAAGTCTCACAATACAAGCTATACTTCAAGAGCTACATACTAATTAAGATATCCATTACATACTAAGATATCCATTAGATGCATATATCGAACGCATACATCTATAGCTCCGTCGAGTAGATGCGGAACAACTCGTACGAAACGTATGCATCTATGGCTGCATACTTGACGTTGGTCCAGTCCAGTGGGGTCTTCCCCAAATACCTATGATTCCTGGAGGGGAAACGAGACTTCATGGTATCGTAGCTCTCGTGGATGAAGGCAGTTGCCATGGGAGCCATCCCGGTCTTGGGCCTGTTCAAATCATCAAAATGGATAAGGTCCTGAAGATCAATGTAGTGATCTTCAGGTATCACAATACCCAAGCGCATCAACTTCTGACGGTCTTGCGTGATGTCAACGCTGCAGAAGTCATACCCCTTGTTGACAAGAAAATCAACAAGTGCCGGAGAATGCTTTGAACTACTGCAACAACAAAAATTTGATACGTGTTAGATATTTTGCAACACATGTATTCTTCAGATGCAACAAACAAATCGAAAATGCAAGATTGTACGTGTGCGTTACCTTGACCATTGGAAGACCAATACGGCCTCCTTGAACGCAATCTGGATGACGGCAACATCCCGTTGATCCGCCGTATACTCGAGATCAAGCCCGAAGAACCGGTGTTCATCGGGAGAGGAGAAATAGAGTTCGGTCAAATGCGCAAGACAACCGGGGATCATCTCGCAATTGTTGGTGTAGCACACGTCCAGACTTTTGCCGCATGGTGTGGGCACTTCATATCTATTCCAAACTTCAGCCATGGTGCTTGGTGGAGGAAGATCGAAGAGAGGGAAGAGAAGAGAAGAGAGAAGAAGAAACAGAGACTCGGGTGCGCACTGTAGCAATGGCGCCCTTCTGCCTCTCGCTCGCAAAATGAACCGCCGCGCGGGAGGCGAGCAGTTTGTATCTTTAGTCCCGGGTGGCCAGGACAACCGGGAGTAAAGGCAGGGAGGCCAGCGGCCGGGAACCATTAGTCGCGGGTGGCGACGCCAACCGGAATTAAAGCCCTCCACGCGCCTCCACGCGTTTCCCAACCCACGAGGCATGACCCTCGGTCGCGGGTCTCCTCGCGACCCGGGACTAAAACCCCTTTAGTCACGGGGCGCGAAGTTTGGGGGCTAATGGGGACGTATGGAAGGCCTTTTTTCTACCAGTGAGGGGCCAGTTTAGGCTATAAAAGGAAGAAGACTTTGCTAGGACGGGGCTTGCCGCCGTCCGGTTCGGCCTCGTCGATCTCCTCGCGATTTTCAGAAAATTCCCCATCGACGTACATGCTCGCCGGCCGAATCATGATAGATAGATAATCAAGAGACATAGCATTCAATAACCATTGGATCCCAGCAAACACAACATGTAGCATTAAAATAAGATGATCTCGATCATGTGAGGCAACACACGAGATCCAAACATGAGGCATAAATAGGAGAGGACAACCATATAGCTACTGGTATAGACCCATAGTCCAAGGATGAACTGCTCACACATTACTCCGGAGGCGGGCATGGTGGTCTAGACGTTTCCGGTGATGATTTTCCCTCCCAGCAGGGTGTCGGGGAGAACTTCAGAACCCTCCCGATCTCTGGTTGACGATGATGGCGGTCTCGGGTGTTTTTCGTGGAAAAGTGGTATATTTTTAGGGTTAACTATTGACGGGGTAATATAGGCGAAAGGGTGATGGCGGTGTGCGCCCGAGGGGCCCACACCACCCCTAGGCGTGACCAGGGGGCACGCCGCCCTATGGTGTGGCCCCCCTCCGGACCTCTTCGAAACTCCATGGAACCTTCGGGAATTCTAAGACTTTCGGGCTTCGAATTTTCCAATTCCGAGAATATTTCCTGAACAACTTTTCTGAAACTAAAAACATCAGACAACAGGAACTGGCTTTGTGGCATCTTGTTAATAGGTTAGTCCCGGGAAATCGATAAAAATGACATAAAGTGTAAGGATAACATGTAGCATATGGCATGAAAACAACATGGAATATCAAAAATTAAGGATACATTTATGACGTATCACTCATGTTCCTCGCGGCTGGGAGGTCTGGGTCAGGCGCAGCTGGTGCGGCCTCTGTGCGCTGCAGGAGGGGCACATGTGGTGGGAACTAAGAGGTGCTTACGCTAGTGGCGGGTTCTTCTCTGCGACCCTGCGCCGGTGTGCTGCGAGGCGGATCTGGGCCAGACGGCCTAGATCTGGCGGCGATTGCACGGCTACGGCTCTCTCGCGACGCAGACGCAGGAGCCTCGACGATTCCCTACTCAGCGGTCCTTGGCGCCCAGATTTGGACTAGGCGCTTGCTCCGTGTGTGGCGTGCCAAATTTGGACCAGGCGGGTCTGAATCTCGTGGCGGCGGGCCGTCCCGCGACGGTGGCTGCGGTAGAAGGCGCTGGACCTCGGTGGTGGTTCGAATGGTGGTCGGTGGGTGCGAGCTGGGTGACGGAGTTCGTTGTCTCTTGTGCACGGTGTCGGTGGTGGCGATGGTACTCTGAGACGGCGTGTCGGTGGTGGCAGTGCCCAAGGGCCAAACCTTGGCCAGGCAGGCCGAGATCTAGCGGCGGCGGTGGCCCTTAGTGTGTGTGGACCAGACCAGGCCTAGGTCTGGTGGCTGCTTTGTGGGCCTTTTGGGCCTGAGCTCTGAGGGCCCTGTATCTCGAGCGCTAATTCTACTACCAAAGCGCCCTCCTTACCTATACACACACGCAGTTGATAGTACTCTTGGAGCTTCATAACCTCGTGTTACACGCAATGGAAAAACAACGATAAAGTTAAGCAAGATTGAACCAATAGGAACACGAAGTTTTAACGTGGAAAACCATTCCAAGAAGGAAGAGAAAAAACCACGGGCGTACTTCACTATTTCGGGTGAGGTTACAAACGCGTCCGGATTTACAATGTGTGCCTTATCCCGTGCGGCGGCTTACAAGAGGTATATAAAGGTGGTCCTGACCTAACTAGGTCGGTAACGGTGAAACCAACTTCAACTCTCCAACTCGGTAACAACTCGAGGCGCTCCGCTCTACTCGTCAGAAGTTCGGCCTTTTATCAGCATAAGTGAATTTGGATCACCCAAAAATAACGTTGGGTCTAATGGGGTAGTGCGATCGATGGTCGGGAGAAATCCTGCTGAAGTTTTCAACACCGATGCGATGGCGCTCGAGGGCGCCGCTATTCCTCCTTGAAGGGCGTCAAGGGTATCCCCTCTCCACTCCCTCCGAGTGAAGGGGAAACCCTAGGACTAGGCGCTAGTCTGGGAAGTAGCAACGTGACTACGGCACACTCCTTGATTTTAGTCCTTAGCGTGGAATCAGTGCACGTTACAGAATCCTTTTTTTCAATTTTTTAATACTGCGTTAGCAGAGTCTTAAACTCAAGACCTCGGTGTCTCTGATACTATATATAATTGTTGCACTAGGCTACTATCCCAAAAATCCGAACTGATGAAAAGAGTTGTGCTATATAATTGTTTGAGGAACCTTTCTACGGTTGTTACTTTATTTATATATAATAAAGCAGGGCGAAATAGTGTTTCGAGGAGGGAGTATGGCTTCACCGACGGAATGTGTTACAATCAGCGGCAACTCGGAACCATTAGCTGATCCCGAAAATTATCCTGTTTTCGCATAAGGATAAGAGAAACCTGCGGAAAAGTGGTACCAGAAAATTTACTCTCCTGGCTTTTCCTTGTGCTGTCTTGATATGTAATTATGTTGTAAGATTATTCTATTTTTAAACGACGGCGAAAAGTGGTACCAGAAAATTTACTCTCCTGGCTTTTCCTTGTGCTACTGAACTATGGTTAACGACCTCTGAAGACGATCCTGGAGTTGTTAGGACGAGCTGCTCAAAGTCACTAGTTGCAGCACGGAGTTGGAAGTGGATAGAGCCAGGAAAGTGCCACACCACCACCTTTTGACCCCGACGTACGTTCCTCAGGCACCCGAAGACCTATAAATACCACCTTCAGTGCCATGTCAAGCAAACCACACGACACACTAAGATCAAAATTATCAAACGCAACTTGCGGAGCAGCGACCAACACTGTCTCCTCCGTTTCAGTCCACCCATCAACTTCTCCAATTACCCTTCAGAATCTCCATTCCATTCTTGCTTCTAATGGCGGCCGCCAAATCTGTCGAGCGGCTGGCGCAGCGGCTCGTGACCCCGGCGGAGCCCACGCCGACCGGCCCGCTCCGCTTGTCCTGGCTCGACCGCTACCCCACCCAGATGGCGCTCATCGAGTCGCTCCACGTCTTCAAGCCATCCACTGACCCGAACCTCGGCGGTGCATGCCCGGCAAGGACCATCGAGCGCGCTCTGGCGCAGGCCCTGGTCCAGTACTACCCGCTCGCCGGCCGCCTGGGCTTCACAGATGACGGCGGCCTGCTGCAGGTGGACTGCGGCGGCGACGGCACCGGTGTCTGGTTCACCGAGGCCGCGGCAGCATGCAAGCTCGAGGACGTGGAATATCTGGAGCACCCCATGATGATCGCCAAGGACGAGCTCCTCCCGCCCACGCCCGCGCAAGAGAAAGACGAGCGGAAGCTTGTCCTGCTCGTCCAGGTCACCACCTTCGGATGCGGCGGCTTCGTCGTCGGTTTCCGCTTCAGCCACGCCGTCGCCGACGGCCCCGGCGCCGCGCAGTTCATGGCCGCCGTAGGCGACATCGCACGTGGCCGTACCGTGGACAGCTTGACGGTGGAGCCGCAGTGGGGCCGCGAGGCGATACCAGACCCGGCCGGCGCCGTCATCGGCAGCCTGCCGAGCGGCGTGGGCGCCAAGCACTTGGAGTACCTCGCCATGGACATCTCCGCGGACTACATCGCTCACTACAAGGCCCAGTACAACAACGCCGCGCACGGCGGCTCCTGGTGCTCGGCGTTCGAAGTTCTGGTGGCCAAGGCGTGGCAGAGCCGCACCCGCGCGGCGGGGTTCGAGCCGGACTCCGACGTGCACCTCTGTTTCGCCATGAACGCTCGCCCGCTCCTCCACGCCTCCCTCCCGCGTGCCGGCGCCGGGTTCTACGGCAACTGCTACTACATCATGCGCGTCACCGCGCCCGCGGGCAAGGTAGCCAGCTCTTCGATCCCCGACGTGGTGAAGATCATCAAGGACGGCAAGAAGCGGATGCCGGCAGAGTTCACGCGGTGGGCGACTGGGGAAGCTGGCTCCGATGACCCGTACCAGATCACGTCGGACTACCGGACGCTACTGGTGTCGGACTGGACGCGGCTCGGGTTCGCCGAGGTGGACTACGGCTGGGGCCCGCCGGCGCACGTCGTGCCCCTGACGAACCTGGACTACATCGCCACATGCATACTGGTGAAGCCGTGGGCGCACAAACCAGGGGCGCGGCTCATCACGCAGTGCGTGACGCCCGACCGCGTCGCGGCCTTCCACCAGGGAATGCTGGACATGAACTGAGCACGACGAAGAAGAATGGAAGCCCAAGGCAAAAGAGAATTGACTTGATTGCGTGATTAATTAGGTGGGCGATTAGAGAATATATTGTGGTGGATTGATCATTGATGTGTTGGTGGTGTGTAGTTTAACTGGAAATAAGCAGCTCAGCTCCTCGATCGATACGTACGGGGAGTTTCGTTTGGGTTTGGTGGAAAGCCACCAACTAAGCTAATCCTTCACAGAATTTGTGACGTAACTGATAAATTGTAATAATCTTTTGTGACGTAGAAAAATTGTGTTCCTCTTCTTCTTGACAGAGCTCACAGTCGGACAGTGAGTGATGGATTCACAACTTCCATAACAGCAGATTTCGGATATCAAGAGAATATCTCAAACTTCGAATGGTCTTCCAATTTTGACCTATCACAATGCGCTTAATTTTAGTGATTTTCACTCAGTTTTAACTAGTTTGAACCTAACATTAAATTTTGAGGCAACAAAAAAGTTTGGTTCCAAAATTACTGATTTTTGTTAATTGTAAACCAACTTCACGGTGTGTCTGATTCTTTTTGTCCACACACTTACTGTGTTGGATTTTACGGGTCTTCTCCATTAAAACTAAGAAGAATCTTTAAATCACAACGGTTCATTCAAATTGGTTGCGCGGCATGTACAGAAAGCCATAAATGAGACTAAATTTGGTCTCACATTACTTATGGTGAGAGTTGGATATATTTATAAGGGTATCCTTTCTATATCCGTTAAGTGAGTGAGAATAGTATCTCTGGTGCCCGCGTCCGAGTTAGAACACGTTTTGGTGAAAGATAAAAAATTTATGTGTTGCATAAACTATATGTTTATGTGCCAACAAGCTTGTGCTTGTATGTTTTACACATATTGTGCTTCTTCCTTCACATGGTGATTGTGTTTCTGCATGTCCCCAACCCATAGAGGAAAGAGCATAACAGACAAATCCAGAACACACACTCACTCTCCGTCTCACTATTGGCAAGTTCTTTTTATTGTGGTGCTTCCATGTTTTCCCATTCCGGCGACAACGCGCATGGTCGGCCGAGAGAGTAGGCCCTTGAAACCACATGCCCTTGAGATCCTGAACCAGAAGAGTGCTAATAAGACCTTTTGGGAGCATATCGTTGCGATGAATCGCTTTTGTTCCACTATATTCATGTCGATGGGTCGACTAATTCCTCACTGCCTACGGCTATGTCCCCTTCACCACCATGGCCGACAATGCCAACTATGTAGTGGCGACCTTACCTATCAACATGTATGTGCTGCTTTTCTCTCCCTTTGCAATAGTATTGTGGAGATCTATTATTAAAGTATAAATACATTACCTTCCTTTGTTCCCATCAGCTCGAGCTTTTGGATAAACCGGTTTAATGCATGCAGTTCTACATGAAATCAGAGTCGAAAGTTATTTGAGTTTAAGACCCGACTAGCGCAAAATAAAAAATTACAATCCTCTTTCCGTCCACGTTTTGGCCCTACAAAGCCACACGTGAGGAGTAGTGTGGAAATATAAATTCATAGCGCAATTTTTCCCTGTTAGCTTGAGATTTCCAACAAACTGGTTCCATATATTCAATTCTATATATGTCTAATCTGTTGTATGTTGTTAGATTTAGCACATATTTGTGGTGTTACTTTCATTAATTAACACATCCTGAAACTTTCTTTATATCCTAACGATAATTCTATCGCAGAAGCGTCCTATAGCTGATGCTGGAACACACCAGCTTATTTCTGATCATCATGTTGTATATCGTGAATCTCGTTGCAACATAAGCTCTTTATACGCCTCCACCAATTGCACTTTGTCATGTTAAAAAAAATGCGGCTTGCTTGAACCGTGTTCACTTTAGTTTTAGTGGACGCGGTTGTTTATTAATATAGTTCAGTGCAGACTTATTCAGATTTTATTTTGGATATTCACCTGACGACGCACTAAGACCTCAACCCCCGACGTGTGCAATCCCGCGTCTTTGAGTCACTAGCACGTGGGGTCCACCATACGTTGGGCTCACATGTAAGTGATCCAAAGTCAGAATAAGGTAAGGATTAGAGCGTTAGGGGATCCATGCCCAAGAGATGAGTTTAAACATCAAAAAGTGTCTTATTAATTGAATAATCAACCCTGCATATTATCAGTTTATATTTTCGCGTGATTTTTGGGGCACGCACGAGACAGGCTGAACAAGTCATTCAACTTTGGTTTTTCCTGTGGACGCGTCATGCATGTGTAGCTGCAGTTTGACCTTTTTGAAATCCGCAGTCAAGTTCGTGCACAGAATGCTGGACCTATCCTATGGCTCTTGTTGATACTCCCTCTGTTCAGCAATAGATGACTTCCACATATCTATATATGGATGTATCTAGACACTAAAATGTGTCTAGATACAAAAGTGTCTAGATACATCCATATATAAATATGTGAAAGTCATCTATTGTTGAACGAAGGGAGTAACCATGTAGTCCCTCCTTTTCATATTAGATGACTCTCAAATATATGTATCTAGTACTAAAATATGTCTAGATACATCTATAGAAGATCATCTAATATAGAACGGAGGGAGTAGTAAATTGCTAAACACATGTAAATCACTAAATCAGGCATGGCTACACTGCGTTGCGATTCGTTGTATTTTTCCCTTCAAGTGGAAAGAGGATGTTGACTGAAGCCATCTTTTCTGGGAAAGACGCTGACTGCAAGTTCGGTACAGGCTAATTGCAGGACCCCAGTCGTGGGCCCGAGAAGACTTGTCGGAGAAGATGACGCTAACAAGCTGGAAATGTGCACGCAAGTTGATCGATAGCGGACCAGCATGCAGTTGGCTGTTTAGGAATTTCTTCTAGAGGGAACGGTACTGCTGCTTTAGGACAATGGTCAGCATTCAATCATTTTTGTCTCTTTTCATTTCCTATTGGCACACGAACAATATGTGTGAAACGAAACCCCGGTTGGTGGAAATGCATGGCAATGCAATCATATCATCCGTGATTGGTTCCCACACGCATGCATGCACCTCAACGGTAATCTATTTCACCCAGTTAGAAGGTAAAATAATTTTATGAGACTTGGTCTACAAATCCATCCCCGTTGACCAACTTTAGTAATTGACACGTGAGCAGGAGAGAGAGAAAAAATGAAATTTAAATGCATATTTTTAGATCTAAACTGTCTTGCATGCCACATCTCAATTGCTAGAGTTGGTCCACGGGGCTAGATTTATAGACCAGGTCTCATAAAATTATTTTCCAGTTAGAAGTGCGTACCTAATTGTATCCGCTATGTATAAGGCAAGGTTTTGTCATAAGCTGGCTCCCACATGTCTTATAGAATTCTCCTAAGGCGCCGGGATCCACATGTCTTATCATACTACTACATGTAAGAGATAGACGAGAGGGGATATTAATTTTCCATTGTTTATGGTAGACCACAAGCTTGATGTGCACCTTAAACTTAGGATGATCTTATTTTTCTCTATAATATATAAGGTGTACTTTGCGACAAGCCACGTAGGATTTAAGGTGTGATATTTCTCGCAGATACCCTAACACCCTACCTGGCTTTTGGAAAAGAAGAATATATTTTCTTCGTAGTTAACTCCGAAGCTGCTAAAGAAGTGCGTTCAAACAAAAGATCGACAGCAGAGAGAGAGAGTGTGTGTTAGTTGTCTATATCTAACAAATATCCATCCCCACTGGTGACACTAATCAGGTTGCATGTCTCATGTCAAGCCCCCACTTTTCAGTTTATTACCACACGAGATATCAGAGACTCCTCCGGTCCGGTGTAGTACCAGTGGGGTTAGCTCAAACGCACTTAATCCTCACTTTGATTTGTGGAGCTTGACGTCATCATCGGAGACTTATATCGTCCTACACTCCTACGTACTATGCAACTATACAAAAACTAACGGCAGTGGGGTTACTTGTGCGCTTGTAAATAAATCCCCTGAATAATCACAAGTGGCCCTGCAACATGTGTTCGTTATTCTGGATAATTGGTGTCTTTGCCGCCCCGAGTGATATGCCCTACATCCGGATTAAAGATGGCAATTTTAACCGTGGGTACGGGTATTCGCGGGTATTCGACCCATATGGGCAGAGTATGATACACCTTTATACCCATGGGTAGTACACGTACCCTACCCGTCATGTCATGGGTAGGTCATGGGTATCATGTTGTACCCGTGGGTATACACCTACCCTACCCATTTATAGTGACATGTGGGACACTTTGGCCATATGTAGCCCAACAGGAAGCAGGCCATAAGGCCATGGCTCTAGGGTTAAGGCGATGATCGGAGAAGGGTCGGCCAAAGCGTCCTTGTAATCCCCTCGGCTCGCAAATCACCCCAAACTGCAATCACTCCTTAATCCATCTTCTTCCAAATACCCAAATTATGAAGATAAATTCCCATCGACGAGGCATACAGTTGATCAAAACTGCTATTTTTTTTCAAATATGCTATCAATGAATATAATAACTTGTGTACCTGTAACATCCCAAGTATGAAAAATAGCCATTAGAATGTTTTGCTCTCTGTTATTTTATATTTTGCATCATGACATCATGTTCATTGCATTTGTTTTGCTTGTTTTCCATTTGTTTTCCTCTGTTTTGCTTTGTTTTCCAACTGTTTTCCTTTGTCTTCCTTTGTTTTCTATTTGAATTTCAAACCAAATTTCAAACCTTTTGTTTCATACTTGTGATGTTACAATTTTCCAAAATGATATTTCAAATCAAAACAATCATTTGTTTCCATAAAAGTTGTGATTCCAAACTGTTGTTTTGTTCCTATCAAAAATTCACTTAATATCAAACCCTTTTCAAATTCAATTACAATTTCTTCCAAACAGCAACCATGTTGAATTTATGAGAATTACAAACCAAATTCTAATCCTTTTTGTTTCAATTAAACTCTAAGGTTCAACTATTTAAATCTTGTTTTCAATATTCACTTAATAATCAAATTCATTCAAATGGCATTCAAATTCATTTGCATTTTCCAAACAGCAACCATTTGAAATTAATGAAACAAAACATTTTCCAAATCAGTTTGTTTCAAATAAACTTGAATTCAAAATCTTTTAAATTTCTTAATGTCACCCCTATTCACTTAATATCAAAATTATTTAAATTCAATTAAATTTACAAACACCCACATAATTAAAGTTTTTGGAAACCAAAACTTTGCCATGTTGCTGTTACAATATAAATAGTTGATACAAAATTTTACCCAAATTTCTAAACCCTAAAAAACCCTCCTTTTCTCTCTTTCCTTTTAGCAAAAAAAAACTAACAGAACAAAAAAAAATAAAAAAAAGGAACAAAGGGAGAGAGGGGCAGCCAGGCCCAGCCCAACTCCCCCTTGGCCTGGTACCCCTTCGAGGTCATCCTCAACCTCGGTACGGCCGAGCATCGGACAGGTCCACGTCGACCAGCAGCAGCAGCGAACGGCCATCATCGCCTCCCTCCTCCCCTTAAAGCCCTAGGCTGCGAGCTCCCCCCTCGGTACCCTAGCTCCACCTCTCTCCCTCTCCCCCGCCTCCATTTCCTCCTTCTTCCACCTCCCCCTCTGCCCTCTGCTTCTCTGAACCCAAACACCACCCGAGCGCCACCTCCTCCCTCTCCGGCGATCGCCGCCGATAGGGTTATTCCTCGCGCACGTTAGCCGCGGGAATGGGTTCCCCTCTCCTCCGCCGTCCTCCTCGACATCTCAACGGCGACGGGGAAGGTCTGCTGCGCCGCCGCCATCCTCTTCTCGCCGCCGGTCGCCTCCTCACTGAACCCTGCAGCTCCGTTAGAGAGGGTGAGCTTCCCCTCTCTTCCCCCCTCTCCCTTTCCCTTCGCAGCACGAGCACCCACGGCCACCGCAGCCCACACGCACACGCGCGGACCACGGCCATCGCGAGCCGCAGCGGCGATCCCCGCCGGCGGCCATCCTCTCTGTCAGTTCAGCAAACTGAATTTCTTTCAGTTTCAGAAACATCCGCGACCTGAACCTTAACCACCCTCGACCCCCCTTCCTGTCACCAAACAGCACAGTACCGCAGTGGCTACGCACTGCGCTCTCACCCGCGCGGCCATGGTTCGAGTCCCCCTCCCGCAGATTAAAACCACACTTTTTGTTTCTTTTTTGTTGATACAGAAACTTGACAGAATCACAAACAAGTCCCTGCCAGTATTTTTATTAGGCCCTGTAAATACTTTCTAAGTCCCTAGCTGTTAATTAAATGGCAGATTAATACCTAAACTCTAAAATTGCATAAATAATTCATTCCAACTCCAAATTCAACATTTTAAATATGTTTTCAATACCAAATTAAATTCTCTACCCAAATATAAATTTTGTTTACTGTTTTGAATATTTTAAATTGGTGAAATATTTGAATCCTTGTTTAATTCATTTAATTTTGCAAAATTCATAACTTGGGCATAAAAATTCCAAATTCAACAAACCAAATATGTTTTCCATTCCATTTTTCATGAACTTTGCAAATATCAACTTTGTGTTCTGTTTTAAATAAATTAAATTGCTGAAAACAACTGTTTCTTAATTAATGCATTAAAAATTGTCAAATTAATAACTTGCTCATTTTAAATCCATCTTCAACAAATAAAATATGTTTTCCATGCAAAATTGAACCACCTTTCCAAATATAAACTTTTTTTCATGTTTTGAATAATTAAAATTGGTTAAATAATTTAAACCTTGTTTAAATCACTTAATATTGTTAAATTCATAACTTGGTCAAATTAAATTCTTTCTGAACATATAAAATATGTTTTCAAACCATAAAAGTATAAACTTTTCAAATATGAGTTTGGTTTAATGTTTTGCACAAATAAAAATTCAAATAAGTTCATGCTTGAATTAAATTCATTTAAATCTTGTTTAAACTTGTTTAATTCATAACTAATTCATCTTAATTCCTTTTTCAATATTTGAAACATGTAATCCACCTAAAATTTTGTGTATTTTCCAAATATGAACTTTGTTATCTGTTATGAACAATTTAAATTGGTGAAAACAACAAATGCTTGTGTAACCCCTTTAAGAAACCAAAATTCCAAAACTTAACAAATAAAATTCCAAACTTGGTAAACTTCATTTCAAATGGTATTTATTGTTGTTTTCTTTCTGTTTTCCTCATCCATGCATCATGCTAATCCACTTTCACCTCTTGGTTAGTTGTGGAACAATTATTCCAACCTTAACTCATGGGCTTTCCATATGCAATCCAATTGCATATGGGTCCATTTAAACATGTTATCTTGTCAACTAGTTTATTTTGATGCCTTAAGGAAATGGTCATGCATCATCCCATGATTGTGCATTATGCCATGTTATTGATTGTTTGTCTCTCTGCGTTGTTTGTTTGCTTCTTCTCGAATAGACGACGACGTTGAGACCGACGATACTTACGACACCCCTTCTGAGGATCTAGCTCGGTACCAGGCTGCTGAGTTTGCAGGCAAGTATTCACTCACATGAACCATTGTGTTCCTTTCAACATTGGATACCGATACTTTCCGTTGTCTATTCTGCTAGCCCTATGAATCATTGCTTCTGTTCGATCCTATCACCTATTATCCTTTAACCCTGATATAGCCCCACCTCCACACCTATAACCCCATTGCTTGTTGCCCTTGTCTTACTAGCATGCTTAGGGTTGTTTCTGCTCGAGTCTGTTGTCCGTTACTTTCTGTTACTATATCATTATGTTCTGGGGCTCGATGTTAAACAATCAACCTGTTAATATTTGAGGTAATGCTAATTTGATGATAAGGCACCGGCAGGAGGCCCGGCGTGGTTTTGAGGCCTGCTAGTGTCGACCCTAATTAGGAAAAGGGTCTTGTCTACTGATCCATGATGAGCGCACTAACCGCATGTGGGAAGCGTGTATGGGCGCCCCCCTCAATTTGATTCGATTCGCATCTCGTCCAAATCGCCACACTTAGTTCGGGCTTTCCATTTGATGCATGCATGTGCAGGTGCGAACCCTTGGCGCCAGGGTGGAACTTTTGTAGTCGGCATTTAGGGCGGCGTGGTCTTAGAGTGCTATGAGGGCCCCCCTTTTCTTCGTGGGGGCTCAATTAGCCGCGCATGCACAGCATGTGGTTCTTTGGGCTTGATGCGAAGAAGAGTTGAGTTGTGTTGAGTGCCCCGCTTGGTGGGAAAGGCCTTCCCATCTGGCGGGTTATTCTTACGTGTACGGCCAAATTGGTGCACCCCTGCAGGGATAAATCTTCTCGAGAAGCCGTGTTTTCCGCGGTTATGGTTGACTTGGTGAAAGTACTGGCTAACAAGTACTCAGAACAACTTACACCTAACTAATGTTAACTTGACTAGTAATAGTCTTATTGACACAATAACTTGAACCATCATTAATCCAACTGTGTGAGTTATCCTCGGATTGCTTCTTTGGATAAGTGGCGAGATCCAGGATGGGTTTGTTTGGAGTTAGTTATAGTTGGTTACGATACGCTATCTTATCCCCTCTCTGTTAGCCGGAAGTGGTAGCATGTTTCTGTAGTTGGTTAGTGCAGCCAGCTGCCGCATCTTTTGTATCACCCTTTCTTCCGTTGAACCCAAAGCATCTGTGCTTGATGTTGTTGGGTACACTTTGGTGAACTGTGTCTTGCTTGCCAGTACGTTTACGTACTGACCCCTTTGGGGCTGTGGTTTTGAAAGTAAAGTATGGGCACCTAGAGGGGGGGGGTGAATAGGTGCTACGACCAATTTTAATTTTTCTTAAGATTTAGGCTTGACAAGAAGGTAAATTCTCTAGATAATGCAACTAGGGGTGAATTTACCTATATGACAAGGAAAGCAATTAAGGCAACTAGTACAACACTTAATACAACTAGTACAACAATAAATGTAACAAGTACTAGTAAGTAAAGAGGGAGGAACGAGATAACCGATGGAAGCACACGGAGACACGATGTATTCCCGAGTTCCTCCTTGTTAAGGGAGTACGTCTCGTTGGAGGGGTGTGAGCTCGCCACGAAGGCCTACTCAACGCCACGAAGGCCTCACCCTATTCTCCGATGAACTCCGCCACAAAGGCCTAGTTCACCTTCCACTATTGAACCCCTTTGAGGCGGGGATCGAATCCTTTACAAACAAGTTTGGGGCACACACCCACAACTTAATTGGGGGCTCCCAACACTCACAAATCACCAAGAGTAGCAAGAGGCCTAGGTTCTCCACAAGAGGAAACCCTAGGCAAGAATCCCTCAAGCAAAAGAGAGGGGAAATGAAATCCGGTTGGTGAAGACGTAGATCGGGGCCTTCTCCTTCAATCCTCCAAAGATCTAGGCTTTTGGGTGGTTGGATTGAGAGATCTAGCAAGGTGGTAGAGCTCCAACAATGGTGTCTTTGATTCTGGTCGAGCTGACTGAGGTAGGTGGAGGAGAGGGGGTATTTATACCCCTCACAAATGCAAAGAGCCGTTGGAGCAGATTCTGGCGAAATCACACCGGAGACTCCGGTGTAAAGGCCGGAGACTCCGGTCTGGGCCGGACACTCCGGGCAGTTTCCGGTGTCCCTTTTCTTCAGAGAAAATCCACTCCGGAGACTCCGGTCTGGTGGACCGGAGACTCCGGTCTTGGCGCTTCGAATAGGCACAGAGGGAGTCTGTGGTCTTGCGACTGAAGCAAAATGGTACTCACACATCCACTCCGGAGACTCCGGCCTGGTGGACCGGAGACTCCGGTCTTGGCGCTTCGAATAGGCACAGAGGGAGTCTGTGGTCTTGCGATTGAAGGAAAAAGGTACTCACACCGGAGACTCCGGTAAGTATCCGGCAAGTCTCCGGTGTGGGTACAGTGCGCGACACCACCAAAGTCCTTAGCGAAATTCTTGGAGCAAATCCCACACCGGAGACTCCGGTCTGATGGACCGGAGACTCCGGCCTGGAGAAAAACTCCAGTAAGCAGACTTGGACATCTAGCTCCTTTTTGTACCACATTACCACCATCGATAATAAATTGAAGTAAACCCCTGAAATACATCAACACCTATTAGAGTACATGTGTTGTTAACAAACACCAAAACAAGATGATTTAAGCGCGTTTGCACTTTCAATCTCCCCCTTTTTGGTGTTTGATGACAACACACATATTTTAGCAAGTAAAACATAGCTAGGCTAAGTTTGTAAAAGATAGAGCACTCACAAAGTGAGCTCCCCCTATATTTAACAAACCAAGCCCTACTAGAGCAAGCATTAGTGAGCAATTACATGTAAGTAGAGACAAGGATAAGGCATACTGAATAATGATAAATAAAAGGTAGCTTCACCACAAGGTCTCTCACAAATAACAACCATTGTTCACTAAACACGCAAAACGAAATCAACTAAGATAGTGGGAACACAAGTCATAAGAGGCAAATCAAGTTCAACGACTTGTGTTCCGAAGCAAATAAAGCAAAGTGGAGAAGACACAAAGCTAGTTCTCCCCCTTTGGCATCGAGACACCAAAAAGGGGCGAAGAGAACAACGTGGTCCAAAGGCTCAGTCCTCATCCTCGTAGTCCTCGTCCTCATCCTCCATCTGGTCCGTGGCATCATCATCATCATCATCTCCACTATCATCATCATTATTTCCCTCATCATCATCATCATCCTCGTCACCGGAGGCGAAGTCGCCAAGGTCCTCATCCTCATCATCACCCTCAGGCTGATTATCAACAAAGTCTTCCTCAATCTCCGAAGTCCTAGCATGGTGAGTCGAGGTAGAAGGAGCCGAGGTGACATCCTCAAAGTCACCCCATGGAAACTGATCAATGTTCCACCCCTCATAGGACATAGTCACAGAAGCGGTGGGAGGGGTGGGTGGAGTAGTGGGAGGAGTACCCATAGGAGGTGTAGCACCAAGACCCGCATGGTCATGCAGCTTGGTGACCATCTTCTTCAGCTCGCGTCTCTCCTTATAAGCCGCATGGTTCTCTTTGTGCACAGCCACAGTCATGCAAAGAATGTTGCGCTGGAACCACGTGAGCTTCTTCATCTCATCCTGAGTCTCCTCCCTGCTAGAGCGGCGAGAGGGAGGATCGGCATTCTTCCTCCTAGAGCGAGAAGGTGCCTCAGCATCCCCAACGGGAGTGTCATCATCACGAGAGCGGGAGGTCAAGATCTGGAGAGAGCCAACATGGTGCACAGTCTCGTGAGCTAAGCCAGACAGCTGGTCAAGAATGAGCTTCATCACATAGGGGGCATAGACAGGCACCTTCTTGATCTTGATCATGGCACAGTATATTTCCTCCTTAATGAAGTGCATCACATCAATCTCAAAACCCTCTCCATCAGGGCCAGCAAGGTGACACTGGAAGGCCTGATAGAGGAGGTTCACTAGACCACCACGAATAGCATCTACATTCCCAGCCTTTGGAGCAATGTTGCAGCGAAAGAGGCGAAGACAGATGTTGTATACCCTCTTCAAATTCTTCGCAGTGCCGCAGCTAGAGAGCTTGTCATACATAGGAGCCATGCGCTTCTTATCATAAGCCACTCCATGAACATGCATGCGCTCACCATTCCCTTCTCCCCAAGGGTAACCAAGAAGCTCAGTAAATCGTTCCATGGACGACTCGCACTCCACAGTCCCAGACATCCACTTCATAGTGACCTTCTCATCTTCAGCAAGAGTGACAGTGGCAAAGAACTGCTGAATGATAGGAGGGTTGTAGTTCTGCTGAATGCCTCCTCAAAGTACGGTGAGTTGCCAAGTGCCTCTAAGTCAAGGACTTTCTGTGAACACACAGGCTGCCTGAACCGAGTATAAATCTCATCCATGATCAACTCGGACTCCCTCCTCCAATAGTAAGCTGAAAGAGCAGTGCGAGGCATCTCGAAGAAAGGACGACCCCTCATAAGCCTGTACTCCTTCTTGCTCAAGGATACCACTGAGGATATAGCATCAAATCTTGCCTTCTTTGCTGCTTCAGCATTCACTCTGTGCTCGTGCTTGTTTTTCTGACGCCTTTCACTCTCAAAGTCACCCCTCTGAGGACGAGAACCACGCTTAACAACGGACTTCTGCTTTGTTCCTGAAAGCGTACACAACAAAAAAAAAACACAAACAGAGAAAACAAAAAATGAGCACACATGTCCAAATAGGTGCAGAAACACTACTGATGCAACAGAAGACGCAACTGGAAGAACCACACCGGAGTCTCCGGTCTGAGACACCGGAGTCTCCGGTCTGAGACACCGGAGTCTCCGGTCTGATATACAGCAGAGTACAAGGTTCTTAACAGGGGGTGCTACTGGTGAATCTAAGCAGGTTCTACACAAGATAGCCTAGCCAAAGGAAGTGCTACCAACAGCAAATGCAACATCTCCAAAGGAACCACCTAGTTTTTTGATCTAGATGCAAAAACAGAGAAAAAACATGGGGAGATGTTGTACCCTTGCTTCCTTGGCCGGCCATTGTGCCTCCCACGGATGGGAGAGGCGAGGGGAGGCAGGGGGACGACTTCAGGCGGAGGAAATCGCCCCGGGAAGGCTCCTGGCGGCGGCGGCGGCGCAGCAATGCTATGGGGGGCGTGGGGGAAGTGGGGAATGAAACCCTAACTTCCCTCAGCCCCCAGCTTATATAGCGCGCGCAGCACACCGGAGTCTCCGGTGTTAACACCGGAGTCTCCGGCCTGGCCGGAGTCTCCGGTATGGTACACCGGAGTCTCCGGTCTTTCGCCAGAAACACTTCCCAAAAGTACATGTAGTGCTCAAAAACCAACAAACATGAGATTTTGGCAAGACAAACAGAAGCAACACAAGGAGGGAAAAATGTACTCAAGAACAACGAGAAAAACGAAGAACATCAAATGGTGAGTGCATCCCTCAACAAAATGCCAAAAATCTCGCAAATAAGAGCCAATTCTTCACGGAAGAGGTTGGTGGCCTAGACCACCATGTAAGAGTTTATGGTATGCAACCGCGAAGATATATCTTGGGGGCATTGCCATTACTCAACATTGAAGCTCACAATTCAACATTAGAAAAAGAGAGATCACAATGAATTTTTGATTTGGGCATAATGGGGGGAGGGAGAACCCAATGTGTTAGGATAACACTCCCCCTATGTCCATGCCTACATCTAAACTCGAACACGTTTCATCTATAGGGGTTTGTGCAAGATAGTCAAGTCAAGCTCCTTGAATCAATCACATTTAGCTCATTCCTCAAGAACAAGAATCTTGCATCATCAAGTGGCTTCGTGAAAATATCCGCAAGATTGTCCTTGGTGGGCACATAACTTAGTGCAATGTCTCCTCTCGCCACGTGATCACGGATGAAGTGGTGGCGAATCTCAATGTGCTTCGTCCTTGTGTGTTGCACCGGATTGTATGCAATCTTGATAGCACTTTCATTGTCACATAGAAGAGGCACTTTGTCCAAATGAACTCCATACTCCTTGAGAGTTTGCCTCATCCATAGCAATTGAGTGCATGCACTTGCGGCGGCAACATATTCGGCTTCGGCGGTGGAGAGTGAAATGCAATTTTGTTTCTTCGAGGACCAACTTACAAGGGACCTACCAAAAAATTGGCAAGCCCCGGAAGTTGACTTCCTATCATCTTGATCACCCGCCCAATCGGAATCCGTATAACCATTGAGAGAGAATTGTGCCCCCTTTGGGTACCACAAACCAAATCTTGGGGTATGGACCAAATAACGAAAGATCCTATGAACCGCCATTAAATGGCAATCCTTAGGAGCCGCTTGATACCTTGCACACACACCTACACTCAAAACGATATCGGGCCTAGATGCACAAAGATAGAGCAAAGAACCAATCATAGAACGATAAAGCTTTTGGTCCACATCCTTACTCCTGTTTGGATTACGAGAGAGATGACACTTGACTTGCATAGGAGATGTCTTGATCTTAGCATCTTGGAAGTTAAACCTCTTGATCATATCTTGGGTATACTTGGCTTGAGAAATGAAAGTCCCACGAGCCAATTGCTTGATCTCAAAGCCAAGGAAGAATTTAAGCTCACCCATCATAGACATCTCGAACCTGTCAGTCATAAGCTTAGAGAACTCATTATTGAAAGCTTGGTTAGTTGAGCCAAAGATGATATCGTCCACATAGAGTTGGCATATGAAAAGCTCTCCCTTTACTCTCTTGGTGAAGAGAGTGGGGTCAATCTTCCCAACTTCGAAACCACGATCATCTAACAACTCCCTAAGGTGCTCATACCAAGCACGAGGTGCTTGTTTGAGACCATAGAGAGCCTTGTCAAGTTTGTAAACGTGGTTAGGAAAGTTGAGATTCTCGAACCCCGGAGGTTGCTTGACATATACCTCCTCTTTTAGTGGACCATTCAAGAAAGCACTTTTCACATCCATTTGTTGCAATTTGAAATTATGTGAGGATGCATAAGCAAGGAGGATACGGATGGACTCAAGGCGAGCCACGGGCGCGTAGGTTTCATCAAAGTCAATGCCTTCAACTTGGGTGTAACCTTGAGCGACCAATATTGCCTTGTTCCTAATGACAATGCCATTCTCATCTTGCTTGTTCTTGAAAATCCACTTGGTGCCAATAACATTGTGGCAATCCTTGGGTTTCTCAACCAATCTCCAAACTTTGTTGCGCTCAAAGTTATTGAGCTCATCATGCATAGCTTCAACCCAATCGGAGTTCTCAAGAGCTTCATACACTTTCTTAGGCTCCACCATAGAGATATGAGCTTGATGCTCACAAAAATGAGCCAATTGCCTTCTAGTGGATCTTCTAGTTTGAACATCCTCCAAGACCTTGTCATCTTGGGCATCAATTTGCTTCAAAGCTCTTCTTATCCTTTTGATGCGACGGGCTTCGATATCCTCATTATTGCGAGGAGGGATCACTTGATCATCTTGATCATTTGGGTCCCCATCTTGACCAATATGGCCTTGATCATCAACATCGTCATCAACAATATCTTCAATACTAGCTTCAACTTGAGAAGAGGATGAAGAGGATGATTGATCTTGGCCTTGATCTTGACTCGCATTAGAGAGAGGAGTGGGTACGACTTGCGGAGTCACTTGATCAATGAGAGGAGGGTCTTGAATATGTTCTTGGTTAGGTGTTGTAGTAGGATCCTTGGCTTGATCTTCTAATGTAGAGGAGGGCTCCACTTGAGTAGAGCATAGTCCTTCTCGAGTCGCCATAAGGTGTCCCTCAATGGGGCGGAAGAATCCCACACCCATCCTTCCTATGGCTTCTTGAGGCATTTCAACATCCACATTTGAAACATGAAATCGCGCCACTTGGGAGCCGTCATTTTCCTCGAAAACCACACTACAAGATTCTATGACAATCCGTGAGGATTTGTCATAGACTCTATAAGTGTGGGATTCGGCACCGTAACCAACAAAAATACCCTCAATAGTTTTGGATTGAAATTTCGACAACCTAATACCCTTGATCAAATAGAAGCACTTACAACCGAATACACGGAAGTAGGATACGTTGGGCTTGTTGCCGGTGAGGATCTCATATGGGGTCTTGCACAAGCCTTTGCGGATGTAGAGGCGGTTGGAGGAGTGGCATGCGGTGGATATGGCCTCGGCCCACAAATATTGGGGAGAAGAGTACTCCGCCAACATGGTCCTTGCCATATCCAAGAGAGTGCGATTCTTCCTTTCGGCTACACCATTTTGTTGAGGAGTGTAGGTGGCGGAGTATTGGTGACGAATGCCTTCTTCACTAAGAAATTCATTCAATGTATAGTTCTTGAACTCCGAGCCATTATCACTCCTAATAGCCATGATTTGCACATTGTGTTGACGTTGAACTTCGTTGGAGAAGTCGATGATGGTTTGTTGAGTCTCACTCTTGCACTTGAAGAAATAAACCCAAGTGTATCTTGAATAATCATCGACAATCACCAAACAATACTTCTTGCCGCCAAGACTTGCCTCGGGCACGGCACCAAAGAGATCAACATGGAGAAGCTCCAAGATCCTCTTTGATGAAATAATAGTCTTGGCCTTGTGCACAATGTCATGCATCTTCCCTTCAACACACGACCTACAAACGCGATCCTTTGCAAAGGAAACATTTTCTTTTAGTCCAACAATAAGGCCACTTTTGTGAAGACTTTGCAAAGTTCTCATGTTGACATGGGATAGGCGGTGATGCCACAACCATCCCAAGTCCGCCTTCCCGAAAAGACACATTGCTTGAGTGTTGGTTGAATTCGAAAAGTCCACCACATAAAACTCATTTTCAACATGTCCCACGTGAGCGACGTCAAGAGTCTTGCTCCTCAAAAGGACCACAATATCACCATCAAAGAAGACGGAGAAACCCATCTTACTAAGAGAGCGGACGGAAAGTAAATTGTAACCAAGGGATTCGACAAGCATGACGTTCACGATAGTTATATCGGGAGCCACCACAACCTTGCCGAATCCGGATACATTAGACTTGGATGAGTCCCCATAAGTGACGGTAGCTTGGATGTCATTTGGTCGCAACTCCGTCACAAGTTCTTTGCTTCCGGTCATATGATTAGTGCATCCACTATCAAGAATCCATTTAGTCCCACCGGAAGCATAGTCCTGCAAGAGATCATTGACTAGAGTTAGGACCCAAGTTGGGTCCCTTCATGTTAGCAACAAGGGTCTTGGGAACCCAAATAGTGTAGTCAATGAAACCCTCAATAGGACCAACATATTTAGCTTGCACAACACCATAATAATCAACATATAAGAAATGGTGTGGATTGTTAGTTCCCGCGGAGGTGCTACGAGTAGTGTTGTCCCTCATGACAATACCACCCGAAGCACTACGTTGGTTCTTCTTGTTGTTCTTTTTCTTGGCTACATAGCCAAGACCTTGCTTACCCACTTGTTGCCTTGGAGCACTCAATTGTGGTCTAGTGATGACCGCGTTTGAGCTAGGGGCAACCACTTGTGGGGTGGCTAGCACCACCTTCTCAACTTGAGGGCTTTTGCCCTTGAGCCTTGCTACCTCATCCTTCAACCTAGCATTTTCCTCAATAATATTTGCATAATCACAAGAAGAAGTAGAGGTGCTAGGATGGTTAGATTGAGTAAGTTGAGTTTGAAGTTGTTCATGCAACTCTTTGAGGGATGAGTGTTGGCTTTCCAAAGCTTTGTGAGCATTGGTTAGCTTTTCAAACTCCTCGGTTAGTTTACCATGACCAACCCCAAACTCCACTTTGTCCTTTTTAGCCTTTCTATATTTAGCAATAGCGAGATCACGTTCCTTAATGATTTTAGAGACAAGTTCATTATGGGTAGTTTCAATAGTTTCAAGTTCATCCTCTAGAGAAACTCTACCATCATGCTCTTCTTCAAGAGTCATTGAGAGGGATGCAATTTCATCCGCATCCCTTCTCTCAACCTCACCTTTCTTCTCAAGGGCCTCTTGGGCCTCTCCCAATTGCCTCATGAGATACTCAAAGTATTTCTTGGTCTCCCCTTGCATGTTAGACATAAAATGGTCCAAAGAGACCCTTTCTTCTTCTTCTCTAAGACTAGCAATATGTTCTAGTTCACTAGGGGTCTTAGAGATAGAGGAAGATGATACCTCCATGGCCTTGGCCATTAAGCACTTGGCATTGCGTTGAGGGAGATCTTCATTGGGGGATTCAAAGAGGGATGACGAAGATGGAGTGGAGGCAATAGCTAGAGCGGCCACTTCACTTGTTGTTTCTTCTTCTTCACCACTCCCGGAATCATACTCTTCTTGAGTCAAGAGCACAAACTTGGTGGGGGTTTTCTTGTTGAATGGTTTCTTCTTGAAATGAGGTTTCTTGTATTCAACCTTGGACTTGTCCTTGCGGATGAGCTTGCCACTATGGTTCTCTCTATTCTCGTAGGGGCACTCCGCAATGAAATGATACTTGTCTTGGCAATTGAAGCAAGATCTCACTTTTTGAGCCCCATCATTTCCATAACGAGACTTGGTCTTCTCCTCAACATATTTCTTGCCCTTGGGGGGATTGTTCCAAAACTTTTGCACGGTAAGAGCAATAAGATCCTTTAGAACGGGATCATAGTCTTGTTCCTTCAATGGGGGCAATGCTTCTTCACCATCTTCATTATTCTCAACTTCTCTTGATAACACCTTGGCCTTCAAAGCAACGGAAGCTCCTTGATGCATTCCAATGGCCCTAGCACGGTTGTCAAGAGCATTCTTGGTTTGCACTTTGTAGGAGCTCAATTCTTGCATGACTTGGGTAGAGGTCATGGTGGAGAAATCATGTCTCCCTTGAATGCTCTTCATATCCGTGCCCTCAAAAGGCATCACGACAATTATGAACTTCCTCTTGATCCAAGCATCATCAATATGTGTTGCACCCGCATTAGAGAAAGCGGTGGCAAGAGATTTGAGTCTTCGATACATGTCAACGTGATCTTCTCCATAACGCATGAAAAATCCTTCGGCCTCATTGGTCAAGGTGTCATAGCGATTTCTTTGCATGCTCTCATTCCCAACAAACATGATGACAAGTGCATCCCATGTTTCTTTGGCGGTGGAGAAGTGTTGAAGATGCGGCATGTGATTGGGGCCCACGGCTTGATGAAGGATGGATAAAGCGGTGTAATTGAGTTGGCAATCTACAACCTCTCTTCTTGTGAGATTCTTTGGATCAAATGGCTTGTATCCGTCACGAGTGATTCTCCAAAGATCTATACAAGAAGAGTTCAAGTGAGTTTCCATATAGTATTGCCATTCACGAAAAGAATAAGCATCAATTTTAGGTGGATCTCCTCTAGGGATTATATGGGTAAAAGGGATGGGGGGATCGGGAGAATATAGGCCTTCAACGGCATGATAATCTCCCTTATCACCCGCACCCTTCTTAGCGGATTGTTCGGCGGAAGCAGTTTTAAGTGGTTCACCATCTACCCCTTTCTTGGCACCCTCCGGATTAGTCTCCGGAGGGGATGAGTCGACCACCTCCGGTCCTTTGTCTTTGAGGAGTTGTGCCATGAATTGACGCAACTCATCAAATTTTGCGTCTATGGATGAGGTCAATGAAGTTCTCAATTCATTGAGATCATCCATGGTCACATTGACATCGGATGGAGTGTCAACCACATCATCTCCCATACTTAAACTCTTAGGCGGTTAAGCCCGATAGAAGAGACGAGGCTCTGATACCAATTGAAAGTAAAGTATGGGCACCTAGAGGGGGGGGGGGTGAATAGGTGCTACGACCAATTTTAATTTTTCTTAAGATTTAGGCTTGACAAGAAGGTAAATTCTCTAGATAATGCAACTAGGGGTGAATTTACCTATATGACAAGGCAAGCAATTAAGGCAACTAGTACAACACTTAATACAACTAGTACAACAATAAATGTAACAAGTACTAGTAAGTAAAGAGGGAGGAACGAGATAACCGATGGAAGCACACGGAGACACGATGTATTCCCGAGTTCCTCCTTGTTAAGGGAGTACGTCTCGTTGGAGGGGTGTGAGCTCGCCACGAAGGCCTACTCAACGCCACAAAGGCCTCACCCTATTCTCCGATGAACTCCGCCACAAAGGCCTAGTTCACCTTCCACTATTGAACCCCTTTGAGGCGGGGATCGAATCCTTTACAAACAAGTTTGGGGCACACACCCACAACTTAATTGGGGGCTCCCAACACTCACAAATCACCAAGAGTAGCAAGAGGCCTAGGTTCTCCACAAGAGGAAACCCTAGGCAAGAATCCCTCAAGCAAAAGAGATGGGAAATGAAATCCGGTTGGTGAAGACGTAGATCGGGGCCTTCTCCTTTAATCCTCCAAAGATCTAGGCTTTTGGGTGGTTGGATTGAGAGATCTAGCAAGGTGGTAGAGCTCCAACAATGGTGTCTTTGATTCTGGTCGAGCTGACTGAGGTAGGTGGAGGAGAGGGGGTATTTATACCCCTCACAAATGCAAAGAGCCGTTGGAGCAGATTCTGGCGAAATCACACCGGAGACTCCGGTGTAAAGGCCGGAGACTCCGGGCAGTTTCCGGTGTCCCTTTTCTTCAGAGAAAATCCACTCCGGAGACTCCGGTCTGGTGGACTGGAGACTCCGGTCTTGGCGCTTCGAATAGGCACAGAGGGAGTCTGTGGTCTTGCGACTGAAGCAAAATGGTACTCACACATCCACTCCGGAGACTCCGGCCTGGTGGACCGGAGACTCCGGTCTTGGCGCTTCGAATAGGCACAAAGGGAGTCTGTGGTCTTGCGATTGAAGGAAAAAGGTACTCACACTGGAGACTCCGGTAAGTATCCGGCAAGTCTCCGGTGTGGGTACAGTGCGCGACACCACCAAAGTCCTTAGCGAAATTCTTGGAGCAAATCCCACACCGGAGACTCCGGTCTGATGGACCGGAGACTCCGGCCTGGAGAAAAACTCCAGTAAACAGACTTGGACATCTAGCTCCTTTTGGTACCACATTACCACCATCGATAATAAATTGAAGTAAACCCCTGAAATACATCAACACCTATTAGAGTACATGTGTTGTTAACAAACACCAAAACAAGATGATTTAAGCGCGTTTGCACTTTCAGGTTTCCGCAGACGACGTTTCCGAGGATCCCCATGGTGGCTACTACGTGGAGTATGACGAGACTGCTGACGAGTAGATAGCGACCCGGGCAGGATCCGAGACTTCGTGGATGGGCTCCGTCTTTTCGTTTCTGGCCTCTTAGACCTATTTGGATCTTGTCTGTACTCAGACCTTTTGAATGCTTCCGCTGTGATGTAATAATGAATTGTTGGGACATGTGTCCTCTGGATGATTGTATTTGCTATCTCTGCTCTAATGAGAGCTATTTGCAACTTATTTTCAATCTTTTGTGTCGTAGAGATCTGTTGTGATATCACTTGTTCAAATGCCGTTGACGTACCATGTGTGTATGTTTTGAAGTACGTCAATGGAAGTATCCTGATTTCTATGGGATGGTTTACGTAGACGATGAACAGTAGAGTTTGGTTGTCACACATACGTGCGTTGGCCTACTCGTAAGAGATGCGGGTGCAGGTAAGCCCCGTAATCCAATCATCTGCTGTTCAACGGAACTGCGAGTATCCCCTAGAAGTCCGGGTGCGACAGTACCCGTTGGGTATCCTATGGGTACGGGTATCCACCGGGTATGGGCATGGGTAGAGTTTCATACCCATGGGTACGGGTATGGGTAGATTTTTCTACCCGTTGACTATACGGGTATGAGTATGGTATTGCGGTACCCGCCCCATACCCTACCCATTGCCATCCTTAATCCGGATGGCACCCACCGGGTTCGGGGCCAGGTCGGCGCCCTCCATACCCGCCCCATTTAACTTGTCGGGTCTCATTTCTTACTAGACCCACGACCCTACCGGGTCCGGGGCCCCAACAGGTACCCATTTAAGAAGCGACACCGACACATGTGGGAAATAAAACAATGAAATATTGGTATGAGGTTGGCGGAAATAGACACTTGTGTACGTGTGTTATCCATAGCTCGTGGACATGTGGTTAGGCATATGATTATTAGGGACATGATTAGGACTTAGAGCTGGTATGCGGGTACGGGTTTGCCACCCCCATACCCGCCCCATTAGACCTGGCGGGTCGAACTTTTTACCAAACCCTCCTCATTTAAGACGGGTACCCATCGGATTTGCGGCTTTCGGGGCCCATTGCCATCCGTACACATCGGCAGATCTACCTATGTACAGCTGGCTACAGGTAACATTAAGAATGCACAGACGGAAGCAAAGCTGCTTTCTGCCAGCCGCTTTGGTCGAGCCATGCTTGGCTACGACATTATCGAAAAACAAATGCTTGGTTAGGAGTGTGCACGCAGGCTCTCAAGATGCAGAATGCAATTTATTTTGAAGAAATCGAAAATAATATTTTTAAGCTTTAAATTGAAAAAAGTTGGGATGTGTTCTCTCTGTCCTAAAAATGATGTCTTAACTTTGTCCAAATTTGCATGTATCAGGCACGTTTTGCTGCGTAGATACACGCAGATTTCGACAAATTTGAGAACAAAAATGGTGGTTTCAAAACTTACACGGTCTATGTTTTTATCATTTTTATGTAGCCTAGAATACAAAGTATTTCGAGATAAGATTTTATCGTGCTCAAAATTGATTCATCAAGCTGGCGAGAAAAATGGCTGTGTACATACATAATTTACGCGGCACGCACGAGACAGGATGGACAGGTCCTTCAACTTTTATTTCTCCTGTGGACGCGTCATGCATCTGTGCAGCCGCAGTTTACGTGCTTGAAATCCACCGTTAATTTGCGTGCACAAAATGCTGGACCTATGGTATGGGTCTTGTTTCTAGCTAGCTCGGACACGATCAGTAATTTAGTATCCGCCTAGAATCTACCGTATGAATTGCTTAACACATGGAAATCAGGGATGGCTGCGCTGGGATTCGTTGAAGTTTCCCTCCAAGTGGAAAGGAGATGTCGACTGAAGGCATTTTTTTTTTCTCTCGGAAAGACGATGACCTTGAGTTTGGTATAGCTAGGCCATGGGCCCCGGGAAGACTTGTCGGAGAAGATGATGCTAGCAAACAAGTAAAGGTGCATGCACGTTGATCGATAGTGGACCAGCTCATGACTTTCTTCTAGAGAGAACGGTACGGCTGCTTTCGGACAATGGTCAGGTGTGGAATCATTTTGGATTCTAATTTCCAATTGGCACATGAGCAATATATGTGTGAAACGAAACCGGTTGGTGGAAATGCATGGCAGCGCAATCATATCATTCGTGATTGGTTCCGACGCATGCATGCACCTCAACGGTAATCTAATCGAGCCAGTCGGAAGTGGGTACCTAACGGCCTACCTGGCTTTTGGAAAAGAAGAAGATATTTTCTCCTAGTTAACTCCGAACCCGGGAACTCGAGAGAAATGTGTTCAAACAAATGATCGACAATGGAGAGAGAGAGGGAGGGAGAGAGAGGTCGTGGTAGTAGTTGTCTATATCCAACAAAAATATCCATCTCCACTGGTGATATATATGATCGATATTATCCCCACTGACTAATCAGGTTACATGTCTCATGTCAATTGTCAATCCCAATTTTTTTCAGTTTAACACACGAGACAGGAGTATGTACCACCACCACCACCACCAGTGGAGTATGTATGCACTCTGATTTGTGGAGCTTGACGGCACCGGAGTACTTATGTCGTCGTACGATCGGACGAAACGAAAGACCGATCGACAAGGTAGGGAGAGAGGTAGTGGCAGTAGTTGTCTGTCTATATCCATCTCCACCCGACTGCCGAGAAATGATCCAACGGGGGTAGCCGGGTAGGCGTAGGCCTGATCTCCTAGTCCTAGCTAATTACTCGATCCACTGAATGGTCGATATCCCCGGCCACTAACTAAACAAGTTGCACGTCTCATCTCAACACCCATTTTTCAGTCTAGCACGCGAGATATGTACTGCCAACAGTGGAGTTAGATCAAACACAGTTATGTCGCCCGCACTTTGATTTCGTGGAGCTTGACAGCATCATCGAAGACTTGTGTCGTCCTACGTATATATGCAGGTATACAAAAATAACGACAGTGGGGTTACTTTTGCGCTTGTAATTAAATCTCTAAATAATCACAAGTGGCCCTGCAACATAGGATTCGCGCATGTGTTTGTTGCTCTGGATAATTGGCGTGGCTGCCTGCACGCCCCTTTGCCGCGGCGAGTGATATGCCCTACACATTGGCAGGTATACCTATCTACAGCTAGCTACAGATAACATTGAGAATACACGGACTGCAGACGGAAGCAAGCTGCTTTCTGCCAGCCGCTTGGTCGATCTGGTCGTCGTGTTCAACTAAACTGATCAACTTGGACGAATGGATGAACTGCTGGCTGCACGCGTGCCCAACTAGTCGCAGCCTTTTAGATGCACAAACGGGAAACGGCACGCCCGTAGCATTCTCGCCGTCCTCTCTCTGCCTCCTCCCACGTCGCCGCCGCTCTCTCTGCCTCCTCCCCGCCGCTCTCCATGGCCGGTTATGACGAGCTCGCCGCCGGTGGCTTCCTCAGCGGTCACTGCTGAAGGCAGAGGCGTGGGCATTGTTCAACGCCTAGTACCTATGCCCCTACCCTCTGACATGCGCGTCGGGCACGGATTCACCGTCTGCATCGCCGGCGTGCCCATCCCCGATGCGTCGCGTCCCTTCGGCGCGAGCTGGGCCACATAGTGTCGGACGTACTTATACAACGAGCTCATACCCGAGCAGTGCGTCGCGCCAGAATGGGACCCGGATAACCCCGCCAACACCACGTAGTACGAGACAGAGTTCTGGTGCCTCCACGACGGCCCTGGCACGCCTCCACCCATCAACGGGAGGAACCGCCGGGGCGCAACGCGTTCTGGCCCCAGCCGGGGCGCACACTAGCCAATGTGCTGGCGCACATCAATGCCATCGACCAGCCGCGCCTCGAAACGCAGGCGCCGAACATGTGGGCCACGACGAGCACGGTGACATCGCCCTCTCGTCGCGTTCGTCGTCCTCCTCCCACTCATCCGCGAACGCCTTCTGGCTACGCTCCGCGCCACCGCACCACCGTCCACAAGCCGGAATTGCGCTCATCGCTAGTACGCCGCCTCGACGCCCTCGTCATCAAGGACGACGCCCGCTCCCACCCGTCGCTCCGCCCTGCCGCTGCCAAAGAAGCCGAAGGTGGAGATCAAGACGGAGCTGCCCTCGTCCACCTACGCGAAGATGATGGTCTACCAGCAGTCGCTCGCGATGAAGGACGGCCCCGAGGGCCTGCTGTCGCCTTCCACGTGCCGTTCAACACGTCGGTGGCGCTGCTACCAAAGTGCGATGTATGTGCATGATTGTTCCACGACCACATCGCAATCACCGGCGTTCCCGTAATCGACCTCGAGGCCGATAACGGTGGCTTCGTCGGCGGGGCCGAGCAACTGGCAACCTTCTCCAGGTGAGGACGGCGGCGATGGTGGCGTGGACGACGCCTACGCCGTCAAGGATGAAGACTGCGACGTGTTTTGGCAGTAGAGCACGCTTTATTTTGAATTTTGTTCAAATTTTATAAGATATCCTAAAAAATTGATAGAACTTTCCTATTAGTTCGAATTTGATTATTTGAATTTTATTTGGGGCTGTGATTGGGTAGCTACGCCCCTAACGCGGGTTCTGTCCACATAGGCTTAGGATATCTCCTATGGGACTGCTCAATTCCAGACCAAATGTGTCCCGGATTTGTCCGTTTGAGCAGCGGTCCGGCCACTGTCCGTCTGTTCCTGGGCACTACAGCCTACAGGACTGCTCATCTTGTGGCCCATAAAAAATGTGAAACTAAAAAAATCAACATTTGTCCCAAAAGAAATATTGCTCTGCCAGCAATATTAACAAGAACAGACCACGGTTCAAGGCCATGCCAGCCAAGATTCAGGCCATGCCGGTCGGCATACAAAAGGGAACGAGGCCATGATTGAATCCTCGCCGTCCATGTAGTGTTACTGCTTCCTCTCAAAGTAGGCATTCTTCCTCGGGGTCAGCGTGGTGATGGCATGTGGACACACGTTCGTTGGGAGACGCCAAAAGAAAGGTATGATGAGTACATCAGCAAGATTTTTCCTTAGAAAGAAACCACAGTTTAATCGAACCAGTAGGAGAAACAAATCACTTCTGAAGGTTGTTGACAGCTAATGTTGACATGGCGCACTACCAGGCTCAGCAACAACGTGGAATCTGCACACAACACAACCAAGATACTTTGCCCAACGAAATAGTCAGGTTGTCGATCTCATCATTTCTGCTGAAAACAAAAGATTAGACGTATTGTGTAGAAAATAATGTTTGTTTGCAGTGTATGAAATGATAATAATGTTTGCAGTGAAAAAGAACAGTGTTTGCAGTAGCTTGTATTATAAGTGTAAAAAGAATATACCCGGGTCCACAGTTCACTAGTGGTGTCTCTCCTAGATAAATAACGTGATGGGTGAATAAATTACAACTGAGTAATTGACAAATACAGAACGCACCGTAATGCATATACATGACACGATGACTACTATGATATTCATTTGGTTATTACAACATGATACATAGACCGTTATCCAACTGCATCCATGACTAATAATCCATCCTCAGGACGTTATCAGATTAAACTTTGGGTGTTATGTTGCAAGCAACAAATTATTGCATTAAGTAAAGCGTGTTGTAAACAACACAACTATCCTTAGACAAAACATTGTTGTTTTACCCTAGTGACAAAAACACATCCACAACCTTAGAAGTTATTGTCACTCTCCTAGATTACTCGAGACATGAAACCACTATCTAGCATAAATACTCCCTCTTGGAGTTACAAGCATCTGTTTGGCCAGATCTTCTAGTAGTAAAGGAGAGCATGCAAGATCAAAAATAATATATATGATAGATCTATAATCAAATTGACGTAGTATTCAATATTCATCGGATCCCAGCAAACACAACATGTAGCATTACAATTAGATGATCTTGATCATGTTAGGCAGCTCACAAGATCTAAACATGATGGAACAAATAGAAGAAGACAACCATCTAGCTACTGTTATGGACCCGTAGTCCAAAGATGAACTACTCACGCATCACTCCGGAAGCATGCATGGTGATGAAGAGCCCTCCGGTGATGATTTCCCTCTCCGGCAGGTTTCGGGGAGAGCTTCAGAACCCTCCCAAACTAGGTTTGACGATGGCGACGGATGTGGAACTTTTCGTGGATGGAGACTCGGGTACTTAGGGTTTTCCGAGAATGGCATTATATAGGCGGAAGGACGATGTCGGTGGGTGCCCAGGGGGCCCACACCACGTGGTGGCGCGGCTAGGGGGCGCGCCGCCACATCGCGTGGACACCTCCCTGGCCCCCTTCGAGTCTCCTCCGTACTCCGTGTACGTGACAAAAAAATAGGGATTTTGGCTTTTTTTCGTCCAATTCCGAGAAAAACTTTTCTGAAATACAAAAACAGCAGAAAACATGAACTGACACTATGCCATCTTGTCAATAGGTTAGTCCTAGAAAATGCATAAAAATGCTACAAAGTGTATAGAAAACATGTGGCAATTGGCACAATATCAACATGCAACATCAGAAATTATAGATACATTGGAGACGTATCACGTGGTCAGGTCCATGACCATGATCTGGGCTTCTTGGGAGGCCAGTGCGAGGCCTCCTTCCTCTTAATCTCGACCTCCTTCTCCTTGATCTCGGCCTCTTTGGCCCTTGTCTCGGCTTTCTTGGCCCTTGTCCTCGCGTTATCCTCCTCTATCTCGAGCTTCTTAGATTGGACGATGAAGAACTTCTTCGTCAATTCCTCTCACTCCTGGTGCTTCTTCTCCTCCCTCTCGTCCTTCTTCTCGCTGGTCTTGTCCTTCTGGCTGATGAAGCCCTTGAGGGTCTCTTGCAGCGCGATCATCGTGGCATCGAGCTTCAAGTCCTGCTTCGAGTTGGTCCAGCCCCTTGGCCTTCCTGTTATCGAGCCGTACCCGTTGTCGGGAGTCATCCTAGGGACCGACAGCTGTCTCCGGCCTTTCTTGAGGATGTTGTGGAGCTCCTTCAACTTCTGGTTGTCCTTGAGCACCTTGTAGGAATGGGCAAAGTTGAAGGCCTTGTTCGCATGCTCGGCCTTGAACACCTCCAATGCTTTGAAGGCATAGTGGACAAATGACAATCATGAAAACAGGGAGCATGGAACAAATGACACGCATGAAACAAGGACTCACCAAGTCGGCGATGGAAACTCCGCTTTGCGGCCGGGCCTCCGCGTGCTCGAAGGAGCTGGTGAACTTGCTACACTTTTTTTCTTCTGCAACAAGTTTGCTGCTGAGGAAGACAGTCAAGCCGGCCCAAGCCCAAGAACAAAGAAATCCCAGAAAGAGACAACAGAAATGACACAGATAAAGACAAGAAAGAAGCCCAACAACACGACACAACCCAACAACGGGGGGATGAAGTTTTCTGGTCAGCAACGCGCACGCGCAAAACAGCTGACGTCACCTAGCTGAGATTTAGCTTAAATCTCAGCTAGCTGAGCGTTAGAGAGACCCCTACTATTAACATGTGTCGTTGACGGAACAGGCTTTCGCTCCGCTTTATAAATAAAGCTCAACGGCCGAACCGATACAAAGTGATGAGGGCACCTCTTACAAAGCAGGTCAAAAGATACAAAAAAGAAAACCACGAACAACCAAACTTGCCACCGAGGACACCAGAACGAACCCGAGTTACGAGACTCCACGACAGTGCCCCCAAGAAGGTAACGACGTAGCACGACGCCACCATCGAGACCAAGATGGTCTAGGGTTTTCACCCGGAGCCCTAACATTGCGAAGATAGCTACAACAGCGCCCCCAAGAGGGCAATGATACCCACAGGCATCACGGCCATTGGCGCCGGAGCGCAGAGCTTTCGCTCGGAAAAATCATCGCACAACGTTCGCAAAGTCAGACCGCCCGCCACCCTCGAGAATGGTCTCCGAACCACGATCTGGACGTTGCCGTCACCAACGCCAGGAGCCTAGCCGCTTGCTTCTCGCCATTCGCACGGCAAAAAAAGCGAGGACATCATAGCCGCCACGTCGCCCACCGTAGAGACACACGTGCAGCCTCTCCTTCCAGGGCCGCCGCTCCGGCATCCACGACCTCAAGCCTATGTCGCGACTTAGAACCCACCGCAAGACAGATGAGTTGGGCGAGAAGGGACGACGACAGATCCAGGTGCTTGTTGGACAACCGCAGCCAACAGGAGGGGATCAGCCACTCTCCACCATGACGGTCACCGACCGGACACGGCAGTAGGTCCATGACAGCCCAGATCAGGCCCGATAGGTCCCGCCGCCGCGCTGCAGCGTCATGACCACTGCGCCATCCACCTGCACCTGCAAGACCCAGATCACCCCCGCCGCACCACCCCGGTCCGTCGCCGCCGGAGGACCACCAACCCGAAGCCGTCGCGCCGTCCAAGATAGCGACCTCTGCCATGAAGGCAGAGCACGCCGGGCCGGACGCGCCACCACTCTGCGAAGCCACCACGCCGCCGGAGGGCCGCATCGGTGCTCGCCACGCGAAGAACGCCGCCCGCCATGACCACCAAGGCCCGCGTGTCGTCGCCACGGGAGGGGAAGAAGAAGGGCTCGCTGCTGCTGGCCCCGCGCGGGCAGAGCCCGTCGGCGCTCGCCGGCGACGGCAGGGAGGGGGAGACTGGCGGCGCTAGTGTTGGCGCCTCCGTCGCACACCCGCCATGTGTCGTTACGTTTCTATATATGGATTATATTCATATAAACCATCTTATTGATGTGCACAAGACATGAGGATGATATGCAAAATATATTTAAATCAACACAGGTGACGTGCCGCATGCGGCGCTTTGGATTGTACGCATCGGCGCTCGCCACGCGAAGAACGGCGCCCGCCATGACTACCAAGGGCCCGCTGCTGCCGGCCCCGCGCGGGCAAAGCACGGCGGCGCTCGCCGGCGACGGCGGGGAGGAAGGACGGGAGGGAGGTGGAGACCGGCGGCGCTAGGGTTGGCGCCCCCGCCGTGTCTATATATGGATTATACTAGAAGGACCTTGCGCGCTTCGCTGCGCCCTTTTTCTCGGTGTTATTTCTACTCACGTAAGCATAATGAGATTGCTTATAGCTAACACTGATATACAAAGTTGAGTTAGGGTTGTCACAAAACTAACATAGAATACAGAAACAATAGGGCATACCATCCAACACTCAATGATTCCGACGAAATTCAATATAAGCAAATATAAATAAATCATTTATAGGTGTAACCACTATGAATTCCAAAGAGAAAACATAAAGTGTAATCCATTGTTTTGCATTTAAGGATATATTACATCTTTTCCAAAATATAGGGCATTTCGGTACGCTAAAATGGCCTACCAAAACGTCTTATATATTGGAACGAAGGTAGTACTTTGTAAGGTTAAGCTTCAGATCCACCTTTATCAATACTTTTATACGTCAATATCGATGTAGAAAGAAAATTTAGGATTGTCACAAAAGTACAAACATATATTTTAGTTTTATAAGATGTATTAAACAAGTATAACTTATTTCTACTTGTATACATCTGTCCCAAAATATTGGAGTTTGCATGTTATCGTCATTTCTTTATATTTGAAAACAATTATTCTAAATTAGTGGCCATGTCACTTTGGCTTCCAAATGGTTTAGGAACTTGGATTGTGTAAGTTGTAGTAGTGCAACAGGAAAAAAAATTGTATCTTAATACACATGTGGAAGATACAAAAATTACTGCTTTCTTGAGTTGCCATATTCCAACATATATATATATATATGTGTACATGAAATAGCTGGAAGCTAGGAAATAGAATATTAAAACACACGTTAGAGATTAGAAAAAGGTACTCTGTGGAGCATTCTTGAGTTATAATTTTTTTTAAATAAGATATGAAATACACATGAAATTGTTAAAAGGTAGCAAACACACAAGTTAAAGATAAAAAAAGGTATCCAAGGAGTTTTCTTGAGGTATCATTTTCCACCAAAAACAGAGTCATTTAAGATAGAAAAGCATGTATGGATCATAAAAATATATAGATATCTTCAACGGCCTTCTTGCATGCTTGGTAGGAGAAGCACATGACCTTACTTACTGCATGTGCATCCCCTAGCGAAAATGGTAGAGATTGGTAAGGATGACAGTAGGAAATAAATGCTAACATACATAGAGCTGAAAGGGGCCATCATACAATTTTGTATCTCCATTTAAGCCCTGATTCATTGCAAAATGGAAGAAACATTTAACATGATAGACCTAAGGAACATCAATCACAGGTACACAGTACCAGGAAAAATGTGATGGAATGGCATACCTGGTAAATTGGGATTCAGATATGATGAAGAACAATATATCAAGAGCAGCAATTTGAATACAATAGATAGAAGAAACCAACCAGCGATTTCTTTGTGACTTGAGTAAATCCGAATCCCTACTACATATCATAAATATGTTCTTCATTGATAAGATTTGAGTGCTTTTCAACAGTTCAAATAGGATAAGAGATCCTAGTTACAGTAGGGCAGTCAGTACATAAATAACCTACTATCACTCAAGTCTAGATCAATGAAAATCCCAACCAATGATGTTTAGCTTCAGCGTAAATACTCTAACACCTAAAGGAATTTATAGCTAAAGATAGGGTATGCATTGATTGATAAACTTGGTGGATACCATCTATCATCATCACACAACAAAACAGACAAACTTAGCGATACATGTATGACTTTTTTCAGACTGATTCTTGCATGCTCGAAAAGCTAAACATTTGAACATTCGGAAATTTAATCTAAATTTGGCCAGCATTTATAGTGGCACCATACTGCAAGCATTATATAATTGCATCACATTCCAATCAAGTAACAACGCCTGGTGGAGATAAACTGGAATATAGAAATATTAAATTAAGAAAGCATGCATACTGTCCAGCTAGGAATTTCTGTTTGCTTGTATTTCTCCTTGTGACAGATCCCGCGGTAAAATGGTGAACACGAAACACATGGGATTTCTGGCTACCAAACATAAAGAAGAGAAAACACATCATGTAAATCCCCAAACTGGAGAATATAGCGTCAGTCAAGCATACTAATAAGAAAATTAAATAATAGAGTTACTTCGATGGCATTTTTTTAAAGATGAATTTTTTTCAGTAAAAATTCATGTGTGTGGACTAAAGGTATGTCAAAAATGGAAACTAAACTGCAAAAATCACTACCAGGTTGCATATAAATTCAAAAAAAAATTATCGACACAATTTCAAGAAATATGGCAATCAATAATAAGCCACCAGTTTATATAACCCCAGATTGGCAATTCAGCAAAATCATCGTATTGGAGCCAAAATAGCTGATGTCATGTCTCATTGTGTTTGAGTCAGAATTACACTCAAATTATCGTGCACTAAGCGGATTAGGGAGAGAATAACGTGTTGTAACCTTTAGCATGTGGTAGCTATTCAGGAATCAACGTCATCTATGATGTAAATAATAGCTTCTATGAGAGCATCATCACCATCTATCATAGAAGCTTGAGGAAGTTGGCAGTCCAAAATTTTGACCAGTCTTTGATTCGGGGTCTCGCAAATACCAAGATAACTGACAATAGCAACAAATACATCAACATTTCAAAATGTGAGGAACTCCATAGTGCCACATATAGATTTGTATCTAGTGAGAAAATGTGAAATCCAAGACAAAATATCCGGTGGATTAAAAAAATAGGTATCAGTGGTTTGGTAAAAATATAGGAAAGCCGATTCTTTTATTTTTTTTAAAGGAAAAACAGTTGAATGTAATCCAGCATATAGACTTGCAAGCCGGAGCGATTATGTATTTCTAAACCCATGTAACTGAATAAATCTGTATGAAATTGGTCACTACTCACTACGTGTGATGAAAAATTTGTATCAAAGACATCATAAGAAACAGTAGCACTATGCCTAAGATGTTGCTTGGTACAGGAGGATGCACACCTTCTTGCCCCATGCGAACAAAATCATACATCAAAAAGCACATCCGCAGGCCACAGTAGACGACGATGTATTGCAAGGGACTTACCATGGAGGTGGCCGGAGTTGCCATGCAGGTGCGTGACCTTGACCCAGATGCATCATACGGTGCCGCCGGTGCCGCCGTCGCTGTTGGTCTGGCACTGTAGAAGTCGGCGTTGTGCTTGTGTCCGTCCCCTTCAATTTCTGTTTCTCCTGAGTTTCGCCCGGCTCATCCCCTCAACTTCAGCAGCATCGAATTCCCCTGCCATCTTCATGCCTGAACCACCGCCAATCTCCCCAATATACCTCCAACAGCGCTGGGCTCCACTCACATCTCTCTTTCTCTGCATTCAATCGATCCCCTCTCTCCCATCTTCTCTCTCTTATCACTCTATGTCACCCCTTCTGCAGACAACAAGGGCCAGTGGCGCAAAAAAAAAAGAGAGGCGATGGTGACTACCTCTGCTCGGTGAGGGCTCCCGTCGCACGGTGGAGGGAGGCTACAATGATTATTTTCCCGATGTCCAGTCTGTCTCAGATCTGTAGAACTGTTGAGTCCGCCCCTGTTTTGCTGACCTATCGACTTGAAGATCGGAGGAAGATACCTCGCCCTATGGTGTCGTGGTCGCCGTTGCAGACAGGCTGGAGCTGGTGGCGCTCGGATGCGGTAGCCGGAAGGGAGAAGGGCGAAAGAAATCCGGCCGCCAGGCGAGAGGAGCGACATAAAGGGGAGGAACGCGGCGACGGAACCGACGTACTCACGAACGCCAGCGCAAAGGACGGGCCCACACAGCCGACATGACGCAGCGAAGCAAAACACACGCACCCGCACACCCGCTGACAAGTAGGGCCAAGCTAGGAGCGATTCTCAGGGCTTAGATAGCCCTACGCTTAGTTCTCTAAGAAGATTCATATTAACCATCTTATTGATGTGTACAAGACATGAGGATCATATGCAAAATATATTTAAATCAACACAGGTGACATGCGGCACTTTGGATTGTACGTATAACAAAAACCCTGTATCTGGATTAGCTAGAAGCCAGCTAGTTATGGTGATGCATGAGCTTGGCATCATGGGCGGTGTACAATGACATACTCCTTGTCGTCATCCACCTCCTCCTCCTGAAGGAAATGCTGTCGAGACACCGGGTGATCCAGATGGTGTAGAAGGTTGGGGAAGTGCAGGAGCAGAAGGAGCGGAAGCGTGTGCACTAGGGAGCCCAGCAGCGCGATCCACAAGTCCAAGCGCATGAATGCGTTGACATTAAACGGCACAAGCACCGCCCACATGATGCACTGCAATGAGTTGGAGCAAGACAGGCCTAGTTAATTAATGGATTCAATGAGCTGATTTGCATACAATCTGACCGCAGGTGCATGGCGAGGGGACGGATTTACCCGCGGAATGTACCAGCCCACCGTGCCGGGTTCCGGCCAAGGCAAAGGCTCTCGAGGCACCGGCCGATACAAAGGCTCTAGTAGAGTCGGGGAGTGCACAATCAGGTAGAGCGGAAGCGTCAGCACACGGAAACACAGCAGTGCAATGTTGACGCTAAACCACAGAATTCCCGACCACGTGATGCACTGCATCTGCATGGAGAGAGTTGCGCCTAGTTAATGTCAAGACTGTACAAGGAACTTGGGACGAGCTGACACTTACCCGCGGGATGTACCAGCCCGCTGCTTCATTGCCAGATCTCTTGAGATTGCCGCCGGCAGAGTCCACCATCTTCACCGCCGACAGATTAGGTTTAGGATCCTAGCTGTCTTGCTAGAGTCAAATTCGAGACAAAATCAGATCCATCTCTTTGGTAGGGGATAGGATCGATCCGCCCTCGGGGTGCATATTTGAACAAATAGATACCTTGGCGAGCGCCGTCTTTCGCTGCCGGGCTGGAGGAGTCGCCGTGGGGAAATTAACTACGACGAGCGGATCGGGAGAAAACTCCGTGCCCTCGCGGAATTCGGGGTCGACCTCGTTTCCTACCGGCTTTGGTGGCTTACCACGACCTTCCATTTTCACCCTTTGGCTTTAAGATTGGTGCCGTGATTTTTTTTTTATAAAAAACGGATCCTCTACTGAATCGGGTTCACATCTAGGTCGATATACAACCTTACGTTTTTTCCTTATCTCGTTCTCCATTTATTTCCCATCTCAAATTTCATGATCAAACTTTTACCAAGTGATTAATGTGCTAACAGTTTGCGTTGTGCTCATTAGATTTGTTTTTTAACCAACAACCTGATTCATTAGAATATCACAAATATGGACGTAAATGGTACGGATAATTTCCGCCTCGAATCCGGATCCGAATCCGTTTTTAAGGATATGATACGCAATAATAGGAATCCGCCAAATACGGATGTGAATATGGATTTTGGTCAAGCGGATATCCGACGGAGGCATTCATCGCCATAGTCTAGTTACACTAGTAGGATATCCGCGGCGAGGAGCGTGGCGGCCACACCTTGGCGCAGGAACGCGCCGTGGAACACAATGGTGGATCGAACTAGGAGGAGGGATCGTCCTCCCGACAGAGTGATGGTTCTTCTACGCGTCATCGGAGCGGTGAACATCGGGTGGCGAGGTCGCCATCTCCACCGCGGTCCCCGCAGCGGAGGCACGGCGAGGCGGTTGGTCGTGGAAAGTAGCGTGCGGCGGAGGAAGCGATCCCGTCGACGACGCGTCTTGAGATAGTTTACCTGCCGCGCCCGGCCGAGATTTCCGCTGCGGTGGGGGATGGTCGCCTTCGTCTCGGGCGCCCGTGGTCAGGTCTCTCTGAGGGAGGCCACGGCGGCGCTGGATGCCCAACTTCCGCTCGTCGCGGATAACTACACTCTGCCCCGCCATTGCCCCTCGGATCTTCTCTTTGTGTTCGGGAGTAGGCGCATCCGTGATGAACGGAGAGGACCTTCCCCCTCGGATCTTCTCTTCGTGTTCGGAAGTGTTCAACGTCGGGGTGATCGACGGAAGGGACTTTGCCCTGCACTTCTCGCCGTGGAATAGGTAGCTACACACAACGCGACGTTCCATGCACTACTGGGTGGCCGTGGAGCTCATAGGCGTGCCCGCACATGCTTGGAAAATGACGACGCCCGTTGCAATGATGGGCTCCGCGGTGTGGGTGGAGCGCCTCGACGCGACACGGGCGAACGGAGAGGACCTTCGCACGTTCCAAGCGGGGGTCTAGACCGATGAGCTCTCTTTGAGCCCCAAACACAAAGCGCTTCTCATAGAGAAAAACATTTTGCAGTACATCATCACGGTTCATGTTGTTCGCTCGGTGGACATGACGCCGTCGCCCGGCTCTGCCCCAAGCGGTGGTGGCAACGACGGTCGAGGTCGAAGGGATGACGATGGGCGCGACAATGGATGTAACTACCATGGTGGCCCCGGCACTGGTGGCGATGGCCGTGCGGGTAGGGATCGCGTTGACAAGGGATCTCGACCGCAGCAGAGCCGGAGGTCCCTGACTAGGGTGTGCAATCCCGCCGGCGATCAGAGGCGGCACGCCGGTAATGGCACAAAAGACGTTGCGCCTTGTTCTGTCGCGGGACGGGCGAGGGTGGACCCGGTCAGCGCAGCGGTAGTTGGGCTCGATGGTGACGTGTGTGAGGGTGTGATACGTCATAAACGTATCCTTAATTTCTAATGTTCAATGTTGTTTTCATGTTATTTGTGACATGTTTGCTATAAACTTTATGTCATTTTTATCGATTTCTGGGACTAACCTATTGACAAGATGCCACAAAACCAGTTCCCTGTTTTCTGCTGTTTTTAGTTTCAGAAAAGTTGTTCTAGAAATATTCTCGGAATTGGAAAATTCGAATCCCGGAAGTTTTAGAATTCCCGAAGGTTCCACGGAGTCCCAAAGAGGCCTGGAAGGGGGCCACACCATAGGCCAGTGCCCCCTGGCCGCGCCGTGGGGTGGTGTGGGCCCCTTGGGTATCCATCGCCACCGCTCTTTCTCCTATATATCCCCCCGATACGTGAACCCTAGAGATTACCACTTTTTCCCGAGAAACATCCGAGGCCGCCATCATCATCATCCGGAGATCGAGAGGGTTCTAGAGCTCTCCCATGCACCCTGCCGGGAGGGAAATTCATCACCGGAGGGGTCTACACCACCATGCCCTCCTCCAAGTGATGCGTGAGTAGTTCATCCCTGGACTACGGGTCCATAGAAGTAGCTAGATGGTTGACTCCTCCACTTTATGCCTCATGTTTAGATCTTGTGAGCTTCTCTACATGATCGAGATCTTCTTTATGTAATGCTACATGTTGTGTTTGCTGGGATCCGATGAATGTTGAATGACATGTCTTCTGATTATCAATCTATCATGTTTTCTCCATGCATATGTTATTTATGATCTTGCATGCTCTCTGTTATTAGTAGATGCTTTAACCAACTAGATGCTAGTGACTCCAAGAGGGAGTATTTATGCTAGATAGTGGTTCATGCCTCCTTTGCATCTGTGCCGGAGTGACAGAAACGTGACGGATGGAGGCGTGTTGTTGCCATTAGGGAGAAAACAACGATGTTTACTTCGTTTACATTGTTTACATTACACACTTTGCTTATTGTGATTATATGTTGCTTGCAACTTAATACCCAACGTTTGTTCGGATGATATTCGGAAGGTGGATTATTAGTGATAGACGCAGTTGGATGACGGTCTATGTATCTTGTTGTAATGCCCGCATGAATCACATAGTAATCTTTATGTATTGCATATGCACTACGGTGCAGCCTTAATTTCTATAAATTGTCCAGCTGTAATTCGTTCGACACCACACATGTCATTTATTTTCTATGGAGAGACACAACTACTGAACTGTGGACACCGGTCTATTTTCTCATACTTATAATACAACCACTTACTATTTTTACACTGTTGCTACTGTTCTCATATTGTTTTCCACACCATACGTTTAACCTCTTTGTGTTCAGCAAAACCGGTGAGATTGACAACCTCACTACTTCGTTGGGGCAAATATGATTTGATTGTGTTGTGTAGGTTCCACGTTGCTGCTGAACCGGTAGTGCGCCCTACCATCTCAACTGCATCAAGCTTCTGAAGTTACTCCTTCCTCCTACTGGTCGATTCAACCTTGGTTTCTTTCTGAGAGAAACTTGGTACTGTGCTCTTCATACCTTCCTCTTGGGGTCTCCAAACGAATGTGTGTTACACGCGCATCAAGCTAATTTCTGGCGCCGTTGCCGGGTAGGAAGAGAATTTCCGCGAGGGGAGTCTCTCACTTCCAATCTCTTTACTTTTTTTATTATTTTTCTTAGTTTATATTATTTTGTTTTGTTTGCTTCTCTTTATCAAAAAACACAAAAAAATAAGGTCTTATTCTAGTGTTATTTGTATTGCCTTGTTGTTTTTCTTTATCATGTAGTTCCCTAAGTTTACCCTGAAAGAACTTCCAGTTGGTAGTGGTTCTATACTTGGAAAGGATACCATTAAAGAATACTTTAATCATGTTAGTAAGCATGATAATTTTGAGGAAAATCCATATTAGAACTTGCTCCAAATTATGAAATTGTTGCAAGTTCTTTAATCCACATGTTAGAAGTTAGGTTTGTTAACATTTATCCCATACTGCACTATATGTTCCTCAACTTGAATAATATTGAAGATATTGAAAAATAAATTTTATCTTAGAAACCAGACTTAAAGAATTTGGAGATGTTGCTATAGAAGCTAGAAAAGTTTTCGATCGTTTCAATATGCTAGGATCATGTGTAGATGTAGTTGGTTCTCTCGAAAAGGCTGAACCTAAAAATGAAGATGAGGAGAAAATACCAATTCCCTTTAAACTGATAGCATTATATGAAGCTCAAGAAAAGAATTTTGACTGGATTGTTCCTGAGAATTTATTGGATGAGAATAGTAAACCTAAAAGTTCTAAGAGAGGAACATCTGAAATTCATTTAGATAAAATACAATACATTATTGAGTAATTTCCTTATCTTAATTTGGACGCTTCTTCACTTGAAAACACATGAATCTAGTTTTCTGGGCCTAGCTAAAAGACGTTAAAGAAAAGCACTTCTTGGGAGATAACCCATTGTTTTATTTTTTGGTTGATTTTTCTCTGTTTTCTTTGAGTCAAGGGGTTGTATACTTCTGTAGCAACTCATTTGTATCTTTATTTTCATGTTTTGTTGTGCCAAGTGAAATTTCTAACGAAAGTTGGAGTTGGTTTTAGATTTCTACGCAGGAAACATATTTCTGCTGTCCACCGTAAAAATCGTAAAACATCCAGAAAGATCAGAATGACCTCAAAGTTTTTGTGCTTATTCCTCAGCTAATTCAGAAACTTTTTCGTTCTATAAGTTTTTCGATTTGAGCAACGTAAGTGCCCTGAAAAATTTCGTCTTCACAAATTGTTCTAGTTTTGGAAGATTCTGCCTTTTTTCTTGCTTTTGCTCTTTTACGATGTCAAGTGGATGTATTTGCTTCACGAAACATCAGTGGTTGTAGCTAATGTTTAAAAGTATAAATAGCACGTGTGCTCATACATAAACCATGGATTTTTTTATTGTTGCACTAACCCTGTAATGCAAATTACTCTTTGAGTGTGGTGTGAAAGAAGTTTTAAATGGTCAAGAGAAGAGGGTGATATAATGTTATCAAGAAGAGTGCAAGATCAAAGCTTGGGGATGCCCCCGTGGTTCATCCAAGCAAATTCTAAGAAGACTCAAGCATCTAAGCTTGGGTCACATCATATGAAATTTACTTGGAGCGTCTATTTTTTTGTCTTTTTTTCCTTTGTTTTCTTTTGTTTCCTTCCTTCAATAAACATCATTGGAACCTAGCATCCTTGTTTATGAGAGATACACTCTCCTCTTTTTCATTTGAATACTCGTTATGCTCGTATTCTTAGTTTTTCTTCTAGCTGCTGCAAAGTTCCTGTTTAGCTCATGTTTTCATTGCATCTCTTATTCAGAGATGTTAGTTTTAGTAGATTTATGTGAGTACTCTCATGCTATCTTGATGTATCATTTAGAGAGTTTTTGTTAAAACATATTTTATATGGTGCTTGCTGGGAAAAGAAATTTCTGCATGTGGTGGGATTTATAACGATGCAAATAGAACCTTGTATAATCTGTTGCTAGACTTTCTCATATCATGCTAGATGTTATTTTAATTCTAAATCCTAATGGTTATTTTTGTAGCATGATTTGTCTTAAATATCTGAGAGTGTCTAAAGTGCCATTGAAAGAATCATGAGTTGTTCTTGTCATATTGAAGCATAAATTTGTGGTGTTCTCCTTTGAATGTTTTATTTAGTCGACTTGGCGCATGCTTACACCATGTTTATGACTACAAACCAGTTGCCTATAGCCTTTATGATCATTTAGTTTTTGAACTTGCAGCACCAATTATGTGTTGATTAATGATGTTTTTGTCGCTATCCATGATTATGGAATTTATACTCTCTTGATTTGTCGCTCTCAGTCTTTTGCTAGGCTTCACCTGTACTGAGTATGAGCTCTACTTGTGCATCCAACTCCCAAAAACTAAAGTATGCCAAATGTTTCCACCATACCTACCTACATGTGGTACTTAACCGCCACTCCAAAGTAAATTGCTCATGTGTTACCTTTAAAACTTTCAAAATTACTCCTGTTTTGTTTCCCTGTTCTAGCTCATGAGGACGAAAATAAAGAATCTTTATCTCACTTGTTGTTTGGATTTCAAACCCTGGACTAGGGGCTTCATCCGCTTATCCAATTGATAGAAGAGCTGACAGCAGGGTGCCCAGCCCCAAATTAATACAAACAAATTCTCTTCACTATTTTTGCCCCCTGATTTATCGGTCAAAGCATACTTGTGGAAAAAAAGAGGGATGACCTTCTACACCAGTTGCGTCCTTCAATGGGAGCCGCTCTTGTGAAGTCTAGTTGGCTTGTGATGTACTGTATTTTCTGTTTACCATTCGTTGACATAAGCATACACTTCTCTAAAAACTAGACACTCCTCCATGGTATGTGATTGGTGGCAGGAACTCGAGGATTCGGTTAGCCATGGTTTGTGTAAGAAAGATTGGGTGGAGTGTCAAACCTTTTGTACCTCTATTTAATAAAATAAAAAGCTCTATCAACTGAGTGATCCATGCTTCCCTCTGCGAAGGGCCCTTCTTTTACTTTTATGTTGAGTCTCCATCTTCTAACTTTATGCACAGTTGAGAGAGCATAGTTGCCATTCTGAGTTTAATATGCATTTGTCCCAAAAACATTATTAATTATTTCATGATGTGTTATTACTTTCTCTCAAATTATTTGTTCTAGTCTTCCTCTTAAACTTTGAAGGTGTCCTGATATTTATGTTTTGCCCACTCTTAATGACAAGTGAAATATCACTTTGCTATGTTATCTCTATACTTGAAACAAACATATAACTTTCAATGCATTGTTATTCATGATATTTTATTTGTGTTACTTCTCATGATGCAAAGTGATTGCTATGTTTTATTGCTAGAATTATATCTATCATGCTTGTGTTGAAAGTACTATGATCGCAGCTTACATATGCTTTTACAATATTGATGATCAAGTTTATGTTGGTAGCATGTCGTCTCAGAAATTATGTGTTTTTATCGTTTACCTACTCGAGGAAGAGTAGGAACTAAGCTTGGGTATGTTGATACGTCATAAACGTATCCTTAATTTCTGATGTTCCATGTTGTTTTCATGTTATCTGCTACATGTTTGCTATACACTTTATGTCATTTTTATCGATTTCCGGGACTAACCTATTGACAAGATGCCACAGAGTCAGTTCCCTATTTTCTGTTGTTTTTAGTTTCAAAAAAGTTGTTCAGGAAATATTCTCAGAATTGAAAAATTCGAACCCCGGAAGTATTAGAATTCTCGAAGATTCCACGGAGTCCCGAAGAGGCACGGAGGGGGGCCACACCATAGGGAGCCGCACCCCCTGGTCGCGCCGTGGGGTGGTTTGGGCCCCTCGGGCATCTACCGCCATCGCCCTCTCGCCTATATATCCTCCCCCCGATACGTGAACCCTAGAGATATCCCACTTTTTACCGAGAAACACCCGAGGCCGCCATCATCGTCATCCCGAGATCGGGAGCGTGCGGGGGAGGAAATTCATCACCGGAGGGGTCTACACCACCATGCCCTCCTCCAAAGTGATGCGTGAGTAGTTCATCCCTGGACTACGGGTCCATAGCAGTGGCTAGATGGTTGATTCCTCCACTTTATGCCTCATGTTTAGATCTCGTGAGCTGTGGTACGTGATCGAGATCATCTTTATGTAATACTACATGTTGTGTTTGCTGGGATCTGATGAATATTGAATGCTATGTCTTTTGATTGTCAATCTATCATGTTATCTTCATGCATATGTTATTTATGATCTTGCATGCTCTCCGTTATCAGTAGATGCTCTGCCAAATAGATGCTAGTGACTCCAAGAGGGAGTATTTATGCTAGATAGTGGGTTCATGCCTCCTTTGCATCTGTGCTCGAGTGAAAAAAATGTGACGGATGGAGGATGTGTTGTTGCCATTAGGGAGAAAACAACGATGTTTACTTTTTTTTACATTGTTTACATTACACACTTTGCTTACTGCGATTATCTGTTGCTTGCAACTTAATCCCCAACGTTTGTTCGAATGATATTCGAAAGGTGGATTATTAGTCATAAACGCAGTTGGACGGCGATCTATGTATCGTTGTAATGCCCGTATTAATCACATAGTAATCTTAATGTCTTGCAAAAATTATGTCTATATCATAAATCCTTCGCTTGTGCTTCATATTGTGATAGCCTTCATGCTTTAACTAATTTATCTTCTCCGTGATTTTACAAAAAAAATCATTTTTTTTATCACGTTCTTCTCTTATGTATGCTAAGTTGTTGGTGCACTTAATTTTCCTAGAATATTTAGTATTTGTGTTTGAAAAGTAAACAAGTTATTTATGTATTTATTGAAGCCAAATTTGTAAATGTTTTAAAACAGTAATGCTCTCTGTCCTGTAGTCGACATCTAGGTCGTCCTTTTAGCACGGTCGGTGTGCGTACCCATCTACGATTCGAACTCATGTTCATCCACCACTATTTGTCTGATTTCTTATACACATGACGGTCGTTTAGTTCTTGTTAATTCTGTGTTAACAAGTTTACCTGTCGTGGGATAGTCACTGCAGACGATACCAGGGGTAACTTATTTTGGGGAAAATTGACTGTGGTGTTTGGGAGAGGGTTTAGCTCGAATTGGACGCAAGGATTATCCTGGTTCAGCCTCTCCATTGGAGATAGTAGCTTACTTCCAGCTGGGATCTTCTTGGCTATCGATCTAGAGGCCCGGACTGCAATGTCGCCGAGACCCCAAATCTAGGGTTACAAATACTAGCTCTCGTGTATCTTAAATCTAGGGTTTCTACTCGAAATATCTTAGTGTCTCCGATCTATGCCAGGAGAACCGGTTTATATAACACCCGGTTTCCTGGCTTTCCTTACAAGATACGACTAGACTCCTACTCGGATTCCGCGGTCTATACCGCCTCTCAGGCCTTCTAGAACTTTCTTCCCTCGAGCCAGGTTACCCACACAGCCATTGGCCCACCGATGAGACCCGGCCCATCATCACTTTACAAGGTATTCGCCCAACCTTGCTCCAGCCGGATCTTTACCCTCTCCTATGGGCCTACCAGGTTTGTATCCCCCCAACAGTAGTCCCCAGAATAGCTTGGGCGTCTTGGTTGGCGCGCTTTCCTTATAGCTTCAAACCCTTGAGCTAACCATAAAGCGCATGCTATTCCCTGCAAGATAATAAACATTTACATTCACAATATGACGGGTTAGATTGCTTTAACTATAGCCAGGCCGGCTCTTTCGGCGGTCCATATAATAACCCTGTTATCACTCTAGCCGAATATCATTCATTGGCTCAATTCTCCAGACGTACACTCCATAACCCGGCTTTCATTTTCTCCATAAGCTAGTCAGAGTAACAGTTTCGAGTCCGGCTCTTTTGGCGGTCATCAGTAACTCGGCTGCTTGGCGATAACTACCAAGATCTTATCCCGTAATCAACGGGCCAGTTCACATTTTTCCGTAAATCCCTCCATTTTACCGTTTGGCATTCTAGGGTTTCACCGCGCCTATAAATAGAGCCCGGGGAAAACCCTAAACCAAAACACCACCGCACTGCTTCTTCTTCTTCCTCCCGCTCACCATTAGCGCCCAAGGACCCGAGCTCAAAACGTGAGCCACCGGATCCCGTGTGCACGCTATTGACCCCGAGAGCTGGCCGCCGTTCCGCAGCGCCGTTCCGCACTGCTGCGCTCGTCGGGCTTCACCTTGGAGATCTCGCCGCGCCATTGAAGCCCAAGCCTCAAGCTCGAATCCGGAACGCCAACACGCACGCGCACCGCTGTCACCTTCAAGAACCGGGCCACTGCTGGACGCCGCGCACACCGGACCTCACTCCGCCGCCGTCTTCCGGTAAGCACTAGTAGATCTAGGTTTTCACCCTTAGATCTAAAGTTCGTGTTCATCATGCCTTTCGCCTTCAACTTCGCTTTGCTTTGTTCCTAATTTTTGGTTCCATCTAGATCCATTTCAATGGCACCCAAAGCCGCCTCCAAGTCCAAGGGCAAGACCCCGGCTTTGAAGCAAAAGTCGGGTCAATCCATTTCAGCTAACTGGGATAAGTCGACCGTCACGCTCGTGAAGTTGGAAGAACTTGCCGAGTCTGGGGTCCTCCCCCCTCAGTCGGAGATCTCTTGGAGAGCGCCCGAGGAGGAGAGTCGGCCTTCACCCCAATCAGGTGAAGTTGTCGTTTTTCTTGAGCACGTGACCCGGGGTTTCCGCCCCCCGGGTCATCCTTTCTTTCGCGAGGTCCTCCACCACTATAAGCTCCGGGTTTTCGACATAGGTCCTAACTCGATTTTGAACATCTTCCATTCCATTGTTCTCTATGAGGCTTATCTTTGCATCACCCCCAATCTTGCTTTATTCCTTGAGCTTTTTCAATGCAAGCCTTGGCGTGAAAACACGGACGGACCCCTCCTTGTCTGTGGGGGCGTGTCCATCCAAAGGCGCAAGAAGTCGTTAATGCCGACTCTCATCCTTCACTCCCACGTGAAGCACTGGCACAAAAAATTCTTTTACTGCAAGGACACATCCAGACCCGGCGAAAAGCCTTTGCCGGGTTTTTCCATAGACACCCTTTTTCTCAGCGATAACCTAAGCGCTTTCGCTCCAGAAACCGACAGACAGTCTATCCAACCACTCCTCCACAAGTTAGCCGTCCTAGCATCCCACCTGGATCAGTTGTAGGATCCAACCAAACAGTATCCGCCCCAAACTCCTCTGTGAATACTCGGGCCATCTTACCGACTCTCTCTGATACTCGGAGAAGTCATACCCGACCGCAGACATCAACAAGGTTATGAAAAATTTCTTGGCTGAGAAGATGGATGCCATCAGGGGCGTCTCTGGGATCTCCCCCTTCTCTCGCTCAAACCCGGCTCCGCCAGTAAGAACTGGCTAATCCCTTTTGTACCGACTGATTTTTCTAACTCATATATACTAACTTTTATCTATGCTGCCTTTTACCCAGGATTCTGACGAATGGTGGAAGATTGTCACCCCTCGCCCCTCTGAAAACTCGGAAGAGGAAGAGCCGAGTGACAGCAAAGAAGGTGACTCCGAATTACTGAACAAGTACTTTGTCAACTTACTAGATCAAGATTCTCCTCCCACCTTTATCCCTCACAATGCACCACCATCACCAGCTCCGGCCGACAAGGCCGATTCTGAAACGAAAGAGAGCGAGCCCGAGCAAGCTGAAGCCGGGTTAGGCAAGAAAAGGAAACCCATGGGGGTCACATTCAAGGTGCCCTACTCCTCCATGACCACAGAGCCGTACACACATGCCAGAATGCGCAAACTTAATGAATATTTAATGATTGTATCGTCTATGAAGGCCACATCTCCTCCTCAAGCCAAGCGACGGGCAACCCGGACTTCTCCGGGTGACGAGCCCCTCAACCCCGGTATCTCTCTGTCGCCTGCTCGCCGCGCCGGTACTCCTTTAACTTGCACTCCTCGAAAATATCCATCTCCGAACCATCCATTAGCCGGACAACTCCGAGTCTCACTTTCCAATTCTTTACTAGTGTCCTCCTTGTCTAGCAATGATCTCCCTAGCGACTTTGTCGTGAATGCCGGGTAATTTTCATACCTTGCTTGTCAATACTTCTATACTTTGTAGGTGTTACTTTTATAACCCACTAACACTTTTCTTTTTCTTTTCTTCATGGCTAAGGTCACACTCATCGACCCAATTGAGACCCCTGTCGACGATCCGACGGCGGAAGACCCGGAGAGCTCCGCTAAGCCACCACATGTTGAAGAGCAAGAGCCGGATAACACGGCCATCCCAAGGACCGAGTCTCCTCCACCCGCGCATCAGTCGGCTGATCCCGACGTTGAATATCTTGGGACGCAAAGGGCGGCTCCTGCTCCCAATACCGCGGCGACCAGAATCGACACAGGGAAATAGGAGGCAACCCCACCACCGGGTGATCAGAACGCCAACTCTTCCATGCCGACTCTCAGCGGCCATGATTTTGAAAACCTGCTGAAGGAGTATCGCTCCCTGAAAGCAACTGAAGAGGAGATTATCGAGTCCCTAGCAGCTGAGCATCAAGTTAGTTTAACTAGTACTATTTATATACTCGTCCTAGTCCCCAAGTTCCGAATGAACTGTCAACCGTTATTCGGTACTTTGCAACTATATAGTCTTTCTTGTGAAACTTCATCTCATTGCCGACTGATGTTTCTTTGTCCTTTTCAGGCTTATATTACCCGGACCGATGAATTGTTGGCAAAGACGAATGAACGCCTACAAGCTGAAACAAAACTCCGTGAAGACATGGAGGCCAACGTCAAGGAGCTTTCCAAGCAGTGCAAGAAGTATAAGAAGAGACTCCACGCCGCTGAGGAGCTTTTGAAGAAACTCTCAACTTTCATTGCCGAGACTTGTAGTTTCATCATAGGCAAGGCACATCTGAATTTCCGACTATCGCCTTGTACCACTCAGATTTCCCGTTTTAGAGGGTTTTTGACCCGGATCTCACTATCTTACTTCTCTTTTTGTACTGCAGGTCCGGGTGAAGTTGCTAGGGAACACGATGATCTCAAAAAGCTGAAGATACTCAAGACTGTCATCCGACAATTCTCGGCAGGGACAAAGTGGACCCTTGAAGGTGTGAAGTGGACCGACACTTACGCTGGTGTATCACAAATGCTTGAAGCATACTCGACAATCCCTGCCTGGATTGATATCTGGAAGAGCTCAGCGTGCCGCGTTGGAGTGATACGCGGTCTTGCACTGGCCAAAGCCTACTATCCAAAGATTGAGCCGACAAAGCTTCTGAATGGGTTTCCCGAGTTTAATACTGATGGTTCGAAGTTCACGGGAAAAGACCTGAAGGCCATCAATGCCCAGATCCGTCACTCGGCCAGCTTAATTGCAGAAAATCTTGATGTGAACAAGCTTACCCCCCATATAATGCTGAAGATAAGCCGGTACCCTCCAAATTCCCTACTCCTTTTGATATATTAACTCGATACAAGGAAGAGGCCGCCAAGAAGAAAGCCGAGGCCGGTTCTTTGCCAACGTCATCGACTCCGGTTGTTCCTCCTCCAGCTCGCGCTGATTCCGCGGTTGACACGGACAAGGAGACAGAGAAGGCGGCGGAGGAGAATACCGAAGACCTGGCCGCCAAGACCACTCGTGATGACTCGGCTACAGCAGCCGAGTAATGTTCTCGTTTTTACCAGCAAACAATCATTCGGCCAATAGGAATTGTAATGTTCCTTTTACACTTGTTATTTGATAGTGCGCCTGCGCACTTTTGATACTATTCCTCTGGTTTGTAATACATTTAAACTCCTGTGGTTTCTATGACCCTTCTGGTTGTCGCTTTAATATGCGCGTTACAAACTCATTTTGGCACCGCTTTATCTATTACTAGCAGCAATGCCCGTGCGTTGCTACGGGTTAACTTGAAACAATGCATGCTTTGCTTTTTCATATACAGTAGTGGTCATATACATGAGCTAAACACTAAGGAAATTTTGGGTCTTTTCATTACTCTCATTTTCTCGCAAACTAAGAAAAATTCGACAACTACAAAATATAAGAGTGATCTAATATGTTTGATCCCCCCCTCCCCCCTCCCCCCCCACCCCAATCTAACCTGCTACCTAGTTAATCATATTGTGCGGCTCAAGGAAGCAAATACCACCCCTCCTCCTCACGTCCAAATAGCTGAATTTTCTTTGGTTTCGCCCACACAAGTGAGCGTCTAAATTCAGTTGTCTAATTTAGAGAATCTCAATATCCACCTTGACATCAAGCATTCAAGGTAATTCCATATGTGAAGCCCGCTAGCATAATCTTGCCAGTATTTCAAATCAATCTTGAACTGATAGCACCACCGGACAGCACAAAAATAAATTGTTGAGAACATTTTGACGAGCTTCGGTTGTAATTGCAGAAAAACAATGCTTTGACCAATCGATTAGTTGAATTATTTTATTTCTATCCACCTACTACCGATTATTGAACTGCAGACTGAAGTTATGAAAGTGGTGGTAGGAAAACCACAAGATCAAAGTGCATAATTTCCATGGGCTCGTAGATGGAACGCCGTTGGCGACTATCAGGGGTCTGGAGTCGAGCCACCTAGGATCAATGTTAATGGGAAGGTCTGTGCCCCGGTGAATTCATATCCGGCCGAACAATGAACATAATGCAGAAAAGTTACCAGGAGCCATAGTGTGTAGAACAATCAAAGAACAGACTTGCGATCGGGGGGGGGGGGGGTTCGACGGTCTGCATTAGCATCAGGTTCTTCTCCGTCTTTCCCTCCAACTTGGGTATGTTGCCTTCGACCTCCTAGAGCGCACCGTACTTCAGGTCAGTGACACAGAGCGAGGTCCATGGACCGCACGACCTCTGCACCGCGAACTACAGCTCCTCACGTAGTTGCTTCGGCTTTGGGATCTCATCGAACCTCTGTTCCATCAGCCGGACGCCGCGGCCTTGTTACCGAGGATACATGGATCAAGTCATCTACCTATACACAACACAAGGAAGAGCTCATATAGAATTACAAACCCGAAGATCCATGGATCAAGTCACGCCCATGACACTGCCGCTGCTGTTGCGCCTTGCTGGAGTGGCCATCAGGTCCCGCAGTGCCTGTGGCCGGACGCATGCGCCGTGACTCAGCAATACCATGACCTGGCGTTGGGATGGATAGGTATACACCGCCGACGAAGAGGATGACAAGAGGACGGCAGCTCCGGCGGCAGACAACTAAATTCGAAGCGACGGACAACGAAATCCCGCCACGTCGTCTCGCCTCCCCCATCCTGCCGTGCAACATCCCGTGGCTTCCAGGTCCCCTCATCGAAGTCATCCACTCCACATCATCAATGGCGGGTTGTAGAAGATCAGCCGCGGCGGGGGCTTTCACAGAGGCTCCACCTCGCCCTTCACACACAAGGATCAGATGTCGGTTGACCATGGATTCGAACGTGCGGTACATCACGTTCCATCTACCCACAAGCCGGCTTAACAGGGTGCGTGCCCTAGGCGGAAACAATCAATCCTACATCGACGGGCGACACCTCCATCTTATGTACGTATATCTCGATCTCACGTGCATATATTATACGCAACTATGGGTGAGCAAGGAAACACGTCCGGATTCGATACGATATAGGTGAAACCAAAGGGAATTGCACACGGGAATGAATTGGAGCAACGTACGCGACGGACAACCTACCAAGCCAACGTACCACGAACAAAGAGACGAAAAAACGTACCAAAGTTTTGGGGAACTAAAAATAAGCCAAACATCTTATGTTTGAAGTAAACTTTGATCTGGTTGTATCATCATTTTAAAAGTATGCTACCTTTCTACCTAATTTCAGTTCTCTTACATATCAGAAAAGAATTTTTGCCTTAAGATATATGAAACAGCACAAGTCTATATAAATTTGAATAATTAGCATGTGTAAACAAAGATCTTTCATACAACTTGAACCGAGAATGTACTGTGGAAAATTTCAGTATGTCCTTATTATCCATACAACTGTACTATTTCCCATGTACCTATTTTTCTCAATAACAATGAATATTGGAAAGCCATATCTGAGACAACAACTTTAAGAGATGAAATTATCCATCTTGTTTTGCATCTGGCGCTAGGAATAGTAACATTTAGAAGAGCTCCATGTACTGCGGTACACAAAAAAATCTAGGTTTTTTTTTGGGGAGTAAATCCAGTTATTTTGCATCGCCATCATCTGTCTAAGGTACTGATGTGTGTATTGTTTACTGGGGGTTACTTCTCTTTTCAGATATCTTAATCAATATTAGTTCTGTATTCTCTGCTGCTTACTGCTCGTCCTACAACATACCTTGATGAACAATAGAATTTCGTCCAGACCTACCTAAGTGTGCATTAAAATTTTTGTCCGAACACATGAGCTTCTCTCCCTTACCTGAATGATGACAAAATCACATAGGATATTTGTGCATGCATATACAGAAATGTAGTTTAACTAAGACATTTCCTCATTGGTTTTCTTTCCACTGCAGTTGTTTCTTACGACAAACTATGAAAAGTTGGTAATACGCCAAATATCATTTCATGAAACATTCACATTGGATAAGTGATGCTATTTTGGCAAACTGAACCACAAATTTCTTCCTTGATGTAGTTCATAGTAGATTAGCAGTACACATCTCTTTCTGACTTGACGTGATTTGCATCAAAATTATGAATCAGTACATGAGTTCGATTCTTACCAGAAGAAATATACCTGAAGCTTGCCAACGAAATCAAGCACAGTAGTGAACCACAGTTTAAGTTAAGGAATGACATTGCATACTTGCCATGAAATCTGCTGGTCACCCACACAGAAGCAATGCTCACTGCCCAGGATCAACAAATGAGCCATAGTGCTTTCCGGGGCAATTGATATGGTGTCCCCAGAATTGCTCCTGAAGCATGAATCCAACATTGAGGTGGAGAGTTGCGATCGCCGTCAACAGGGAAGATGGGGAGTCGGGGAGGCGTGGTCGAGGCGGCGGTCATTGGAGCTGGCCGAAGGAAGTTCTCTCAGCGCGAGCGCGACTACGCCGAGTTTACGGCTGGGGGCGCGCCGAGGAGGTGATCCAGTGGCGGGACAAGGTCACGCTGGGAGATGGATCGGCGACGGGTGCGAGGCGCGCAGGACAGCGGGCTCAGCGGCCGGGGCGGTGAGTGTTGGGTAGCCTGGGTGGACGGCAGGAGCTGTGCATGCCGTGGAGTTGTCCGGCAACTCGGGATCGGTAGGCCCCGGCAGCCGGAGCTCCATCCGAGCGAGGATGGGGAAGGGCGGCGGCGGCACCCACGCACAATGGGGAATCGAGCAGTCGTACCCAGCCCGATCGATAAACCTAGAGACGGCTATATGGTGGACGCCCCGACGTGTCCGGTACAGGTGCCAACCCAATCGAGTCCTCCTTGTACACGACTTAACGATCGCGACGTACGTACGTACCAAGGACGTACCATCACGGCAGTAAGAGAAATTATATAACACATGTTCCCGTGCGTTGCAACGGGAGGAGGGGAGGGGGGATATATAACATGTTCTGTAGAAGCGATTGCAATATAAATGGTCGGACGCGCATAGCTGAAAATTTTGCATGAGGGCTCCTAGATCCCACCATTACGCCACGTAGGTACTCTTCGCTCCTCACCGATGATCTTTTGTTTGACATGGTTATCTTCTCATGTTTGGTAAAAAATATACTCCCCAATGGATGATATGGTTGTCCGTGCGTTGTAACGGGGAAGAAAATATATACATGATTGCAGTATAAATGGGGAGATGTGCATAGCTGAAAACGTGCGAGGGCTCCTAGTTTCTTAACATTAGATGAGATCATACTCCGTGTAGCTACTCTTTGCTCCTACCGATGATTTTTTGTTTGACATGGTTATCTCTTCATGTTGGGTAAAAAATATAAAAACAAAGTTCTCGAATTACATCGGATCAGTTTCTATATCCATACATGACAAATCACCAATGGATGATATGGTTGCCAGTGCGTTGTAACGGGGGAGAAAATATATACCTTGTTCTACAGACGCGATTGCAGTATAAATGGCCAGCCGCACATATCTGAAAACGTACGTGAGGGCTCCTAGCTTCCTACCATTACATGAGATCATACTTCGCGTCGCTACTCTTCGGTCCCCACAAATGATCTTTTGTTTGACATGGTTATTTTCTCATGTTGGGTAAAAAGTATAGGAACAAAGTTCTCCAATTACATTGGATCAGTTTCTATATCCATAGATGACAAATCGTCCATAGATGATATGGCAAATTCGGTATTCTACTTAAAAAACTTATCACGTTTAAAGAACAATTAGAGGAAAAAAAAAAGATATGGAGCTTCCAAAAAAATGCGATGCAAAGCTAGCACCTCACGTGATTGGAAAAAAAACTGTAAAAAGATACACGCTAAAAAAAATACGTGCAGGTGAAATAAAATGCATGACGGTAACCTGGCACCTCACGTGATTGGAAGATACACAAACATCTTGTATTCACTTAAACAAATACTACATGTATGAAGCTAAGCTGGCAACTAACATGATCGATCGGCAAACTGAAAAATTGTCGAATCTGGAAAATCACTACTCCCTTTGGTCCATTTTAATTGTCGCAACGAATGTATAGTGGTGGTACAAAGTTGTGAACAGCACCCGACAATCTTTCCGGATCGGAGGGAGTAGAAGGTTTTGGCGGGTCGCGTTGATCGCCGGCTGGCCTGCAGATTATGGCCCTACCTGAAGAAGACCCTAAATGGTGCGCTTGAGCATGTGAAATAGGCAAAAATGATCAATGTAGATCCTCTGATCAAACTTGCATGAACTGTTAAGGCCTATGCCGTTAGCTGTCATTCGGACTACTAACATGCTCGCGCCCGGACCATTGTCCTCTGCCGGCAACTGGCACCACAGCGGACATTGCAAAGCGACCATGACTTAAACGGTTGGCAGACCGGTGCGGTGAAGCAGAGACTTCATCGACCGTGCACATGGCCCATGTGTACCGTTCCCACGCGCTCTTTGACGCGATCCGGGATGGCTGGAGACGCTTAGATGCTGCTTCTTCCAGCAAACGCCGGCATTGCGTAGCTAGCTAGGCTAGTCTTGTCCGGATAGGACTCACATCAATCGAGGACAAGCTGTAGCTCTAGGCTAGCTTGGTCCGGATACAACTCCCATCAACAGACTAAATTAGCGACCCCAGCATAAAACAAATCGTACCAAGCGATTTGGTGGAGGGGTAAAACAGTAAAAGTTAGAACGGACCAAGCAACCAACCAAGGAAGCGTTAATGCCTTTATTATTAGGTAAAGATATGCTTTTGTGGAAGAAATGCCGAGTCTTGACTTTAAGATTGTGAAGAATTTCTCACAAGTCCCCAAGACCCGGTTCTTAGGTTTTGGGAGTCTTAACTTGAGAATTATTGTTTCTCAAGTCCCCAAGTCCCAATTTTTGCTGTTATATACTTTTTGAAGTTGCGCGCAATATGAAATGAACTTCCGGCTGCTGCCTTTTCCCTGCGCAACTTATTGTTTAGATGACCCTTTTGACCCTTCCGGTTATAAGCCGGTTTTCGCATGGATTTTCAATGTATCTATAACTCTAGTAAAAACAGGGTCAGGCAAGTCCCCATGGGCATCATGACTGATTGAATTTATAGGTTAGCAAACACGCCATTTTGGTGCGAGTTACATCAAGCTTAAACGAAAGAGTTCAAGAATTTTTTTGGCTCTATTGTCCGGGTTATGAGATTGTAACTGTACTTATTACAAGTAATCAGTCCCCACAACCGATTGGCATCATGGCCGGGTCTTAGTGTACAACTGTGCTATTCAAGCAATCAGCCCCCAAGACCTAAATATATGTACTATGCAACAGTAGGCCTTCTGCTCTACCGGCTTACAGATAACTTGGGTACTAGAAAGGAAAGAATGTGCAAATTACACTCACTAGATCATATTTAACTGAAATAATTCATCAGCAAATACAAGGCATGATTTATCTACAGAAAAATATGCAAGAAATTGACAAAATTCAAAGAACAAAATGACTATCATGATTTAACCATTTCTTTATTGATATGAAAAGGTTAGGTCAGCAGGCCGCATCATTAAAAACCCTCCAGTCCCCTTAGGTACCCTGGATAGGAAAAGAGTGCGTCTGAAATCCGCTACCTGTTCATCGTGAAATACAATTTGTAAAACCGAGTCTATGCTAAGTATAGTAAGGACGTAGCTGGGCCATGTTCCATGGTCGTTCACGCTCTTGCATGGCAGAGGTGGTATGAGTAGTATCATTGACATAATCCGACTCTTCTCTTGCATCCACGAGATAATACGATCCATTGTGTAGATTCCGGCTTATAATGAACGGACCCTCCCATGGAGGGGACAACTTGTGTTTTCCTTCCTTGGACTGCGCCAAACGTAGCACCAGGTCCCCTTCTTAAAAAACACGCGTCTTGACCCGGCGGCTATGGTATCGCCTTAAATCCTGCTGATATATTGCGGACCGCTCCAAGGCTTGCTCCCTGTGCTCTTCTAACATATCCACAGCGTCTTGCCGGGTCTTCTCATTCTCTACCTCGACGTAAGCCGACACTCGTGGCGAATCATGGATAATATCGCTTGGAATGACCGCCTCTGCACCATAAACCATAAAAAAAGGGGTCATCTGAGTAGACCTGTTAGGTGTAGTATTGATTCCCCAAACAACAGATGGTAACTCCTCCACCCATGCCCCAGCAGCTCTGAGACAGGGGACTCGCAGTCGTGGTTTTAACCCACGCAGTAGCTCTTGGTTTGCTCTCTCCACCCGACCATTGGCTTGCGGGTGGGCTACCGAGGCTACGTCAAGTCTAATACCATTGTTTCCACAAAACTTTTCCATCTCTCCCAAGGACATGTTGGTTCCATTGTCTGTGATTATGCTGTGGGGTACCCAAACCGATATATGATCTTCTTCAAGAATTTCACAGCTGTGGCCGCCTCACAGTTCGTCACTGGCATAACCTCAACCCACTTTGTGAACTTATCCACGGATACCAATAAATGAGTCTTTTTGCACGGGGACATATTGGAAGGGGCCTACCATATCCATACCCCAAACCACAAATGGCCAGGTCAATGGGATTGTCCGCAGCTCCATAGCCGGTACATGAGTTTGCCGAGCATACCTCTGGCATCCATCACACCTTGCAACCAAACGTTGTGCATCTGCCAAAGCTGTAAGCCAAAAGAAACCGTGCCGATACGCCTTGGCCACAAGGGATCTTGTGGAGGCATGATGTCCACAATCGCCTTCATGAATTTCCTTATATATTTGCTGGCCTTCCTCTGGATCTACGCAGCATAAAAAGACGCATGTAGCACTTCTCTTGTAAAGCTCACCACCGATGATAGAATAACCTTTTGCCCGTCTCTGGATTTGCCGGGCTATGATTTCCTGCTGTGGTAACTCGCCCCGCAATAGAAACGCCAAGAACGGCTCAGTCCACTCTGGGATAGTACGTACAGCAGCCACAAATTCCAAATCCGGGTCTTGGTGAGCTATTTCTTCTTCTGACTCGGTTTTGACGGAAGGCCGCCATAACTCATCCAAGAAAACGTTAGGCGGAACCGGCTCTCGACGGGAACCGAGTCTCGACAGGGCATCTGCGGCTTCGTTCTTTCGTCGGTCAATGTGCTCCACCTGGTATCCTGAGAAAGACCCGACAACTTTGTCCACCTCTCTGCGGTTGTTGCATCCTTCCTGTCCCATGTTCCTGAAACCTGCTGTACCACAAGATCCGAGTCTCCGTAGCACATTATACGCTTGATGTTCATCTCCTTTGCCACACGCAACCCATGTAACAAGGCCTCATACTCAGCTACGTTGTTAGAACAATCAAAGTGAATTTGCAAGACGTAATGTAACTTATCTCCTTTTGGCGATGTGAGCACAACACCAGCTCCTGATCCTTCATATTGCTTGGAGCCGTCGAAATGCATAACCCAGGATTCTGAACTTGGCACCAACAAGGGTAAGCTTGTCTGAGTCCAATCATTAACAAAATCAACCAGCGCCTGAGACTTGATTGCAGATCGGGGCTCGTAATTGATATGATAATCACCCATTTCGATAGCCCACTTGGCTACACTTCCTATAGCATCCAAGTTTCTTATGATATCTTCCATGGGTATGGAACTTACCACCGTAATGGGGTGTTCTTGAAAATACGGCTTAAATTTCCGGCTGGCCATGAATACCCCAAAAACCAGTTTCTGCCAATGCGGGTACCGCTGCTTTGCTTCTTATAAGACCTCGCTTACATAGTAAACCGACCGTTGCACCGGGTAATCCTTCCCATCCTCTTTACGCTCAACCACGACTACTGCACTAACTGCCCGAGGCCCGGCCGCGACATATAACAACATGTGCTCTTTGGGACCCGGTGCTGCCAAAACCGGTGCTTCAGACAACTGCTTCTTCAGAGCTTTGAACCCCTCATCCGCCTCTTGATCCCATACGAATTTGTCTATTTTCTTCAAGAGTGGTATAAGGGTATTGCTTTTTCTCCAAGCCGAGATATAAACCAGCTTAATGCCGCCACACATCCTGTAAGCTTCTGGACATGTTTCAACTCTTCCCGCTTTTTCAGGTTCTGAATAGCTTTGATCTTCTCCGGATTAGCCTCGATTCCCCGCTCAGAAACGATGAAACCGAGTAATTTCCCCGCAGGAACTCCGAACACACATTTGGTTGGGTTGAGCTTCATTTGATATCTCCTCGGGTTTTTGAATGTCTCTTTCAGGTCATCAATGAATGTTTCTGCGTTCCTTGTTTTGATCACCACGTCGTCAACATAAGCATGGACATTGCGCCCAATCTGATCCTCGAAACACTTCTGAATGCACCGCTGATATGTTGCGCCAGCATTTTTCAATCCAAAGGTCATGGTTTTGTAACAAAAGGCTCCAAAAGGGGTTATGAATGACGTCTTCTCCCAATCCTCCTCTTTGAGCTTTATCTGATGATACCCGGAATAGGCATCCAGAAAACATAGCAGGTCACTTCCTGCCACTGCGTCTATGATCTGGTATATCCTTGGAAGGGCGAACGGATCCTTTGGAAAATGCTTGTTAAGGATCGTGTAATCTATGCACATTCTCCACTCGTTATTCTTTTTCACCACTAAAACCGGGTTTTCCAACCACTTAGGGTGAAAAACCTCCATGATAAAGCCGGCCGCCAAGAGCCTGGCTACCTCTGCTCCTATGGCTTTTCTTCTTTCCTCGTTCATTTTCCTCAAACCCTGCTTCACTGGCCGGGACTTAGGATCAACGTGTAATCTATGCTCAGCAAGTTCAGTCGGGATACCCGGCATATCGCTAGGTGTCCAAGCAAAAACATCCTGATTCTCACGAATAAACTCGATAAGCGCGCCTTCCTCCTTCCTATCTAGGTTTGAACCTATGGAAAATTGCTTGGAAGAGTCGCCCTCAATGAAAGCCACCATCTTTGTGTCTTGGGCTGCCTTGAACTTAGCTCTCTCATCATCAGTATTTGGTTTCTTCAGGGCGGTTCGATCTTCCGGGTCTACCTGAGACCTGTAATACCTGAGTTCCTCCTTTGCACAAGCTTGTTCTACAAGTGCCGCATCTCCCTCATCGCACTCTGCTGCCACAGCCCGGTTCCCATGTATAGTGATGGTTCGTTTAGGACCCGGAATCTTCAGTTGTAAGTACATGCAACACGGACTTGCCATGAATTTGGCGTAAGCCGGCCTTCCAAACAGTGCATGATAAGGACTACGCAACTTCACCACCTCAAATGTGAGCCACTCCACTCTGTAATTATCCTTGGATTCTCCAAAAGAAACCTCTAGCGTTATCTTCCCCTCAGGACAGGCAGAGTGTCCTGGCACAATTCCATGAAAAACTGTGGAGCTTTTCTGCAGCCGAAACTCCTTGAGCCCCATACGTAAAAAGGTTTCCCAGTATAAGATATTGATACTACTCCCGCCATCCATCAGAACTTTCTTTAGCTCGTAGCCATTGACCTGCGGCGCCACCACCAAAGCTAACACACCCGGATGTTCTATTGCTTCCGGGTGATCCCTCCTACTCCATGTTACCTCCTGATCTGACCATCTCAGGTATCTTGGAACACCTGAAGAAACCGAATTTACAGCTCTTTTGAGTATCTTCCTCTCCCTCTTGGAAGTTCCGGTAGTGTGAACATGATACTGTCCTAACTGCTTTGGGTTGGCCTGGAAACCACCTGCCCCACCCTGGTTATGACCCGGATTGGCAGCTCCTGCATTGCCTGCGGGGGGTGGTCCGTTGCCCGGGTTTCCACCCAGACCTGGCCCTCCTCCCCGGCTTGTACCCTGTAGAGCCTTCTGTATTTCTTCATTTTTCCACCTCTGCAGATCTACACATTGTTCCAATGAATGATTAGCCAGCCTGCCATTCCTGCTATGGCGCGAGCAAGGCATCTTGAAGGCTTCTATGTGATTAGCCGGCCGGGGTGGTCCTTGATAATTGTTTCCTCCGTTGAAGTTTCCTCCGTTAAAGTTTCCATCCACTCTGGGTCTTGCAAACCTGGCATCGGCACTGGTGACTAACTCGGAGCCTCCCTCATACGGACGTTTGTGCCGATTTTTCCCATTAGCACCGTTGCTACCTTCGTTATTATTCGGTGTAGTCCCGTTTCCGGTTCTTCCATTATTGTTCGCACTAGACTTCCCCTTTTTGTCCTCGGTATCTTCTTCTATGGTGTCAGTGGAGGCATGCTTGTTGCACGCGTCCATCAACTCTCCCATAGTAATTTCCGAAACGTGCCTGCTGGATTTCATGCGTACCAATTTTTGCACCAAGGGCGTGTATATGCATGTCTTCGCCATAGCTTGTATTGCGTCCTTGGGCTGGATATCAGTGGAAGAGTGGAGTATTTCCATAACTCGGCGCACCCATCTGCGTGCCGACTCTCCCTTTCTCTGCACACACCGATCTAAGTCATCAATCATGTATAATTTCCTGCAAGTTCCATGGAAGTGCTTGCGAAAGCCGACTTGAGATCGCTCCATGAACTGATAGATTTCTCAGGCAAGTTATTGAACCATAATTTAGCTGCTCCTTCGGACATCATGAGATACATAAACTTGGCTTGGTGCTTTTCTGAAGCGTTGCGAATAGACATGGCCATCTCGTAACTTCTTAGCCAGGTCTCAGGGTCCATGGTGGGCTCGTAGTTGACGACTTTACCCGGCTCCTTGAACTTATCCGGATAAGGCTTGGCCCTGATAGCGTCTGATAAACACTTGGGTCCGGCTAAGTTTGTCATTACTGGCCTTACTCTTGAAACGTGTGAAACCTCGGCTGCCGCAGCGGGAGGCGCGCCAATTGCCGGACCTCGTACCGCAGACCCGGCCGCACGCCTTGCCCGGGAACTATCCACAATAGCCTGTGCCGCTGAAACTGCCGGAGCTGCTGGCCTAAGTGGAGGAGGCGGCATTTGCTGCTGCTCTGCCCTCCGTCGTGCTGATGCTGACTGAATGTTCCTCGTATTGCCTTCCTGCCGACTAATATATGGCATCCCATGCATCCCGCTCCTGTTGTCCGGGTAATTGGCCTGTTGAGCCACCGCGGTGCGTAACATCTCTATAGCCCGCCGGGTCTCTATCGCTTGAGGCGATTCTCCCAATGTAATACGGTCGAGCGCTAGAGTTGCGGCGTACACGTTGTCCATAGGGTTGTTGAAGTGACCCGGTGGGGTATGGAATCGTGACGGTTGTGGCTGCACAGTATTGCCTCCGGGCATCCCAACGGGTAGCACAGGTGACCTGGTCGGTACGTTCGCCGGTTGTCCTCTGAGCGTCGCTCCTGCATACCCGGTTCCTGGGTTCACAATCGGGATCGGCTGATCTTGAGGTGTGACAAACAATGCGGCTGGCTGTAAGGCTCCGCCTGTTGCTGGCAATCTCGTCTGATGCCTCTGATTATATACCCTAGTCGTTTGTGCCTATATACGGTCCTCTAACTCATCCAACTGACGCTGACGCGCGATCATTTGTAATTTCTCGACCTCTACGTCTCTCCTTTGCTGTTCCAACGCTCGTCGGCCTACATCCAGGTCCCTGGCCTGGGCCGCTGCGTTCTCCGGGATTATTACCGTTGCTAATGATGTGGGATCCAAGATCAAATTTTTGCTGAAAAGAGTCGGATTTGGTGGGTGTGACGTTCCCGCACCGGCTGCTCTGTTAGCCCTGAATCCGAACATGTTCCTGTGATGAGCAGTTTCGCCTGTTTCGCTGGTGACAGACGTTTGCTCGCCATCGACCCGGGCTCTGGCCGGGTCTCCATTAACCGACATCTGTTGTTGAGCCAGCGCTTGTGCCGCACCAGCCGCTGCTAAGGTCACATCACCCTAGTTTAGATTTATTGCAGGGGCTGTGCAAACCGCGACTCGGCGCGCAATGCCTGGTGAAGACTCATACTCCTCTTCCTCGCAGCTATCCTCCTCATACCGATCTTCGAGCAGATGCAAGATAGATTCGGTATCGTCGTCTTCATTAACCCAGCCACGCGGGGACCATGCCGGCTCCTCCAGCTGTTCCCTCTTCGTGGTGGGTGCTTCCTCCGGTTCTGCCATGCCTACCGACTCTTCACCATCCGACTGAACGCGAGTGGCGGCCCCTGACACAGAATCATACTCATTATTGTCAGCAATTAAACCCGACGTACGTACCATACCCATGAAGACGTTGACGCGGCCGATTGTGATAACAGATCCGATTTCTAGCGAATCCGACTCTGGCCCCCAGCCAGAATCGTCGACGATCTTCTCTCCTTCAGGGTTGATGACGATCTCGCCGACAACAAGGTTCTTCATGCTTTCCCGAGATTCTCCCGTGATATAAACACCTTTGGACGTAGGCCCCATGGTGGGCGCCAACTGTTCGTAAGCGACTTGATTTCTATAGATCTCGTTTTTTCTGGCAGAGTGATGATACCAAACGAAAGTATAGATTAACAAAATGGAATATTATTTGTAGACCTAAATATCAAGGTGGTTTGGGTGTGGAAGTGCTTGAGTTAAAGAATAAGTGTTTATTGGCTAAATGGCTGTTTAAGATACTGAATGAGGAGGGTGTCTGGCAGGAATTGCTGCATAATAAATACTTAAATAGCAAATCTTTAGCTCACGTTGAAGCACAACCTACTGATTCTGCTTTTTGGAAGGGTCTAATGAGAGTTAAGAAGGATTTCTTTAGTAGAGGATCTTTTAAAATTGGAAATGGAGAAACAACTAGATTTTGGGAGGACATTTGGTTAGGCCAAACTCCCCTTTCCGATCAATATCCTCTTCTATATAATATTGTGCAGTCTAAAAATGTATCGGTTGCTGATGTGTTTGAGAATGCACCACCGATTAATATTTCCTTTCGTAGGAATTTAGTAGGCATTACTTGGGATATGTGGTCACATTTATGCCTGCGAATGATGAATGTATCCCTTAATTCTGATACTGATAGGTTTCATTGGAACCTGACTCAGAATGGGAGTTTTTCTGTTAAAACTATGTACGAGGACATGATGAATGGACATACTATTTTTCTCAAAACCTATTTGTGGAAATAAAAAATGCCTCTAAAGATCAAAATCTTCATGTGGTTTTTAGATAAGAAGGTGATTCTGACAAAAGATAATTTGGCTAGAAAAGGGTGGAAAGGTGACATGCTTTGTTCCTTTTGCGGGAACAAGGAGACAGCAGATCATTTATTTATTTCATGGCCTTTGGCTAAACTCATGTGGCGAGTGGTTTTTTGTACTTTTAATATTCCTCCTCCCTCCAACTTGACTAATATGTTTGGGAATTGGCTGAATGGGATTGATGTTAAGACTAAAAGAAGGATTAAGATTGGTGTGTCGGCCATTTGTTGGGCCATCTAGTTATGCAGAAATAATGTTGTTTTTAACAGGAAGAACCATTTCCATGTCTTACAGGTTATTTACTCGGCAGCACATTGGATCCAGTTATGGGCTTTCTTACTCCCTTATGATCAGAGGAAGCTTATGGTGGATGGCTGCACCCGTCTCCGTACGGTGTCACCGGATTTTTTCTCCCGTCATACGTGGCAGCATCATAATAGGCTTTCGTAGTTTCTTTTGTTATTGCTGTTTCGTCAGAAGGAGATTATCCTGTTTTGTAAGGGCATAAACACTTTTAGATACTCTGGAGCTTATTAAGTAATAAAGGCTGTGTGCATCACTCGATGCAGAGGCCGGGGTCATCCCCATTTCTAAAAAAAATGACTCTGGATCCCCACACAGATAGTTTTTTTTTAACGTAAGTCTTATGCATACACTAGTAGATCGGAGGGGCTCAACAGCCAAAGAAACGGTAGACACCACTTTAATCAGACGGAGAACTTTTTGGCGACTAGTGTTGGTCAAATGAACAAGTCGTGATGGCCTAGAGGTGAGCAACAACATGGCCAGTGACTGAGGCAACACGTCCATGATGGAAAAGACAAGCCCATGCACCCAGATGTCCTTCCGTGACACATGCATTCACTAGTGCAGAACAGGGCATAAGCCCCGGTTGGGAAGGGCCTTATGCCCCGGCCGCCCATCCGGGTTCCTCAAACCCGGGTTAAAGGCCCCCCTTATGCCCCGGTTGGGTTACCAACCGGGGTAAAAGGCGTGCCCCCGTGAGCTCTGCGTAGCATGCAGGAACCACCCTTTTACCCCAGTTGGTAACACCAACCGAGGCAAAAGGTATCCTGCCGCGGCAGAGTTTTGGGTGTTTTTCTGCCGCGGCAGAGCTCTGGCATGTTCCTTTTAGGGATGTTTTTTGTGCTGTTTTTTTGGTGAGGCTGTTAATAACATATTTTTTGCACATCGATAGTAATCATCATAAAAATTATTGCATGCATTGTTATCATCAAAATATAATTACACTGATCTCAATTAGATCATTACATCCGAATAGAGTTATACACATTGAGATCATTATATGCAGATCATTGTTCATACTTAACAATGCAATCTTCCATTTTCAGATATGACCTCCTTCAGCACAAAACCCGCAAATTCCACTTGAAGTGCTTGTAAGCAGTCTGCCGGTAGGAGCTGCCTCTGAAGATCGTAGAGACTTATATTTACTCTTCTTCGTAACCGCTCATTCACGATTATCCTTATGTTCTCCATGACATAGAAGCCACATAAATTTGTTCCCTGTGGCTGCTGAGGGCACTTTACGAGAAATATAATTGAGTCAAATAATGATCAAGGAATTAAAGAGAGATGCGTGAATGTAGCAAGTACTACTTACGATGAGTTTGTCAAATCTCACATTCAACTCCGTTAAACCGGGTTGTTGTTTCCTAAACTGGTTCCAAGTCCTGTTCGGGAAAAAAATTATGGGTCATCGTACGATAATGATTGAACAAAAGGGGACGGTGTAGTGCGACAACGATTGAACTTACTTTGTGAGCATTGACGTAATGGGCTGGTACTCCTCTTTCTCTTTATCCATAGAGTCCATGAGATCAACTATTCCGCTTTCAACGTGAATGTAGAAAAGAATCCAGTGAAATCTGCACAGGCGATTAACTCATCAATTACACTTAATTAACACCGACTTAGCGAAATAGAAATGTGAAGGAATATGCATAAGACTGTAACACTCACTTATGTCTGTAAGGAAATAGTATTTCACTACAGTGAAATTGATTCCTCAAAAACATAATTAGGTTATCCTCCGTATCTTCAGCGTGTTGCTTTAAAACGATATCATTGACGACATATGGGTCAATGAACCCAACGCCACCATTTCCATTACATTCTAGAATCTTCATCCTTCATAATATATATCGTGCAGTGAGGATATAATATATATAAGAAGCAATGATCGAACTAGCTGAGGTAGATACTTATAGAGAATAGGTGCTGATGATCGATTTGTCGAGGGCGTCTAGATTATAGAAGAAAAAAAGATCTTCAAAATCAATAAACATCGAGTCATCGCGGAAGTAATCCTGTTGTCTAATTTTCAGCATGAGTTGGTCTAGCCCATCTTTTGCGCTTTGGATATACCACGTATGCAGTTAGCGCTTCGATATTGTCATAGACCTGAGCTGATCAGGTTTGACGAGAGACTTCCCACACACATATTTCCATGCCAATTCAGCCTTTTCGAAGTTGTCGGATTGGCCTTGGAGTTGCTGAACTGTTATACTACAGTCTCTGGCAAACCTCTCAACTTCTTCCCGATCAACTTGAGCAGCATGTATAGTGTCCGACACCTTGAGCGGGGGGGGGGGGGGGGGGGGGCCGATTGTTTTGACTGCTTCTCGAGCTGGGGAATTGTTCTCCCCGCCTTCTTGGCTTTGGAATAACTCATCGTTACTCCGAGATCATAGTCAGTTGGAAGATTCATCTTAACTTGGGACGGCATCTCCAGCATATTCTTGAAGTGCTTCTTCACAGCTGGATCTATTGGTTCCTTTGGCGGCTACGGGGTTCTCTTTCCCCACGAATCCATCTGACGTTTCGTGTCCGCAGGCACCCAGTCGTGGGTCTCCTCGTCATTAATTTCGTAAGGCAGCTTTTCTTGCAGCTTGTTGGCTTTCTTCTCCGTAGGAGGTTTCTTCTTTGGGGAATACTTAGAGGTAGAAGCCTTCCGCTTAGAGGACTTAGTGGGCGGCGGAGTCGGCTCAGGCATCGGAGATCGAGCCGAACTCGGGCTGCTGACGTCCATGGCGTCGACGTGTGCTTGCGATGATCGAGCTGGGCTGTGTCTCAGAGAAGTAGGTGGCGGTGATGGCGGCGGTGGACTGCGTCTCGGAGAATGTGGTGGTGGTGGCGGCCGTGAACTGCGTATCGGAGAAGTAGCTGCTTGTGTTGGCGGTGGTCTGCGTCTAGGAGAAGGTGGCGGTGGTGGCGGCGGTGGACTGCATGGGGGAAACACTATGCCACTCTTTTTCCATTGAATGATGGAATTGACGGCCTCTCCAAGTGTCTCTACCCCGTCACCTCCGGGGATGTCAAGCCGCAATATCCTCCAATCCGGCTGAACATCATCAACGCCGACATGAGCATAGCCAGGTGTAACCGGACGGCCATGCGAGGTCGCTCCCTCTACACAAGGTAAAGCGTAGCCGTCCGCCACCTTGATGCATATGTTTGAGACCGACACGTATAGCGCACAGCTTGTCTTCTCCTTGATTGCATCCACGGCCTCCGTCTGTGGAGGGGCATCAACAAGCAGAACTGCAGCGGAAGCCGGTACCTCCATTGAAGCCACGCTGCTCCGGCGTTGAGATGGTTCTGTTTCCTCGAATGTACTAGTGTCTTGCGTCTGGGAGGGCCGGCTAGTAAGCTCATTAATCTATAGGTGCTGCTTCATCACTACGGCTTCCAAGGCACCAACCCGTTCTACGACCGCTGCATCCTTCTTTATCTGTCCTCTCGCTCGGCTTCTATATGGAAAGAGACAATCTTCCGGCCTGAAGCCAAAGCACCACGGATATCGTCCTTTGCCTCGTGTCCAGCCGCCATGTTCTACATTCCCGAGGTCCTTTGTAAGCTAGTAATTCTCTCGATCTAGCTTGAACTCTCCGTCTCTAACCTCCTTGAACACTTTCTCAAGTGCCGCAAAGGGGACCTTTATTTTTTCAGTCTTAATAAGGTGCCCTTGTTCGTCAAACGTCGCCCCATGCCCAAGGAACCAATTCCTTGACCTCCGCGGAAAATCCTGATTACCTGGAATGATCCCCTTCTCTCGCAGCTCTGCCTCGAGTGCGTCAAACTTAGGCACTGCAACTCTGTAGCCACCTGAACACATCTTACGGTGATATACCTTCCTCTTGGCATTTTCGGCATTCTTGGCTGACCTCAGCTTCCCCTTTTCTGATTCCTTGTACGCCAGAACTGCTGGCCAGTGTACCTTCTGCTTCTCAAGCGGCCCCTCGAATCTTAGGACTTCTTTTTTCTTCTGATATTCCTTCCATAATCTTTTCTTGTAAGCATTGAAAGCCTCGGCCATCTTCTTCAGAGCCCAGTGCTTCACTGCGTCGCGCAGTTCCTACTGTGTCGTCTCGTCATCCTCTTCATCATCACATTCTGGAAGACTGAAATGGCTCATCAGCTTCTCGAACATGAGTTGTTTGGACCGGTCTATGACAAAAGAAACTGCCATTCGTCCAGGATCGTCTTCGTCCTTTGCTGGCTCATTCCATTCTTCAATACTTATAGGGATCATGTCCCTAACAATAACTCCACATTGGCTTGTAAACTTTGTTGCTGTCTTGATGGGCCAAGCAGGTTCGCCGGTTCAATAGACTTGCTCGATTAATAGATGCACTTTCGAGCCCATCTCTTGGGCCGGTCCTCGTTTCGACCTCTTGCTAGACGATGTCGATGCAGCCTTCACTAAGGCTTGTTCATCACTTGTTTTCTCCGGGTCCGCACCTGTTCCTTGCAATTGCTCGTCTTCCTCCATTCCCTGACCTGATTCATTCAGGTACTGTGAGCCGTCGTCTTGATCACCTCCACCGTCATTGGGTCCACCGGGGAGTGTACCTTCTTCTATTATCGCGAACACCTGTTCTTCACCCTCTCTGCCGTCCATAGCTCAACTAGTACAAATGGAAGATAAAATACTTTATTAAGTTATAAATTCTCTTGAAAAAATAATATTCCACTAAACAATCATCACAACAGTACACTTTAGTAAGGAGTATGACTAGCAGATTAGATCGAGTCTTGCCGAGTATAGTTGCGACTCGAACGGGACATAACAGATGTAGCATCCCAGATTATCCAGTCATGTGTGAAAACATTGCAGATCACTTTCTCTTCTTCTTGAAGAAGATGGAGTGATCTGCAATATTTTCACACATGATTGGATAATCTGGAACACTGTTATGCACCGTTCGAGTCACAAGTATAATAGGAAAGAGTGGATCTGTTCTGCTAGTTATACTCCTGCCTAGGCCTGTAGTACTCTGACGCGTAGTGTTCGTCTCGGTTCCCCTCGGTTCCCTCTCGGTTCTCCTCGGTTCCCTCTCGGTTCCCCTCGGTTCCCTCTTGGTTCCCCTCGGTTCCCTCTCGGTTACCCTCGGTTCCCTCTCGGCTCCCCTCGGTTCCTTCTAGATATAAGCTAATTTCCCTACAAAAAATACTCCCTCCGTATCGAAGATGTTTTAGCTAGCACTTTTTAGACAATATGTACCTAGACATGTTTTAGTGTAAGATGCATATGAATCTACACACTAAAACATGTCTAGATACATTATATCTACAAAATGCTAAAACATCTTATCTTTTGATACGGAGGGAGTACTATCTAAAAACTCTATATCATATCTTTATTTGAACAAGTCATATCTAAAAATTCCTAAGTATACTAAGTATATCTAAAAATTCCTAAGTATACTAAAAAATCCTAAAAAATCCGAAGTATACTAAAAATTCCTAAGTATATCTAAAAATTCCTAAGTATACTAAAAATTCCTAAGTATATCTAAAAATTCCTAAGTATACAAAAAATTCCTAAGTATATACTAAAAATTCCTAAGTATATGTACAAATTCCTAAGTATACTAAAAATTCCTAAGTATTTTGATACGGCGGTGCACTACGGCGAGAAGTACCTCGAGGGAGCGGAGGCGAGTCGAACGACGACGAGGATGTCGGCGGCGAGCTATAAGGCGCAGGCTCAGGGGCGAGGGGAAGGGCGCGGTGGCGCGGGCTCGGGGGCGAGGGGAAAGGTGCGGGGCGGTGGAGCTCTCTCTGGCGGCACGGAAATCCGGCAGCCTGACGGCGTCAGAGAGGATTTTGGCGCCGGGGACTTAGCGAAATTTGCGTCTTTTGAGGGTTTTCCCCTGGCGGTTGCTCCACCCGAGGTTACATACTTGGAGGGCTTTTGCCCCGGTTGGTAACACGAACCGGGGAAAAAGGGGGTTGTGGGCCCTCGCTTGCCCGCCCACCTCCCCCCTTTTGCCCCGGTTGGTAATACGAACCGGGGCAAAAGCCCCAAAATTTCGTTTTTTGGCTTCCTGCCGTCATTTTTTTCCCTGCCCCGTTTAAATACATTTTAAAATGTTTTTCAATTACATTTCAAATGATTTTGAATTAGGAGAAAGTTTCAATATGAAATGTGTTTAAAATTGGACAAAGATTTCAAACACATTTTCTGTTTAAAAAATTAATTATTCCAACTATTTAAACTAGTAGCAATTTTTGAAATTTCAAACAGTTTTAAAAACCTAGTTTACGAATGGTTTTGAATTTGAAGAAACTTTCAATATGAAAAGTGTTTAAAATCGCGTAAAGATTCCAAATACAAAATATGTTTTAAAAAATAATTATGAAAAGTGAGGCGCGGGAGTTGTGCCTCGTGGCGCGGGAGTTGTGACACGTGGCCACGAGCGCGCGGTATAAACTGTCGCGCCTCGAGCGTCTTCTCCTCTCCACGCACCGTCGCGCCGCCACCATGCCTCCGAGGAGGAACAAGACCACCGGCTTCCGTGGCGTCCGAGCACGGCAGAACGGCATGTTCACCGCGCATATCCGCTGCGGGGACGACCGCATCCCCCTCGGCTCCTTTGCGACTGCTGCGGAGGCCGGCCGCGCCTGGGACGCGACGGCCTGGCACCTCAACCGCCTGCGGTCGCTGATGAACTTCAACGACTGCCACACCCTCTGGGAAGCGGAGGCCAGGGCGCCGACGCCGCAGATCGTCACTTCCACCGACCATCGCACCGCGCGTTTCAGGGCCTAGTCGACGCCAGGGAAGACCGCGTGGTCCGCGAGTATTACCGGAACAATCCGGGGGAGGAGAGCGCCGACGATGAGCTTTGGCAGACCCGTGCGGCTGAGCGGACGGAGCGACGCCTCGAACGCAACCTCGCGTTAGATGCCGCTCGGGAGGCGAGGACGAAGGCACTACAAAAGCTCCGTCGGGCCGACCACGCCGGCGAAGTCTGAGCCTCTGACGATCCGAGGTGGGGGCCTATCTCGGACATACCATCATGCACCTCCGACAACGACGAGGAGGTCACCGAGGAGTTCGCCGTCGACGACGACCAGGAGGAGGTCACCGACGAGTTCCCCGACGACAACGAGGAGTAGTGTTCGTCTGTTTTCTGCTTTTAATAAAAGAATTTGTTGTATCCCGGGAAATTGCGTCGCGCTAGCGCATCTGTTTTCTGTTTTCCGTGTGATTCTTCCTGATTGGTGGGATTCAGACGCCAGAAAGAAACACACCCCTCATCCAACGACTCACGTTAGGGAGGGGGGTACATTTCGATAGATAAACAAGGCACATTACATAATGGCAAGATTGGATCTAAACCTAAACGGAGAGAATATATCTAAATAAAAAAGGCAGTACATAATGGAAAGAGTGCATCTGATATACTAGTCATACTCCTGCCTAGGCCTATAATACTCCGACTCGTAGTCGTCGTAGTCGCCGCCGTCGTCGTCACTATCGTCGGACGGTGCTCTGGACTCCCTCGGAGGATCACGACCCCAAGACTGGGCGTGAGGTTAGCGCAGGCGGGGGTTATCGCCGGTCCTGATGTAGTTCATGATGCTCTGAAGAGTCCGTCCGCCGCCCCACCACAGCTGACGACCGGCCTCGTTGAAGTTCAAAGGAGGCGGGCCGTTTTCCTCGTACCTGGCGAGCGCACTCTCACGCCGATGAATGAAGAAGGCGTCCCAAGTAGGGCGGTAGTCGGGATTCCAACTGGGATTCCTCCGCTGCTCCGGTGTGAGCTTGTGGTAGTAGTGGTTCGTGATGGCCGTCCGACGCGCCACACCTTGAGGAACCGGAGGGACCGGCACTCCCCCGGCGCTCAGTATCCAGTCGGCGGGGACGCTGTAGCCGGGCGGGCAGGGGTAGTTTGAGGCGGAAAGTGCCTCCGCCTGCAGGAAGGTTAGAGTGGCTACGGTAGAAGCCATGGGAGAGTGGTGAGTTTATATGTGTTTATACCAATGGTGGCAATGCATGCATACATATATATATATATATATATATATATATATAGTGAGAAGAAACATACCCCTTTAGTCCTGGCCCGTTTTACCAACCGGGACTAAAGGGTTACGGTTTTGTTGGGACCAATCACAAAGAATCACACGGATCGTGTGCTTCTTTCAAGCGCTTGTGAGTCGTTGGATCAGAGGTGTGTTTTTTTCGAACTCTTGTCAGCCGTTCGATCAGGGGTACAGTGTGTTTGTTTCGAGCGTTTGTTAGCCGTTGGATCAGGGGTGTTTCTTTCGAGCGCTTCTTAACCGTTGGATCGAAACCCTAGCACAACACTTTGTGAGACAGAGGACCCTATATATAGCCCACCTCTCGGAGTCCCTTCATACATCATTCAGTTCATCCACCGAATACAAATCATTCGGATTCGCCAGCATACGTCCTACCGTACATTTGATATGCATATATGCACTCCAGGAGCCACGCCAGGCCTATATGCTGGCGATACCGATTTTTTTGTTCTAGATCCCCCGTTCAAGGTTTTACAAAAGGTTTGATACATCATTCAGTTCATCGATCGACTACAAATCATCTGAATTCGCCATCATACGTCCGACCCTGCTTTCGATATGCATATATGCACTCCTGAGCCATGGTCGGGCTGTATGGTGGCGACACCGTTTGTTTTGTTCTATATATCTACTAATCCTCCACTTCATACACCCGACATGTGGAAAACAGAGTTGGACTAATCCAACTACACGAACCATGCAGGTTTGATACATTATTACACAATAGTCTAGCAGTATTACATGTTTGTTTTCTGCGAGCTCAGATGGCATTATGCTCTCGGACATTTTATCGAACACCGCTTATGCATATGAGGAAAAAAAGTGAGCACACCGCACCAAAAAGTGAGTGGCATAACGCTGGCATGGTACTGTTTATAAAAATAGAAAAAATGGATTTAAAGAAAAAAGAATTCTATTAATTTTCATTTTCCATCTATTTGCTTAGTTTTTCTTAATAAAAATTGAAATTATTAACTAAAGAGCAATATAGAAACAACTTTTCATCTAGGTGGGGCGCATTTCCCCGGTCGAAGCCACAAACCGGGGCAAAAGACCCCCCCCCACGACGCGGCCGTACGCGCCCTGCTCATTGGCGGCCTTTAGCTCCGGTTTGTGGCTCCAACCGGGGCAAATGACCTCCCCACCACGCGCCCTGCTCGTCCCGGCCCCACCTCTGCAGTCTTTTGCACCGGGTGGTGGCCGAGCCGGGACGAAAGGGGTGCTCGCGAGTGAGCAAAAGCCCCGTTTTCCACTAGTGATTGATCTCCCAGATAGAATGAAGAGCACAAGAAGAAAAAATAAAAGTAGGGGCCGCTGATCGTTATGCAGATAGTGAGAGATACCAGATGGTATAAGCATCAGGGCAATAATTATTACCAGCTGATATATTATCAGAAATCCTCTTACTGAGAGTGGACAGTAGCTGATTGCTCTCTCAGACAAACTGGTAAGGGCATCTCCAGCCGTTCGGCCCCCCCAGGTTTCAGTTCGGCGCTTTTTAGCGATAACGCCGTCCCGCACCAAAACCTGGGGGGCGATTTTACCAGCCGTTCGGCAACGCAGAAAACAGAACGGCGATAATTTTTGAAAGTTTCTCTTCCCGCCCCAAAATAGAGCCCGAGTTCGGCGATCACAACAGCCATAGTTTGGGCAATCATATAACAAAAAACGCCACAGTTGGGCGATCAAATAGTCTCGATCAAAGCACAGTCGGGCGCGCGCGGCGTGGGCACAGTTGGGCGATCAGGCAGAGGTGTCGGAGCTGGCGCTGAGCTCGGCACGGCATCCTCCAGGTCGACGACGGGAGATGCATCCTCCAGGTCGACGGCGAGCGCGGCATCCTTGTCGACGACGGGCGCGGAATCCTCCAGGTCGACGACGGGCTCGGCATCCTTGTCGACGACGGGCTCGGCATCCTTGTCGACGACGGGCGCGACATCCTCCAGGTCGATGTGCGTGCTCGGCGGCACAGTGGCGTAGCTCGTGTCGTCCGACGTAGTCGGGGCCGGAGCCAGGCTGATGTCGCTCAGGATTAGATTGCACTGCGCTAGGAACCATGCTCTCACCTCGGGGGTCATCGCGGCCGGGTCACCCCCCGTGAGGAAGGCGAGGTCGTTGTTCCTCTTCTTCGCCGCGGTGCCAGTCTTGAGGAGGTCGATCTTGACCTGGGAGTTGGCCATGAGTGCTGCCCATCTCTGCTTGGCGATCTCTTTCCTTTTGCCGGCCTGGGTCTGGGCGTCGGCGATGCAGGTCTCAACGGACGTGTGGAGCTTTGCCGCTGCCGGAGCGCCGTCTCTCGCCAACTTGGCTTTCTTGTGGCCCTACGGCGGCCGTCCTTCGGACGCACAGGCAGCCACAGCGTCGGGGACGTACTCCTTGCCCTTGCCGATCGACCAACGCACCTCCGCCCACTTCTCACACCACTCGATGACGACGAAGACATGGAGGAACTTGAAGTCGGAGCCCTCGTCGTTCTTGTACGCCTCGAGCATCCGGACGAGCTCCATCTCGCTGTTGGCGCTGCTCTTCGGCCTCATCGCGACCTCCTCCTGGATGCCATGCCACTTGTTGCAGGCGGCCTGGATGTTCGCCCAATGGTTCGCCATGGCCTTCTGGCCGCGGTCGGTGAAGCATGAGGCGAAGTCGGGGTCGATCATCTGGCGCTCGTCGTACGCAGTCTTCACCCGCTTCCAGTAGTTGTCGACGTGTTGGTTGGCGCCGACGATCGGGTCCATGCTGATCGTCTTCCACGCCTCGGCGAGGAGGACATCCTCCCTGTGCGTCCACTTGATGCGAGGCTCGACGGGGGACGAGGGCGCTGCCTTGGGTTCCTTGCGGGGACGGCCAGGACCACGGCGTTGACGGCGGACCTCCTCGGCCGAATCTGCTCCCTCTGGCGCTACAGGTGTCTCGTCGATCTCGTCACCGCCGCCCTGCGCCTCCGTTGCCTGCGTGCCGCCTTCGCCGCCTTCGCCGTAGTCACCGCTGCCCTGCGCAAAAAACTCCCCACTGTGCTCGAGGAAACCCGGGCTCGCCGCCGCCGCCATCGAGCCGGCGACGATGATCTCATCCATGAAGCTGCTGTCCTGGGTCTGCAGCCCGGCCATCATCGCGTGGCGGTGGGACGGGGAAGATGCGTAGCCCGGCGAGGCGCCATACATCATCGGCGGATGGTAGGGGAAGGTGAGGTTGGGGTTGAAACCGCCCAGGGGGTCACCTTCGACGAACCATGCAGGTGTCGGGCGCGCGACAGGCATGGTGACAGTGATGACGACTGCTTCCATCCGGCGAAGATGGGGCCGAAGCTGGCCTTCCGCTTGGCGAGCGGTGCCGCGGATGCGACCGGAGTTGGCGGCTCATCCAGCGTCTCCTCATCCTACTCCTCCTCTTCCTCGACGGCGGCCTGTTCGTCGGCCTGCAGCTGCGTCATCACCTGCCTCTGCCGCTGCGCCGCCTCCCTCCCTCGGCGCTTGACGTTGGCCGTTGCCAGGCGCGTCTTCTCGGCGATCCAGTCCTTTTTGGTCATGCCGGGTGGCTTCTCCTTCGGCGCTCTCGGCTTCTTGCGGAGCTCAGAGATCGCGGGGATGGCAACGGCATTGGCGGCGTCGCGGGGTCCTGTGAATCGGGCGGGAGCCATGGAGACTAGATCTCGGGGTGGGGGGCAAATGGCGGGAATGGAGTGGGGAAGAGGTACATGTGGGGGGAAAACTGGAGGGAACCGCCGAAAAAATGGAGGGAAATCATCTTCCATCGCCGACAAGTCTGGCCCACGCACGCATTTTGCCCCCCAAGCTGAACCCAGCGCGCTGGGTTTGGGCTGGGTTTGGCGGCACGAAACAGTGGAAAAAACGGTGGAAAACGGCGCTAAACCGAGTCCTGCGGGGGCGACTGGTGGCTTTTCGGCGCTTTCGGCGCTAAAAAGGCCGCTTGGGGGGCTCTGGGGGACGGCTGGAGATTCCCTAAGTACCAAGGTAGCGTAAGATCCCTTCCTCTGCTGTTGTAACCGGAAAAATGGTCTCCATTGACCTTGTGGTGAAACTAATTCACGGACTGCACCTCGGGTGATTTTTTTTCGAAATCTGACCTCTTTCTGTAGCGCCCAACACGGAGGCGCGACACCCTTCTATGTAGCGCCTACCGATCAGGCGCTACACTTCTGCGTACGTGGCGTTGCGGGGCCAGCCTCCTGCCTGCGTGGCGTCTGGCAGGTGGGCCCGAGCTGTGCATGTGTAGCGCCTTTGTAGTAGGCGCTACACATAGAGTCATTACATCACGCACGACCCTCTCTGCCCCGCCCCAAACGACACTTCTCGGTTTTGGAGCAAGAGCAGCACCTCCCCCGGCGGCTCCCCTCCCTCTCTTCTCAGATCCTCTCTCAAATCCTCAAATTAGTAGGTTTGTTCGTCGAATCTTGACTCCATCAAGTTCCTAGAGGTAATCTCCTCCATTTCCCCTTGTTTTCACCCATTGGAAACTTGTTTGTTTGGTTCATTCTTGTTTGCATCTTGGAAACACTAGAAATTCGATTTGACCCCAATGATCCATGGTTTTTGTGGTTCTATTGCCTAGATGGTGGCTTGTATTGTTGCCTAAATGTTAGGGTTCTTATATGTTAGGACTAGATATTTGCTAGGGTTAGGGTTCTTATATGGTAGGGCTAGATACTTGTTAGGGCTAGGGTTAGATTGTTTTAGGTAAAAGTTTCATTTTGTTTGGGTAGTATGCTAGGTCAAAGATTAGGAGTAGCAATATAAGTTAATTTTGGCATGAGTAGTAATTAATTGTTTTAATTTTCCACATTGTTATCTTCATTATTTTAGGAATGTCGAGAATTTTTCATGTTCATCATGTGGACAAGGACGCATTCATGAAAGGTGATTTGGAACCGGATCTGGGTGAGATATCCTTGGTTTTTGAGCGTAGTCCTACCTATGCGGAGGTTTTGGAACAAGTTAGAGTTGAGTTGAATTGGATGGACCGAAGTGATGAAGTAGAGTTGGAGGGAAGACATAACACGGGTCATGGATTGCACATTCGTTGGAAGTTTTTGCATATCGACTCCGAGCTACATTGGGTTGCATACAAGGAGACCGTGGCTGAGTCACTAGACAAGTCTCTCGAGTTATTTGCCACTAAAAAGGTTGATGCTCGTATGAACTTGGACTTGAACCGTTGTGCCTACTCATTTCATGGTACGAGTCCAACACTCACGAACCAAGACGTAGTCTTTGAACCTCCTTCCACCCAACATGAAGTGAGGAAAAATTTGAGCCCCCATTACAAATAATCAAGATAAGGCATTGAGGAGAAACAATGAGTATGGGGATGATGAGTATGAGGATAATGAGAATGGAGTCGAACTCCATGACAACAATGTTGGAGATTTGGACGCATAATATGTGCAAGAGACTATGGATCATGACACACCTTATTCTCTATGTTATGCATTGGGGTCGGATGACGAGGGTCCGGATGAAGAAGTTGATGAGGAGGGGTTCACGGCGAAGGAGGCGGAAGCTTTCAAGAAGTTATTGGGACGGGATCATCATATTCTGCTGTTTCGTGATGTTAGTCTTGCGGATGAAGCCACAGTGGACGGCGGAAATGGTATAGTGCTCGGAGCTAGACCAACTTATTACCGGGATATGAATCATGTGGATAGTGGGATATATCCCGGTTTGAAGTTTCCAACATTGTTGGAATTTCAGATATGGATCAAGGAGTACTCGGTGAAGTACCATCGTCGGTTTAGAGTTGTTCACTCGGACAGAACGAAGAGTTACAAGGTTTCTTGCTTGGAGGATGGATGTCCATGGATTGTGCGTGCAAAACCATTCAAAAAAGGGCCCGATTGCCTCATCGCGCGGTGTGGCAAGTGAAACTCAATCGCCCAATTGCATATCAACGGGCACCGCATAAGCCATAAAGCTTGTTTCGCCATGCACATTGGGTTCAAAGCGTAAGCACGCAAGACACCAAAACTGTCCCACCTCCCATAAGGCTCCCAATCCACCTGCATCATAGCACGTCGACATCAAATAGAAGGAAGATAAAAGAAATCTGAGCCAGCCATTTGAGGATAAATACTTACTTGCTCGGGAGTAAGCGCATCCAACTCGTTCATGTACTACCTATACATGTTTTCTGTATCGCTGTGAGTCTCCGCTACAATGTCGTACTTGTAAGCCCAAGTTGCGCGGCGTAGAGGGTGGTTCCCATATGATGCCCAATCAACATAACTTACTTCTCTCGGACATCCAACTGGTATATGATCTCAGCTCCACACGGAGAGTAGAAGCATAGAACCACCAACTCCGCATTGGGCCGTAGTCCTACGACAAGCATCGTCCAGCTGCACATAATGGCAAACAAAGTCAATACATGTTCAACATGGATATAAGGAAACACATTATAATTTACCAATTTATTACCTGCCGATACAAGTAGGCAAGTGCAGCACTCCCCCAGCTCCATCAATAGTCAAAGACGGTCAACGCCTTAAGCCAGATCCATGGAGCGTTCCTCCCATTGCCGTCAGCAAAGAGACACCTACTAATAACATACCACATGTACACGCGAGCGTACGTCTTCACCAAGTCGTCATCAGCTCCTTCAGGGCAATTTTTGTACTGCTGTACTATCCATGAGTAAGGAGCGCCAGCTGAGTCTCTCCCTTTACCTGGGTTAGCAGGCTCCGGTGGAACATCACCAATAAGATCAAACATCTGCTGACGCCACCCTTCAGAATTGGCGTCCATAGCTACAGGCTTCCCCTCAATAGGAAGAGCAAGGATCATGGAAACATTCTGAAGTGTGACAGTCATCTCGCCGGTACGGAGGTGGAAACTGTGTGTCTCCGGCCTCCACCGGTCGATGAGAGCGGTAAGTGCACCCGCATTGAAGTTTGGGGTCGACCGGCTAACAAGTTGGATGAAAGGGAGGAGCCCGGCCATCTCGATGTACAGAGTGTACCGCTCATCATACAGCATCTCTTTGTGTCCGGAGACCCCATGATACCGAATCTTCAAAGGGTTAAGTTGCTGCAGACATACAAGTTAAATAGTTAGAACATATCCAACAAATTTGCTAGAGCACGACATTTGAAACATTAAAGTGCACAAATAATCATCTTAACATCCTCTTCTCCGATATCATATAGGACCGGTGTTTAACATCGTAGAAATCATCGAGTAACCACACCATCCTACATATTTCAAATCATCGTGAGTATCACTTCAAACATTTAATTGCACAATTTTTTTCACACATTTTCATAGCAACAACCAAATAATCTAACATATATATTTGGTTTCTAAACTAAAATAAACCTACTAGACTGTTACCAATGGAAACTATAGTCACCCTAATGCTAAATATAATTGAAACAAGTCATTATTCCATACCAAAATCAAATCCATGGGCAAAACTGGGGTTCCACCGAAATTAACCAAATGTGAGAGATTTTGTGGATGAAAAGATGGGGAATGGAGGGGAATACCTAGGCAAATGACTCGGGAAGCAAATCTCTCAAGTTTCCCTTCAGATTCGGGATGGAGTTGAGCAAGATCTAGAGAGGGGAGGAGAAAACGCCATGGCGGAGCTCTTCTGTGTTCGAGTTTCTTCGGGTACTGGATACAGAGAGGCAGGAGCTCCGCGCGCGTGGTACTGAAGTCGATGTGTATCGCCTGGTGCCTAGGCGCTACACATCCACGGCTCGGGCCCACCTGCCAGGTGCCACGCAGGCAGTCGGCTGGCCCACCTGCCAGGTGCCATGCAGAGGTGTAGCGCCTGATAAATAGGCGCTACATAGAAGAGTGTAGCGCCTTCCCGTTGGGCGCTACAGAAAGAGGTTATATTTCGATAAATTTTCACCGGGGGTGCGGTCTGTGAATTTGTTTCGAGCTGAGGCCACTTTAGTCCAATTTGCCGTTGTAACCAGCGCCCAATGGGTGGCAAAGTGAATTGAATAGCGCCAGCAGTCCCAAAAGACATTCTGTTGCCGAGTCTGTGATCTTGGCTGAAGATCCTCTTGAAAAAGCAAAGCGTGGAGCTCGATTAATCTAGGATGACCCCACGAAATCAGGTTAATATAATCCACAACTATGCTGTTTTCTTCTTTTGATTATGTACCTGAACGCCTCAATAAACATAATAGTTGTTGCACACCAGAAGTCTGCCGGCTTGAGGAGTGTACAGAATCCTCCCAGCATTGCTACCTTGGCCCACAAAAAGGATAGCGCGCCGGTGGCGTCTCCTGCCCACTCCAGGAAGGCCCACTCCGTCTTTGTATACAACTATGTATACAACTAGAAAAATGCCCCGCGCGTTTTAGCGGGAATCGCCTTAAAAATTATATTATATAATAAAAATGATGTAATGTGTACGATATATTATGTTATCTAAAAAAAATGCAAAATTTTATTGAGCATAGTCAAGATACTGAAATTAATCGACACGAAATGTGTATTAAAAATTATTAATATGTGGATGTTTAAAAAAAAGATGATGTGGAGTTTGCATGTAGAGATGAATAAGTATTAGTGGATATGACATGGAAAATTGATTGGCTAAAAAGATGGATGTTGTGGATAGCTTGCATGTTGACATAGAAAAATAATTAATGCATGCTAGTGGGGTTTTGTTTTATAAGAATTATAGATACCACTACCAAATACTCCCTCCATTACGGTTTAATAGGCGCATCTCCAAAACTGAGATTTTTCAGAATGGAAAAGATTTTAGGCATATATGCTTAATTACTGGATTAATTAGGCAGCTGGTACAAAAATGAGACGCCTTTTACTCTCGGGCGGTACTAGGGACCGGATGCCGTTTGTTTGCTTCCTATCGGACTACTCCTGAGCCACACGATTAGTTTGATCTGGAGCGTGCGATTGACCCCTTAAATGGTGCCTACTAATTTGCATGCAGGAATTTTGCACCAACTAATGTTTCCTATAACTGCTTCCACAGATCACAGGGGACATAAACCAATAGATCGGTTTTCCGAAGATTGCTTCCACAAATAACGGAAAATCTAATTAAAAGAATTCACGATATCCAATATGTTTTCGATCCATAGGACAAAAACTTGTTCGGAAAATTCAGTCTGCTTCCTAGATATGACATTTTTGTTTCCCTCGACCGTAAAAATGCTTCCAAGATTCGGCTTCGTTCTATAAATTGAGAGAACATTGTGCATGCAAGATCCTTTGCATGCAGAGATTTCACACTATTTATTTTGTTTCATGACTAATAATTCAATATATCACGAGAAATATTACGCGCTGTCATACAATCTGTTTTCATGCCATGCAATTTGCTTCCGTCCTAAAACAATACATTTCCAAATAGTAATGAACTTTGCTCCCGGTGCAAGATTTTTTTCGGGCATAGAAATTGCTTCCATGCAGACGGAAGTTGCTTCAATCTAGTAAAAAAACATATGTCCAGCAAAACCACTTTTTATTAAGGAAAGATGAATTTGGAGAATTCAGATGTAGATTAATTTGCTTCCAGTGAAACAAAGATTTGCTTACATCATACATTAAATTTGTTTCCAAAAATAATAATCTGAATTTGACATAGGCGAGAAGCCAGCATGGCGAGGCTGCTTCTAGAAAATTGCTTCCATGCATGCGAAAGATTTTTGCTTCAATCTAGTATGAAGCAAGTGTCTAACAGAACCATGCGCACAACGGGAGGGCAGGTTCAAACATCCACGCCTACAAAGAACTGCTTCTTTTGGGCATAGTCGTGGAGATAGAAGTATACAATCTTATTGACTGCCAAAGCCACGTTCTTGACCACCTAGTAGTAAATCCAGTAGCCAATATCCAATTGGGATCCATGGAGCATGGAGCGAGATGGGGGAGTGAATTTTCCAGAGGAATCGAACAAGGCCTGCGTGTAGGGGTGCCAGGAGGCGCTTGAGCGCGCCAAACTTGTCGGTACCGAAGGGAGAGTCGAGCAGCGCCCAGACGAGGTGTCGCTGGGATCGTCGTAGACGTGCTCGTCCGTGCCCAACTGCTGCCCACGACGCCGCTCATCTGCAACCCTAACATCCACATCCCCTCCTCCATAGCTGGACGGTGATGCTAGGCTGTGCCGGCCGGATCGACCGGTTGCTTACTGCCGCAGATGCAAGATAATAGAGATGAGGCCAGAGAGAGGTTCGGAAAGTGTTTTGGGGAGGCGGAAATTTAGTGATTTAAGGCGGTCAACCTCATGTGGTTAATGGGGATTTTTTTTTATTACAAAACAGGACCATTGGCTGAAACAAGATGGACGGTGCTGGTGAGGTCCGGCAATATGCTTCGCGTCGGACTCGGATACATAGTATTTACCTTTACTCTCCTTTCCTTTCCCGTTTACAACGTTTACAAGTGTGAACACTGCTGGAGTATAGAATTTTGCTTCTTTATAAGGTTACAAACACTAATTGAGGCAAAATTATTGGTGTTTTCCTCATGCAAATAATGACATTAATTATCCAACCCAATCACGAAGCATACATGCATACATGCAGCCTATAGAGAAAAAGGAGTTGCATGCACTCATTTATTATCCCGATAAACAAGGCTAAGACTAGTCGCAATGGGAGTATCATACACTAGTATCATGCATATGATACTAGTCCCACAATGGCTAGTAACATATTTTTAGTATCATATAGTACTGCATTTATTACGTTGTAGACTCATTTTGTGTTGGGTTGTGTTATGTTACGGTATCTACCTATGATACCACCATCACCTCTCTCATCATTAATTGCACTGCCACCTCAGCTTTTTGCCAACATGGCATCTATGATACCACGTATGATACCCCCATTGTGAGTAGTCTAAATAAGTTGAATTTGCCATGCATTAATCGGTTTAATTTGTTTATCTTGGTATCTGTAATATGAGTACAACGGGTAGAAGTGAGCCTCTGCACGGGGGCCGGTGGCATCTGGATGCTAAACTGCATCATATTAGCTGGGGTCGCCATGCTCAGATTTGCGCTTTTCAGATGTCCTGAAAATATTAGTGGTCAAATTCACAACAGTTTAAGTGCCTGCATTTTGAATGACATCTAGATTTGAACTGGGCTAGTAAATACGAAGATTGAAAGAGCCAGCAGAGTTGATATCTCAACCAAAGATATCTTACTGTTCCTATTTTTCTACATGCTAGTTAGATTTCGGAGCTTCGTGTAGTTCAGGGGGGGGGGGGGGCCACCGCCCCCCCCCCCCCAAGATTTATACATTTGTGAAGGATTTTTTTTACAGAGGTTAGATATAGGTCTTTTCGTGTGTTTTGCCCCCCAAGAAAACATATATTGCATTTTGCCCCCAGGGAGTTCTGCCAAGCTCCGCCACTAGTGTCTGTGTTGTAATATTAGTCAGAACAACTACATAGGTTAGTGCGTTAATCATCAACCGTTAGATTAAGAAAGAAAACAAGGCGCGTGAGACTAGCCATGGTGGTGGTATCATAGGTAGTGTCATGTAACTTGGTACCAAAAAAACTAATGTGGCATATAATTAAGGAAGAGAGAGAAGATTAGAGTAACATAGGTAGATACCGTATCATGATACGCAAAACTCAAAATATTAATGACAAACAAATCTTGTACACATATTTGCATTGAGATTCTACAAAATAATAAATAGAATATGATTATGATATTCCGATATGATACTATGCATTAGATATGCAGTATCATATATTAGTATCATATGCATGATACTTTTGTATGATACTCCCCACTATGACTAGTCTGAGGCTCCAAGAAGCTGCATAATGCCCGTAATTAAGGCGCCTTTGGACAAAAGAACCTCAGCGTGCCTTCAGAAATCTGCATAACGCACGTAATTAAGGCGCCTATGGCCAAATCACTAAAATGAATGTTAACCACACCAAGCTAAAGAGGCTCCATGAAGCTGCATAATGCAATGGTGCCGATGATGTCATAGTGGGGCAGACCTTGCCACGTAGAGTTTTTTTTTTTTGCCGTCAAGTTTCCTTACAGCTTAGGATATGGTACTCTCTCTGTCCATTTTTGTAAGGCAAACTTTTTAACATTTTAATAGTAAAAAATGTGCTTTATAAAAGTGGACGGAAGGAGTACATATTTTACAGCTGAATGGTTCTGAGGATTGTAACGAACTGTCTTCTCTTTATCAACTACTACTTTGTGTTGCTCATCTTTTGATCTGCTCGCTCGAGGATAAGGAATCTGAAACGGGGAGAGGTCCTTCGACTTCTCGGTACGTATGTACCCTTTATTTAAAACATATTTTGAAATGTTAAAAAAGTTATAATTTTTCCCGTATGTTCACAGAGTTGTTTCACGAAAAGTAATATATTTTGTGTCTTATGCAAAAGACAAAATATGGTGCTAATATTGATTTTTTATTCTTTTATACATGCCATAAAAATGTCGATTTTTTGCGAAACTAGAATGTGAAGATGTATCCCTAAATTTTATTTCATATTTTTTTACATTCAAAAAATGTTTTCAAATACTGGGTGCATATTCAGACAGGATCCAAAGTAAGTTTCTGTGTGAGACGATATATTTTGTATATATGATAACACTAGCTAAAGTGGTGTGGATCCAGCGCAACAGGTTTGGGTACGCTGAAGTTCCCAAACATGGTGTCTTTGGGAACAATGGGAGGCAATTGAAATCTCTTCTCTCCTGCATCATACAATTCTGATAAATTAAGAAATCCACGAATAAAAAAGTTAGCGAACAACTGCTTATGTCTTGCCTTACCAAGTTTCTTAGCCCTCTCAAGTAAAAAAAAGGTTTCTTAGCCCTCCCATGTATTAAAATGAAGGGTTTTACGGTGTTAACCATCTCCTGCAACTCTGCATGTATTTTTCATCATATTGTAATGTTAGAACTCCGATGTACTCACTCCTTCCAACTTTATTCGACCTAGCTAGGGTTTTCCGCCTCCTTGGCGGGACTCGTTCCCACGTGGAGTTCTCATCGTCCCCGTTTTATGATCTCATTCCGAAGTTCCCGACTCGATCTCGTATCGGGATATGGGATTTGGTTAGTAACGGGGTGCCCCGTCCCATGGCATCTAACAGTTTGAGCAATCCAATCTAGAAACCAATGACAACAAAATCTAGTTCGAGCTCTGCGAGCTAGACTGTGGGAAGTGCGGGATTGTCGAAGGAATCGATGGATGATCTGCTCCAGAGGCTAGGGATTGATGATGATGGCGTAGATGATCTAGTGTTTGAAGATGAAGTGGAGGGACCCAAAGAGGGGGTGAATTCGATGGCCCTCGCTAGGGGTCACACCTTAAATTTGTTTAGTCCATAGACTTTCGAACAACATATGCGAAACGCTTGGAGCCCAGCGAGATATGTAATCATCATGAACCTAGAACCAACATTGTTCACGATTCAGTTCTTTTGCTTGGGAGATTGGCTAAAGGCGGAGAAGGGAGGTCCCTAGTTATTTCGTCGGTTGTGATTGAGTCCTACGACGTGCTCAGTGATCGGGACAAAATCAACCTCAACCATCTCACGGTTTGGATTCAGATTCATAAAATTCCGACGGGTTGTCGGAACTTGGAACTGATTACTAATCTACTGGAGAAGAGGGTAGGAAAGGTAGTGGAAGTCCAAACCAACGTGCAGGGTGTTGGAAAATTTGTCAGAGCCATAGTAAAGATAGATGTCAGAAAGATCCTTGTTTGACTGGTGTCAATTTATTGTGGGGGACAAAGAGAGCTCTAGGAAATTAAGTATGAAAAGTTCCCAAGATTCCATGGTGCATGTGGATACCTAGGCAGTACCATCTTGAGTGTGGCACTAGAGAGCACGATGTTGAGAAATTGCAGTGGGGTGACTGGTTAAAAGCTGACTAGGACACTTGGTATGTGTCGTGCGGGTACCACGGCATATCCCATGCTTGTTGGGCTAGGGTTTCGTAGGGAGACGAGCGGTGGTGGACTTGAGGATTAACAGGACTCAGTGGATACGATTTACCCAGGTTCAGAGCCCTTCGGGAAGGTAAAACCCCTACTTCATGCATGTATTTTTATTCCGGCGAGTAAGATCTCGGTTACAATGATATTCCGGCGTGTTCTCTGTTCTTTCTCTCTCTTTCGATGATCCTCGCTATAACCCCCTCCCGGGCTTTATATAGGAGGCCGTATCTGCGGAGTTCGTGTACAACTCCATCTCTTACATAATCGGTTTCCTAGCTTTCTTCTTGACATGCAAGGTAAGTCTCCTAGGTCAGCTTGTACGTGCATCCGTTGATGGGCCTAGGTCCTGATACTCCTGCAAGCTTTCTAGAAGGATCATGTAATTGTCCCGCACCCGGTATCTTCATTGTGTGTGTGCGTGGAGGGGGTGTGGTCCATTGGGCATACCCATGTTGGTAGCCCCCGAGTTATTGGTGGAGTCAAAGATTCAACCAAAGACTTAAATCACCTGTGTCATTTGATACTCGATGAGAATACCTGCAGGGAGCTTATGTATGACACGAAAACTTATCGTGTCCATCGATGGTTCGACGAACAACAGATGTTATGTCGAAACCAAGGGACGCAGCTTAGCATGCTAGGGTCACCCGACAGTTCAGGGAAAATTAATCCCACTCATGGGAACACGTAGCTATCCATCTCAAACTCGGGTCCCTGGGCCCTAGTTTGGAAATACCTGGCATAGTCCAACTTCAGCTGTAGAGGCCTTACCAAGCCGAACTCCAGTTTTAGTGTGTTCTACCCAACGTGACCGTCGGGATTTTCTTCATGCCGTAGGAACGAAAACGACTGGGTGGCACATCAGTCGTGCAACCCCCAGGCCAGCCAGTCAGTTTCGCGGGTCTTACCTTCACACTGTAAGCGCGGCATCCATATTTATAATGCAACTGATACGAACTGGGGACATATGGTTGCGGGGACTGTTGGCGTGTGGACACACATTCGTTGGGAGACCCCAAGAGGAAGGTATGATGAGTACAACAGAAAGATTTCAACTCAGTAAGAAACCAAGGTTTAATCGGACCAGTAGGAGAAAGAAATCACTTTTGAAGGTTGTTGACAGCTGATGTTGGCAGGACGCACTACCAGGTTTAGCAACAACGGGGAAACTGCACAAAACACAAGCAATATACTTTGCCCCAACGAAACAGTGTGGTTGTCAATCTCATCGGTCTTGCTGAAAACAAATAATTAGACGTATAGTGTGAAAAATGATGTTTGTTTGTAGTTAATGAAATGAGAATAGTGTTTGAAGTGAAAAAGAACAATGTTTGCAATAGGTTGTATTATCAGTGTAAAAGAATAGACCGGGGTCCACAGTTCACTAGTGGTATCTCTCCATAACAATAAATAACATGTTGGGTGAACAAATTACAGCTGGGAATTGACAAATAGAGAATGCACCGCACTGCATTTACATGACATGATAACTACTATGATATTCATTTGAGCATTACAACATGATACGTAGACCGTTATCCAACTGCATCTATGATTAATAGTCCAGCCTCAGGACGTCATCCGAGCAAACTTTGGGTATTAAGTTGCAAGCAACAGATTATTGCATTAAGTAAAGTGCGTAATGTAAACAACACAATTATCCCTACACAAAGCATTGTTGTTTTACCCCTAGTGGCAACAGCACATCCACAATCTTTGAAATTACTGTCACTCTCCTAGATTACTGGAGGTATGAATCCACTATCTAGTATAAATACTCACTCTTGGAGTCACAAGCATCTACTTGGCCAGAGCATCTAATAGCAATGGAGAGCATGCAAGATCACAAATAACATATATGATGGATCTATAATCAACTTGACATAGTATTCAATATTCATCGGATCCAAGCAAACACAACATGTAGCATTACAGTAAGATGATCTTGATCATGTTAGGCAACTCACAAGATCTAAACATGATGGCACAAATAGGAGAAGACAACCATCTAGCTACTGCTATGGACCCGTAGTCCAAGGATGAACTACTCACGAATAACTCCGGAGGCAGGCATGGTGATGAAGAGCCCTTCGGTGATGATTCCCCTCTCCGACAGGGTGCCAAGAAGAGCTTCAGAACCCTCCCAAACTAGGGTTGACGGTGGTGACTGCGTAACTTTTCGTGGATGAGGCTCGGGTACTTAGGGTTTTCTCGAGGAAGGCAATATATAGGCGGAAGGGCGATGTCGGTGGGCGACCATCGGGCCCACACCACGTGGCCGCTCAGCCAAGGGGAGGGCTCCGCCCTATGGTGTGGCTGCCTCCCAGGCCCCATTCGAGTCTCATTCGGACTCCATGTACGTGACAGAAAAATAGGGACTTCGGATTTTGTTTCGTCCAGTTCTTAGAATATTTCCATGGCAACTACTCTGAAATATAAAAACAGCAGAAAACATGAACTGGCACTATGGCATCCTGTCAATAGATTAGTCCCAGAAAGTGCATAAAATGCTATGAAGGTATAGAAAACATGTAGCAATTGGCATAATAGCAACATGGAACATAAGAAATTATAGATATGTTGGAGACGTATCAAGCATCCCCAAGTTTGGCTACTCGTCCCCGAGTAGGTAAAACGATAACAACAAAATAATTTCTGAGCTGACATGCTACCACACAATCTTGATCAAATAATAATGTAAAGCACAAGTCATGTGTGAAGTGATCTAAGTTAATGGTCTATAGTTTTCTAACAAATAGATAACGAGTAAACAACTGAATCATATAAGCAATTTTTCTTTTCATGAATAGTACTTTCAAGACAAGCATAATTTTTTTTGCATAAGAGTTAACTCATAAAGCAATAGGTTCTAAATATAAGGCACCCATCAACACGTAGGAATATTTAAGAATCAGCTGTGGCTTTCAACTTTCAACATATATATCTCATGGATAATGTCAACACAAAGAAATATAATAAGTGCAATTAACTAGAATGTAAAAATTGTTGCACACAAAGTTGACACAAGTGTTTGCTTCTGAGACAGAAAGAAGTAGGAAAACTGACTCAACATAAAAGTATAATAAAGGCCCTTCGCAGAGGGAAGCAGGGATAAATCATGTGATAGAGCTTTTTAAGGTTTTAAAAACATATAGAGTGTATAAAAATAAATTTTGAGAGAGGCGTTTTTCTATGTTAGGAGATTTATTTTTATTTTTAAAGGCTTCAAGAGCGGCTCCCATAGAGAGAACAATAAATTTCCTCTTCTCCTTTGTTTGAACAAGCTAAGTTCATGATTTCTCAAGCCTATAGTGCTGGGAGATTTATTTTGTTATAAGTTGTAATTTATGTTTTAGGGGTTGGGCACCCACTTGCCTGCTCTTCTTACAATATTAGGGACTTAGCACATTATTCATGCTAGTCAAGGTGTGAAGCCAAATAAACATGAAAGAGACAATAAAGCAGCCAATACTTCCTCATTAGCTAAAACAGAGCACAAACCAAGTTTAATAATTTTGAAGGTTTAAAGGTAGCACACGAAATATTTACTTGGAATGGAAGGAAATACCACATAATAGGTAGGTATGGTGACACAAATGGCATGCATTTTGTCTCAAGGTTTGGATGCACGAGAAGAATTCCCTCTCAGTACAGAGTTTAGGCTAGCAAGGTTGTTTGAAGCAAACACAAGATGTCAACTAGTACAACAAGACTTACATGAAAACCAATTGCAAGAATTATAAGACTATATATTGTCCTCCTCGTTACTCAAACACCTTCTACTAGAAAATATCTAGACCTTAGAAATACCAATCATGCAAACCAATTCAACAAGCTCTACGGTAGTTCTCCACTAATAGGTCTTATCCACATGATACAAGAGCTTAAACTTGAACTACTTGAAAACTCAAAACAATTGCCAAGTATAAAATTATCCAAGACAGTGATCTACAAGAATACGTAAGTCTTTTCCAATATACTATCTAGCACATGTAGCATTTTATGTTTCCCACCAAACACCATTTAATTATTTCAACACAAACTCTCCAAATAATTTATCAATGAAACAAGAGAGTACTACTCTACAAGAACTAACAACTCTGAATAAGAGATGCATGAAAAACAGGAGCTAAAAGAATTGCATCAGCTAGACAATAAATGAAGAATACGAGTATTCATATGATAAAGCAGAGTGTGTCTCTCTCCCACACAAGAATTCTAGGAGCCAACCAAGTTTATTATAGAAAATAAAAACAAATAGACGCTCCAAGTAAAGAACATAAGATGTGAACGAATAAAAATATAGTTTCACTAGATATGACATGATAAGTTGTTGACGAAGAAGGGGATGCTTGAGTCTTGAGTCTTCTTGAAATTTGCTAGGATGATCCACAGGGGCATCCCAAAGTGTCGAGACATCGTAATAGAGTTCATAGACGGGGGTTCCATGAGACTACTGATAGAGACGTGGGGGGAACGTGGTAGTATGACGACCAATGAAACCAAAGTTTACCCAGGTTCGGTACGTCGCAACTAGGCGGCGTTCCTACTCCTGCAATCTCACTAAATCAGGGCTGAAGCCTGAAGTATACAAAGTATAATGTGAGTTGGTTTAGCTACTCGTCGAGGATCAACTTCTCGGCGAGTTGGCTTCTAGCTAATTGTCTGTGTCTTTCTTCTCTCCCGTCCGGCTTTATATAGATAGCCGGGTTAGGGCTTGCAGAAAGGAAACCTAGAAGACTACGGTAAGTTTCTAACTTGGAAAGTAGGAATCCGCCTTCTACTCCAACCCGTACCACGTGGGCCGTGGTCCGAGTTCTTCTAGAATCCGGCTTCCGTGCGTCAGCTTATTGGGCCGCCTAATGGACGGTAATCCATTACCATTCAGGCCACCCTTGTAATCCGGCTCTTTGGCACACTATCAGATATACCCCTAATCTGTATATATCCGAAAGTAGCCCCCAAGAAGGATTGAGACTCCAATCTGCCGTCTTTCGTCAATTCACATTCCGAGAAATGCTGGCGCCCGTCTCGATTCTTCTTTTCCTCAAATCGTGCTTTAAGGTGAAACTCGCATTTGGGAAAATACGCCTTTTTATTCCACGGGCCTTCATGGAGAAGGAACTTCCTACGTCAGCGATAAAATCATGCTGACGTCAGGGACGTTTGGGTTTCGAGTGTGAAACCCTGAAACGTATCTCTGATAGATTCTCACGGGAAACGAGGAGATAGCAACAATCACCCGTCCCCTCATTTCCCGGATTTTCCAGCGAGTGAGACGCATCGAAGATCTAACAGTGAAAAGAGCCGTTGAAGTGTATCTCAAAGGTTTTCCGACTATAAATAGCCTACCTCGAGCCCTCCGGCAATCCTTCCACTCTCACTTCACCTTCCAGCTCTCAAGCGCCATAGCCCCCGAGCCAAAATTCTTCCGGCGAGGGCAGAGCCCGTGCGCGTCCCGCACCGTTCCCGGACTTCCTTCGTCGGAAGCTCAAGATCTTCCCTGCGCCGCCCGCAGATGGCCATCGGTGATTCGCCACGTGCCGCAGAGGAACACTTGGTCTCCGTCGATATCGACGAAATCATAAACAAATGGACCCGCAGCTCGACTCTCCGAGCCGCGCCGTCGTAACCACGCCGGAGAAAGCCACCGGCGACCAGGCCCACGAGGATTCTCTTCTCGCGGGTGAGAACTTGGGCACCTCTTCTTCCGCGCCGCCTCCTCCATTCGCCCCCGAAACAACTAAAGAGAATATCCTCCTCGTTGGTGAGGATCTCGCTGCTGCGGCCGCCGCCACCGGAGCGGAGGACGAAGGTGAGATATCCGGCAATTGGAGCCGATGCAACTTGGCCCCTTCCCTTCTCCCGACAATGGAGAAAGAGGGGCTGATTGTGAAGGGGAAGTGGCTGCAAGAGGAGGACGACTCCGAGCCCTTGCCCAGAGTTGGGGAAAGGGTTCTCTTAACCTTGCTTATTTCTCGAGGTATGGGAATTCCATCTTCCGCCTTCTTTCTCCAAGTTCTCAACCACTAAAACATACTGTCGTGGGATAATCACGGCAGACGTTACCGGGGGTAACTGATCTTGGGGCAAGACGACACAGGCGTTTGGGAGAGGGTTTAGCTCAGAGGAAAACATAATGATACTCGATCTAGTAGCCGGCAATCAAGTCGCCGAGTCTCCGATCTTGATGTATTAACTCAACTCTCGTGTTGCACTGGATGTTTGATATCAGGCGATATTGCTAGAACTCTTGGATCTCTCTCAACTAGTCCTAGGGGCCGGTTTATAAAGCACCCGGACCCCCTGGTTTGCCCTCCAAGGCGCACCCTAAATCCTACCCGGACACCGCATACAAACCCTAGCTTTCCTTATCATAACCCACAATCCGGGTTACCTGGCCTATGAACTTGGGCCTTCTAGAAGTTTCCTTATCCTTAGCCGGATCCTGCGCAGCGTCCTTTGGGCCGGGTTGCACCTTGGCGTTGGCCTACCGGGTTATCATCTCTCCATCAGTAGTCCCCAGAATAGCTTGGGCTTCACGAGATTCTCTTTGAAGTGCACGCTATTCCCTGCAAAATTATCAAACTTGCAAATTCAATGGAGGCCGGGTCAAATTGCTTTAATAAAAAGCTAAGCCTAACTCCAAGGTGGCCATATAATAACCCGGCTTCCTCCAAGTCCTTTGCTCAGCTTTTCCGGGTCAACACCCTGATAAGAACGTCAAAGATCTGACTCACTCGACTCGATAATTGATCCTGATGTTGCAGAGAGGATCTCCTTCTTACTTCTATCCGGATATCTCGTCCAGAATTTTAAAGTATATCCCACAAAATCTGGACAGATAGGCGTTATACCGAGATTTCCGGCTCCCGCCCGTTGAACTAGGTTTATCCGCCCGCACCCTTATAAATAGGCACTTAGGGGTAAACCTAATCCTAACGGCTCACTTCAACCCCTTCTACTTCCTCATATCTTGCGCTCGCGCAGCACTACCAAGGGAATCCCAAGCTCGTCGCCGGAGCAAGACCACCGCCGGCTGTGTTCGTCTTCGAACCAATCCGCGCCGCCGCGGAGCTCCGCCGCTACGCCCTCAATTTGCCCGCCGGGAGCTTTGAAGAGACATTCAGACCACGCTGTCTTCCGCCACCGCGCGCTGCTCCCATCTCATCCAGTAAGTTCTTCGTATCCACTAATTCACTCCCGCAATTTTTCGATTTACTCTAGATTGGATCTAGGTCAACCCGCGGGAAATTTATCTTGTGGGGCCGGTTTAAACTTGCTCAGATGCTCGATAACTCCTCCAATAGCCTGATTAAAGATCACACACCTCTCCCCTACCATTATTAGTCATCAATTTCTTCGTAGAATCGTTCGCAAGTTTTCCAACCTAGATCCATTTCATCCCAACTTTCCGTGCATTTCATTGATACCCGGAAAATCCTTCTCTTCTGGTTCTTTTGCTTGCAGTAGATACATGGGCAATCATCCGTCTTCCTCAAACACCTTTCAATACGTAAGTAACCAATAGCTTCCCTAATTACACTTGATACCCGGATAATTCTTGTAGTCTTCGCTCTGCGGCATGATACCCGGATAATTCTTAATATTCATATCTTCTCGATACTGCATGCATACACTCGGGTAATTTATGATCTTCGAATCTCATTTCTTGTACTTCTTTGTCTTGTGTTTTGCAGGTTGATCCCATGGCTCCCAAAAGGCAAGGGAAACAGCCGGCCCAGGCGAAGACAACCCAATCCATATCCGCCAATTTGGGGCGATCCACAGTCACAAAGGCCAAGCTGGAAGAGCTGGCCGAGTTGGGGGTTCTCCCCTCTCAAAAGGACATTCATTGGAGGGCGCCGGGTGACGAGACCTGGCCCACACCTGCCGAGGATGAGGTAATCTGTTTCATAGAGCACGTGACCCGGGGATTCCGTCCTCCGGGTCACCCTTTCTTTCGTGAGGTCCTGAGCCATTATGGCCTCAGGACATTTGACATAGGGCCTAACTCTATGTTGAATATCACTCACTTCATTGTTTTGTCCGAGTCATACTTGTGCACTCCGCCAAGTTTGGCCCTCTTCGTTGAACTTTTTCAGTGCAAGCCGTGCCGCGAAAGCGGTGACGGGGCACTTCTCACTTGCGGCGGGGTATCCATCCAACACCGCAAGAACTCACTAATGCCAACCCTTAACCTGAATTCCCATGTTAAACACTGGCAATTATCCTTCTTTTACTGCCACGACACTTCCCCACCCGGTGAAAAGAAACTGCCGGGTTACTAAGAGGGTCTCCTTGATATTTCTGAAAAATTCAATGCTTTCGCCCCTGACTCGGACAGGGAAGCAATCCAGCCTTTACTAGCTAGAATAGCCGTCCTCTCCGCCCAAGGTCTTCTTGGGCTCAATTTAGTGAAAACTTGGGTTGATTTCCGGATCCAACCCAATTCTATCCGCACCAACTTGATGTGCGAGTACTCGGGGCATGCCACGGACGCACTCCGATATTCCACCAAGAGCTTTGCAACCGGCGACACCAACAAAACCATCAAAGGTTTCCTGACGGAAAAACTGGAAGTCATAAAGAACATCGCCGGGTTACCTCCATTTACTCGGGAAAATCCGGCTCCAACGGTAAGACCCGATACTCATAAGCTTATTTCCACACTTTGACTAGATACTGCTTTTAACCCTTACTTTTATTTTTTTGTCTCAGGCTGATGACCCTTTCTGGAAAGTTGAAACCTCCCCCCCCTCCAGAGACCCGGAAGAGGAAAACGAGCCAGCCAATGATGATGAAGGTTCTTATCCGGATCTTGTGTCATTTTCACTTGCATAATTTTCCTCCCATTTTAACTTTTTCCATCAATACATACTCGGCTCGCAGGGCTGGAGGACGAAGAAGAGAAGGATGAGGACGAACCGGAGGCCACCGAATCTGATCAGGAAGTAACAGTCGGAGCCAAGAGGAAAGCCAGAGGAGTTGTTTCCAAGGTTCCTTTCTCTTCTATATCCTCTGAACCTTACTCCTTCAATATCATGCGTAGACTTAACCAACAGTTTTCACACTCGTCACACTTGAAGGATCCTCTCCCGGTCAAACGTAGGGTGACCCGAAGTTCTCCGGGTGACGATCCCCTTAACCCCGGTATCACCACCTCACCAGTCCACCGGGTCGGTACTCCTCCACCTCAATCCTCCAAATCCCCTCAGCGTCACCCATCTCCCAACCATCCACGTGCCGGGCAATTCCGGGTTCCGCTATCGGTCCCTTTGACGACTTCATCTGCTTCCAGCAGCGAGCTCCCACCGGATTACGCTGTAAATACCGGGTAAGCCTTTTCTATTTGACATCCTTTCATACCTGACAATTTTCAATCACTGTTGCTAACTGCCTCTCTCCCTTTTCTTTAGCGCTCAAGTCACAGTTAGTGACCCGGAGAACATGGAAACAGATAACCAGAAGACGGAGGAACCAACTGATAATGCGGACGCCGCGGCTGGTGATGAGGCTGAAGACGCCCAAGAACAAGATCCTTTTAATGACCCAGCCCGACAAGAAGCCGTGTCTCCAAAATCGTCTGAAGACGTGGATGAAGAGATTGAGATCCAAGAGACGAGGACGGGTTCCCCAAACCCGGAGAACCAGACGGTCCGGGTCTCGACCCCAAAGTCAGGAAAAACTCTTCATCTAGAGGCTCAAGATGCCGGTTCTTCTGGCACCAAGCCTGAAGACATGACATTCCCCCAGATGCTTAGTTCCCTTCACACCTTAAGGGCCAACGAAGAGAATATCCTGGAAGCTTTGATAGCAAAACATGAGGTAAATCCGAATAACATTGCTTGTATCCTTATCTAGTCCCCAAGTTCCGGGTGAATTCTTGTTAATTTGCCTGGAACTTCACAGTATTTCCGACTAATTTATCCCTGTATCTCCACTCAGGACTTCGTGACCCAGTCTGAGAAGAAATTGGCTAAGGCCACCAAGCGTATTGAAAAGGAGGTGGCTCTGCGTGAGGCGGCCGAGGCTGAGGCCAGGAGGAGTGGGAAGATCACGAGAAAGTATAGGAGGAGGGCTCATGCAGCCGAAGATAATCTAGTGAACCTTTCTGTCCAGATTGCTGATACGTATCGCGCTTTGACCGGTATGACTCTTAGCATAATATTCATAATCCGGGTCATCCGTCTGACACATAGCCGGGTTTCCTTACTCGTGTTTTCATTTCTTTCTGCAGGTCCGGATGAAGTAACGCCGGACGAAGATGATATTGCCAAGCTGAAGACCATCAAGAGCGTTATCCGGCAACTTTGTGCCGGAACCAAATGGATTCTTGAAGAACTACGGTGGCCGGGTGTTGGGCACGTCGACCTGAAGAGGATGCTGGATGCCTGCTCCACTATTCCCGAGTGGATTTGGCATTGGAAACGCTCGTCCTGCCGGGTTGGGGTAACCCGGGGGCTAGCCCTGGCGAAAGCTTACTTTCCTAAGCTAGAGCTGGCCAAGCTGATGGTCGGGTTTCCGGAATTCAACCGAGATGGGTCCAAATTTTCCCCGAAGGATTTCAAGGCCATCCAGAAAGAAGTCCGTTACTCGGCAAGCGTGATTGCTGACAGCTTGGAGCTCAATTCCATTGTCCCTTCCTATGGTGCTGATGGTGAAGCGATTAAGTCGGATCTTCCCAAGCCATACGATATGCTAGCCCGATGGAAGGAGGAAGCCGCCAAGGTGAGGGAGGAAGCTGCAAAAAAGAAGGCTGAAGCCGACTCTGCGCCTGCTACTTCCACACCAGTCGTCCCTCCTCCTGCGCGAGCCGGCAATGCTGCTGATCCGGGTGCTGCTGCCACCAATAGTAATAGCAAGGGCAAGGAGAAGATGGACGCCGCAGCCCAGAATACCGAGTGATACCTGCTACCTGATGCTGTGCCATATACGTCAGTCGGTCAATAGGCCGTTTAAACAATTATTTCTTGATGATGGGCCTGTGAACCATTGCCGCTGGTACCAAAATTTGTAATGCACTTTAAGTTCTTGATACGCCTTGTGCCTCTTCTGAATGTTGGGATGATTTTATATTTATCCATCTTTGAGCCCACTCGTTCTTGATATCCGACTTTCTTTATGGTTCCTTTTGTGAGACTCGGTTTCCGAGTTTCATGGATTTTGACAAGCAGACTTTTCTCTAAGTCCCCAAGTCCCCCACGACTCGGATGTTTGGGTTTTTTGAGCTTTAGCAACTGAACAACTTTTCCTTTTTCGAAATCCCCAGCCCCCAAGACCAAAAATGCCGAGTCTGGGATTTGTAGTCTTTCCAATAGAACAAGTTGCTTGATGCTAAGCCCAAACCCAGAGCCGTTTCACATAGGTATTGAAGTTATGCTTGATAAATATTGAGTTTCCGGCTATTAGCCCTGTACTCTGCATAACTTGTGGTTTGGATGACCCTTTTGACTATCTTGTACTATAAGCCGGCTTTCGCGTGGATACCATGTTGCTACATCTATACGAAAACAGGGTCAGGCAAGCCCCATTGGGCTTCATGGCTGATTGTAATCGTAAGCGAGCAAATCATGCCACTTTAGTGCGAGTCACATCGAGCTTAAGTAAGAAAAGTCAAGAAAATTTGGCTACTTTGTCCGGTTATAAGATTGCAGCCGTGCTCGTTTGCGAGCAATCGGCCCTTATAACTCATAGGCATCAAGGCCGGGTCTTTGAGTTTGTAACTGTGCTATTCAAGCAATCAGCCCTCAAGACCTATATATATGCAACATATGGAGAGTGAAGAACGTAAGAATAACCACCTCTTTACTTGATATGCGAAAGTTAGGTCAGCAAGCCGCCTAATTAAAAACCCATCCAGTCCCCAAGGGTGCCCTAGATAGGAAAAGAGTGCGTCTGAAAACCTGCCGCCTGTTACATCGTGCAACTCTACTTGCCAATATAGTCTATACTAAGTATAGTAGGGACGTAGCTGAGCCACGTTCCATGGTCTGTCTCTTTCCTGCATAGACGAAGTGGTATGAGCGGTGTCATTAACTGTAGCCGACTCTTCCCTTGCATCTATCAAGTAATACGATCCGTTGTGCAGATTCCGGCTTATGATAAATGGCCCTTCCCATGGTGGTGATAACTTGTGTTTCCCTTCGTTTGACTGTACCAGACGCAGGACCAAGTCTCCTTCCTAGAAGACCCGGGTTTTCACGCGCCGGCTATGATACCTCCGTAAATCTTGGTGATATATGGTTGACCTTTCCAGGGCTTGTTCCCTTTGTTCTTCTAACAAATCGACGGCATCTTGCCGGGTCTTCTCGTTCTCTACCTCGACGTAAGCTGATACTCGAGGTGAATCATGAATAATATCACTCGGCAACACCGCTTTCGCACCATAAACCATGAAGAATGGTGTCATCTGAGTAGATCTGTTAGGTGTAGTGTTGATACCCCAAACCACGGAAGGTAGTTCTTCAACCCATGCACCCGCAGCCCTGATGCAAGGGACTCGCAGTCGTGGTTTTAGTCCACGAAGTAACTCTTGGTTTGCCCTCTCCACTTGTCCATTGGCCTGCGGATGAGCCACTGATGCTACGTCAAGCCGGATTCCATTGTTGCCACAGAACTTTTCCATCGCGCCAAGGGACATGTTGGTTCCATTGTCGGTAATTATGCTGTGGGGATACCCGAACCGGTAGATAATTCTTTTCAGGAACTTGACTGCTGTAACTGCTTCACAATTGGTGACTGGCATAACCTCAACCCATTTAGTAAACTTGTCAATGGCCACCAAAAGATGTGTCTTCTTGCAAGGGGACATGTGAAAGGGACCAACCATGTCCATACCCCAAACAGCGAACGGCCAAGTTAACGGAATAGTCCGCAATTACATAGCCGGCACGTGGGTTTGACGAGCGTACCTTTGACATCCGTCACACCTTGCCACTAAGCGCTCTGCATCTGCTAGAGCCGTGAGCCAGAAAAATCCGTGTCGATAAGCTTTGGCAACAAGGGATCTTGTAGATGCATGATGTCCACAATCACCTTCATGGATTTCTTTAAGAATCTGTCGGCCTTCTTCTGGTGCTACACAGCGCAAAAAGACTCCTGCTGCACTTCTCTTGTATAACTCCCCATTGATGATAGAATATCCCTTTGCTCGCCTCAAAATTTGCCTTGCTAACACGTCCTGCTGTGGTAACTCGCCTCGTGATAGGTAGGCCAAAAACGGTTCTGTCCACTCGGGAACGTCGCGCACAGTGGCCACGAGCTCCAAATCCGGGTCTTGATTTGCCAGTTCTTCTTCAGACTCGGTTTTAACTGATGGCCGCCATAATTCATCCAGGAAGACATTAGGTGGAACCGGCTCTCTGCGCGAGCCGAGTCTAGCGAGGGTGTCTGCTGCCTCATTCTTTCTTCTGTCTATGTGCTCCACCTCATATCCGGAGAAACATCCTGCAACCCTATCAACCTCTCTGCGGTATGCTGCCATGGTTGCGTCCTTTCTATCCCAAGTTCTTGATACCTGCTGTACCACAAGGTCCGAATCTCCAAAGCATCGTATCCTCTTAATGTTCATCTCCTTGTCTACCTTTAAGCCGTGCAATAGGGCCTCACACTCGGCCACGTTGTTGGAACAATCAAAGTGAATCTGTAGCACGTAACTCAATTTGTCTCCTTTGGGTGATGTTAGCACCACTCCAGCTCCTGATCCCCATATTGCTTGGATCCATCGAAGTGCATGATCCAAGATTCAGAGTTTGGAGCAAAGGTGGTCATGCCTGTGTGTGTCCAGTCATTAACGAAATCGACCAAAGCCTGAGATTTAATTGCTGACCTGGGCTCGTAGTTGATGTGATAATCCCCCATCTCTATCGGCCATTTGGCTATTCTTCCTGTCGCATCTGAGTTTCTGATGATATCTGACATTGGTATCGAACTTACCACTGTTATGGGGTGTTCCTGGAAATACGGCTTCAGTTTCCGGCTGGCCATAAAGACCCCAAAACCAGCTTTTGCCAATGCGGATAGCGCTGCTTTGCCTCTGATAATACCTCGCTGACGTAATAGACCGGTATCTGGACCGGGTAAACTTTCCCATCCTCTTTACGCTCTACAACCACTACTGCACTAACGGCTCGGGGGCCCGCTGCTACGTACAGCAACATGGGCTCTTTGGGACCCGGGGCCGCTAGGACTGGTGCTTCAGATAACTGCTTCTTTAGTGCCTCGAACGCCTCATCCGCCTCTTGATCCCACACGAATTTATCGGATTTCCTCAAGAGCCGGTACAAGGGTATTTCTTTTTCTCCGAGTCTGGATATAAATCGGCTCAAGGCTCCTACGCAGCCCGTGAGCTTTTGAACGTGCTTCAAATTTTCCGGCTTTTTCAGATTCTGGATAGCTTTTATTTTATCAGGGTTTGCCTCAATTCCTCTCTCGGAAACGATAAAGCCGAGTAATTTCCCACCTGGAACTCCAAATACACACTTCGTCGGGTTAAGCTTCATCTGATACCTCCTCAAGTTCTTGAATATCTCCTTTAGATCGTCGATAAATGTCTCTGCCTTCCTGGTCTTGATAACCACATCATCCACATAGGCATGGACGTTGCGTCCAATTTGATCCTCAAAGCACTTCTGTATACACCGTTGATAAGTTGCGCCAACGTTCTTCAATCCAAACGTCATGGTTTTGTAACAAAAAGCCCCAAAAGGGGTTTTAAATGATGTTTTCTCCCAATCCTCCCTCTTGAGCTTAATCTGATGATACCCGGAATATGCGTCCAGAAAACATAATAGGTCACTTCCAGCTACTGCGTCTATGATCTGATCTATCCTTGGTAGTGCAAACGGATCCTTTGGGCAATGCTTGTTGAGACTCGTAAAATCAATGCACATCCTCCACTCATTGGTCTTTTTCATCACGAGAACCGGATTTGCTAACCAATCCGGGTGAAATACTTCCATGATGAAGCCGGCTGTCAGCAGCCGCACGATTTCTTCTCCTATAGCTTTCCTTCTTTCCTCATTCATCTTCCGCAGGCCCTGCTTCACAGGCCTGGACTTAGGGTCTGCGTGCAAACTGTGTTCTGCCAATTCTGTAGGGATACCCGGCATATCGCTAGGCGTCCAGGCGAATACGTCCGCATTAGAACGAATAAACTCCACAAGTGCTTTCTCCTGCTCGCTGTTCAAGTTAGACCCTATAGTAAATTTCTTAGAGGGATCACCTTCAACAAAAGCTATCATCTTGGTATCCTGTGCTGCCTTGAATTTTGCTCTCTCGTCTTCAGTATTCGGACTTTTCAATGTTGTCCTGTCATCCGGGTCTACTTGAGACCGATAATACTTGAGTTCCTCTTTTCTGCAAGCCTGCTCGGCCATTACCGAATCTCCTTCATCGCACTCAGCTGCTATATCCCGGCTTCCATGTATGGTGATGGTTTGTTTAGGACCCGGGATTTTTAGCTGTAAATATACATAACACGGCCTAGCCATGAATTTAGCATAAGCCGGCCTTCCAAACAGCGCGTGATAAGGACTGCGCAATTTGACCACCTCGAAAGTGAGCCACTCAACTCGATAATTATCCTTTGATTCTCCAAAAGCTACCTCCAATGCGATTTTTCCCTCGGGGCACGCTGAGTGACCCGGCACTATCCCATGAAAAATTGTTGAACTTCTGTAGCTGAGATTCCTTGAGACCCATGCGTAAAAAGGTTTCCCAATACAGAATATTGATACTGCTCCCGCCATCCATCAGGACCTTTTTCAACTCGTAACCATTGACCTGTGGTGCAACTACCAATGCTAAGACTCCCGGGTGTTCTATCCTTTCCGGGTGATCTCTTCTGCTCCATGTTACATCTTGTTCTGACCATCTCAGGTATCCCGGGACAGCCGAGGAAACCGAATTTACCGCTTGCTTCAATATCTTTTTGTCCCTATTGGAAGTTCCTGTAGTATGCACATGATATTGTCCTTTAAAACCAGATGTACGTACCATACCGATGAAGAAGCTGATCTGGCCGATTGTCACGATAGATCCGGATGCGAGGTGATCCGACTCTGGCCCCCAGCCGGAATCGTCCACCATCTTCTCTCCTTCGTGGTTGATGTAGATCTCGCCGATGACTAGATTCTCCGTATTCTTCCGAGCTTCTCCCGTGATGTAAACACCTTTGGACGTAGGCCCCACGGTGGGCGCCAACTGTCGTGGGATAATCACGGCAGACGTTACCGGGGGTAACTGATCTTGGGGCAAGACGACACAGGCGTTTGGGAGAGGGTTTAGCTCAGAGGAAAACATAATGATACTCGATCTGGTAGCCGGCAATCAAGTCGCCGAGTCTCCGATCTCGATGTATTAACTCAACTCTCGTGTTGCACTGGATGTTTGATATCAGGCGATATTGCTAGAACTCTTGGATCTCTCTCAACTAGTCCTAGGGGCCGGTTTATAAAGCACCCGGACCCCCTGGTTTGCCCTCCAAGGCGCACCCTGAATCCTACCCGGACACCGCATACAAACCCTAGCTTTCCTTATCATAACCCACAATCCGGGTTACCTGGCCTATGAACTTGGGCCTTCTAGAAGTTTCCTTATCCTTAGCCGGATCCTGCGCAGCGTCCTTTGGGCCGGGTTGCACCTTGGCGGTTGCCTACCGGGTTATCATCTCTCCATCACATACAACCCTACAACCTTCCTCCCAACTCCATTCTATATTTAGTCGGGTTCCAGGCCCTCTTCGAAGGGTATCTAGGAGTAGAGCCTAGGCTAGATTTCTGGTTGTATTGTTTCGGTGTTAAGCGAAACCCCTTAGAGGGCGCACTCCCAACTTGCGGGACCATATCCTTTACCCTGCGTAGATTCAGGGAGGATTGGTTCCCCAAGATCAAAACATCGAAATCCGTCAAATTTTGGACGGTTTTTTTTTCTACCACCAAGACATCCTGTTTCCTGGAAAGGAAACGGGGATTCCACCTTTCGTCAATTCTGCCGCCACTCCTCAGGAAAACTGGGCTGTGGAGGCAGTTCAGACTCTTCCACTAGATCTACTCAGGATCAAGCGGCGCATCGCCAAGCTTGTTTCCGCATCTCTGCCCCTTACCGGCATGGACACAGTCTTATGCTGGTTAGAAAGGCGGATTCAGCCACTAGCCAATCATGGTTCCCGGCTTATGTGTGAATACTCGGGAACCAAAGACGCGATGCGGACAACAAACAAATCTTTGTCGGCCAAAGATTTGAGGAAGCGCGTCAATCAGTTGGTCGCAACTCGCGATCAATATGAGGAAAGTAGGCCAATGTACACGGCGACAAACCCAGCCCCAAAGGGGTTATTCATTTTGAGCTTTTGATTCTGCGTTCCTTCCTTGTCGGATATTTATTTTAACTCGGACCTTGTCCTTTTTTGACAGCTTATTGATCTTCCTGAGGAGGATCTTGCATCCGATGCCGAGTTAGACGCCATGCGTGCTAACTTCGCAGGTGGGAGGAAATGCAAGAAGCCTTCTGCCACTCAAGAAGTAATCGACCTTGACGGGGTTCCCGTCGCTACCTCCAGGTTAGACATCCGGGTTTATTCTTTTTCTCGGAATTTCATTCCTTTGTCTCGGAATTCTGATTTCTCAGGAATTTTATTTCTAGCCTGGCTCCAACAACATTGAAGCCAAAAAGGCTGAGAAAACTTAAGTCTGTTGCCCATAGAGGGTCACAAACTTCTCCTGCTGGTGCTCCCGACACTCCTGTCGCAGTTTCGGAGAAGAATGTGGTTTCTAGGGAGGAAGAACCCATGCAGACCAGCCAGCCTTTTGCATCCGAGCCGGACGGGAGGGAAAGGGCAGTACCAGAGATGGGTGGAAACGCCCATCCCGTCTTTCGACAAGGAGTTTAAGGTAAAAGAAGAACCGTTTGATGAACTCGGATATATTCGTTCGTGGGCTACCACGTTCTTCGCACCAGCGCCTCTAATCCGTCCTTGGCCGCAAGGCGGGCTAATTGTAAGGAATAACTTCGTATTTTCACCTCGACAGGTAATCCAAGAAGGCCTCTGCAACGTCGGGATTCTTTTTGCAGACTATGCAAAAGAATTCAATGAAAACCTGGCAAACTTGACCAGGATGAGCCAGGTAATATATCCAGCCCCCAAGTAATTAGTTGAATGTATACTTTCGACTTAATACTTTTTACATTGTTATGCTTGTTTTGAACTAAAGCATTTTTTCTTTCTTTCCCGTGTTTCAGCAAACTACTGAAAACTTCAACGTGGAGGTTTTCAACAAACTTACCATAAAAAATAAGGAGGTTAAAACCCTTCTTAAAATTCTTGAAGATAAGGATGAAGAACCGACATCTACTCAGCATCAGGTGAGTGAACTAGCAGGTATTAAAATTTTCTCTGCTTTCATTCACAATTTTTTCTAAGTATTTTTCCGAGTTTCTAACTCTCCTTTTTACATGCTTTTCAGCTTCTTTGGTGAAAGCCAAACAAGTTGCTGAAGATGCCGACAACGCCGAAAACCTCCGCCGCGAGAACCTGGATCTTCACGAGCTCAATGTGAAGCTGCAGCAGGACCTGGAGGCCAGCCAGCTAGCTGTTGGCATTGCCAAATCTAAGGCCTCCAACCAGGCTGCAAAGGACAAGGCCACCATCCGGGATCTGGAGAATACCTTGAACCAGCGCCTGGAAGAAGGCACCGAGATGGACCGGATTCTCGGTAGGCACTTTGTCATTTACCGGATTTTCCATGTTTCATCTTCTTCTGTTTTTCTAACACTTGTGTGTTTACTAAAACAGGAGATAGCCCCCAGCTTACCCGGATTGAAAAAATCCGGGCTTTCGGGAAGGTATTCACCGCAATGAAGGCTGCGGGAATGTTTGTCGGGGGGTTACCCCCGAGTAGGGTAAAGGCAAGTACTAAGGGCAAGATCAGAAGAGACGTTGGGCAGAGTAGCTAGCTACCCGGTACTCGCTACCCGGTCGACTGCTATTCGGCCGTACACGCTGATGGCCAGGAGAAAGAATCAAGGAAGTTATTCTCCTCCGAGTAGAGGAAGTGGTCCGAGTAGAGATGGCGGTTTCCTACTCGGGCCAGAAGTCAAAGGAGCCGTTCTGACACAGGATCCCGCGTATCCTGGTTCCGTACGGGTGCACTGTTCATATGCAGAGCGCGTGCTTAGCCGCGCCAGGGTGTCAGCAGGCCGGTGCAGGTTAGGGGGCCTACCCTATGGCCGTGACAGTGATAACAGATCAGCTTCTTGGTTTTGCACAACGACTTTCCACACAAGACAAACTAGGAAGCCAAAGCTGTCAGCGAGAAGCTGGAAGTGTGCAGTGTGCACACTATGTCGACATCTGTTTGTACTTTTCCCTCTTGGCTGTATCCGGCTGGGCACCAGTATATAAGGTGCCCTGCCTCCTCCTGTGTGAGGGTCGCGTCTTTAGAGAGAACACCTAGCTTACTCGTTACATAGAGAGAAGGGTGGCCACTCGTCTGTAGGCCAAACTGCATTGTGGCTACTCGGTGAGACACAAATATAAAGAGAGAAAGGCAGGAGTAGGGGTTTTACCTCCACACGAGGGCCCTGAACCTGGGTAGATCTTGTTGTTTGCAGTGCTAGATTCATACCACACGCGGCTACTCGCTGCGTGATCCCTCCCCGAGCACCTCTAGCGTCCATCGACCCCAAACAATTAGCCATCCTATGGCATCTGCCGTGATACCACCACGACAGTTGGCGCCCACCGTGGGGCAACTAGCGGCGCTGGCTGGAGTTCACGTTCGGACGGGATCCATTTCTGCTACTGGGGAGCGCGTGGTCTGTGGCCTTGTCCACAGATTCAGCTCCTTCGACTTCGTCATCGACAACGCCGGCGATTTCGGCGGCAGGGCCATGCCAGAGGGCGGCACGGTGTTCTCCTTCGGCTCGCACCTCGTCTACGTCGCCACCACCATCGTCCGCGAGTACCCCGAGCAGGTGCACGTCGCGGAAGATCCCCCTGCTGTCATCGCTGCACGCGGAAAGCCAACTGGCTGTTCTGCGGACAGCGTGGAAGTGCTGATGACCGGCCCGGCTATCGCTGCTGGGAAGGGCGCAGCCGCATCCGCGGCAGTCGTTGAGGAGCTTGCGGACACGAGCGAGCCCCCGAGAACGCACAAGCCCTACGACGCGCCTCACAACATCCCGGGCTACATCCCTCCTTCCACGACATCGACGATACCGGCATCCGCCGTGCGAGTAGGCATGCCGCCTCCCACCGAGCTCGAGCTCATGACCATGAGGGCGCCGCTCGACCAGCAGGGCCAGGTGCTGCTCGCCGAGCAGCTGGAGCTGGAAAAGGTTAGGCTCGACCTTAACCTGGACCAGAACGAGTACAACAGAGCTCACGTCTTTACGCCTGTAGTGAGGAGGCCTGCCAAGGCAGGGGCTACGCGCCGCAACCTAGGTACCGAGATGGCAGCAGTTGGTGAAACTGCTGGCCAAGCTGCTAGCCAAAACACCGCCACCACCAGACCCAAATACAGCACCCCCGCCAAAACCCTTAGAGCTGCTGAGGCTGTAGCTGCTGAGTTGCCGCATCTCGCTGGCGACGCGCGCGTCAGGCAGCAGGAGAGGCTCAATGAGCTAGTGCTAGAGGCTGCTAGGCAGAACGAGGAGTTCCGGAAAGCCAATCCGGGTGCTGGAGCTTCTCAGGTGGTGCATTCGCATGCGGCTAGATCTAACGATCAGGCCTCATCACCGCATCCCAGCCGTGAGAGGGACTGGAGTGGGCACTCTGGCAGAGACAGGCAGATGCAGGTGTACGACCCCGCTGTCACCGCGAAACAGCACGCTGTGCCGCGACAGTCCGGTCAAAAACACGACACTGCAGGAGCAGGCTATCAAGCCCATAAAGCTCACAGCCAGGCGCGAGATGGAGATCGCCCAGGCCCTTCTCGGCATCAGGCTGCTCAGCCTACTCGGCAGAGACCGCAGCCGCGTGCGATCGCGCCAGCCGCCAACCCGGTGGAGCAACCTGCAGTCGTGCAGGTGGACAGATATGATGATGGCTACTCGGCTATGGGGTTGGCTGGCTATGATATCCTGGATCGCGTGGGTGAGCGTGTGCTGGAGCCTAGTGATGCCAGGCACAAGCTGGACCAGATCAGCCTATCCGCGCAACTCGAGAGCAAGGGGCCGCCTGGCCCAGAATGCTTTGGCCCACGCATCATGACAGAGCCATCTGTGAAGCAGTTCCAGCTCGCTAGGGGGACCAAGTGCTATGACGGCAGCACCAAGCCGGAAGACTGGCTTAATGACTATGTCACAGCCGTACACATCGCAGGCGGCAACCGGAGATGGGCCGTGCGGTACATCCCGCAGATGCTAGAAGGACCAGCAAGAACTTGGCTCAACAACCTGCCCAAGCACAGCATCAACTGCAGACTTGACTTCGCGGAGGGCTTTGTCAGCAACTTCACCAGCACCTACCGGAGGCCGAATAGGCCGCAGCAGCTATCCGCTTGCAGGCAGCGGGAAGAGGAGACGGACCGAGAGTATCTTACTCGGTGGAGTACTCTGAGGAACACCTGCGAAGGTGTGAACGAGGCCCAGGCCATCACTTGGTTTGCGCAGGGCTGCAGGCATGGCAGCATGTTGTGGCAAAGGCTGCAGAGAGAGATGCCGAGTACTCTCGCTGAGACCATCCGGATTGCGGATCAGTACGCACTCGGCGACCCAAGTCAGCCTCTTCTTGATGCTGCTGAGCCGAGAAGGAACTACAACAACAACAGCAACAAGCGTAATGAGTTCCGCAACAAGCGCAGAGGTGACCGGATTGATACCCGGTACAATCGTGAGGAGGTGAATGCTGTGGCTACCGGAGCTGGGAGTAGCCAGAGGCCAAAAACTGCTGGAGCCCAGTACGGGCAGAACCAGAATCAGGGCCAAGGCAACAAGAAGCCGTACGACGCTCCCCGGCAGGGTAGCGGCAACTCGGGTCCTGTTCAGAACTTTGTCTTCAAGGACATGAAGGATGGCCCATGCAGATTCCGTACTCGGCATCCCGCTAGACCCGCCAACCACACTACTCGGCAGTGCAGTTGGTGGGAAGAGATCAAGAATGAGGGCCTGCCTCCTCCTCCTCCTCTGCCAGCTGCGAATACCGCGGTGCAGCCTGCTCGCGCACCGGCTGCCCGGCCTCCAGTTTTCCCGAGAAGAGAGAATGTGAACCAGGTGGCTTTGGGAGCCAACCGCTACTTCAACAATGATGGCTATCGCAACAACAACAACAACAACGACCGCAACCGCAACTACAACAGAGGCAACAACAACAGAGGTAACAACAACAATGGCAACAACGGCGATGGAGGCCGCAACCAGTACCAGGAGCATCACGAGAGCTACATGATCTTCACCTCTGAGCCCGTCGACAAGCAGTCTCAGCACAGGCGTGCCATGGAGGTCAATGCTGTGATCCCTGCTGTTCCTCATGCACTGGTGCAACCAAGAGATCACGTGGTCCAGAGCGGATCATCCTAAGGTGATGCCCAACCCGGGTAGCTACACCTTGGTGGTGGATCCCACCTTCTTGGGTCCTGAGAAGAACGTGAGGTTCAGCAAGGTACTGATCGACAACGGCAGCAGCATCAACATTGTGTACAGAGACACACTTGAGAAGCTCGGTATGGCCGAGAACATGCTGCTACCCAGTAAGACCACTTTCCACGGCATTGTGCCGGGAGTTTCTTGTTCTCCAATTGGCCGAGTGTGGATAGACGTTCTATTCGGCACCAGGGAGAACTGCCGCACAGAGAGCCTGCAGTTCGAGGTGGTTGATCACCAGAGCCCCTATCACGCCCTACTCGGCAGGCCTGCTCTGAGCAAGTTCATGGCCTCCACTCATGCTGCATATTTGAAGATGAAGATCCCTGGCCCCAATGGCGTGATCACCATCTCTGGTGATTACAAGAAGTCTATGGAGTGTGCCTTTGCTGGTTCTCAGTTGGCGGAGTCTATGGTGATTGCTGCCGAGAAGAAGAAGATGTACGAGGTGGTGGCTATGGCGCAGTCCGCGCAGGGTGGTGCGCCTGGCATGCCGAGTTCCCAGCACCGGACGGTGTTCCAGGCATCCCAGGAGACGAAAAAGATCCAGGTCGAACCTGAGTTCCCCGACCGTGTTGCCATCATTGGCTCAGGGTTGGGGGAGAAATAGGAAAGCGAGCTCATCCACTTCCTCCGTGAGAATCGGGACGTGTTCGCCTGGTCCAATGAGGATCTACCAGGTGTCCCGAGGGAGTTGGTTGAGCACTCGCTACATGTGCGTCCTGACGCCAAACTAGTGAAGCAGGCTATGCGCCGCTTCGGAGATGAGAGAAGGAAGGCCATCGGTGATCAGATCACCAAGCTGCTGATAAGCAATTTCATCATGGAGGTGCTGCATCCGGATTGGCTTGCCAACCCGGTCATGGTTGAGAAGAAGAAGGAGGACCCCAAGGCCGCTACCGCATGGCGCATGTGCGTCGACTACACTGGCCTGAACAAGGCCTGCCTCAAGGATCCTTTTCCGCTACCCCGCATCGATCAGGTGATCGATTCCACTGCTGGTTGTGAGTTGTTGTCTTTCATAGATGCCTACTCTGGTTTTCATCAGATAGCTCTCAAACCTGCTGATCAAATAAAGACTGCCTTCATTACCCCGTACGGGGCTTATTGCTATCGTGTCATGTGTTTTGGGTTGCGGAATGCGGGTGCTACTTATCAGAGATGCATGCAGAAATGCTTGCATGATCAACTCAGCAAAAATGTGCAGGTGTACGTAGATGACATTGTCATCAAAACGAATAAAACACATACTCTGCTTAGTGACCTTGAGGAAACTTTTGCCAACTTGCGCAAGTATAAGATGAAGCTGAACCCGAGTAAATGCACCTTTGGCGTCCCGGCTGGCAAGCTACTCGGCTTCTTGGTATCCAGTCGGGGCATTGAGGCCAATCCTTCAAAGATAAAAGCTATTGAGAGCATGTCTTTGCCGAGATCCCTGAAGGATGTGCAAAAATTCACTGGTTGCTTGGCATCTCTAAGTCGTTTCTTGGGCAGAATGGGCGAGAAGGCCCTGCCTTTGTATCAGTTGATGAATAAAAGCGACAAGTTCGTCTGGACACCGCAAGCTGATGTGGCATTCAAAGAGCTGAAGGCAATGCTGGGTAGCGCTCCCATCTTGGCTAGCCCGCTACCCAAGGAGCCAATGCTGCTATATATTGCCGCTACCAACCGGGTAGTCAGCGTGGTGATTGTGGTGGAGCGAGAAGAGGAAGGCAAAAGTGTGTAGCGGCCAGTGTATTATCTCAGTGAGGTGATGTCCAGCTCCAAACAGAACTACCCGCACTACCAAAAGATGACTTACGGCGTGTACCTAGGCGCCAAGAAGCTAAAGCACTATTTCCAAGAACACCCCATCACCGTGGTGAGTTCAGCTCCCATCTCGGATATCATGGGCAACAAGGAAGCAAGTGGCAGAGTAGCGAAGTGGCCAATCGAGTTGGCCGCGTACCCTCCCGCGTATGCGAGAAGAGAAGCCATCAAGTCTCAGATTCTGGCGGAATTTCTTGTGGATTGGGATGAGGTGCAGTATGAGCCTCCTACTCTGGTATCCAACTACTGGAAGATGCACTTTGATGGCTCCAAAATGAAGGAAGGCCTTGGCGTTGGTGTAGTGCTTACCTCACCCAAGCGAGATCAACTCAAATATGTGCTGCAAATCCACTTCAAGGCGTCCAACAATGTTGCAGAGTATGAGGCTGTGGTACATGGCTTGAAGGTAGCAAAGGAAGTTGGTGTGCAGCGCATCATATGCTATGGCGACTCGGATCTGGTTGTGCAGCAAGTTTCTGGTACTTGGGATGCTTTGGATGCCAACATGGCATCATACCGCTTCCTGGTTCAAACCATGACGGGATTCTTTGAAGGCTGCGAGTTCCAACACATCCACCGAGCAGAGAATGAGGCAGCTGATGAGCTGTCCAAGTTGGGGTCTTCTCGGTAGTACATCCCGGCTGGGATTGCCTTGGAGCATTTGAGAAAGCCATCCATCAAGCCATCCCCCAACTCATAATCCATTTTCGTTCCTTCTCTGCCTAATGAAGAAGCAGTTTCCAATGGAGATTGACTGGGAAGGTGCAAAAGAGGACCTGGGGACTGCAGTCTCCATCCCGGGGACTGGCGCCTGCAACCCGGGGACTGCCCCTCCATACTCGGGGACTGCCCCTCCTTACTCGGGGACTGCCCGACTGCCCCTCCATACTCGGGGACTGCCCCTCCTTACTCGGGGACTGCCCCTCTCAACTCGGGGACTGTCGCATTCCTTGAAGAAGTCCTTGCAAACCGTTCGGGGCTGCAGAGAGTCAATCCCAACTCAGAAAAAGATGCAGTGGTGGCTGTTCCGATGGAAGTGGACGAACCAGTGTTTCCCGCACGGGAAACGCCGAGTTGGGCCATGCCCATATTATCCTTTCTAAAGGATGACACCCTCCCATATGATGAGGTTACCGCAAGGCAAATTCAGAGAAGATCCAAGGGCTACACCATCTTCAGAGAAGTGCTGCATAAAAGAAGTCCCACTGGCGTGTTGCAACGCTGTGTGGAACCGGAAGAAGGAAAAGAAATTCTGGTAGAAATACATCAAGGGGAATGCGGGCATCACGCCTCTTCTCGTGCTCTAGTCAAGAAGGCTTTTCGGCATGGCTTCTTCTGGCTCACTGCTTTGAAGCAAGCTGAAGATATCGTGAGGAAGTGCAACGGCTGCCCGAGATTCGCATGTAAGATCCACATGCCTGCTTCCGAGTTGAAAACCATTCCCATTATTGGCCATTTGCAGTTTGGTGCCTGGATATGGTTGGTCCCTTCAAGCCGTCTAGAGGCAACATGACTCACATCTTGGTCATGGTTGATAAATTCACCAAGTGGATTGAAGTGAAGCCTATTCGGAAATGTGATGGAGCCACTGCGGTGAGTTTCCTGAAGGATGTGATCCTGAGATACGGCTATCCGCATAGCATCATCACGGATAATTGCACGAATTTTGCTGAGGGTGCAATGGTGAGGTTTTGCAGAGGTAAGCTCATCCGGCTAGATGTCGCATCCGTAGCGCATCCCGCCTCCAATGGGCAGGTGGAAAGAGCAAATGGCATGGTACTGGCAGGCATAAAGCCAAGGCTGATTGAGCCGCTGCTGAAAACACCAGGGTGTTGGTTAGACGAGTTGCCAGCGGTGTTGTGGAGTTTAAGGACTACCCCTAACCGGTCAACCGGCTACACACCATTCTTCTTGGTTTACGGGGCCGAGGCCGTGTTGCCAATTGACCTAGAGCATGACTCCCCCCGAGTAACCCTCTACACTGAGGCGGAGGCGAGAGAAGCTCGAGAAGATCATGTTGACCTGCTAGAAGAAGCAAGAGAGCTTACTCTGTCACGATCAGCTATTTACCAGTAAAACTTGAGGCGTTATCATAGCCGGAAAGTAAACCCAAGGGTTTTCCGGGAAGGAGACATGGTGCTTAGGCTCGTGCAGCGCACAGCCGGGATGCACAAGCTATCTCCTCCATGGGAAGGGCCATTCATTGTGAGCAAGGCTCTACATAATGATGCCTATTACCTTGTTGACGCACAGCCATCCCAAAAGAACAGGCCAGATAAAGCCGGAGAGGAATCTAAGCGCCCCTGGAATGTAGCTCTACTCCGTCGCTTTCATTCGTGAGCAAAAATGTGTCTGTGCTCTCTTATCCGAGTTAAACATCTACTCTGCAATCTGAAATTGAACTCGGGGACTGCCCTCGTCCAAAATTGTTCTAAGTGTTTCTATTCTGTTTTACCTTTGTCTATTCGGTTGCTCTGCTTAGAATTTCAGAGGTACATCTAGTACTGTGTTTAAACCTAAAAGCCAACTCTTCGACTCTGCTGATGTCTGAAACCCGACTTCATGGCAAGCAAGAGAACAAGCTAGAGGTCAATGAGCACAAGAAAAATGGCTAAGGAAAAGAGGAGTGCAGGAACCGAGTAGAGCGTCCTTTACCACTGTTTTTTGTTAACTTTTTTCGGCTAAGTGGTGGGTAGCGTTACTATGACTGTTTCTCAGTGGCTAAGTATTTCAAACTCCAACTTTGAACTCTTGTGACTCGAATACCAAAAAAGCAAAAAGTTGCAGGTAAGATCTGAGATAAAAAGGAAGAGTGGATGAAAAATGCAACTCGGGGACTCGCATGATAACGCAACCCGGCATCGAGCCGAAGTTGCTCAAATTACTAAGTATAAAATATCAAAATGGAATAAAAACTGAGTAGCAACGGGAAAGATAAATGTTTGATACATATGCACCCGGCATCCCGGGGATCTGATAAGAGTTTTGCAGCATAAGTGTTTCAGGAGTAAACTAGTTGGAAGTAGCAGTATTCTCCAAGTTGGCGTTGGCGGCATCCGCTTCAGGGTTAGCAGCAGCTTGCTCAGAGGTGGCAGTGGCCACCGAGATGGGGTCAGTAGCTGAAGTGGAGGCAGTAGACTGAGTGCGGGGTAGCGCCGCGCCAGAAGACGAGCCCAGCTCGGGAGCCGCAACCTGGGTCACCATCTCGGTGGTGATGGTGGCATCCTGGCTCTCGGTTTCCTCGTCGCTACCCGCGGCAGCCTTGCCCTTCCCCTTCTCGGCACCTGTGTTCTCAAAGAAACCCAAGTCATCCGACTCGGTGTCCTCAGCTTCGTCTTCGTCTTCATCCTCACCCTCGCTTTCCACCTCAGTGTCAGGCTCGGTGAGGCCGTCGATGAAGAGGCCGGTGTCCGCGTAGGAGGCGATCTCGTACGCAACTGCCTTGCGGCAAGTCACGCAGTCGGGATCGGACTCCCACTTCGAGTCCCGGCGCAGCTCAAGGATGGTATTGAGATTCAAGTTTTCATACCAGCTGCAAATGAAGAGGAGTAGCATATCAGCGCCTGCCCGAGCTCCGGACGCACGCCATTTCTTCAACTCGGCTTTGACACCATTGAGCTTCTCGGCGAGCGCGCGGATGGTCGCTGGCGCAGGGTCTTGAGGCCAGAACAGATAGTGCAGCTTGAAGGCTGTGGACACCAAGTCGGTGCCCAAGCCCCTGAGATGCTGGAGTTGTGACTGCAGGCTCATAAGATTGTCTTCAATTGAAGACTTGGTGTCCGTGGGAAGTCCCTTCTCTGCTCGAATCTTTTGCGCCTTAGTCAGGGCAGGTGTGCAAGCCGAGCAGAGGTCAGGGAAGATTTCTGAAAATGCTATCAGAAAGGATTAGAAACGGAGGCAGAGAAGAGATGCAAATCAAGCCAAACAGAAGAAGGAGGAAAAAGGCAAGTACAGAGAAGCGAGAATTTACTGTTAAGTTCGCAGAGAAGCGCTTCCAGCTTTCTCCTCCAAGCCTCCTCGTCCGCAACATGCTTCTCTTCAACTTTCCGAAAGTTGGCCAGCTGGTCCATGAGGTCCACGTTGCTCTTCTTCAGCACCTCGTTTTCCAACTCGAGGGCCCTCTCCTTGGCCTTGGATGCCGCTTTGATTTTTTCCTTCTCGGCGGCCTGGCCTATGGTATCCTGAAGGGCAGCCCTCGATTGGACTTGCAGCGGTTCCAACTCGGTGACGTGTTTGTCCTTGAGCTCTGCTTCTAGGCTCTCCAGTTGCTGCTTCACCTCTGCGGGCTTCAGGCAATCAAGATGCTCCTCACGGAACTTCTTGTACTCTTCTGCGGAGAGAAACAACACGGTGAGCAGAATAGCCACGAAAAAGGAGTAAAACAAACGAGAAGACGGCAACTCACCTTCCAGCTCCTTGATTTTGCTCTCAGCAGAAGCAACGAAGACATGGCAATGTTTGTGTTTACCTGCAGAGTAGAAGGAGTTAGAGCAAAGAGCAAATACGGGCGTAAACACAAAACACATTAACCGAATAGCTAGAAGCTTACTCTCGAGTTCTGAAAGTTGGAGGGCACGATCCAGGGCCGCTTGCTCCGTCTCAGCATCACTCTTGCGTTCTGCTTCCAGGGCCTCAAGGGGCCTCTTGGCGATGGCGTGATTCCAGAGCAGCCGCCGGTAAAGGGTTGTCCTCTTCAAGAGGCTATTCTGTGAAGAAGAAAGAAAAGGAGTTAGACAGTGTTTTCAAGATTTGGCCCGAGAAAACGGCAACTCGATTGAGTACCCGTCTACTCGGCCCGAATCTCGGGGACTGGGTAACGGATAAGGAGAAAATGCAGGATAGAAGAGAAGAAAAGTTGCAACTCGGAACAAGCAAACGAAAATTACAGCGTAGGTCTGTTCGAGGTCTTCGGCAGCTTTGCGGTGAACGAACATCTTCGCGGCCAGTGTGCTCGTGGTGGACGAAATGGTCATGGGATTGTAGCCCATGTCCGCCTTGTTCCAATCAGTGCGCCAATGGTCCAGCGGGCCCAAGGTCAGGCCATTCCAGGTCTTGTTGCCAAGGGTGTCGCTCTCCCACACCACGTCGATGAAGCCTACCTGGTCGATCATCTGCTCGAGCCCCTCGGACTGCACCTCAGTCTCTTGGACCTCGCGCGAGTAGATCGAAAGGGCTTTCTTCTTTTCCGGCAGCTTGGAGTCCACCGCCCAGCTTCTCGCTTCTCGCTCGCGGTCAACTTGATGCCGTGCTGTTTGGACATCTGCACCATGTAGGGAAAATAGCTGGGCACATCTTGAGCGCTAGATCCCGCGCCGGCGCCAGCAGAACTGCCAGAAGCGCCGATGGTAAGCTGCCCAGTCTTCGCGGCAGGCTTCACGGGTAGTTTCGGCGGCGGCATCTTGGCAGCATCCTGCGCAGTGTTGCGCGATGGATTCTTGCGAACTAGGGCATCAGGCTGGATGGCCTGCTTGCCGGCGGCATCCATCTTCTTAGTGCTCTGCTTGGCTGGAGGGCTTGGTGCAGTCTTGGTCTTCTTCGCGGGCCGCGGAGGGCTTGGTGCAGTAGTTGGAGCAGCCTGCTGAGTAGGCGGCACAAAGGGCTGGCTACCCGGCGCAGCGTCCGGCTGCGCTTGGCTCTGCAGGTCGTGCTCCACCGCAGTTGTTTCTACCCGCTGCTCGGCAACGGTATGTGGTCGTACCCAGCCGCGGGGTCATCTTGAACAGCAGCTTCAGTTTCCGGCTGCTCCAGGTTCTCTTCGTGCCGCTCAAGGGCGGCGTGGTCTTGGTACTCGGTATCTTGTTCGGTATTCTCCCCAGCTGAGGCCGCTGGGGGAGAAGAGGGGGTCTCGTCTTGAGCAGCATATTGCGCACTTGGTTCTGCGCGGGCCTGCTGCTCCTGGTCCATGTTTTGGACACCAGCGCCCGTGTCCTCGACGTTGGTGCCTTCTTCTTCTTCCTTCGCGGGAGAGGGGCACGTGTCCTATCCCGTGCTGCTGGCTCATCCTCGTCCTCGCAAAGATCAATAAGCGACTCGAGGTCGATGGCTGATCTTTTCTTGGAGGTGGCGGGAGCCGCAGCAGCATCGGCATTCAAAGGATCGCTGAAGAGAAAAAGAAGTTCAGAAAAGGAGGAGGGGAAGAAGAACACCAAGAAGCAATAACAAGATGTAAATTAGAGGGAAGCTACTTACCCTTTGCGGGTAGGGAGTGGCCTTCTGCTGGAAACCTTCTTCACCTTCTCGGGCTTCTTGGCGTTCTTGGCAGCAGGCTCTTGGGCACCACTACCCGCCCTCTTCCGAGTGGTAGGAGCAGCTACCGCAACCGGATCGACGTCGAGGACGTCCTCGTCTTCCTCGTCCGCATCGGCGTCGTCTGCAGAGTAGAAGAGAAGAAACGGTTGAGAAGCGGAAAGAAAAGTTAGATTGCGCTACCCGCAACTACAGAAGCGAGCTCAGTCACCTTCTTCATCGTCCTCGGACCAATCCCGAATGGACGCATCGACGTGGTGCTTACCCTGCTGTTCGACGTGAGGGACACAGAGGGTGGCCTGGGTGTCATAGGCGGTCTCGTCGTCTTCCTTTCGGTCCTCGCTCCAATTGGCCTCAAAGCGCTCCTCGTTCTCAGCGAGCTGGCGGTCAATGTGCTGGAAATACAAGCAGGAAATACAAATCAATTGAGCAGTATAAAGAATCCTACCCGGTACGGAATGCAAACACAAAGAATATTTGGCTAAGGTGCTCTACTCGACATGGCGTGCAAACACAAAGCACATAAAGCCTAGCGGATACTAGTAAGTGCTCTACTCGACATGGCGTGCAAACACAAAGCATATAAAGCCTAGGAGATACTAGAAAGTGCTCTACTCGGTGCAGCGTGCAAAGACTAAGCATACTAAGTTGGAAAGCCACCTACTTGGTATCATGATGCAGAGATAAAGCATAAAGTGCTAACCTGTTCGATTGGTTTCTCACGGCTATACGGCACGAAGCCGTATTGCCAGGTGTCGGTGAGGCCGGTACTCATGATGGAGCGCGCCCAGACGGCCACATCCGCTGTGCTCGGCTCGAATGTGGTGGTCCTCGTGTAGTCTCTATTGCCTCCCATGTAGCACATGATGTGCGTACGGCGCTGTAGCGGGAGCACTCGCCGAGAAATCCAGCAGGCGATAGGATCGTCGTTTTTTAGCCCCAACTCCTTCGGCTCGGCGAGGCGCTTGTTAATCTGGGAGATATCGCCTTGCAGCGGTGGCTTGTATCCCCAATTCTGCTGAGTGGGCGCCGTGTTCGTCCACTTGGGAATCCCAATTCGGTCCACGATTGGCGCTCCTTCCTCATCAGGAACGTTCTTCACGTAGAAGAAGGACCGCTGCCACTTGCGCACCGAGTCGAGCCCCTTGATGCGCGGGTGATTGGTGGAGCCGCGCTGCAGCATCATCGCGCTTACTGTCTTGGTCATGCTGCGGGCGCTCTCCGTGCTTCCAGGCTTGGGGACGCTCTGCTTCCGGAAGAAGAAGTAGCGCGCCCAGGTGTGCACCGTGGGGCGCACACCCAGGAACGCCTCGCAGACCACGGCGTGGTATGCGAGCATCACCACGGCGTTGGGAGGCAAGTGGTGTGGCTGGAGCCCGAAGCGGTTAAGGAAGGACCTGAAGAAATCGGAGACGGGCAGGCCGAATCCTCGCTTGAAGTGAGCGAGGAAGACGACGAACTCGTCCACTTCCGGTGTGGGAACGAGTTCACCGTCCGGCTGCCTGCCGCGCACGCCGGGAGGAACGCGGCGGGTATTCACCAGCCACTGGCAATCCTCCAGCGTGACCTCGGATCCAGCCCATCCGGCGCGGGCGTCGTCATCACGAGCCATGGAGAGATTGGGTGAGAGAAGTGCTCGAGGTCTCTCCGGCGTCGCGCGGAGCAGCGGCGCGGCAAGATGTGCGGCGGCGGAGTGCTCTGTGGCGGCGGAGAGGCGAGGAGGCAGGAAGTGAATGCGAGCAGGAAAGAGAAGGAGAGGTTACCGAGGGGGTATTTATCCCTCCCCTCGGGTTGCCGTTACTAGTGGAGTTAGTGGGATCAGTTGTGCGCGGAGATCGTGCGACGTGGGATGCGGGCCGGTTAGAAGCGCACACAACGCAGTTTGCGCGCGTAACGGCCGCAATTGATCCCACGTCGAGATCGTGGGCTAATAACTGCAGTTGATGTGACCTAACGGGCCGGTGGGCCCAGGTCTTAGTGATGGGCGCGTGGCCTGTCATATCCCAGGCACCGAGGCGTCGAGGGTGCGAGAGCGTGACACGTGCCCAGTTGCAGTGCGGAAAGATGGATTTGCTCTGCCACGCCGAGATTCTGTTCAAGATTTCATAAAGTCATTTTACTCGGCGACAGAGAATTGAAATGGTTCTATTCAGAAGAGAAGAGACTAAAGCCAGAGTTGAAGGCTACTCGGAGGTTCTACTCAGCATCCTAAGGTTCAAAGGCAAGATTGGTTTTTAAGCTGGCAGAGCCCAGTGAACAAGTTCGCAGGACTTTACCAGATTCGGGGACTAATGTCGGGGGGTTTCCCCCGAGTAGGGTAAAGGCAAGTACTAAGGGCAAGATCAGAAGAGACGTTGGGCAGAGTAGCTGGCTACCCGGTACTCGCTACCCGGTCGACTGCTATTCGGCCATACACGCTGATGGCCAGGAGAAAGAATCAAGAAAGTTATTCTCCTCCGAGTAGAGGAAGTGGTCCGAGTAGAGATGGTGGTTTCCTACTCGGGCCAGAAGTCAAAGGAGCCGTTCTGACACAGGATCCTGCGTATCCTGGGTCCGTACGGGTGCACTGTTCATCTGCAGAGCGCGTGCTTATCCGCGCCAGGGTGTCAGCAGGGCGGTGCATGTTAGGGGGCCTACCCTGTGGCCGTGACAGTGATAACAGATCAGCTTCTTGGTTTTGCACAACGACTTTCCACACAAGACAAACTAGGAAGCCAAAGCTGTCAGCGAGAAGGTGGAAGTGTGCAGTGTGCACACTATGTCGACATCTGTTTGTACTTTTCCCTCTTGGCTGTATCCGGCTGGGCACCAGTATATAAGGTGCCCTGCCTCCTCCTGTGTGAGGGTCGCGTCTTTAGAGAGAACACCTAGCTTACTCGTTACATAGAGAGAAGGGTGGCTACTCGGCTGTAGGCCAAACTGTATTGTGGCTACTCGGTCAGACACAAATATAAAGAGAGAAAGGCAGGAGTAGGGGTTTTACCTCCACACGAGGGCCTGAACCTGGGTATATCTTGTTGTTTGCAGTGCTAGATTCATACCACACGCGGCTACTCGCTGCGTGATCCCTCCCCGAGCATCTCCAGCGTCCATCGACCCCAAACAATTAGCCATCCTATGGCATCTGCCGTGATACCACCACGACAATGTTGCTTGTCAACAGGTACCTTCCCGCCAGGTCTGGGGAGTTGTCAGAAGTTGAAAAACTTTCGGAAGCTATCATGGAGGTGGCGGAATTCAAGGATTCCCTTCTCCGTTCCGCGCCTCGTGGTGGTGCGCGCATGGCTCTTGGGCTTATGCGCATGCACTACCCCACTGCCAAATCTTGGCGTGTGGCGTCCGGCAGCGAAGACGACGACTCGGATGCCTGAAGAAGCTGCCTGGTCCTGGGTAGAGATAGGAAAATAGAAGCATTATTGTTCTTACAATTTAAACCTTATTGTAATGCTTTCTATTCCTTTGTAAAAAAAAGTACTCCTCTTTTGCAGTTATTATTATTAAGTCTTTGCAAGTTTTTCGGATATTTATTCCTATATCTTCTAAGTTCTCTAGTTTATATGTCTTAACTGTCCTTAGTGTTTGAAATGGCTCAATAGTATCTAATCTTCATGCCAAGTGACTGGGTATAACCAATCAGTCGAAACTCGGAAACATGGATCATACTAAAGGCATTTTTACTTACTAGCTCCAGTGACCCAACATAAAAACAATCAGATAATACTTAGAGAAAAAACAAGGAATTTTGAATGAAACTCAGGCACGCAGGCACAATCTGGGTTTCCTTAAGACACCTTAGGCTGAAAATCATTCAGTTTTCTAACTCCAAGCACGCAGGCACAATTCGGGTTAACATTGAGTATTTTGAAAGATCATTGGGAATTAGATAAGGCAAATTTATGCTTTGTACTATAGTAAACATGTAAAAACATAGATGTATGAATTCCGACAACTTTATTTCATGATCTCAAAGATGTTTACATAGAAACTGAACTAAGTGTAGAAGGGACGTAACTGCTGGATGCTCCAGGGTCTTTTGGTCTCCCTAGTTCGTCATCTATCTTTCTCTTTCTTTTGCGATTCGGTCTTTTGGGGTCATCCTCCGTATCCCGAATATCTACAAGATAGTATGATCCATTTTTCATAGCTTTGCTAATGAAAAATGGTCCTTCCCAAACCGGGGCTAACTTGTGCTTCCTTTCTTGCACCAATCTTAGCACCAAGTCACCTTCTTTGAAAGAACGATGCCTTATTTTCCGACTATGGTAACATCGTAATCCTTGCTGATAAATGGCGGATCTTTGAAGCACAAGTTCTCGTTCTTCTTCTAGGAGATCGACGGCATCCTGTCGTGCACTTTCGGCGTCCGAGTCATCGAAAGCTTGCACTCTTGGGCTATCATGGATCATGTCCGTTGGAAGCACTGCTTCTGCACCATAAAACCGAAAAAACGGGGTTTGCCATGTTGACATGTTTGGCGTCGTTCGAATACTCCAAAGCATGGAAGGTAATTCTTCTACCCATGCTCCAGCTGCTCTATGAAGAGGAGATTCGAGTCTTTGGCGTATTCCGTGCAGGATTGAGCTATTCATTCTTTCCACATGTCCATTGGATTGCGGGTGTGCCACAGATGGAAGATCTAGGCGATTCCCGTTTGTCGGCAATATTTTGCCAACTCTCCAATAGAGAAATTTTGTCCTGTTGTCGGTAATTATGCTGTGTGGAACGCTGTATCTCATGACTACGTCAATGATGAAATTCCTGGCAGTTACACCGTCAAGCTTTTTGATGGGTTTTGCCTCCACCCACTTGGTATACTTATCTACTGCAACGAGTAGATGTGTAAGTCCAGCTCTTGCAGTTTTGAATGGTCCCATCATATCTAGCCCCCAGACCGCAAATGGCCATGTTATAGGGATAGTTTTGAGTGGTTGGTGTTGAAACATCGTAGTAGAGTTCATAGACGGGGGTACCATGAGACTACTGATAGAGACGTGGGGGGAACGTGGTAATGACGATCAAGGACACCAAAGTTTACCCAGGTTCGGCACGACGCAACTAGGCGGCGTTCCTACTCCTGCAATCTCACTAAATCAGGGTTGAAGCCAGAAGTATACAAAGTACAATGTGAGTTGGTTTAGCTACTCGACGAGGATAAACTTCTCGACGAGTTGGCTTCTAGCTAATTGCATCTCTCTTTCTTCTCTCCCGTACGTCTTTATATAATAGTTGGGTTAGGGCTTACAGAAAGGGAAACCTAGAAGACTACGGTAAGTTCTAACTTGGAAGGCAAGAATCCGCCTTCTACTCCAAGCAGTACCACGTGGGCTGTGGTCCGGGTTCTTCTAGAATCCGGCTTCCGTGCGTCAGCTTACTGGGCCACCTAATGGACCGTAATCCATTACCATTCAGGCCACCCTGGTAATCCGGCACTTTAGGACACTATCTGATATACCCCTAATTGGTATATATCCGACACTTGGGCTGGCATATTCGTCTGCTTGGCATAACACTGACATCCGGCACATGTATTTACTATGTGTTCGGCATCTGTCTTGGCTGTTAGCCAGAAAAACCATGCATGGAATGGTTTTTTAACTATGCTTTTTGATTGAGCATGATGTCCGCAATCTCCTGCATGGATTACTTGCAATATTTCTCGGCCTTCTTTTGGCGAAATACATCGCTGAAAAATTCCGATAGTTCTGCGTTTATACAGGAAACCATTGATTACCGTGTATCCTTTGCATCAACGTTTTATTTGTCTTTATAAGACCTCGTATGCTCCATCCGGCTACTTCTGATCCACTAAGAAGTTTAAATATGGAATTTTCCAATCCGTGTTAACAAGCAGGACTTCAATTGACTCGGAAATGAGAGGATAATCAACATCTCCCCCTTTTATCGATGGTTCATGCAAATGTTGGACAAACACACCTGGTGGTAGGGTTTTCACACTTTCCGAGCCCATGCGGGCTAATGCATCCGCGTTCCAATTTTCTTCCCTTTTTCTTGAAGTACTTCAAATCCCAGGAAGAAAATAGCAAACTCGTCCACCGTTCTCCGATATTCGGCCATGATGGGGCTTTTAGCGTCCCATGTTTGGTTGAGCTGATGCTGTACAAAGTCTGAGTCACCATAGCATAGGATGCGCTTGACACCTATTTCTTTTGCAATGTGCAAGCCCTGAAGCAAAGCTTCGTATTCTGCCACATTATTGCTGGCGTTGAAGTGTATTTGTAATACATACTCCACAGTATCTCCCTTTGGGGATTTTTGGACTACACCAGCTCCATCGCCTTCCTTCATCTTGGATCCATCAAAGTGCATAACCCAGTATTCCGACTCCGGCATTGGTGTGTTTTACATTGCTTTTGTCCAATCAGCAACGAAATCTGCCAACGCCTGGGATTTCATAGCCGTCCGGGTTTGGGACTAAATGTCGAACGCAGCCAACTCGATGCCCCATTTGGCTACTCGGCACTATTGCGTCCTCATTGTTGATGATACCCCCTAGTGGTGCTTTACATACCACTGTTATGGAATGTCCTTGGAAATAATGATGGAGTTTTCGAGATGCGAAAAACATGCCATATGCCAGCTTTTGATAGTGTGGGTACCTTTGTTTGGACTCGGAAAAAATTCGCTTACATAATACACCGGATGTTGATCTGGTATGCTTTGCTCATCTTTCCGCCTTTCCACAACTATCACTGCGCTAATAACCCTGTTTGTTGCTGTGATATACAGTAACATGGGTTCTTCGTCTTTTGGTGATGCCAAAATTGGAGCTTTCATCAAAGTTTCTTTTAACTGGGTTAATGCTTTGTCCGTCTCTTCTGTCCATACAAATTTGTCGGATTTCTTCAACAACTCGTATAATGGCAGAGCTTTATCTCCTAGCCAGCTTATGAACCTGCTGACGGCAGCTGCAGAAACCGTCAATCTTTGTACAGCTTTTAAGCACGTAGGCTTTGAGATGTTTAAGATTGCCTTGATCTTTTCCGGGTTACTTCTATTCCTCTGTGAGAAAGGATAAAACCCAGAAGTTTTCCTGACGGAACCCCGAATATGCACTTTAATGGATTCAATTTCATTTTGTAAGTGCGCAAATTTTCGAAGGTTTCTCGCAAATCTTCAAGGAGTGTGTCTTTTTCCTTGGAAACGACGGCAATGTCGTCCACGTAAACGTGAACATTTTTGCCAATCTGACTATGCAAACATCGTTGCATTCAACACTGGTAGGTTGCACCTACGTTCTTCAGGCCAAAAGGCATGGTTATGTAATAGTATGTTCCATATGGGGTTATGAAGGAGGTTTTGATCTGGTCTTCTTCCTTCATACTATTTGATGGTACCCGGAATAAGCATCCAAAAAGCATAAAAGCTCAGAGCCAGCAGTGGCATCTATTATTTGATCGATTCGCGGTAACGCAAACCTATCTTTTCGACATAATTTGTTCAGGCCGGTGTAATCTATACACATCCTAAGAACATTACTATCTTTCTTCGGGACTAATACTGGGTTTGCAGACCATTCACTATGTATAACTTCCCGGATAAAATCAGCTGCTAATAGCCGGATAATCTCCTTGCCAATAGCCTTTCGTCTTCTTCCGTCAAATCGACGGAGACCTTGTTTGACGGGTTTAGATCCTAGAATCACCTTGATTTGATGCTCAGCAAGTCCCCTGGGTACACTTGGCATGTCCGCAGGACACCAGGCAAAAATATCCCAGTTCTCACGGAGGAACTTGATGAGCCCGCTTTCCTATTTGTCGGTCATCCCCAGTGGGACGTGACGAACCCCATGAAGTGCTGGAAGCCAGGAGACAAGCTCTACAGCGGCAGCAACGACATCTATTCACAACTCGGGAAAACCTCCAAAAAAACCCAAGCTAGCATTAAATTGCAGCAGGAAGAAATAGAGGAGTACGAAAGAAGGAATACATCTGGCATAAAACCTACAAGATTACTCGGAATCGCAAAGCCAGATGTGCTGCCGCCAAAAGAACGGTTCCAAAACCCTTCTTGGCAAAGGAAAGTAAACGTCACTGATTTCAAGGGCGAACGTGTATACAAAACCGATGCCGAAAACGCGGAGGCCGCATTCGCCATCCTTAACGATGATCTGTACTCCAACGAAGAAAAGCTTCAAGGGGTGTATGCTTTCTTAGGAAAGGCATTGCAACAGCAACAACGAGGGCAGGCAAGATCGGGGAAGTTGCATGACGACTCGGCCCTATGCAAAACCGCCACATGCTCTGCTGGAGCACCCGGACCTGGCGAACCTAGAGATTCTGGCAATTCTAAGGAGAAGAAGGGAGATCCGAGAAAGGACAAGAAAATTCCAGATCATAAGGATGCAGCGTCCAGAACAGGATCCCATCTGCCGAAAGGCGGAAATAATCCCCGTCATCGGGAAGAACAAAAACAGAAAGACGACAAAGCAATGCCGCCTCAGAGACGCCCAACTGAAAAAGGCGGAAGATACGACACTCCTCACACGCGTGAGAGATCATACTCCTCCTAGGAACAAAGAAAGGCCAAGGAGTAGAACTCCACATTATTCCAAAGGACATGACAACAGACGAAATAGGGATAATCCCGGAAAAGCGCATTCGCGCAACAATGGTCCAGAAAGGAGCAGATCCCCTTCTATCCATTCAGCCGGCAGATATTCTGTTCACGCAGATAAGGCGGAGAGAGATAATCTATACTTCGGACCTAAGTGCTTCACTGACAGGATCCGGATAATAACTCTACATTCTGGCTTTACCAAAGTTGGTCCAACAGACCAAAAGTATACCGGCAGTACAAACCCAGATACCTGGCTTTCCGACTGCTATACTCTCATTGTAAAATTCCTCCCCCTAATGTTGCTGGATGGAGCCAGAGATTGGATCAACGGGCTTCCGTCAAGAACCGTGGATAGTTGGGATGATATGGCTAGAGTATTCACTCAGCATTTTCGGGGAGCATAGCAACGCCCCAAGAGCATCAACCAGCTAAACCGCTGCGTCCAGTTTGAAGACGAGCCGTATGTCGACTTTATCTCAAGATGGACAACAATGAAAAACAGTTTCTCTGGAGTAAGTGATGTACAAGCAATGCATGCTTTCATCAATTGTTTAAAACCCGGCCTTGTACCGTTCATGGTTGGTTCAAAGGAGCACAAAGATATCGGATCTATGCTTACCACCGCCAATGAGCACGCATCGGACGAAGAAGGCATCATAGTGAGTGGTGGAAATATTAACGCTTTGGCTCAGGCCAAAAAGATGCCTAATTATGAGAAAAAATCTACTCCAGAAACACAGCCAAAGCCCAAAGAAGTTAATATAGCCTTTGGAAAGGATAATGGTGGAAAATGGAAAGGAAGAAGCACATAACCTATCTCCTACTCAAAGGAAGAGTGGGAAAAGATTAAGTCGGAAAACTGTGTCCACCATTCGCAATTCGGGAAACCTACCCATACCAACGCGCAATGCAGGCTTAATAAGCATATGAAAGGCACTGCAGGATCCGGGAACAAGGGGAAGAACTCCAAGAGGAATTCTCCAAGCAAAAGCCAAAAGATGAAAAAGAAGACAGTGAATCGGACACTGACGAAAAAATCCAAGAACAACAGCGAAAAGGCGAGGCAAAATTACGGAGAGTTGATGGAGAATGTAACCTAACTTTTCTGGCAACTCCCTTAGCAAAACATGCAAAAATAACACTTCGAGAAATAAACGTGGTTGTTCCACCAACCCCCAAATTCTTGAAGTATTCAAATACGCCAATCACCTAGGATCAGTCTGATCATCCCGGAAACATCCTAGAACCCGGCACACAAGCTCTAATTGTAAGTCCTATTGTGCAAAACATGAGGCTAAAAATAGTGCTGATGGATGGAGGATCGAGTATCAACATTATGTACCTGGATACATTGAAGCATCTGCGAATCTCCGAGACCCAGCTCAATCACATCAACATACGTTTCCACGACATTGTTCATGGCAGACAACCACATTCCCTAGGAGCAATTTCCCTAGACGTAACCTTCGGAGAAAAAGAGAACTTCCGACAGGAAAAAATATCTTTTGAGGTGGTGCCGTTCGAAAGTGTATACCATGGAATACTCGGACGTCCAGCTTTTGCCAAATTCATGGCAAGATCATGTTATATTTCTAACAAGCTGAAGATGCTAGGGCCAAAAGGAGGAGTAATCACCATATCGGGAGACTTCAGATGGGCAAACGAGCTGGAAAAAATGAAACGCCCTTTGCGCCGAACAAGTGATAGCAAAGGAGGAATTGACAGAGCTGGCGAAAGAAGTATCGCCGACAGAAATGCCGGCAGGAAAAGAAAGCCGGCAGATAGTTTCAAAGCTTCAAAGAATACAAGACAGATAATCCTAGATCCCAAAGATCCGACAAATTTTTTCGTAGTGGGGACTGGGATGACCGACAAATAGGAAAGCGCGCTCGTCAAGTTCCGCCGTGAGAACTGGGATATTTTTGCCTGGTGTCCTGCGGATATGCCGGGTGTATACAGGGAACTTGCTAAGCACCAACTCAAGGTGATCCTAGGATCAAAACTCGTCAAGCAAGGTCTCCGTCGATTTGATGGAAGAAGACAGAAGGCTATCGACAAGGAAATTATCTGGCTTTTAGCAGCTGATTTTATCCGGAAAGTTATACATACTGATTGGTCTGCGAACCCAGTATTAGTCCCGAAGAAAGACATTATTGTTCTTAGGATGTGTATAGATTACACCGGCTTGAACAAATTGTGTCCAAAAGATAGGTTCGCGTTACCGCGAATCGATCAAATAATAGAAGCCACTACTGGCTCTGAGCTTTTATGCTTTTTGGACGCTTATTCCGGGTATCATCAAATACGTATGAAGGAGGAGGATCAAATCAAAACTTCCTTCATAACCCCGTATGGAACATACTATTACATAACCATGTCTTTTGACTTGAAGAACGCAAGTGCAACATACAAGCGTTGCATGCAACGTAGTTTGCATAGTCAGATTGGAAAAAACATACACGTTTACGTGGACGATATTTCCGTCATTTCCAAGGAAAAGGATACACTCCTTGAAGATCTACAAGAAACTTTTGAAAATTTACGCACTTATAAAATGAAGTGGAATCCATTAAAGTGCGTATTCGGGGTTCCCTCGGGAAAACTTCTGGGTTTTATCGTTTCTCAGAGAGGAATAAAAGTAAACCCGGAAAAGATCAAGGCAATCTTGAACATATCAAAGCCTACGTGCTTAAAAGATGTACAAAGATTGATGGGTTCTGCAGCCGCAGTCAGTAGGTTTATAAGCCGGCTAGGAGACAAAGCTCTGCCATTATACAAATTGTTGAAGAAATCCGACAAATTTGAATGGACATAAGAGACGGACAAAGCAATAACCTAGTTAAAAGAAACCTTGATGAAAGCTCAGATTTTGGCATCACCAAAAGACGAAGAACCCATGTTACTGCATCTTACAGCGACAAACAGGGTTATTAGTGCAGTGATAGTTGTGGAAAGACGAGCAAAGCATATCAGATCAATACCCAGTGTATTATGTCAGCGAAGTATTCTCTGAGTCAAAACAAAGGTATCCACATTATCAAAAGCTGGCATATGGCGTATTTTTCGCATCTAGAAAACTCCGCCATTATTTCAAAGGACATTCCATAACAGTGGTATGTAAAGCACCACTAGGGGATATTATTAACAATACGGACGCAACAGGCCGAGTAGCCAAATGGGGCATCGAGTTAGCTGCATTCGACATTAAGTACCAACCCCAGACGGCAATAAAATCCCAGGTTTTGGCAGATTTCATCGCTGATTAGACAGAAGTAATGGAAAACACACCAATGCCGGAGTCAGAATACTGGGTCATGCATTTTGACGGATCCAAGATGAAGGAAGGCGCTGGAGCTGGTGTAGTGCTAAAATCCCCAAAGCGTGATACTATGGAGTATGTATTACAAATACACTTCAACGCCAGTAATAACGTGGCAGAATACGAAGCTTTACTTCATGGCTTGCATATTGCAAAAGAAATAGGCGTCAAACGCATACTATGCTATGGTGACTTGGATTTGGTACAACATCAGCTAAACCAAACATGGGACGCCAAAAGCCCCATCATGGACGAATATCGGAGAACGGTGGACGAATTTTCCATTTGCTTCCTAGGATTTGAAGTACTTCATATCAAAAGGGAAGAAAACTGGAACGCGGATGCATTAGCCCGCATGGGCTCGGAAAGAGTGAAAACCCTACCACCTGGTGTGTTTTTCCAACATTTGCATGAACCATCGATCAAAGGTGGAGATGTTGATTATCCTCTCGTTTCCCAGGCAATCAAAGTATTGCTCATTAACCCGGATTGGAAAATTCCATATTTAAACTTCTTAGTTGATCAGAAGTTCACGGATGGAGCAGACGAGGTCTTGAAAAGACAGATACAACGTCGATACAGAGGATACACGGTAATTAATGGTTGCCTATATAAACACAGCACTGTCGGAATTTTTCATCGATGTATTTCGCAAGAAGAAGGCCGATAAATCTTGCAAGAAATCCACGTAGGAGATTGCGAACATCATGCTCAATCAAAACTCATAGTCAAAAAAGCATTCCGTGAAGGGTTTTTCTGGCTAACAGCCAAGACAGAAGCCGAACACATAGTAGACATATGTGCCGGATGTCAGTATTACGCCAAGCAGACGAATATGCCTGCCCAAACACTCAAAACTATCCCCATTACATGGCCATTTGCGGTATGGGGGCTAGATATGATGGGACTATTCAAAACTGCAATAGTTGGACTCACACATCTACTTGTTGCGGTAGATAAGTATACCAAGTGGGTGGAGGCGAAACCCATCAAAAAACTTGACGGTGTGACTGCCAGAAATTTCATCATTGACGTAGTCATGAGATACGGCGTTCCACACAGTATAATCACCGACAACGGGACAAATTTCTCCATTGGAGAGTTGGCAAAATATTGCCGACAAACGGGAATACGCCTAGATCTTGCATCTGTGCTCACCCACAATCCAATGGGCAGGTTGAAAGAATGAATAGCTCAATCCGCAAGGGAATACGCAAAGACTCGAATCTCCTCTTCATAGAGAAGCTGGAGCATGGGTAGAGGAATTACCTTCCGTGCTTTAGAGTAATCGAACAACACCAAACAGATCAACAGGACAAACCCCGTTTTTCTTGGTTTATGACGCAGAAGCAGTGCTTCCAACGGACATGCTCCATGATAGCCCAAGAGTGCAGGCTTACGATGACTCGGATGCCGAAAACGCACGTCAGCAAGCCGTCAATATTTTAGAAGATGAACGAGACCTTGTGCTTCAAAGATCTGCCACTTATCAGCAAGGATTGCAACGCTACCATAATCGTAAAATTAGACACCGTTCTTTCAAAAGAAGGTGACTTAGTGCTAAGATTTGTGCAGGAAAGGAAGAACAAGTTAGCCCCAGTCTGGGAGGGACCATTTGTCATTAGCAAGGCTATGAAAAATGGATCTTATTATCTTGTAGATATTCGGGATACGGAGGATGATCCCAAAAGTCCGAATCGCGAAAGGAAGAGAAAGATAAATGTCGAACTAGGAGAGACAAAGAGACCCTGGAGCATCCAACAGTTACGTCCTTTCTACACTTAGTTCAATTTCTACGTAAACATCTTTGAGATCATGAAATAAAGTTGTCGGAATTCATGCATTTATGTTTTACATGGTATCTTAGTAAAAGGCATAAAGCCCGTCTTATCTATTTCCCAATGATCTTTCAAAATACTCAATGTTAACCCGAATTGTGCCTGCATGCTCGGAGTTATAAAACTGAATGTTTTGCAGCCTAAAGAGGCTTAAGGAAACCCAGATTGTGCCTGCGTGCCTGAGTTTCATATAATTTCAAAATTCCTTATTTTTCCTAAGTACGATGCATGTTTCCGAGTTTTGACTGATCGGTTAAACACAGTCACTTGGCGTGAAGATTAAGTACTATTGAGCCATTTCAAACACTAAGGACAGTTAAAACATATAAACCAGAGAACTTAGAATGCAATGGAATTAAAACCCGGAAAAAACTTGCAAAGATTTATAATTTAACTGCAAAAGCGGGATAACTTGTTTATACAAAAGATAGATAGCATTACAATAATGTTACATTTGAGAGAATGGTAATGCTTCTATTTTTCCTGCCATCTACCCAGGATTTCAAGCAGCTTCTTCGGGATCCGAGTATTCATCTTCGCTGCTGGAATCCTCAGGAGTTGTCGGAACTTCCTCCTCGGGGTAGAAGGTGGAGATGTTCACCATCTGTGTTATCTTGGTAGCATGGCCTTTGACAAAGTCGAAGATGCGTGTACCCTTGAGGGATACCTGACGCCACGCGCCAAGGCTTGGCGGTGGTATAATGCATACGCATGAGCCTAAGGGCCATGCGCACACCACCGCGAGCCGCGGAGCGAAACCAGCATTCCTTCCGGTTCGCCACCTCCTCGGTCGCCTCCGGAAGTTTGCTAACCTCCGAGAGTTCCCCTGCTTTGTCGGGAATGTACTTATTGATAAGTAACATTCCCGCAGATTTCAGCGTGGTGAAGATCTTCTCGAAAGCCCAGATTTTTTCGATCCGGGTAAGTGAGGGGCTACCTTCTTTTTAAATCAACAAAAGAAAATTAGAAAAAACAGAAGAGGGAAAAGGAAAAAATGCCGGTAAAAGTGTAAAAAGCTTACCGAGAATCATGTCCATCTCCGTGCCTTCTTCGAGGCGCTGGTTTAGGGCATTTTCTAGGTCCAGGATGGTGGCCTTGTCCTTCTCGGCCTGGCTCGAAGCCGTGGACTCGGCAATTCCGATAGCCAGTTGGCTGGCCTCCAGGTCCTTTTGGAGCCTCACATTGATCTTGTGAAGACCCATATGTTTTCCTTGCGGAGGTTCTCGACAATGCTGGCATCTTCACCTATTTGTTTGGCTTTTGCCAAAGAAGCTAAAAAGCAAGTAAAATGAAGAGTTAAAACTCGGAAAATGACTTAGAAAAAATCTTAACAAAAGAAGTGATAAATTTACCTACTGATTCATCTAGTTTTTGCTGAACGGAGGCCAGGTCCGAGTCCTTCTCTTCAAGAATGTTAAGGAGATTTTCACCTCCTTATTCTTGATGGTAAGTTTCCTGAAAACTTCCATGTTGATGTTTTCAGCAGTTTGCTGAAACATGGAAAAGAGACACAACGTTTAAGTCAAAAAACAAGCAAGGTCATGATAAAAGCATTAAGTCAAAAATGAAGACATTTGGCAAAATGCTTGGGGGCTAGAGATATTACCTGGCTCATTCTTTAGAGACTCGTCAAATTCTCGTTGAATTCCTTTGCATACTCGGCAAAGATAATTCCAACATGGCAAAGGCCATATTGGCTAATCTGTCGAGGCGAGAACACGAAGTTATTCCTAACAATAAGTCCGCCTTGCAGTCAAGGACGGATTAAAGGTGCTGGAGCAAAGAACTTTGTCGCCCATGGATAAATATATCCATGTTCGTCAACGTGTTCTTATTGTTTTACCTTGAATTGCGAGTCATAGTTGGGAACTGGCTCTTTCTTTGGAATATTGGAAGGACCCCCAACTTCCGTCTCCACCTCCCTTTCCCTCGCATCCGTCTCCGGTGCAATGGGCTGGCTGGTCTGCAAGGGATCCTCTACCCTGGCAGTTAGGTTTTCTTCTTCAGCTACAGCCGGAGTGTCGGGTGCAGCAGCAGGAGAAGGCTGTGTTCCTCTCCTAGCAATAGAATTTAGCTTCTTCCGACTCTTTGGCTTCAAAGTTGTTGGAACCAGGCTAGAAAGAAAAAAGCCGAGAAATGAGAATTCCGAGAAAGAAATTAAGTTTCTAAAATAAAAAGCTGAGAAAAGAAAAACCCGGGTTGTTTACTTGGAAGTTGCGACGGGAACTCCGTCAAGGTCAATCACCTCCTTAGTAGCGGAAGGCTTCTTGCGCTTCCATCCGCCTGCAAAGTTAGCACGCATTGCGTCCAATTCGGTGTTGGTGGCAAGATCCTCCACAGGATGATCGACAAGCTATCAAAAAAGACAAAGTCCGGATTAGAAAAAACATCCGAGAAAAGAGAAACCCAAAAATGCTAGAATCATACCTTTGGAACCGGGTTTGCTGCCGTATACATTGGCCAGCTTTCCTCATACTGGTCATGTCGTGGGATAATCACGGCAGACGTTACCTGGGGTAACTTACTTTGGGGCAAATCAACTCTGGTGTTTGGGAGAGGGTTTAGCTCAGGGGAAATCATGTTGTCAGGCGATCTGGTAGCTCGGGCTGCAATGTCGTCGAGTCTCCGATCTAGGGTTACAACTATTAGCTCTCGTACCACAAGAATACTCGAATATAGGATAAAAACTCTTCTGGTCTCTCTGTCCCAGGAGCCGGTTTATAGATTTCCCGGCTCTCTGGCTTCCTATACAATACATACCCGGAATCCTGCCCGGAAACCGTACACAACCCTAAGTTTCCTAATCGTGACCCCCAAGGTACGGGTTACAAGACCTACGTTCCCCCTTGGGCCTTCTAGAAACTCCTCCTCCTTGGGCCGGGTCTTGTGCGATTCCCTTCGGGTCGGGTTTCACCTGGGCATGAGCCTACCGGGTTACCATCCCCCCATCAGTAGTCCCCAGAATAGCTTGGGCTTCTCGGGATCAACCACGAAGCGCATGCTATTCCCTGCAAAACAATAAACATTCAAATTCATAATATACCGGGTTATAGTGCTTTAATCATAGCTAGGCCTGCTCTTTGGGCGGTCCATATAATAACCCGGTTTTCTTTTTCAAGTCAGGGCATCATTTCCTGGGTCAACACTCCAAAGAAACGTAATAAGACCCGGCATTTGTATCGCTATCAGTTAATCCGAATAATACGCCCAAAATCCATCTCAATCTTTATCCGGATATCTAGCAACGAATACCTTGATACCTATCCCCAAATATCCGGGCCGGGTCAATCTACACCGGAAAATTTTCACTTGCCGCCCAAACCTAGGTTTTTCCCCCGCGCCTATAAATAGGCCCCAGGGGTCAACCCTAGATCCAATCGCCATTTCTTCTTCTCCCTCTTCCTTTCACTCCACATCCGCGCCCACGAACCACAACTGAGCTCGCGCCCGCCAAAGCTGCGCCAGCACCCGCCGGGTCGCCGCCGGTCGCCGCTCGCAATCACGCCTCCATCCGCGCCGCCGGAGATCTCGAAGCAGACCGCCACCGCCAGCGAATCGCCGCCGCCGCGCATCTCCACCAGCAATCCATCCCGGTAAGTTTCTTCATCCGCTAGATCTAGATTTCTCCTTGCCTCAATCTCGCACTAATATTTTGGATTGAATCTCACTCCATAGTCATCCGCTATTTCTCCATTTAGCTAGGCACACCCTCGCAATTTCCAATCTCGTATTTTTCCACAACTTGCTCTTAGCCAGATCTATTTTCCATATCCCTCGCAAATACTTAGCCGGTTTACCTTTCCCTTTCCTGTTGCATCAAATAGTCGCACTCTTTAAATTTCTCGGCCTTCACTTACTCGCATTTTACCTTCATTTAGATCTACATTCCATGGCTCCCAAGGCTAGCGCTAAGCTGAAGGGAAAAAACCCGACTGGGAAGCAAAAGCCGGGTCAGTTGATTTCCGCCAATTGGGCGAAATCGAATGTCACCAAAGCCAAACTCGGCGAGCTAGCTGAGTCTGGTATCCTGCCTGCTCAGCCGGAAATCCACTGGAGGACACCCGGCGAGGAGACCCGTTCTTCACCAGGCCCGGATGAAGTAGTTGCCTTCGTCGAGCACGTGATCCGGGGTTTCCGCCCCCGGGTCACCCTTTCTTCCGGGATCTCCTATATCATTACAAGCTCCGGGTATTTGATATCGGCCCAAACTCCATGCTAAATATCTGTCACTTCATAGTCCTCTATGAGGCTTATTTATGCATTCCTCCAAACATGGCTTTATTCTTAGAACTATTCCAATGCAAACCCTGCCGGGAGAGCACGGACGGGGCCCTCCTGGTTTGTGGGGGGGTCTCGATTCAGAGACGTAAAAACTCTCTGATGCCGACTCCCAGCCTTCACTCTCATGTGAAGCACTGGCAGAAAACATTTCTCTATTGCCGAGACACATCTTTACCCGGCGAAAAGCGTTTGCCGGGTTTCTCTGACGATATTCTTTCTCTATCTAAAAATCTAAACTCGTTTGCACCCGAGGCCGATAGGCAATCTATCCAGCCTCTTCTCCACAAGCTTGCTGTGCTTTCGGCCCAAGGTCTCATTGGGCTTAACCTGATAAAAACCTGGGCCAGCTGCCGGATCCATCCAAACAGCATCCGGCCCAAGCTCATGTGCGATTACTCCGGGCACGTCACCGACTCTCTCCGATACTCGGAGAAAACCTATCCGGCCGCGGACATAAATAAAACCATGAAGAACTTCTTGGGGGAAAAGCTTGACGTCATCAAGAGCATATCCGGGCTTAGCCCCTTTACTCGCTCTAATTCGGCTCCTCCAGTAAGAACCGGCTAACACCCCTTTATCCGACTGATACTTCTTATGTATAGATACTAACTTTTATCTCTGTGTTTCTTACTCAGGAAACTGACGCATTCTGGAAGATTGTCACCCCTCCCCCCTCTGAAAACTCGGAGGAAGACGAGGAGCCGGCTGACAGCGATGAAGGTAAATCCGGGTCTTCTTTTTATTCTTACTTTGTTAACTTGTTAGACCAAAAAAATTCCTCTTCTGACAATGCTCCTTGTTCACCAGAGCTAGAGGACAAGGACGACACTCAGTCGGAAGAAAGCAAGGCTGAGCCGGAGGCTGAGGTTGGGTCCAAAGGGAAGACCACGAGAGTTGTTTTCAAGGTGCCCTATTCTTCCATGACCTCCAAGCCATACTCCTACGCCAATATGTGCGAACTTAACAAACATCTAACCAATTCATCATCTCTGATGGAATCAACTCCGGCCAAACGACGGGCAACCCGGACATCTCCGGGTGACGATCCCGTTCACCCGGGTATCCCTATGTCACCCGCTCGCCGAGCCGGTACTCCCCCAACTTATAAATCCCATATACCTCGAAAATTTCCATCTCCAAATCATCCCTTAGCCGGACAACTCCGGGTCTCACTTTTTGATTCTTTATCAGCATCTTCCGGGTCCAGCAACGATCTCCCAGCCGATTTCGTCGTGGATACCGGGTAACACACTTCCCTTATTAACCAATATACCTTTGTTTTCCTTGTCTTCCGTCTATTACTTACTAAATTTTTCCTTTTCTTTCTCAGAGCCAAGGTTACACTTAGTGACCCGTAGGATATGCACATCGATAAACCGGCCATGGAAGACCCGGAGAACATTGTGGAGCCCGCAGCTGGCGGTGAAGAAGAAGAAAAGTTGGATGACCCTGTTGACCAAGAGGCCGAGTTTCCCCTACCAACGCATCAGTTGGCTGACGCTGATGTCGAGTTTCTGGGAACACAGAGGGGTGCCCCTGCTCCCAACACCCAGGCAACCAGAGTCGACTCGCTGAAGCAGGAAAGGACACCGCCACCGGGTAACCAGAACCCTAGCTCCTCCAGGCCAAATCTGAGTTGCCTTGACTTTGAAGGGATGCTAGATGAACTTTTTTCTCTAAAAACCAATGAAAGAGATATTCTCGAATCCCTAGCAGCTGAGCATCAGGTAACTCTACCGATATTATTTGCGTACTCATCTAGTCCCCAAGTTCCGGGTGAACTATTCATAGTTTACTCGATACTTATATAACCTTCCATACTCGGTTTTTACGCTGCAACCGACTAATATCTCCTTGTCTATTTTTCAGGCTTATGTGACCCGGTCGGAGGAGATGTTGGCGAAAACCAACGAACTCCTCTGAGTTCAGACCAAACTTCGAGAGGAGCTGGAGGTCAAGGTGAAGGACCTTTCCAAGGATTGCAAGAAATACAAGAAAAAGCTCCACCATGTTGAGAATTTACTGAAGAAATTATCGACGTCTGTTGCCGATACATACAACTCCATAATTGGTAAAGGAACTTAACTTCCTGACTAAGACTCGTTTTTCTCATTTGATAAGGACTATAACCCGGACCTTACCACTTTACTTTTCCTTTTATTCTGCAGGTCCGGGTGACAAAGTTGATGATGAAGATGATATAGATAAATTGAAGACCTTGAAGGCGGTTATCCGGCAATGCGGGAACCAAGTGGACCCTTGAAGCCATAAGGTGGCCTGGTGGTTATGGCGGTGTATCCCAAATGCTCGATGCGTGCTCAACGGTCCCTGCTTGGATCGACCACTTGAAGCGCTCGGCGTGTCGGGTTGGGGTGACCCGTGGCCTTGCGTTGGCCAAAGCCTACTTTCCTAAGCTTGATCCGGCAACGCTGGTGAATGGGTTCCCCGAATTCAGCACAAACGGCTCTCGATTCTCGGCAAAGGACTACAAGGCTATCCATACTCAGATACGTCACTTGGCAAGCTTGATAGCCGATAAACTTGACTTGAGCAAGCTTACCCCTTCGTACAACACTGAAGATAAGCCGTTACCTTCTGATTTTCCGGCTCCCTTTGATATGCTAGCCCGGTGGAAGGAGGAAGTTGCCAAGAGGAAGGCCGAGGCCGGCTCCGTGCCAGCGTCATCCACTCCAGTCATCCCTCCTCCAGCTCGCGCTGATACAGTGGTTGATCCGGATACGGAGGCAGGGAAGGCTACAGAAGAAAACACTAAAGACCCGGCTACCAAGACTGCTGCTGAAGACTCGGCTATGAATGCCGAGTAAAGTTTGTCCACAAACACTCATTCGGCCAATAGGCATGGTTGTAATATGCCTGATACAATTATTTGTTTAATAGTGCGCCTGTGCACTTTTGATACTATTTCCTCGGTTTGTAACACGCTTAAACTTTAATTGCTTTGATGGCCCTTTTGGCCATTCACCTTGATATGCTTTCTCCAGTCTTAAGCTTTTTGCCGCTTTTCTGATCTTTCCTCTTTTTCCGCATCTATGAGACTCAGTTTCCGGGTCTCAGGATTTTTGACTGATTAAATTTTTGCTTCTCAAGTCCCCAAGACTCGGATTTTTGGGTTTCAAGCTTGATAGCTAAACAGTTTGTTGCTTTTCTCAAATTCCCAAGTCCCCAAGACCCAAATTTCCGAGTCTAGGGATTTGTGGTTTTTAAGAAAGAGCTGCCTGTTTTTGCCATGGCCCAAAGTATATAGCTACCCATATAAATTTTGAAGCTATGCTTAATACATTGTGAGTTTCCGGCTGTAGCCTTTTACTTCGCATAGCTTGTGGTTTGGATGACCCTTTTGATCCTCTTTGTTGTAAGCTGGCTTTCGCGTGGATATTCAGTGTTGCTATAACTGTATAAAAACAGGGTCAGGCAAGTCCCAGTGGGCATCATGACTGATTGTGATTATACGTTAGCAAGACACGCCACATTATTGCGAGTCACATCAAGCTTAAACAGGAGAAATCAAGAAAGATTGGCTCTATTGTCCGGTTATAAGATTGTAACCGTACTTATTGCAAGTAATCGGTCCTCATAACTTAATGGCATCGTGGCCGGCTCTTGAGATTATAGCTGTGCTATTCAAGCAATCACCCCCAAGACCTATATATGCAATCTATGAAATTTTAAACCTAGTGCGTTATAACTAAACAATAAATACTTACCTGATATGAAACAAAGTAAACAGAAAAATTAAGAACAAACTAACAGAAAATAAAAAAGAAACAATATCATACTTTAACCATCTCTTTATTGATATGAGAAAAGTTAGGTCAGCAAGTCGCCTCATTAAAAACCCTCCAGTCCCCTTAGGTACCCTGGATAGGAAAAGAGTGCGTCTGAAACCTGCTGCGTGTTACATCGTGCAATTCAACTTGTTAACCTAGCCTATGCTAAGTGTAGTAGGGACGTAGCTGAGCTACGTTCTATGGTCTTTCCCGCTCTTGGATGAAGTGGTATGGGTGGTGTCATTGATAGTATCCGACTCTTCCCTTGCATCTATTAAGTAGTATGATCCATTGTGCAAATTCCGGCTTATGACGAACGGGCCTTCCCATGGTGGAGATAACTTGTGATTTCCTTCCTTTGACTGTACTAGGCGTAATACCAGGTCTCCTTCCTGGAAGACCCGGATTTTGACTCGCCGACTGTGGTATCGCCTCAAATCCTGTTGATATATAGCTGATCTCTCCAAAGCTTGCTCCATGTGCTCTTCTAACACTACTAGGGAAAAGCTTACCCGTGACGCACCATTTTGCTTATCCGTGACGCACCTGGTCGCGTCACGGCTATCACGCCGCGCCTATGGGTTTAGCCGTGACGCACCGAGCAGGTGCGCCGCGCCTATTTATACCCGTGACGCACGGGCACGGTGCGCCGCGGCTATTGCGTGGCGCGTCACGCCTAACTCCGAAGGTGCGCCACGGCTAGTAATTTAGGTGCGTCACGGCTATTCTATGCTGTATTTTTTTAAAAAGGCAGTACCGTATTTATACAGGTATATACAGCTCAAATACAGAAGAATGTCAGTACACAAAATACAGAAGAATATCAATAGCTCAAACACAGGTATGCAATTGATAGAATAAATTTTCATAGCAGAAATATTACATAGTCTAGAAAACAAACATATATACTACTAATAAATCCAGGAGTTAGTCTCGAAAACAACCATATTACATATTTTCGATCATCACCACATAATCTATCTAGCGGGCGCGGATGTAGTCCATGACCATCATCATGTCCAAGTTGGCGATGTCACTATCCCTCATGGTGATCAGAATAGCTCGGCCAACCTCCATACCACCTCTTGCGGAATGGAACTGCCTCCATGCTTGAGAGTTGAGGATGACCCGACCATCAGCGTTATCCCTGGTGATCGGAACTACGGTGACAGGTCCTGATTCTCCACGGCGTACTCCAATGGTACCCATATGCTCCATGCCAGCACTGTCCGCTACCGCCAAAGGTATTTTCTACAACACACAATTCCAAGAAAGAATAAAAGCACAATGTCAAATACCGGATAAGAAAGTGTTAAGAACATAAGCAACTATACGAATAAGAAAGTGTTAAGAAACATACCATGACATGTCCATTGGAGATGTTAGTGTTGGTGATGCGATGCACGAAAGGGGACCCGATGTAGCTATCTATCTGGGCAAGTTTCTGAAGGACACGGTCCTTCTCAAACTCGCTAAGATTCGCTCTTTGAGCAACCACCACATGTTTCCATGGGTCCTCCTCGTACTATCTTTGCTCCTAGCTACCTAAATAGACCACAAGAAAGTTTGCGGTGCCAATAGACCACAAGAAAGTTAAATAATTGGCAAATAATGGTCTTATAAGCACGACTCTTCCAAACTTTATTGGAAGTCAGCAAATACATAATTGATAATGTTTAGCAGAACCATGGAAATATATGTAGCACCTTTGTTGCACATCCTAAACCGGCTTTCTAGTAACATAGGTAGGCATGATGATTATGCACAATCCAGCGACCGACCGAGGATTTCATCACCTCTTGGAAAAAAGAAAAAAATGTAAACATGTTATTTATCTGTATATCAAAGCTGCCTAATTACATCCTTCCCAGTGTACAAAATGACCAAATCACAAGACATATAGGATGTTTCAGTTCACAGCTAAAGGCATTCAATTCTCTTTTATAACAAAGGATTGCAGCTTTGTAAAAGCTGAAATGAGTATATTTTTTTTCCTTTATGTAACCAGGAACAACTTAGGGCTGAACCTAGACATCAAACTCATATTCGAATAAATTGATTCACTTTTCCTCCCATGCTAAAGAATCTACATCAATCTACTATGAAAAAAAACATACCCAAGCTACATGTCAAACTGAGACCAAAGAGGCGGGCCTATATGATTACCCAATGGCAGCCAATATACTACTCCAGCGACACTTTGAATGTCTTAAAACGAATGGGGAAAGTACAATTGTTTTTTACATTTGTTGCAACAAAGTAACTGTATGCTCAACCCAAGGAAATTTCATTTTGGCAATGTTATTCCATATTTCTTTTGATTTCATAAGCACCAGCGGCATAGACATTATGTCAACTCAAATACCAAGAGAATTATGACCGATATAGGCTCTCCAAATAGCATTGTTTTAGGAGAAATAGAAATATTATTTAGCATCCACTAAGACTAATAAGTTTGACCAAACTTGCCGTGAATCAATATCATAAAAAGACCCCCACTTTTACCTTGCAAACCAGATGCAAGTGAATGTGCCTATTTCTTGCATGATCGCAGATGAAAACAGAAAAATAGGTAAAGAAGAAAAAACATATTTTACACCTAAATGCAGCTCCATATGGCGAAATTGTTTGCCCTCGAATGTTCGTGCTTATAAGACCATTATTGGCCAATTATTTAACAATCTGCTTATCGTGTTGAACGATAAATTCTGTGATAAATTGGCAGCTTCAAACTGCGTGGAGAGGGAGCTGAACATTACATAATCTGGCGGCTTTTGTAAACAAACGAACCCACTTTAGGTTTATGTACAGAGCAATCTATGAGAAACGAGATACTTGAGAGGACACGCCTTCGTGGGTGGTCACCAGGTGATCGTTTTGTAGAATCCCGAGCGCATCGCCAGATCCACGCGCACCTAGGGGGCGGGATCGAGGAGAAGGGGAGGGAGAGGACTAGGGGGCGGCGCACCTTTGTTCGTCGGGCTTCGAGGTCGATGGAGACGGGACGACGACGGCGCAGTGGTCGACGGCAGTGACCTGGTCCTGCGCCTGCTCCTCCTCCTCCTAGGTCGATGCAGAGGCGAGGTGGTGGCGGCGACTAGAGGGAGGGCAGAGGCGTGGATGTGGATCGAAGAGGAAGAAGGAGAGGACGGGCCAGTCCTAGTATAGGCGAAAGGATAGCCGTGACGCACCAATGGAAGGTGCGCCGCGGGTATCTAACATAGCCGTGACGCACCGCTGGGTTGGTGCGTCGCGGGTATGCCTCGGAGGCTCGCCACCCCGGCCCCACACATAGGCGCGACGTGCCTTCCATTTGGTGCGCCGCGGCTATGCCTTTAGGCGCGACGCGCAGAAACGTGGTGCGCCGCGGGTAATAGGCGTGACGCGCCAAATGTGATGTGCGTCACGGGTATCATCACTCCTATAGCCATTTTCCTAGCAGTGTAACATGTCCACGGCATCCTGCCGGGTCTTCTCGTTTTCCACCTGAACATAAGCCGCCACTCGGGGCGAGTCATGAATAATATCACTCGGAAGGACTGCCTCTGCACCATAAACCATAAAAAATGGGGTCATCTGGGTAGATCTGTTAGGTGTAGTGTTAATTCCCCAAACCACTGATGGTAACTCCTCAACCCACGCTCCAGCAGCTCCGAGGCACGGGACTCGTAGCCAAGGTTTCAACCCACGAAGCAACTCCTGATTGTCCCTCTCCACCTGTCCATTAGCTTGTGGATGGGCTACCGAGGCTACGTCAAGGAGGATGCCATTGTTTCCACAAAACTTCTCCATCTCTCCTAAGGAAATGTTGGTTCCGTTGTCTGTTATTATGCTATGAGGGTATCCAAACCGATAGATGATCCTTTTCAGGAACTTGACTGCTGTGACTGCTTCACAATTGGTGACTGGCATAACTTCAACCCACTTTGTAAACTTATCAATAGCCACTAAAAGATGAGTTTTGCAAGGCGACATGTGAAAGGGGCCCACCATATCCATACCCCAAACTGCAAACGGCCAGGTCAGCGGGATTGTTCGCAACTCCATAGCCGGCACATGGGTTTGGCGAGCATACCTTTGACATCCATCACACCTTGCCACCAAGCGCTCCGCGTCCGCCAAAGCCGTGAGCCAGAAGAAGCCGTGTCGATATGCTTTAGCCACAAGGGATCTTGTGGATGCATGATGCCCACAATCACCTTCATGGATCTCCCTCAAAATCTGTCGGCCCTCCTCTGGTGTTACACAGCGCAAAAAGACTCCTGCAGCACTTCTCTTATACAACTCGCCATTGATGATAGAATAACCCTTTGCTCGTCTCAAGATTTGCCTGGCTAAAACTTCCTGTGGTGGTAACTCGCCCCGTGACAGGTAGGCCAGAAACGGCTCCGTCCACTCGGGAATAGCGTGTACTGCGGCCACAAGCTCCAAATCCGGGTCTTGGTTGGCCACCTCTTCTTCAGACTCGGTTTTGACGGAAGGCCGCCATAACTCGTCCAGAAAAACGTTAGGCAGGACCGGCTCTCGGCGCGAACCGAGTCTTGCGAGCGCATCTGCTGCCTCGTTCTTTCGCCTATCAATGTGTTCCACCTCATACCCGGAAAAAGACCCGGCCACCCTGTCTACCTCTCTGCGATATGCTGCCATTGTTGCATCCTTTCTATCCCAGGTTCCAGAGACCTGCTGTACCACAAGATCCGAGTCTCCATAGCACCTTATTCGCCTGATATTCATCTCCTTTGCTACTCGCAGTCCGTGTAATAGGGCCTCATACTCGGCCACATTGTTGGAGCAATCAAAGTGAATTTGCAACACATAACTCAACTTATCTCCTTTTGGTGATGTAAGTACCACCCCAGCTCCTGATCCCTCGTATTGCTTGGAACCATCAAAGTGCATTACCCAAGACTTGGAACTTGGCATCATTGTAGGCATGCTTGTGTGAGTCCAATCATTGATAAAATCAGCTAAAGCCTGGGACTTGATTGCAGACCGAGGCTTGTAGTTGATGTGATAATCTCCCATCTCAATGGCCCACTTGGCTATTCTACCTGTCGCATCTGAATTTCTGATAATATCTGCCATGGGTATAGATCTAATCACCGTTATGGGGTGTTCCTGAAAGTACGGCTTCAATTTCCGGCTGGCCATGAAGACCCCAAAAACTAGCTTTTGCCAATGCGGGTAACGCTGCTTTGCTTCCGATAAGACCTCACTCACATAGTAAACCGGCCTTTGTACCGGATGATCCTTTCCATCCTCCTTGCACTCAACCACAACCACTGCGCTAACCGCCCGAGGCCAGGCCGGGATATATAACAACATGGGCTCTTTGGGACCCGGCGCTGCCAGAATCGGTGCCTGGGATAACTGCTTTTTCAGAGCTTCAAATGCCTCGTCCGCCTCTTTGTCCCATACGAATTTGTCGGTTTTCCTCAAGAGTCGGTATAGAGGTATTGCTTTTTCTCCAAGCCTAGATATAAACCGGCTTAATGCTGCCACACATCCCGTGAGCTTCTGAACGAGCTTCAGGCCTTCCGGCTTTTTCAAGCTCTGGATGGCCTTGATTTTTTCCGGGTTTGCCTCAATTCCTCTCTCAGAAACAATAAAGTCGAGTAAATTTCCCGCAGGCACTCCGAACACCCACTTAGTCGGGTTAAGCTTCATCTGGTATCTTCTCAAGTTCTTGAAGGTCTCCTTTAGGTCATCTATGAATGTTTCAGCTTTCCTTGTTTTAATCACCACATCATCCACATAGGAATGAACGTTGCGTCCAATTTGATCCTCAAAACACTTCTGGATGCAGCGCTGATACGTCGCACCGGCGTTTTTCAGCCCAAAGGTCATGGTCTTATAACAAAAAGCACTAAAGGGGGTTATGAACGAAGTTTTCTCCCAATCCTCCTTTTTGAGATTTATTTGGTGATACCCGGAATAAGCATCCAGGAAACATAATAAGTCACAACCTGCCACTGCATCAATGATCTGGTCTATTCTCGGAAGGGCAAATGGATCCTTTGGGCACTGCTTGTTGAGACTCGTATAGTCTATGCACATCCTCCACTCATTGTTCTTTTTCAGCACTAGAACCGGATTTTCCAACCATTCAGGGTGAAAAACCTCCGTAATAAAGCCGGCTGCGAGGAGCCGAGCTATCTTCGCACCTAAAGCCTTTCTCCTTTCCTCATTCATTTTTCTCAGACCCTGCTTCACAGGCCGGGACCTGGTATCAACATGCAAACTATGCTCAGCTAACTCGATTGGAATACCCGGCATGTCGCTGGGCGTCCAAGCGAAAACGTCCTGATTCTCACGGATAAACTCGATAAGTGCTTCTTCCTCCTTGTTGTTTAAGTTGGAATCTATGGCAAATTGTTTGGAGGGATCACCCTCGACAAAAGCCACCATCTTGGTATCCTGGGCCGCTTTAAACTTCGCTCTCTCGTCCTCCGTATTCGGTCTCTTCAAAGCAGTTCTATCTTCCGGGTCTACTTGAGACCGGTAAAATTTGAGCTCTTCCTTCCTGCAAGCCTGTTCTGCCATTGCCGCATCTCCTTCATCACACTCCGCTGCCACAGCTCGGTTCCCATGTATAGTGATGGTCTGCTTAGGACCCGGAATCTTTAGCTGCAAATACACGTAACACGGCCTGGCCATGAACTTAGCGTAAGCCGGCCTTCCGAACTGCGCGTGATAAGGGCTGCGCAATTTCACTACCTCGAACGTGAGCCACTCCACTCGGAAGTTATAATTGGATTCTTCGAAAGCAACTTCAAGTGTTATCTTCCCTTCAGGGCACGCCGAGTGACCCGGCACAATCCCGTGGAAAACTGTAGAACTTTTCTGCAGCTGAGAGTCCTTGAGCCCCATGCGTAGAAAGGTTTCCCAATATAGAATATTGATGCTACTTCCACCATCCATCAAAACATTTTTCAGCTCGTAACCATTGACCTGTGGTGCAACCACCAAAGCTAACACACCCGGATGTTCTATTGTTTCCGGGTGATCCCTTCTGCTCCATGTTACCTCTTGATCTGACCATCTCAAGTATCTCGGAACACCTAAAGAAACCGAGCTTACGGCCCTTTTAAGTATCTTTATATCTTTGTTAGAAGTCCCAGTAGTGTTAACGTGGTACTGTCCTAACTGTTTCGGGTTGGCTTGGAAACCCCCAGCACCTCCTTGATTATTACCTGGATTGCCACCTCCTGCGTTGCCAGCGGGGGGTGGCCCATTGCCCGGGTTTCCACCCGGACCCGGTCCTCCTCCCCGGCCTGCACCTCATAGGGTCTTATGTATTTCCTCGTTCTTCCATCTTTGTAAGTCCATGCACTGCTCCAATGAATGATTAGTCGGCCTGCCATTCCTGCTATGACGCGGACAGGGCATCCTGAAGGCCTCTATATGGTTAGCCGGCCTCGGTGGTCCTTGGTAGTTTCCTCCATTGAAGTTTCCTCCGTTGAAATTTCCCTCTGCCCTGGATCTTGCAAATCCGGCTTCTGTATTAGCAACAAACTCGGAATTTCCTTCGTATGGGCGCTTGTGCTGATTATTTCCATTACTTCCTCCGTTATTACCCGGTGCAGCCCCATTGTCGGGTCTTCCGTTGTTGTTTGCGTTGGCTTTCGCTTTTTTGTCATCAACATCCTCCTCTGTTGTGTCTGTGGCAGCGTGCTTATTGCAAGCGTCCATCAATTCTCCCATTGTAACCTCCGAAGCGTGCCGACTAGATTTCATGCGTGTCAGCTTTTGCACCAAGGGTATGTATTTGCATGTTTTCGCCATAGCTTGCAATGCATCTTTTGGCTGGATATCAGTGGAAGAGTGGAGAATTTCCATAACTCGGCGCACCCAGCTGCGCGCCGACTCTCCCTTCTTATGGACGCATCGCTCTAAATCGTTAATCGTGAATAACTTCCGGCAAGTCCCATGAAAGTGTTTGCTGAAGGCAGTTTTCAGCTCACTCCATGAATTGATGGATCTTTCAGGCAGGTTATTGAACAACAACTTTGCTGCTCCTTCGGACATCATAAGGTACATAAACTTGGCTTGGAGATTCTCGGATGCGTTGCGAATCGACATAGCCATCTCGTAACTGCTCAACCAGGTCTCTGGATCCATGGCCGGCTCATAATTAACCACTTTACCTGGTTCCTTCAATGTATCCGGGTAAGGCTTATCCCTGATGGCATCCGATAAACACTTAGGCCCGGCGAGGTTTGCCGGTACTGGCCTCACTCGGGAAACGTGCGATCCTATAGCTGGCGTGGTGGTGGGTGCAACCGTTGCCGTCCCTCTTACCGCAGATCCGGCTGCTGCGCGCCTGGCTCGAGAACTGTCCACAATGGCTTGTGCCGCTGATGCTGCAGGCATTGCCGGTGTATAGGGAGGAGGCGGCACTTGCTGCTGCTCTGCCCTCCGCCGTGTCGAGTTTGACTGAATATAACCGGTATTCCCATTCTGCCGACTAACATATGGTGTTCCATGCATGCCACTCCTATTATCCAGGTAATTGGCCTGTTGAGCTATTGCGGTGCGTAACAGGTCTATCGCCCGCTGGGTCTCCACTGCATGGGGTGACTCTCATACGGGTATGCGATCAAGTGCCAAGGTTGCGGCATATACGTTATCCATGGGATTACTGAAGTGACCCGGTGGTGTATGAAATCGCGGTGGTGGTGGTGCGGTATTGCCAACAGCGATCCCAGTTTGAAGCGTAGGTAACCCGACATGCACGTTTGCCGGTTGTCCTCCCAGGGTTGCATCTCGATATCTGGTTTCTTGATTCACAACCGGGATTGGTTGATCCTGAGGGGTAACGAACACCGTAGCTGGCTGTAAATTTCCACCGGTTGCCGGTAACCTCGTCTGGTGCCTCTGATTGTAAATCCTAGTCGACTGAGCTTGAAGACGATTCTCCAGTTCTTCCAACTCGCGCTGGCGCACGGCCATCCCTTGTTTCTCGGCTTCGACATCTCTCCTTTGTTGATCCAATGCGCGGCGAGCCACATCCAGATCTCGGGCACGTGCCGCCGCGTTTTCTAGGGTTATCACCGTTGCTAACACTGTGGGATCTAAGATTAGGCTATTGTTGAACATAGCCGGATTTCGCGGAACCGAGGCTCCCGCACCTGGTGTTCTATTTGCTGTGAACCCAAACATGTTCCTTTGCCGTTCGCTTTCTCCGGTATGACTGGTAACGGAGGCCAACTCTCCATCGACCCGGGCTATAACCGGGTTTCCGTCAACCGGTGCCTGCTGTTGGGCTAGCGCTCGCGCCGCTCCGACCGCGGCCGTCGACACATCCCCTTGATTAAGATTGATTGCAGGGGCTGTGTAGACCGTGACCCGGCGCGCGATGCCTGGTGAAGATTCGTATTCCTCTTCGTCACAGCTATCTTCCTCGTACCGGTCTTCAAGCAGGTGCAGGATAGACTCGGTATCATCTTCTCTTGTGACCCGGCCACGCGGGGTCCATGCCGTCTCCTCCGGCTTTTCCCTCTTCGTGGTGGGCTCTTCTTCTGGATTGGCTGTCCCGACCGATTCCTCTTCGTCCGACTGAACGCAGGTCGCTTCTTCTGACACGGAATCATATTCGATATCATCAGGAACAGAACCAGATGCACGTACCATACCGATGAAGACGTTTACCCGGCCGATCGTGACGATAGATCCGGTTTCCAGCAGATCCGACTCTGATCCCCAACCAAAGTCGTCCACCATCTTCTCTCCTTCAGGGTTGGTGATGATCTCGCCGATGACGAGGTTCTTCATGCTTTCCCGAGCTTCTCCCATGATGTAAACACCTTTGGACGTAGGCCCCACGGTGGGCGCATACTGTCGTGGGATAATCACGGCAGACGTTACCTGGGATAACTTACTTTGGGGCAAATCGACTCTGGTGTTTGGGAGAGGGTTTAGCTCAGGGGAAATCATGTTGTCAGGCGATCTGGTAGCTCGGGCTGCAATGTCGCCGAGTCTCCGATCTAGGGTTACAACTATTAGCTCTCGTACCACAAGAATACTCGAATATAGGATAAAAACTCTTCTGGTCTCTCTGTCCCAAGAGCCGGTTTATATATTACCCGGCTCTCTAGCTTCCTATACAAGACATACCCGGAATCCTGCCCGGAAACCGTACACAACCCTAAGTTTCCGAATCGTGACCCCCAAGGTACGGGTTACAAGACCTACATTCCCCCTTGGGCCTTCTAGAAACTCCTCCTCCTTAGGCCGGGTCTTGTGCGATTCCCTTCGGGCCGGGTTTCACCTGGGCATGAGCCTACCGGATTACCATCCCCCCATCAGGTCACGAGTTCCGACCAGCTGGTTGACGCGTTTCTTCAAGTCCTTTTTCGTCAAAGACTTGCTCGCCGCCCTCATCGCGTCTTCGGGCCCCGTGTATTCACACATTAGTCGGGGTCCGCGGTGAGCCAGAGGCTGGATCCGCCTTTCAAGCCAGCATAGAACCGTGTCCATGCCGGTGAGTGGAGGGGAGGCGGAAATAAGCTTGGCGATGCGTCGTTTGATCCTCATCAGATCCAGCGGCAGGGTCTGGACCGCGTCCACTGCCCAATTGTCTTGGGGAGTGGCCGCGGAATTGCCAAAAGGTGGAATCCCCATCTCCTTTCTAGGAAACGGGACATCTTCATGATAAAAGAAGGAACCCGTCCAGAATTTGGCGGATTCCGAGGTTTTTATTTTGGGGAACCAATCTTCCCTAAACCTACGTAAGGTGAAGGAGATGGTCCCGCAGGTGGGGAGAGCACCCTCAGAGGGGTTGCGCTTCACTCCGAAGCAATACTGCCAGAAATCTAGCCTAGGCTCTATCCCTAAATACCCCTCGAAGAGGGCTTGGAACCCGACAAGATATAGAATAGAGTCGGGAGAAAGATTGTGTGGCTGGATGTTGTAGTGGTTGAGAACTTGAAGGAAAAAGGCAAAAGGTGGGAAACCCATACCTCTGTTGAAATGGGAGGTAAGGAGAACCTGTTGGGGGGATGGTAACCCGGTAGGCCCATGTTTGGGAGAGACCCGGCCAGGATGGATTGCGCGAGACCCGGCCCAAGAGGAAGGAAGTTCTACAAGACCTGAAAGGGAGCGCGGGCCTTATAACTCGTACCTTGGGGGTCACGGTAGGGGATTTAGGGTTACGTGCGTATCCCGAGTGGGATTTTGGAAAGTACCTTGTATGGAAAGTTAGGAAGCCGGGTGTTATATAAACCGGCTTCTAGGGCAAAGAGACCAGGCTTTTGAGTTTTGAGAGAAAGAGAAGGATTCGAGCTTGTAACCCTAGATTGGAGTTTCGGCGACATTATAGCCAGGAACCCTAGCTTGCTAGTTGACATGATTTCCTCTGAGCTAAACCCTCTCCCAAACACCAGAGTCCATTCGCCCCAATCTAAGTTACCCCCGGTAACGTCTGCCGTGACTATCCCACGACAGTTGGCGCCCACCGTGGGGCCTACGTCCAAAGGTGTTTACACCATGGGAGAAGCTCGGGAAAGCATGAAGAACCTCGTCATCGGCGAGATCGTTGCTAGCCCCGAAGGAGAGAAGATTGTAGACGACTTTGGCTGGGGGCCAGAGTCGGATGAGCTGGAAACCGGATCTGTTATCACGATCGGACGGGTCAACGTCTTCGTCGGCATGGTACGTACGTCTGGTTTTGCTTCTGTCCATAATGAGTATGATTCTGTGTCAGGGGACGATACATGTGTTCAATCGGACGGAGATGAGTCGGTCGGGACAGCAGAGCCGGAGAAGGAACCCACCACGAACAGGGAACAACCGGAGGAGCCGGTATGGACCCCGCGTGGCCGGGTTATTGGAGAAGATGATACCGAATCTATCTTGCATCTGCTCGAAGATCGGTATGAAGAAGATAGCATCGAAGAGGAAGAATGCGAGTCTTCACCAGGCATTCCGCGCTGAGTCGCGGTCTATACAGCCCCTGCAATAAATCTTAATCAGGGTGATGTGTCGGCAGCCGCGACTGGTGCGGCGCAAGCGCTAGCCCAGCAACGAACACCGGCTAACGGAAACCCGGTCATAGCACGGATTGATGGTGAGCCGGCATCGGTTACCAGCGAGACAGGGGAAAATGCCCATCTCAGGAACACGTTCGGATTCATGGCAAACAGAGCAGCAGGAGCAGGAACTTCACATCCACAAAACCCGGCTCTGTTCAGCAATAATCTGATCTTGGACCCCACAGTATTGGCAACGGAACCCCAGAAAACACAGCAGCGCGTGCCCGGGATCTAGATGTAGCCCGCCTGGCATTGGAACAACAAAGAAGGGAAGTAGAAGCTGAGAGGCAAGGGATAGCCGCACGCCAGCGTGAGTTGGAAGAATTGGAGGATCGTATTCAGGCTCAAACAACTAGGATATATAATTAGAGGCACAGACGAGGTTACCAGCGGCAGGTGGAAATCTACAACAGGCCATGCTGTTTATTACACCCCAAGATCAGCCAATTCCGGCTGTGAATCGGAGAACCGGGCATCAAGGAGCGACGCTCGGGGCACAACCGGCCAACGTGCCAGCTGGGTTACCCGCGTTACCCGCCGGGACCCCTGGAGGCAATGCGGCGCCACCACCGTCACGATTCCACACCCCACCGGGTCACTTCAATAATCCCATGGATAACGTGTACGCTGCGACTTTGGCGCTCGACCGTATTCCATTAGGAGAATCGCCCCAGGCGATTGAGACCCGGCGAGCTATAGAGATGTTGCGGACCGCGGTGGCTCAACAGTTAATTACCCGGACAACACAAGCGGTTTACACGGGACGCCGTATGTCAGCCGGCAACCCGGAAATACGAGGAATATTCAATCAAGCTCGGCGCGACGGAGGGCAGAGCAGCAACAAATGCCGCCTCCTCCTCACAGGCCAGCGCCCCCCGCGGTCTCGGCGGCGCAAGCAATTGTCGACAGTTCTCGGGCGAGGCGTATGGCCTGGTCTGCGGTTAGAGGGCCAGCGGGTGGCGTACCCCCTGCGGTGCCCGCTGAATCTCATGTTTTCCGCGCAAGGCCGGCACTGACAAATTTAGCCGGGCCCAAGTGCCTGTCAGATGCCATCAGAGCTGAGCCATACCCGGATAAATTCAAGGAACTGGGTAAAGTTGTCAATTATGAGCCAACCATGGATCCTGAGACCTGGTTGAGTAGTTATGAGATGGCAATGTCTATTCGCAATGCATCAGAAAAACTCCAAGCCAAGTTTATGTATCTTATGATGTCTGGAGTAGCAGCAAAATTATGGTTCAACAAACTGCCTGAAAAATCCATCAATTCGTGGACTGAGTTAAAATCGGCTTTCATCAAACATTTTCATGGAACATGCAGGAAACTATATACAGTCGACGACTTGGACAGGTGTATCCAAAGAAAAGGAGAATCGGCACGCAGCTGGGTATGCCGGGTTATGGAGATACTTCATTCTTCTACGGATATTCAACCAAAAGATGCAAAAGAAGCTATGGGAGGACATGCAGATACACGCCTTTGGTGCAAAAATTGGTGCGCATGAAATCCAGTAGGCATGTGTCGGAAATCACTATGGGGGAATTAATGGACGCGTGCAACAAGCATGCCTCCACTGATACCACGGAAGAGGACATAGAGGAAAAGAAAGGGAAGGCTAACATGAGCAGTAATGGAAAACCCGGCAACAGCGCTACGCCGGGTAATAATGGAGGTGGTAACGGAAACAACCAGCATAAACGTCCGTACGAGGGAAAATCCGAGTTAGTCGCCAATACTGAGGCCGGATTCCCAAGGCCTAGGGTAGATGGAAACTTCAACGGAGGAGGCAATTATCAAGGACCACCACGGCCGGCTAACCACATAGAAGCCTTCAGAATGCCTTGCCCGCGTCATAGTAGGAACGGCAAGCCGGCTAATCATTCGTTGGAGCAATGCGTGGACTTACAGAAGTGGAAAAACGAGGAGATACAGAAAGCCCTGCGAGGCGCAGGTCGGGGAGGGGGACCAGGTCTGGGTGGAAACCCGGGCAATGGACCACCCCCCGCTGGCAACGCAGGTGGCGGTAATCCGGGTAATTACCAGGGTGGTGTGGGTGGTTTTCAGGCTAATCCAAAGCAATTAGGGAAATACCATGTCCACACCACTGGGACCTCCAAAAGGGAGAGAAAGGTGCTCAAGAGAGCGGTAAACTCGGTTTCCTCGGGTGTCCCAAGATACCTGAGATGGTCAGATCAAGAGGTAACATGGAGCAGGAGAGATCACCCGGAAGCAATAGAACATCCAGGTGTGCTAGCTTTGGTGGTAGCTCCACATGTCAATGGCTACAAACTGCAGAAAGTTTTGATGGATGGTGGGAGTAGCATCAATATCCTATACTGGGAAACCTTTTTACGTATGGGGCTCAATGAGTCTCAGTTGCAGAAAAGTTCCACAGTTTTCCATGGAATTGTGCCAGGACATTCGGCCTGCCCTGAGGGAAAGATTACACTAGAGGTTGGTTTCGGAGAATCGAAGGACAATTACAGAGTAGAGTGGCTCACATTCGAGGTGGTGAAATTGCGTAGTCCTTATCATGCGCTGTTCGGAAGGCCGACTTACGCCAAATTCATGGCTAGGTCGTGTTATGTGTACCTACAGCTAAAAATACCGAGTCCTAAACAAACTATCACTATACATGGGAACAGGGCTGTGGCAGCCGAGTGTGATGAGGGAGATGCGACACTTGCAGAACAAGCTTGTGCGAAGGAAGAACTCAGGTATTACCGGTCTCAGGTAGACCCGGAAGATCGAAAAGCTTTGAAGAAACCAAACACGGACGACGAGAGAGCCAAGTTTAAAGCAGCCCAAGACACAAAGATGGTGGCTTTTATTGAGGGCGACTCTTCCAAACCGTTTGCTATAGGTTCTAACCTGGGTAATGAGGAGGAAGAGGCACTCATAAAGTTTATTCGCGAGAATCAGGACGTGTTTGCCTAGACGCCGAGTGACATGCCGGGTATCCCGACTGAGCTCGCTGAACACAGCTTGCATGTTGATCCCAAGTCTCGGCCAATGAAGCAGGGCCTGAGAAAACTGAACGAGGAAAGGAGAAAGGCCATAGGGGCAGAGATAGCTCGGCTCCTAGTAGCCGGCTTTATCATGGAGGTATTTCACCCGGACTGGCTGGCAAACCCGGTTTTAGTGCTGAAAAAGAACAATAAGTGGAGAATATGCATAGATTATACGAGTCTCAATAAGCATTGCCCAAAGTATCCATTTGCCCTTCCAAGGATAGATCAGATCATAGACGCAGTCGCGGGAAGTGACCTATTATGCTTCCTGGATGCTTATTCCGGGTATCACCATATAAAACTAAAAAAGGAATATTGGGAGAAAACATCATTCATAACCCCTTTTGGGGCCTTTTGCTATAAAACTATGACCTTTGGATTGAAAAACGCAGGTGCAACATACCAACGGTGTATTCAGAAGTGCTTCGAGGATCAGATCTGACGCAACGTCCACGCTTAGGTTGATGATGTGGTGATCAAAAGAAGGAAGGCAGAAACATTCATTGATGACCTGAAAGAAACATTCAAGAACCTGAGGAGATACCAGATGAAGCTCAACCCAACCAAGTGCGTGTTTGGGGTTCCTGCGGGGAAATTACTCGGTTTCATCGTTTCTGAGCGGGGGATCGAGGCTAACCCGGAAAAGATCAAAGCCATCCAGAGCTTGAAAAAGTCGGAAGAGCTGAAACATGTTCAGAAGCTTACAGGATGCGTGGCCGCGTTAAGCCGGTTTATATCCCGGCTCGGAGAAAAAGTGATACCCCTATACCGACTCTTGAAGAAAACAGACAAGTTCGTATGGGACCAAGAGGCGGACAAGGCATTTGAGGCTCTAAAAAAGCAGTTATCTGAGGCACCGGTTCTGGCTGCGCCAGGTCCCAAGGAGCCTATGTTATTGTATGTTGCGGCTGGGCCCCGGGCAGTTAGCGCAGTGGTTGTGGTTGAGCGCAAGGAGGATGGGAAGGACCACCCGGTGCAAAGGACGGTTTACTATGTGAGCGAGGTCTTATCGGAAGCAAAGCAGCGATACCCTCACTGGCAAAAGCTAGTTTTTGGAGTATTCATGGCCAGCCGGAAATTGAAGCCATACTTTCAGGAACACCCTATCACGGTGGTAAGCTCAAACCCAATGGCAGATATCATAAGAAATTCAGACGCAACAGGTGATGGAGGGATGATAACCCGGTAGGCTAACACCAAGGTGTAACTCGGCCCAAAGGGCGCTGCGCAAGATCCGGCTTAGGGAAAATGAGTTTATAGAAGGCCCAAGAGTGTAGGCCCCGTAACCCGGTTTGTGGGTTCCGATAGGGAAACTTAGGGTTTGTAAGCAGTGTCCGGGTAGGACTCCGGGTATGCCTTGGATGGTAAGCCAGGGGGTCCGGATATTATATAAGCCGGCCCCTAGGGTTAGATTAGACACAATCACACAATCACACGAACACAAGATATTTGAGTATCCTTTGTAACACGAGAGCTGAAATAATATATTCAGATCGGAGACTCGGCGACTTGATTGCCGGCTACCAGATCGCATATCACCATGGTTTCCTTCGAGCTAAACCCTCTCCCAAACACCAGAGTCGAATTACCCCAAGATAAGTTACCCCCGGTAACGTCTTCCGTGATTATCCCACGACAACAGGCAGGGTGGCCAAGTGGGCCATTGAGATGGGAGACTACCACACCAACTATGAGCCCCGGTCTGCGATCAAGTCTCAAGCTTTAGTCGATTTTATCAACGATTGGACTCACACAAGCATGCCCATAATGATGCCAAGTTCAGAGTCTTGGGTGATGCATTTTGATGGTTCCAAGAAGTACGAGGGGTCAGGAGCTGGGGTGGTACTTACATCACCAAAAGGAGACAAGTTGAGTTATGTGTTACAAATTAACTTGGACTGCTCTAACAACGTGGCCGAGTACGAGGCCCTGTTACATGGACTACGAGTAGCAAAGAAAATGAACATCAAGCGGATAAGGTGCTACGGAGACTCGGATCTCGTGGTGCAGCAGGTCTCAGGAACATGGGACAGAAAGGATGCAACTATGGCAGCATATCGCAGAGAGGTGGACAAGGTAGCCGGGTCTTTTTCTAGGTATCAGGTGGAGCACATCGATAGGCGAAAGAACGAGGCAGCAGATGCGCTCGCCAGACTCGGATCGCGCCGAGAGCCGGTTCCGCCTAATGTCTTTCTGGACGAGTTATGGCGGCCCTCTGTCAGAACCGAATCTGAAGAATAAGTGGCTCACCAAGACCCAGATTTGGAGTTAGTGGCCGCAGTACGTGCAATCCCGGAATGGACAGAGTCGTTCCTAGCGTTTCTGCTACGGGTCGAGTTACCACAACAGGAGGTTTTAGCCCGACAAATCTTGAGACGAGCAAAGGGTTACTTTATCAGTACGCAAGCGCGGAACGCGCGCGTAACGGCCACAATTGATCCCACGACCAGATCGTGGCCTATTACTGCGCTTGATGGGACATGACGAGCCGGTGGGACCACTCCGTGAAAACTGGGCGCGTGGCACGTCGTGTCCTGGGCAGCGAGACGTCAGGGCCGCTGATGCACGACACGTGTCCAGTTGCAGCACGGAAGGCTGGATTGTGCTCTGCGCTGCAGAGACTCTGCTTAAGAAATTCTCTAAGTCCTTTTACTCGGACGCAGAGAAGGAGAATAGCCCTATTCGAAAGAAAGGAGACCCAAGGTACTTTCCAGAGTGCTACTCGGAGGTTTTACTCGGCGTCTTGAAGTTCAAGGGCGGTGTTGCAAAAATTGGTTTTAAGCTGGCAGAGCCTAGTGAACGAGTTCGCAAGACTCTACCAGCTTCGGGGACTGCTGTCGGGGGGTTACCCCCAAGTAGGGTAAAGGCAAGTGGTAAAGGCAACAGTCAGAAGAGAAGTTTGGTCGAGTAGCCGCCTACCCGGTACTCGCTACCCGGTCGACTGCTACTCGGTCTTACGAAAAGATGACCAGAAGGAGATATTAAGCGAGTTATGTCCGTTCGAGTAGAAGAGCTGGTCCGAGTAAGATTGGCGGGAATCTACTCGGGCCAGAAGTCAAAGGAGCCGTTCTGACACAGGATCCCGCGTATCCTGGGTCCGTACTTGGCACTATTCAAACTACTGTTCATCTGGGACCGGCCTGCCTGACAGCGACAGTCTGGAAGCAGCGGTCGCAGGATAAGCGGGCCCTACTCTGTGTTTGGCACAGTGATACCAGACTGTCCCCTTGGTTTTGCCCAACGACTTTCCGGATGCAGCCAAGATTAGGAACCAAAGCTGTCAGCGGGAACTCGGAAGAAGGACGATGTGCACACTATGTCGACACTTGTCCGTGTTTGGACGTATCTGGCTGGGCACCGTGTATATAAGGTGCCCCGCCGCCTCCTGCGTGAGGATCGCATGCTGGGACATTGGAAACCCTAGATTCTTGACCTAGTTCATCACGTAGAGAGAAGAGTGGCTACTCGGTAGCGAGAACATTGTACTGTGGCTACTCGGTGAGACACCAGAATACATAGAGAAAGGCAGGAGTAGGGGTTTTACCTCCTCACGAGGGCCCTGAACCTGGGTAGATCGTGTTGTTTGCAGTGTTTGGTTCTTACCTCACGCGGCTACTCGTCGCGTGATCCCTCCCCGAGCACCTCCAGCGTCCATCGTTCCCACATCTTTAGCCTTCCTATGGCATCTGCCGTGACACCACCACGACAGCTTGGATTACAAGGGCGGCGTGACCTGGTCGATAGACTCGTGGTGGGTGGTCTTCCATGGAGAAGGTGATCGATTGGTCCGCCATCTTCGGGTAATCTGTCCTAGTTGGCGGGGTTTGCACAGCCATGCATAGCTGCCGCGTATTTGTCTTCTGAGCTCTGCGGGATGGGCAGACTTTTTGTATCATCCCTAACTGTCCAGCCGGGTTCGGGGACGCGTTAGCTCCGGCGTTAGGTGCGGGTGGCGCAGGTAGTGCGGCCAGCGCCATGTTTGGATTTGCTGGTGGAGGTAGGGGTTGTGGCGGCTGGAATCCTTGGTGGCCTCCTCCTGGAAGTGGCGGGTAATTTGGAATAGCTGCTGATCTAGTTTTCTTCGAGAAAGCCTCGTGAATATCATGGAACTTCCGACAATCCTTGAGGAGGTGTGTTTCCTTGGTTTTGCCCGTACGCTTATCTGTAAACAGATGTAGCGAGCAGTAAGCATCAAGGTCCTCCTCGGGACTTTTGTCTTCAACCTTTGGTTTCCTCTCGTGACTTCCTCGGCGTCCACTATCGCGACTTCGCGTGAATTCCGCCGCTACCATCTCTTCCCGATCGTCGTGATCGTAGTATTTTCTCCTTTTCCTCCGACCATGGCGATCGTCCTCGGGTGCGGGCGATGATGCTCTTTCGTTGCGCACCGCGTCTTCTCCATTAGCCCATTTGTCGGCTATGACCATCAGCTCCCCAATAGTTTTGGGTGCGGCTCGGCCCAGTTCTTCTCTGAAAGCAGTTCGTCGGGCGCCTTTCGCGAAGGCCTCAACCGCTACTTCTTCCGAGATGTTTCCTGCGGTGTTCCTGAGCGTGGTCCATCGCTGGGTTTATTTTTTTCTCTAGTTTTTTTTAATATCTTGATCATTTTTTTTCGACATCGTATGCAAAAGTTATGCCCATTTTACTTTTTTTTATAAAACTTTTGCTCAGAAAGTCGAAATTCATATTTCAAAATTTGATAAAAAAGTAGACATTAAACTCTCCGTGCATCTATAAGGGATTTATTTTTTGATGCTTTTTAGACCGCCAACTCTTCCGTCAAAAACTAGAAAAGGCGTTCCCGGGGGGGGGGGGGGTGGAGTTGGTGCGTGAGGGCAGAATTTTTTCGGATGGGAATTCTGTGGCGCACGTGGCAGTGGTGCGCCACAGAAATGTCATATTTCTGTGGCGCACTGACCACCATGCGCCACAGAATGGGAGTGTAAAGTTATTGGTGTGGGCCCCCAGCTCATTTCTGTGGCGCACCCCCATCCGGTGCGCCACAGAATTCCTGTTTTCTGTGGCGCACCACGGTCCCGTGCGCCACAGAATTCCTGTTTTCTGTGGCGCATGCCCACCCGTGCGCCACAGAATTACATTTCTATGGCGCACCGAATAGGGGTGCGCCACAGAATCGATTACATAAAAAGGCACTTCTCTACTAGTGATTAATGGAGAACTTTATAAAAGAAGTGCTGCAGGTGTCTTTCTGCGCTGCGTAGCCCCAGAAGAAGGCCGTCAAATATTGAAGGAGATTCATGAAGGTGATTGCGGACATCATGCCTCCACGAGATCTCTTGTGGCTAAGGCATATCGGCACGGTTTCTTTTGGCTCACGGCCATAGCAGATGCAGAGCGCTTAGTAGCAAGATGCGATGGGTGTCAAAGGTATGCTCGACAAACTCATGTGCCGTCTATGGAGTTGCGGACGATTCCCATCTTCTAGTGGTATGGATATGGTAGGTCCTTTCCACATGTCTCCATGCAAAAAGGTATGCTCGGCAAACTTGGCAAACTCATGTGTCAAAGATCTGCTCGGCAAACTCATGTGTCAAAGGTATGCTCGGCAAACTTGGCCGTTTGCTGTTTGGGGTATGGATATGGTAGGTCCTTTCCACATGTCTCCATGCAAAAAGACCCATCTGCTAGTGGCTATTGATAAGTTCACAAAATGGGTTGAGGTCATGCCTGTTACAAATTGTGAGGCGGCCACAGCTGTGAAGTTCTTGAAGAAGATCATACATCGATTTGGATACCCCCACAGCATAATCACAGACAATGGAACCAACATGTCCTTAGGAGAGATGGAGAAATTTTGTGGAGACAATGGTATCCGGCTTGATGTGGCCTCTGTGACCCACCCGCAAGCCAATGGGCAGGTGGAAAGAGCAAACCAGGAGTTACTTCGAGGATTGAAACCACGACTACGAGTCCCGTGTCTTCGAGCTGCTGGAGCATGGGTAGAGGAGTTACCTTCTGTGGTTTGGGGAATTAACACTACACCTAACAGATCTACTCAGATGACCCCGTTTTTTATGGTTTATGGTGCAGAGGCAGTCCTTCCGAGTGATATTATCCATGATTCGCCCCGTGTGGCGGCTTATGTCAAGGTGGAGAACGAGAAGACCCGGGAGGACGCCGTGGACATGTTAGAAGAGCACAGGGAGCAAGCTTTGGAGCGATTAGCCATATATTAGCAGGACTTGAGGCGGTATCACAGTCCCCGAGTCAAGACCCGCGTTTTCCAGGAAGGAGACCTGGTGTTACGCTTAGCACAATCCAAGGAAGGAAAGCACAAGCTATCTCCCCCATGGGAGGGCCCGTTCATCATAAGCCGAAATTTGCACAATGGATCATACTACTTGATAGATGCAAGGGAAGAGTCGGATACTGTCAATGACACTGCCCATACCACTTCTTCTATGCAAGAGCGAGAAAGACCATGGAACGTGGCTCAGCTACGTCCCTAATACACTGAGCATAGACTCGGTTTGCAAGTTGTATTGCACGATGTAACAGGCAGCAGGTTTCATACGCACTCTTTTCCTATCCAGGGTACCTAAGGGGACTGGAGGGTTTTTAATGAGGCGGCATGCTGACCTAACCTTTTCATATCAATAAAGAGATGGTTAAATCATTATAGTTCTTGTGTTTCCTGTATTTTTGTTGTTTCTTTGCATACTTTTCTATGTTTGATCATGATTTATATCAGGTAAGTATATTACGTTTAGTTAATTATAATTACCCAATTGTAAGAAATATAGTTTCAAGTTCACACACCTTTTTATTTTATTTAAGTTATCTGTAAAGCCTACCATTGCATAGCATATACCTAGGTCTTGGGGGCTGATTGCTTGAATAGCACAGTTACAAACTCAGACCCGGCCACGATGCCATTAAGGTATGAGGGTTGATTACTTGTAATAAGTACAGTTGCAATCTCATAACCTGGACAATAGAGCCAAACTTTTCTTGGCCTTTCTTCTTTAAGCTTGATGTGACTCGCAACAAAGTGGCATGTTTTGCTAGCCTATAAATTCATTCAGTCATGATGCCCATGGGGACTTGCCTGACCCTGCATTCATAGAGTTATAGCAGCATTGAGTACCCACACGAAAGCCGGCTTACAACAAAGAGGGTCAAAAGTGTCATCCAAACCATAAGTTATGCAGAATAAAGGCAATAGCCGGAAATTCACAATATATTAAGCATAAACTTCAAAGTATATAAAAGATAGTGGTACGTCCGAGGACTTGGAGAAAGTAAAAGGTTTTCTTAAATCCATCAGCTCCCAGACCCCAAATCCGGGTCTCAGGGACTTGGGGGCTTGAGAAGGCGGAAAAATTTCCTAAGCCAAGGATCCCAAGACCCAAAATATGGGTCTTGGGGTCTTGGGGACTTAAAAAGCAAAGTTTCCCAAGCCAGAAAACCCTCAACCCAAGGTCCGGGTCTTGGGGACTTGGAAGAAAATCTTCACGGTCCCACAATCCGGACTTGGTATCCATCGCAAAGAAATGTATACAAAAAACAAAAATATGCAAACATAAGGTCGAAAAGTGCATACCAAATGGATGACCAGAAGGGCCATCAACACCATAGAAGTTGAACCGTATTACAAACCAAAGGAGTAGTATCAAAAGTGCACATGCGCACTATCAAATAAGCAAGTATAAAAGGCATATTACAATGCCTGTTGGCCGAATGAGTGTTTGCTGGTAAAAACGAGAACATTACTCGGCATCCATAGCCGAGTCAACAAGGGTGGTCTTGGCAGCCGGGTCTTCGGTGTTCTCCTCTGTAGCTTTCTCTGCCTCTGTGTCCGGGTCAACCGCGGAATCAGCGCAAGCTGGAGGAGGGACAACTGGAGTCGATGATGTTGGCGCAGAACCGGCCCCGGCTTTCTTCTTGGCAACCTCTTCCTTGTACCGAGTCAATATATCAAAGGGAGCAGGGAAGTCAGAGGGTACCGGCTTATCTTCAGCGTTATATGGAGGGGTAAGCTTGTTTACGTCGAGCTTCTCGGCAATCAAGCTGGCCGAGTGACGAATCTGAGTATTGATGACTTTGAGGTCCTTTGACGTGAACCTCGAACCATCAGTATTAAACTCAGGAAATCCATTCACAAGTGTTCCTAGCAAAATCTTTGGATAGTAGGCTTTGGCTAACGCAAGACCGCGTATCACTCCAACTCGGCATGCCGAGCGTTTCCAGATATCAATCCAGGCAGGGATTGTCGAGTATGCTTCAAGCATCTAGGTCATGCCGCCATAAGTGCCGGTCCACTTCACAGCTTCGAGGGTCCAATTTGTCCCCGCTAAGAATTGTCGGATGACGGTCTTGAGTATCTTCAGTTTCTTGAGATCATCATGTTCCCCCAGCAACTTCACCCGGACCTGCAGTACAACAAATAAAGCAAGGTGGTGAGACTCGGGTCAAAAACCCTCTAAAATGAAAAATTCGAGTGATACTCAGGAGTTTAGATGCGCTTTACCAACGATGGACTTATAAGTGCCGGCAATAAAAGTTGAGAGTTTATTCAAAAACTCCTCGGCATTATGGAGTTTTTTCTTGTACTTCCGGCACTGCTTAGAAAGCTCCTTGACCTCGGCTTCCAGGTCTTCACAAAGTTTGGTCTCAGCCTGTAGGAGTTCGTTGGTTTTTGCCAACATTTCATCCGTCCGGGTGACATAAGCCTGAAAGAAGACAAGGAAACATCAGTCGGCAATAGGATAAAGTTGCACGCGAAAAGTTGTATAGCCGCAAAAGTACCGAATAAACTGTTGACAGTTCACCCGGAACATGGGGACTAGGATGAGTACGTAAATAGTATTAGTTAAACCAACCTGATGTTCAGCCGCCAGAGACTCGATAATCCCCGCTTCAGTTGCTTTCAGGGAGTGGTACTCCTTTAATATCTTTTCAAATTCAAGGCCGCTTAGAGCCGGCCTGGAAGAGCTGGGGTCCTGATTACCCGGTGGGGGGTCGCCTCCTGTTTGAGTGGGTCGACTCTGGTCGCCTGGGTATTGGGAGCAGGAGCTGCCCTTTGCGTCCCAAGATACTCGATGTCGGGATCAGCCGACTGACGCGTGGGCGGAGGAGACTCGGTCCTGGGAATGGCCGTGTCGTCCGGCTCTTGCTCTTCAACGAATGGGGGCTTAATGGCGCTCTCCGGGTCTTCCATTGCCGGGTTATCAGCAGGGGTTTCCTCCTGGTCACTAAGTGTGACCTTGGCTCTGAGGAAAGAAAAACAAAAAGTTAGTAAGCGATAGAGGGAAAGTGCGGAAAATATAGATATATTGGCGAATAAGGCATGCGAATTACCCGGTATTCACGACAAAGTCGCTTGGAAGATCATTATTAGACCCGGAAGACACTGATAAAGAATCGGAAAGTGAGACTCGGAGCTGTCCGACTAACGGATGGTTTGGAGATGGATATTTTCGAGGAATGTGGGCAGAATAAGTTGAAGGAGTACCGGCTCGGCGAGCAGGCGACATAGGGATCCCGGGGTTGAGGGGATCGTCACCCGGAGAAGTCCGGGTTCCCGTCGCTTGGCTGGAGTTGTGTCCTTCAGAGATGATATAGTGGTTAGATACCTGTTAAGTTTGCACATACCGGCATAGGAGTACGGCTCTGAGGACATGGAGGAGTACGACACCTTGAAAGTAACTCCTCTGGGTTTCCTCTTCTGGCCAACCTCAACCTCCGGCTCTGCCTCGCTCTCCTCCGATTGAGAGCCGTCCTTATCAGCTAGTGCTGGTGATTGTGGGGCATTGTCGGAAGGAGGAGAATTTTGGTCTAATAGATTAACAAAGTATCTATTAAGTAATGACTCGGAATTACCTTCATCGCTGTCACTCGGTTCCTCCTCCTCCGAGTTTTCAGAAGGGGGAGGGGTGACAATCTTCCAAAACACGTCGGTTTCCTGGGTGAGAAACAACAGAGATAAAAGTTAGTATGTGTACGTAAGAAAAATCAGTCGGTATAGAAGGTGTTAGCCGGTTCTTACTGGCGGAGCCGGGTTAGAGCGGGTGAAAGGGCCGAGTCCAGAGATGCTCTTGATGACATCTACTTTCTCGGCCAAGAAGTTCTTCATGGCCCTATTGATATCCGCGGCCGGGTATGATTTCTCCAAGTATCGGAGAGAATCGGTTAAGTGACCGGAATACTCACAGATGAGTTTGGAGCGGACGTTGTTTGGTTGGATTCTACAGCTAACCTAGGTTTTAATTAAGTTTAGCCCGCAAAGACCATGGGCTGCAAGAACTACTAGCTTGTGGAGGAGAGGTTGGATGGATTGTCTGTCGGCATCCGGCGCGAACGAGCTAACTTTGTCGCTAAGTGAGAGGGTCTCGACAGAGAAACCCGGCAAAGGCTTCTCGCCGGGTATGGACGTATCTTTGCAGTAGAAAAAGGTCTTCTGCCAGTGCTTCACGTGAGTGTGACGGCTGAGAGTCGGCATCAGAGAGTTTTTACGTCTCTGAATGGATACCCCCCGCAGACGAGGAGGGGTACGTCCGTGCTCTCCCGGCAGGGCTTGCATTGAAAGAGCTCTAAAAACAAGGCAAGATTTGGGGAAATGAAAAGATAGGTTTCACAAAGAACGATGAAGTGGCAAATATTTAAGATCGAGTTAGGACCGATGTCAAAAACTCGGAGTTTGTAGTGGTCCAGAAGATCGCGGAAAAAAGGGTGACCCGGGGGGCGGAAACCCCGGATCACATGCTCGAGGAAAACAACTACTTCACCTGGACCGGGTGAAGGCCGGGTCTCCTCCTCTGGCGCCCTCCAGGAGATTTCCGACTCTGCGGGCAGAACCCCAGACTCGGCTAGCTCCTCGAGTTTCTCCTTGGTGACAGTCGATTTGGCCCAGTTGGCCGAGATCGACTGACCCGGTTTCTGCTTCAAGGCCGGGTTTTTTCCCTTGGACTTAGCACTAGCCTTGGGTGCCATGGAAATGGATCTAGATAAAATTGAATGCGAATGAGTATGGATCCAAAGTTTGGAAAAACGCATCTAATTGTAGAGCAATGGAAGAGGGATGTAGGCAAGATGCGCAATGAACATTAACCTAAGATTAGAAAGAGCAAAATCCTAGATCTAGATCTAGTGGAGCTTACCGGGGGTGGTGGTGGAGCAAAGCTTGGCGTGCTCGGCGCCGGCGGCTTGTTGACGGCGGCGTGCGTGCGACTAGGTGTTCGGAGCCCGAGCTGCACCTAGTGCTCCAATGGCGCGACGGGTCCTTGATGCGGGATTCGCCGAGCGCGGACGGGGGCGTGAGATGGCGGCACAGGACGGTGACGCGGGCGGCGACGAGCTTGGCGGCGCGCGCGCGAGTCTGGTGGCTAGGGCTTAGCCTTGGGATTTTGGGTGCAAGGAATGAGAGGGAGGAAGAAGGAGATGGAGCGTGGCGTTTGGAAATTTTAGGGTCCCCCCTGGGCCTATTTATAGGTGCGTGGAAACCCTAGGGGAGCAATTTTCAGGAAGATATGATCCGGCCCATAAATTCAGGGATAAGGATCTTGGCAATTATCGCGAGATATCTGGATTAATCAAGCTTGCTGAGAGAGTCGGACTTGAGAAATTGTTGCTTGGACTAGCATGTGGAGAAATGGAAGCCGGGTTATAATATGTCCTCCTGAAGTGTTAACTCGGGGAATGACACCCGGCTCGAATGAAAACAGGGTTATTATATGGACCGCCAAAGAGCAGGCCTAGCTACTGTTAAAGCAATCTAACCCGTCATACTTTGGATATAAATGTGTATTGTTTTGCATGGAATAGCATGCGCTTCATGGTTGGTTCTAAGACGCCCAAGCTATTCTGGGGACTACTGTTGGGGGGGATGGTAACCCGGTAGGCCCATGTCTGGGAGAGACCCAGCCAGGATGGATTGCGCGAGACCCGACCCAAGAGGAAGGAAGTTCTACAAGACCTGAAAGGGAGCGCGGGCCTTATAACTCGTACCTTGGGTGGTCACAGTAGGGGATTTAGGGTTACGTGCGGATCCCGAGTGGGATTTTGGAAAGTACCTTGTATGGAAAGTTAGGAAGTTGCGTGTTATATAAACCGGCTTCTAGGGCAAAGAGACCAGGCTTTTGAGTTTTGAGAGAAAGAGAAGGATTCGAGCTTGTAACCCTAGATTGGAGTTTCGACGACATTATAGCCAGGAACCCTAGATTTCTAGTTGACATGATTTCCTCTGAGCTAAACCCTCTCCCAAACACCAGAGTCGATTCGCCCCAATCTAAGTTACCCCCGGTAACGTCTGCCGTGTCTATCCCACGACAGAACCCTTTCTCCGACTTTAGGCAAGGGCTCAGAGTCGTCCTCCTCATACCGCCACTTTTCTTTCCGCACAAGTCCCTCCTTCTCCATTGTCGGAAGAAGGGATGGAACCACATTGCAGTGGCTCCAATTCCCGGAGTTTTCCTCCGCGTCTTTCTTGACTCTGGCGGTGCCGGGGGCAGCGAGCTCCTCACCGCTGCAAATGGTGGTTTCTTCCGCCGGCTTGGTGACAAGGGGCAGAGTAGGCGCGGTAGACGACGACGGCATGTTTTCGGTCGTGGGAGGTAGATCCCCACGGGCCAAATTGCCGGCATTTCCCTCCGGTGCGCTCGCGGTGGCGCAGCCGAGGGGAGTCCAACTGCGGGTCGAGGTTGTTGATGATGTTGTCGATGTACATGGCGGCGGAGCTCGTGTCCGTGGCACGGGGTGACTCTCCGTCGACCATTTTCGGGCGGCGCGACGTCGATCCGGATCCTCCGATGGTTTTTCCGGAGAAGGTGGAAGCACTCGTTCCCTGCTCACTCTCTCGAGCTCGGGCCCTGGTGGCTATGGCGTTGGGGGCTTGAGGAAGAAGAGGGAGCAGAAGGGAAAACCGGAGGGCCCGAGGGGGCTATTTATAGCCGGAAATGCATTGAAATGTGTTACAATGGATATTTTAGCCGTTGGATCCTTGACGCGTGTCACGCCCGGAAATTCCGGGAAACGAGGTGACGGGGTGATAATGGCTATCTCCTCGTTTCCTGCGAGAATCTGTCAGAGATACATTTCAGAGTTTTTGATTGAACCCAAACGTCCGTGATGTCAGTACGATTTCATCGCTGACGTCACGAAGTTCCTTCTCCATGAAGGATCGTAAGATGACGCACAGAAGCCGGATTCTAGAAGAACACGGACCACGACCCAAAGTGGTGCGGCTCGGAGTAGAAGGCGGATTCCTGTTTTCCAAGCTAGATACTTACCATAGTCATCTAGGTTTCCTTTCTGTAAGCCCTAACCAGGCTATCTATATAAAGCCGGACGGGAGAGAAGAACAAAAGAGGAGAATTAGCTAGAAGCCAACTCGCCGAGAAGTTGATCGTCGTCGAGTTAGAGAAACCCTACTCACATTATACTTTGTATACTTCAGGGTTCAACCCGGATTTAGTGAGATTGCGGGAGTAGGAACGCCGCCTAGTTGCGACGCACTAAACCTGGGTAAATTTGGTGTTCCTGGTTGTCGTACTACCACGCCCCCCCCCCACGTCTCATGGCACCCCCGTCTATGAACTCTACTACGATGTCTCAACAAGTCTGAACTCGATGATTTTCCTATGCCTGTTATTTATGAAAGTGATCATGATTGGGAGAAACACACTATTTTTTATATTGAAAATTTGTTTGGTACCAATTCTGAAAATGATGATAATAATTGATGTACTATTAGTACCATCCATGTTCCTTTCAATGATGATATAGAAAGCTCTAAACTTGTGTATGATGTGTTTGAAAATCTCTTTGCTATTAATGATTATATGCTTGATACATCTCCTCCTAGGAAAAATGATGATATGTTTACAAATGAACGCATTTGTGAAGACAACTATTTTATTGCTTGTGATGATACTATGCCTCAAATAGGTTATGATTGCAATGATGAATATGATATTTTTAGTCCACCTACTTTTGAGGAGAAAATTAATTATGATTTCAATATGCCTCCAGTCTTTGATAATTATTATAAAGAAAGTTATAACATAGGCTATAATTACAATCATCCTCATGAAACTTGCCATAATTATGGTGGGATTACCCAAAACCATGTCTTTAATATGCAGCTTGTCTATCATGTTCGAGTTCTTTATGATGATCCTACTCCCAGTGCTATTAATGAGAATGGCTATGCTTATGTGGAGAGTAATAATTCTTTTATGCATGTGGATCATGATTAGAATGTTTTTGTGATAGTTATATTTTTTATTTTATTCATGTTGCTACTTAAAGTTATTATGAGAGAGGGAAATATAATTTTATGCATCTCAACAATATCAATTTTCCCCTCTTTATTTTGAATTTTTTGAAGTTGCACTTGTTTTGCTTTCCTATGCTTGTTGCTTTGTGCTTTGATGACTTGTTTTTCTACAAGATTATTTTTCATAGGAAGTCGGTTATAATTAAATTTTTTTTACATTTTCTTCTTTATGCTCTCTTTTGCTTCATATTTCTTACGTGAGCATCTTTTAAAAAATATCATGCCTAGCTAAAAGGGTTTAAAGAAAATCACTTCTTGGGAGATAACCCATGTTTTTATTTTTGCATTGTTTTTCTCTGTTTTCTTTGAGTCAATGGGTTGTATACATCTGTAGAAACTCTTTTGTATCTTTTTTTCATGTTTTAGTAGTGCCAAGTAAAGTTTCTGACAAAAGTTGGAATTGATTTTCGGATTTCTGCGCAGAAAACAGATTTCTGCTGTCCACCGTAAAACATCGTATAAAATCTTGGAAGATCAGAATGATTTGAAATTTTTCTTGCTTATTCCTCAGATAATTACTCAACTTTTCTTAGTTGACCACTTTTTCATTTGATCAACAGAAGATTTTCTAAAAAATCATCTTTACCTGCTGTTCTGTTTTGACAGATTTCTGCCAATAATTGCATTTGCATCTTAATCTCTTTCTTTTGTTGTTCTTATGAAAAAAAGAGTTTTAAAATAAGTTGAGACAGTATCTAATGGGTTTATGAGTGTTAGGCTTGTGTTGAAACTGAAACATGTGAATTTATTATTTCGATTGCACTAACGTTGCTAATGAAGATTGTGAGAAGTTTGGTGTGAAGGAAGTTTTCAAGGGTCAACAGAAGAGGACGATATGATGAGATCAAGAAGAGTTAAAAGCCTAAGATTGGGGATGCCCCGGCGGTAAATCCCATAAAATTCCAAGAAGACTCAAGCATCTAAGCTTGGGGATGCCCAAGGCATCCCCTTCTTCATCAACAATTTATCAGGTCACTTCTAGTGAAACTATATTTTTATTCAGTCACATCTTATGTGCTTTACTTGGAGCGTATTTTATTTTTGATTTCAGTTTGTTTAGTTTTCTTTGTTGTAGTTTATGGTTCGATATTATAATACTTGTGTGGGAGAGAGACACGCTCCGTTTTCATTGCTTAGAACACTCTAGTTTTCATTCTTATTGTTCTGTGAGTGTTCACTTTTTGCTAGTACTGCATTTAGCTCCTGTTTTGCATTCATCTCTTATTTAGAGCTGCTAGTACTCTCTAGTTTAGATTTCTATATTATTAGAGAGTTTTTTTGTTGTCATATATATGTTCTTGGTTGGTAATAGAAATGCTTATGCGGTAGTTGGTATAGTGGAAAAATTCGCATGGTCTTGTAGATCACTAAACTGCTTCACTATAATCACTCCTTTTGTTTTGAGATATTAATTTGCTTAATGGATAAACATGAAGGACTAGTTAGTATAAAATTTTAATGGTTGGTCTAAGAAACTTGAAACCGTGCCACACTTAAATTACCAGCTGATAGAAACATTGGTATATGATTGCTACGAGTGATACATTTCTGATCGGCCTTTTGTTACGCGCTACGGTCGGGCTAGCTAAGAGTAACTTGTCACTGTCACAGACCCTCTTGGAGTGAGTTGCATTGTGCCTTGTAAGATGATTTTCTTTCTGCAACCTTTTAACTCATGATTATATGTTGCGGTTACTAGCACTTCCACCATCTGTATTTGCTAGCCTCTTCGGTACTGTGCATTGCCCTTTCTCACATTGAGAGTTGGTGCAAACTTCGCGAGTACATCTGAATCCTATGGGAGGACTTTTTTCTCCTACACATAAGCCCATATATTATTCCTCAAAACAGCCACCATACCTACCTATCATGGCATTTCCATAGCCATTCCGAGATATATTGCTGCACAACATCCACCTTACCTACCTATCATGGTTATTTATGCGTACTAAGCATGTAGTTGGATACATCAGAGATATTCCCTTATGAGTTATGAGTACTAAAAGTGTGATGGTTCATTGTTAGGATGTTGCCCCTACCGGTGAGGATATATAATATGAAAAAGCCCAAAAAGAAAAAAAGGGCCAAAGAGAGAATAAAGAGAGAGGGGGCGCATCACTATCCTTTATACCACACTTGTGCTTCATGTTTAGCACCAATACTTCAGTTTGGAGAGAGTTTTCATATTATTATCATTCATAACTATGTGGGGGAACTTTACATTATAAAACTTGGCTTTTATTTTCCAATGATGAGCCTCCTCAAATGAGCTCTAGGTCTTTGTGAGCAAGCAAGTTGGATGCACCCCCACTAGTTCCATTGGAGAGCTTTCATACACTTATAGCTCTATGTGCATCCGTTGTGTGGCAGTCCCTACTCCTTGCATAGCTTTGGTTGTAAGACTTTCTCTTGTCTAATGACCACTTTCAGCTTTGTGATCCTTTCTTCCATTGAACTTCCAAACCCCCTATAATGTTCTGTTTGCCATAACATCCGGGTGCCAGGGACCAACGCGGAACACTTGCTTGTTTTTAGTACGCAAATAGTTTAAGATTCAAGCATTGCATCATGTGGAAAGCCTGACTTGACCCTAACAGGGGTTGTGAAGATTTTGACGTGCATGATATTGTTGTTGTTGACAGCTTAAATCATCTCTAATAAACTTTGCACGGTTGATAGTCTTTTAGTATTGATTCATTAAAAGTTTTGCTTCTTTCTTCTTATTTGTTTATGCATTACTTGTTGATATCAAATATAGATCACAACTTTAGTTCATTTGATCCTAGTTTACATGCCCTGCTTTTACATATTATGATCAAGATTGTGTGGTAGCATGTCACCTCAGAAATTATTTTGTTTTATCGTTTACCTGCTCGAGGATGAGTAGGAACTAAGCTTGGGGATGCTTGATACGTCTCCAACGTATCTATAATTTCTAATGTTCCATGATGATATTATGACAATTGCTACATGTTTTCTCCCTTCTATATAGCATTTTTACGCGTTTTCCGGGACTAACTTATTAACAAGATGCCAAGTGCCAGTTCCCTGTTTTCTGCTGTTTTTTATTTCAGAAAAGTTGTTCTGGAAGTATTCTCGAAATTGGACCCCACGAAAGCCAGAAGTATTAGAAGTCCTGAAGAGAACCGGAGGGGGGCCACAGGGTGGCCACACCATGGGGTGCCGCGGGTCCCCTGGCCACGCCACCTAGGGGTGTGGGCCCCCTGGCCACCTCCCGGCATCGCCCTTTCGCCCATATATACTCCCCGATGCATAAAACCGAGGGGAATCGACCTTTTCCATAAAATACATCTATAGCTCCGCCGCCGCCGCCGACAAGTTTCGGGGGACAGATCTCTGTTCTGGCACCCTGCCGGGACGGGGAAGTGTCCCCGGAACCATCTCCATCGACTCTACCGCCATCTTCATCGTCGTTGTTGTCTTCTATGATGAGGATGGAGTAGTTCTCCCCCGAGGCTGAGGGCTCTACCGGTAGCTATGTGTTTCTTCTCTCTCTCCCATGGTGTGATCTATATGTGATCGTGAGCTTTGTAATCTAGTTGAATTCGTAGATATTATTCTTCATCTATTATGCTACTCAAGTGGTTTTTGTTATGAGATCTCCGTAAACACTTTGATCACGGTGTGAAGGTGACAGTGTGTGCACCGTGTGGTTTAGCATTATATTTATATTTTGTGTTGGATAACCCTATGAAATTGTGGTGTTTGCGTGGAACCATCTGGTTCCCATGGTGACAGCATGGGGTTACTTAGTTGGGAAAGTGCTTACTCTGAGGAGTGTTGTTAAAGTCCTACGCATGGATTGGTGTTGTTATTCTACCGAAGAGTGGTTTGCAGTAGCATAGTGAAGAGATGGTATTTATTAATTTAATTATGTTTTCATCGTTGAGAGTGTCCTCTAGTGAAATTAGGAGCCCTAGGCCTTATTTCCATGAATTGAAACACCGTTTTCTTGATGTTTTCCTACATGTTTGCTTGCTACCATTTTTATTTCAGATTGCTATTATCATCCATATTACTTGCATTTTACTCTGTCTTCGCCGAACTAGTGCACCTCTAAAACTGATAATTGTATTAGGTGTGTTGGGGACACAAGAGACTTCTTGTATCTTGATTGCAGGGTTGCTTGAGAGGGATATATTTGACCGCTACCTTCCTGAGTTCGATAAACCTTGGGTGATCCACTTAAGGGAAACTTGCTGCTGTTCTACAAACCTCTCCACTTGGAGGCCCAACACTGTCTACAAGAATAGAAGCGTGCATAGACATCAGCCACCGCCCCCTTGCACCCTCTGTTGTCCTCATTCAGCCGCACCGCGTCCACGCGCATCTCCCTGACACATTTGCGCGGCCACAGTAGTGCCACAGAGGCCACGTCGTCCGCGTCCGAGGAGATCATCGCGGGTGCAACTCCGGCGAGCGACCAGGACGCGACCGGGAAGCGCCACCGTCCCCCACCTATGGCATCTGCTCCACCTCGTCGCGCGCCACCAGTAGGTACTGACCCCGGGCCTCCTTTTCCTCTCTGTCACATGATCTCACAACCACGGCCATGGAGCCACCACCGCCGGCACGTATCCGGTGTACTGGAGCCGCTCGCGCTCGGGCGCTTAGATCCCGGCCGTTGGATCAAAATTCAACGGTTGCTCCCATCTCACTTAAGCGAATCGGTATGGGCCAATCACGGTTGTCCATAGTCACTTAAAATCGTGCGGCCCGATCCGTGCGAAGCGGTACCGGCCAATCGCACAGCACCACGCGGCTGTTGCATCAGCGCGCACAGTCAGGAATTGATTTAAATTCAAATTTAAAAATCAGAACCTTCTATCTACATGTAAAATCCATATAAAATCAAATTTGAGTCCAAAAATTATGAGATTTGAACCACTGGATAGCTAGAAAAATTCACTATTCATTTATAAAAAAATATAACATAGGTTATGTAGAAATTTCTGGAAAATTCTTTAAATTTCTAAAACAGCTCAAAAACACCAAATAATTCATAGATTGATTTCTACGAAGCCAAAATGAGTACAGTTGTAGTATCTGGATTCCTTAGAACACCCTGGAACCAGAGAAACTCAAAGTTGTATCGGCCGCACACTTGCTATTTTAAAATGGTCAAATCAGTAATCTGCCTCTATTTAAAAATCTAAAAAGTATTTTTGAATAAAACCAATTGGGTTACCTTGATAATTGTGTCCTCTGTCCAGGGACAACAATAACAAATTTTCATAACTTAAAAGTGGGTTTAAGGTTTTAAGTAGGGTAAACATCTAGTATTGGGCTCCTGAAATAGAATAACTAAATAGTTTATTGAAATAAAATTGAACTAGAGCCATACACAAACTAAATAAACCTCATATGAAATCAAATACACCTCATTACTGCATTTACCATGTGTAAAACAAATTCATGCATGCATACATGTCTATGATTGATCATTTTGAGTGGTATGTTTATGTTTATGTTACTATTGTTTGTCTAGACTTTGGAGAGGACCACTACAACTCCTGTGACTGTTGTGCTTTTACTGGTTGTTGTGATCAAGGCAAGTGATACTCATGTCCCACTTTTGTTTTTTTCAATTACATTAGTGTTTTCCGTAGTATGCAACATAGGTGATTTTTATTATTTTCTAAGTGTATGTTATGCTGAACACCAAGTACATGTTCATTTGATCCTAGTTTACATGCTCTGCTTTTACATATTATGATCAAGATTGTGTGGTAGCATGTCACCTCAGAAATTATTTTGTTTTATCGTTTACCTGCTCGAGGATGAGTAGGAACTAAGCTTGGGGATGCTTGATACGTCTCCAATGTATCTATAATTTCTAATGTTCCACGATGATATTATGACAATTGCTACATGTTTTCTCCCTTCTTTATAGCATTTTTACACGTTTTCTGGGACTAACTTATTAACAAGATGCCAAGTGCCATTTCCCTGTTTCCTGCTGTTTTTTATTTCAAAAAAGTTGTTCTGGAAGTATTCTCGGAATTGGACCCAACGAAAGCCAGAAGGCTTAGAAGTCCTGAAGAGAACCGGAGGGGGGCCACAGGGTCGCCACACCATGGGGTGGCGCGGGTCCCCCTGGCCACTCCACCTAGGGGTGTGGGCCCCCTGGCCACCTCCCGGCATCGCTCTTTCGCCCATATATACTCCCCGATGCATAAAACCGAGGGGAATCGACCTTTTCCACAAAATACATCTATAGCTCCACCGCCGCCGACGACAAGTTTCGGGGGACAAATCTCTGTTCTGCCACCCTGCCGGGACGGGGAAGTGCCCCCGGAACCATCTCCATCGACTCTACCGCCATCTCTATCGTCGTTGTTGTCTCCTATGATGAGGATGGAGTAGTTCTCCCCCGAGGTTGAGGGCTCTACCGGTAGCTATGTGTTTCATCTCTCTCTCCCATGGTGTGATCTATATGTGATCGTGAGCTATGTAATCTAGTTGAATTCGTAGATATTATTCTGCATCTATTATGCTACTCAAGTGGTTTTTGTTATGAGATCTCCGCAAACACTTTGATCACGGTGTGAAGGTGACAGTGTGTGCACCGTGTGGTTTAGCATTATATTTATATTTTGTGTTGGATAACCCTATGAAATTGTGGTGTTTGCGTGGAACCATCTGGTTCCCATGGTGATAGCATGGGGTTACTTAGTTGGGAAAGTGCTTACTCTGAGGAGTGTTGTTAAAGCCCTACGCATGGATTGGTGTTGTGTAACATCCCAAGTATGAAAACATCCCTAGAATGGTTGTTTCTTGCTTTAATTAAAGTTTTGCATCATGTCATCATACTCATTGCATTTGATTCCTATTTGTTTGCATCTGTTTTTATTTGTTTTCACAATGGAAATTCAAACAACATTCAAATGTTTTGCTCATACTTGTTATGTTACAACTTTCCAAATAAAATGGTTTAAATAACACTTCCAATTGTTTCCATGAAAAATAAAAAGCTCAACTATTTAATTTGTTCTTTAATTTCCACTTAATTCAAATTGCATTCAAAAATTCAAATCACATGTTACAACAGCACCCAATATGAACTTATGAAAATTACCAAAACATTCTAATCACTTGTTTCCATTTAAATATGTTCATCCTATTTAAATTCTTGTTTTCAATAAATCAAACAATAATCAAATTAATTCAATTTTGAACCAATTTGCAAACAGCAAGTTATTTTGAAATATTTGGAAAAGAGAAAGTGGCAAGTGTTTGATGTTGACCTAATTAACTCCCCCAAATTTTTCTAAATTTTTCCTAACTCAAAAACCCATCTAATTCTTCCTATTTCATTTTCAGCAAAAAAAAAATAAACAGAAGAAATTTTTAAAAAGAAAAACGAGGGGGAGAGAGGCAGTGGGCTGAGCCCCCCGCGAGCCCAGCCCACCTATGCTTTTCCCTGGCCCGCATACCGGTTCGCTCCCCCCTCCTTCTTCTATCTGTACGGCAAGCCATCGGGCGGTGCCACGGCGGCAGCAGTACCACGCCGACGGCCAACAGCGCCCTACCCCCCTCTATAAAGACCTACCCCTAGCCCCTGCGCAGCCCTAACCTAGCCTCTACCCTATCCCCCTCGCGCCGCCGCCGATCTCTCTCTCTCACCGGCGAATTTCTCCTCTGTACTGAACCTCACCGGAGCTCCGCCTCTGAATCCATGGACGCCGCCGCCGCTGCAGCCCTCCTCCGTCCATGCTGACCACGGGAACGAGTCCCCCTCACCTTCCTCGACATCCTCGACACTGCCGCTGTGCTTGACATCCACCACAACGTCGCCGCCATCTTCCACGTCGCCGCCGGAGTTGCTTCCCCGAGCCTCTGCTCGACTACACGGGAGGTGATCACCGTATCCTTCTCCTCCTTCCTCTCTGGCACGAGCACATGCACCACCTCGCACACCACAGCACACCCACGCGCACCAAGCACGGCAGCAACCACGGCAGCTCGCCGCCGGCGTCGTTCCCTGTCCAAGTTCAGACAACGCGCGCTGTTAAAATTCAGTTAAGCACGGATCTGAACTATAACCTGTACGCGTCCCCTTACCTGACAAAACTGAACGAGCACTGCACTGGTTGCAGTGCTTGCGCTTACACGGCAGTGCGCGGGTTCGAGTCCTGGCGCCGCGGAATAAAACCAATCTTTTGCGCTGGGCACTGACAGGCAGGCCCCACCTGTCTGTGGCGTTGCTGCCACGCGTGCGTCCACGCTGGCCCAAGGCCCACTGGCAGTGCCTAGGGTAGCTAACTGCGCGGTATAAAAAGAAATTCAGCCCTTTTCTTTTTCAAAAACAAGTCCTAATCGTTTACAGAATGGTCCCTAATACTAAAATGCAAATAACTTTCATTTTATAAATCCAAATAATAAAAGTAAAATATGTGCACTGCACCAAATTTAATTATCTATCTATTTAAACCATTTGTTTTCTGTTTTACACATTTCAAATTGTTTCAAATTTCAAATTCAAACAATTCATTTGAAATTTAATTAATTGCATAACTAATTCATACTTAATCCAAATAACATAAATAAAATATGTTTTCCATGCTATTTCAAACCACCTTTTCAAATATAAATTTTGTTTCATGGTTTGAATAATTAAAATTGCTTAAATAATTTAAACCTTGTTTAAATCATTTAAATTTGCTAAATTCATAACTTGCTCAAATTAAATTATCTTTGAACTTATGAAATATGTTTTCAAACCAGAAAAGTATAAACTTTTCAAATATGAATTTGGTTTAATGTTTTGAACAAATAAAAATTCAAATAAATTCATACTAGAATTTATTTCATTTAAATCTTGTTTAACTTGTTTAATTCACAAATAATTCATCCTAATTCCTTTTTCAATAATTGAAACATGTAATCCACCTAAAATTGTGTGTAATTTCCAAATATGAATGTTGTTATTTGTTTTGAACAATTAAAATTGGTGAAAACAACAATTGCTTGTGTGACACCTTTAAGGAACCAAAATTCCTTAACTTAATAACTAAAATTCCAAAATTGGTAAACCTTATTTCCAATTGTTTCTATTGTTGTTATTTTGTTGTTTTCATCATCCATGCATCATACTAAACCACTATCACCTGTTGGTTAGTTGTAAAACAATTGTTTCAACCATAATTCTTGGGCTTTTTCATATGCAACTCAAATTGCATATGAGTCCATTTAAATTGTGTTACCATGTCAACTAGTTTATTTTGATGCATCCATTAACTTGACATGCATCATCCCATGATTGTGCACTATACCATGATATTGATTGTTTATCTTTCTGCATTGTTTGTTTGATTCTTCTCGGATAGACGACGACGTTGAGACAGACGATACTTACAGCACCCCTTCTGAGGATCTAGCTCAGTACCAGGCTGCTGAGTTTGCAGGCAAGTTATCACTCACATGAACCACTGCGTTCCTTTCAACATTGGTTACCGATACTTTCCGTTGTTTATTTCTGCTAGCCATATGTATCGTTGCTTCTGTTACGAACCTATCACATGATACCCTGAACCCTGATATTGCCTCACCTCCACTCCTATAACCCCATTGATTGTTGCCCGTGTCTTACTAGCATGCTTAGGGTTGTTTTTGCTCGAGTCTGTTACCCGTTACTTTCTGTTACTATATTCTGTTATATTCTGGGGCTCGATGTTAAACAATCAACTTGTTAATGCTGTGAGTAATAATAATTTGATGATAAGGCACCGGCAGGAGGCCCGGCGTGGTTTTGAGGCCTGCTAGTGTCGACCCTAATAGGAAAAGGGTCTTGTCTACTGATCCATGATGAGCGCACTATCCGCATGTGGGAAGCGTGTATGGGCGCCCCCCTCAATTTGATTCGATTCGCATCTCGTCCAAATCGCCACACTTAGTTCGGGCTTTCCATTTGATGCACGCATATGCAGGTACGAACCCGAGGCCAGGGTGGAACTTTTTTAGTCGGCATTTAGGGCGGCGTGGTCTTCCAGTGCTATGAGGGTCCCCTTTTCTTCGTGGGGCTCGATTAGCCGCGCACGCACAACACGTGGTGCTTTGGGCTTGATGCGAAGAAGAGTTGAGTTGTGTTGAATGCCCCGCTTGGTGGGAGGCATTCCATCTGGCGGGTTATTCTTACGTGTACGGCCAAATTGGTGCACCCCTGCAGGGATAAATCTTCTCGAGAAGCCGTGTTTTCCGCGGTTATGGTTAACTTGGTGAAAGTACTGGCTAACAAGTACTCAGAACAACTTACACCTAACTAATGATAACTTGACTAGTAATAGTCTTATTGCCACAATAACTTGATCCATCATTAATCCAACTGTGTGAGTTATCCTCGGATTGCTTCTTTGGATAAGGGGCGATATCGAGGATGGGTTTGTTTGGTGGTTAGTTATAGTTGGTTACAATAAGCTATCTTATCTTCTTTCTGTTAGCCGGAAGTTGTAGTATGTTCTGTAGTTGGTTAGAGCAGCCAGTTGCAGCATCTTTTATATCCCCTTTCTTCCGTTGAACCCAAAGCATCTGTGCTTGGTGTTGACGGGTTACACTTTGGTGAACTGTGAGTCTTGCTTGCCAGTACGTTGTTGTACTGACCCCTTTGGGGCTGTGGTTTCCGCAGACTACGCTTACGAGGATCCCCGTGACGGCTACTACGTGGAGTTTGACGAGGCTGCTGACGAGTAGATAGCGGACCCGGGCAGGATCCGAGACTACGTGGATGGGCTCCGTTTTCATTTCATTCCCGGCTTCTTAAGCCTATTTGGATTTGTCTGTACTCAGACCTTTGAATGCTTCCGCTGAGTTGTAATGATGTTATGTTGGGACATGTGTCCTCTGGATGATTGTATTTGCTATCTCTGCTCTAGTGAGAGCTATTTGCAACTTATTTCCATCTTTTGTGTCTTAGAGATCTGTTGTGTTATCATTTTGTTCAACGCCGTTGACGTACCATGTGTGTATGGTATGAAGTACGTCAATGGTAGTATCCTGATTTCTATGGGATAGTTTACATCGACGGTGGATAGTAGGGATTTGTTGTCACACATAAGTGTTGGCCTACTCGTAAGAGATGCGGGTGCCGGTAAGCCCCGTAATCCAATCAACTACTGTTCAGTTCGTACGGTGAGTATCCTCTAGAAGTCCGGGTGCGACAAATGGTATCAGATCCTGTCTGCCTGTAGGATCCCTTTTACTGGTCGCAGTTGAGTCTAGAAACTATTTTTGTAGCTATATAGGAAAAATGAAACGTGAGAGTAGGAATTCTGCCATTTTTCTTCTTTCCCCACCCACCCACCCTCTTCTGGTAAGGAAGTGCAACGTTGTTTTCTCTTCTCATCTAAACTTTCAAGTTAGGATTTCACGAATCCTGGTTTCTCTAGGATAGTTATATCTACTAGACCATAGGGATGGAGGTGGTTGTGACATGATTTATCATGTTGCCTACTCACAATTGAGAACGGAGGCGTGTAAGCCCCGGAAGCAGATCCTCTATTCCTTAAGCAGTAGATATTGATCCTTTAGAAGCCCGGATGGGTTCTTCCCTAGTACCTAAGGAGATTTTGGTCTCGTGTTTCCCGTTGTTGCTTCGATATCTAGTTCTTCTCAACATCCTTATCGTCCGTTGAAACCTTGTTGTTGCTTTCCACTTCAGTTCTTCTACCGGCGTCTAATCAAAACTTCCCCAATCATCTGCAGATGGATCTCAGGTTCTACCCGCAGGTGGTTCGGATGACTCGTTGCGAGAGCACCGCCGGTTATCCAGAGATGCTGAGAGACATGGTCACTTATCTGGGGTTCCGTTGGGCACCAGAGTACCAGGTCTACGAGCAGCAGCGAGAGTTTGACCAGACCTACTACCAGGCTATCGTCTACATTCTGTCAGATGATGGCATGAGCGTCGTCCACCGCTACGAGGCAGTAGGTTCCACAGTGGATATGGCCGTGCAGCAGGCAGCTTATGTGAGTCTCACCGTCCTTCGTGCTGACTACTGGGGTTTTGACGATTCCATCTATCGCCATATCCCCCGTGGTTACATCACTTCAGAGGGAGCTCACTTCACTCTCTACGACAACCTGGATGTCTACGAGCATGATAACACCAGGCTGCACACCACCGCTCAGTTTGTGAGGTACAGTGACGCAGTTGCCACCACACTTTCTCAGGATTTGGCTTCAGTCAGAGAGCAGATCTACCTCGCGTTGACTCGTCTGGCGATGTACACCACAGACTTTGTTGGAGACGAGCGCTTTGCACGTTTCGAGCATCCAGTTGGTCGTCCTCTGCCAGATGCTGGAGGTTACGAGCCGATCAGAGGTCCACTTCTCAACCTTGGTGCTGGTTACACTGGGATTCCCCGCTTTGGAGCACAGGGAGTCGATGCTACGTACTTCACCACACCGAGTGTCGGGCTCAGACCACGTCAGATCTATGTGGATCGTCGTTCTACCTACTTTCGTGGGCGTCCTCCTCACCATACCTCTCGCCGTACTACTCACCGCCGTCCTGCGTGATGAGCATGGGAGTACCGATGTATTCGTTCTTAGCTATGTTTAGTTATCCTTTGGCATTCGAACCATTTATGGTGTGTTGGATATTCTGATGTATTTGAACATGTGATGATGTACCTGTTGGTTATCTATTCATGCGTCGGAATAATCTATCTTCGGTTACCAAGTCTATCCTTTTCTGTTGTTGTGCTAAAATGCATTTCCATTCAGGATGACGCCAACAAGGAACACCCCACCTGAGCCACCGCCGATCACGGAGCTGTTGACTCAGATGACTCAGGTTGTGACGCAGATGGCCCAGTTCCAGGCTAATCAGCACAACAACCAGAACGCTCCACGAGTCAGTATCAAGGAGTTTCTGAGTCTGGGACCGAGAGCTTTCGTGGCAACACGCGAGCCTCTGGATGCTGATGACTGGATCCGTGAGATGGCCAGGGCTCTGGACATTGCTCACGTTGCTGAGGAAGACAAAGTCAAGTATGCTTCCTATCTGCTGAAGGGTCAGGCAGCTACTTGGTGGGAGAACTACCAGACCATGAGAGCTGGCTACCCAATCACCTGGGGCTGTTTCAAGGAAGCTTTCCTGAAGCACCACATTCCAGATGGTCTCATGGAAAGGATGTGTGAAGAGTTTTGCTCTCTTAAGCAAGGCAAGCTGGACGTCATCGGCTATCAGAATGAGTTCAATCGCCTCGCTCGATACGCTGGTGATGAGGTGTCCACTGAGGCCAAGAAGATGGCAAGGTTCCGCAGAGGTTTTAACCCGGAACTCAAGTACGCCCTCACCAACATCAAGACCAAAGACTTCGAGGAGCTCGTTAACACCGCGCTCAATGAAGAAAATGGGCGCAAGGCGTTCGAAGAGTCTCGCAAGCACTCGCGTGAGGGTGGTTCCTCCTCCAACATGACCACCCCTCCGCAGAAGCGCCGCATCTGCGTGCCAAATAGTGCTGTCACTCGGGCTCCATATGCCCAAGCTTCTCCAGGCTTTGCTCCCCGCCCACCCAACCCATCTCAGATGCATGGTCAGAGGTTTGCAATGGGGCAGCCAAGGCCAGATCCTCCTCGTGACGTCACTTGCTTCAAGTGCAAGCAGACGGGGCACTACGCTGACAAGTGCACTCAGAGGCAGCTACCTCCACCACCTCCTCGCCCCAACACCAACCAGGCAATGGTGTGTGCTCCCCCGGCTAAAGCCTTCAACTCCAACAACAGGCCTGTCGGGAGGACCGCGAGGGTGAATCATATCAAGGCCGACAAAGCTGAGGAAGCTACTGACGTCGTTCTCGGTACATTCCCCGTAAACTCTAACCCAGCTAAAGTGTTGTTTGATACCGGAGCATCGCATTCTTTCGTGTCAAAGATCTTTGCAACAGCAGTTAATCTCCCCTTTGTTGGTTTGGGTTCCCCGCTATTAGTAAACTCCCCTGGAGCAACTATGCAAACTTCTAAGATCAGTCACAGAAATCAAATTCTAATTGGAGGTCACATATTCCTTGCTTCTCTCATACTACTTGGAAATTCTGACATTGATGTCATTCTTGGCATGGATTGGTTGAAGGCCAATAAAGCTACGATTGACTGTGCTCAGAAGTCGATAACTCTGTTCCACCCTTCTGGCCAGATAGTCTATTGTCCAAATGAATCAAGTTCTGTTCAGCTTTACACCCTCGATGCTAAACCTCTACCACTACTTGAAAATGTTCCGGTGGTTTGTGAATTCCCTGACGTCTTTCCAGAAGAATTGCCAGGGATGCCTCGGGACAGAGCAGTTGAGTTCGTGATCGAGCTTGAACCAGGTACTGCTCCAATCTCTAAGCATCCATACAAGATAGCTCCTCCTGAACTGAAATTGTTAAAGGAGAAAATCGATATGTACATGGAAAAAGGTTACATTCAGCCTAGTTCCTCCGCTTGGGGTTGCCCAACTCTGTTCGTTGCAAAGAAGGATCAAAGAAAGAGACTCGTGGTTGACTATCGTCCTCTCAACGAGAAAACCATCAAAAACAAGTATCCAATTCCTCGTATCGATGATCTTTTTGATCAACTTGCTGGAGCCTCAATATTCTCAAAGTTGGACTTGAGGATGGGTTACCATCAAATAAAGATCAGAAAGGAAGATATTCCAAAAACAGCTTTCACCACTCGGTACGGTCTATATGAATACACCGTCATGTCCTTTGGTCTCACCAATGCACCGGCGACATTCTCTCGGCTCATGAATTCTGTCTTCCATGAATACCTCGACAAGTTCGTTGTGGTATATCTTGATGATATTCTGGTCTACTCCAAATCTGAGGAAGAGCATGGAGAACATCTTCGTCTCACTCTCATGAAACTTCGCGAGCATCGTCTATATGCCAAGTTCTCCAAATGTGAATTCTGGATTCCAGAAGTTGCTTACCTTGGTCATGTCATCTCAGCCAAGGGCATAGCCATTGATCCAGAAAAGGTTAAAGCAATTGTTGATTGGAAACCTCCAAAGACGGTGAAGCAAGTCAGAAGTTTTCTTGGCTTGGCTAGCTATTGTCGTCGTTTCGTCCAAAACTTCTCCAAGATTGCCAAACCTCTCACTGATCTCACAAAGAAGGACAAAAAGTTCGTTTGGTCTCCACAGTGTGATGAAAGTTTCAATCTCCTGAAGACTAAACTCACTTCTACCCCAGTTCTGGTTGGCCCAGATACTACCAAACCTTTCCAGATATTCTGCGATGCATCTCTCCAAGGTCTAGGAGCAGTTCTTATGCAAGAACGTCAAGTTGTGGCTTATGCTTCACGTCAGTTGAATGCACGTGAGCAAAATTATCCCACTCATGACCTAGAACTTGCAGCAGTTGTGTTTGCCCTCAAGAAATGGAGGCAATACTTGTTGGGGAATCGCACTGAAATCTTTTCCGATCATAAGAGTCTGAAATACATCTTCACTCAACCAGATCTAAACCTCAGGCAAAGGAGATGGATTGAAAAGATTAAAGACTTTGATCTCACCATTTCTTACACTCCAGGCAAGGCTAATGTTATGGCCGATGCTCTCAGTCGCAAGTCGTATTGCAATAATCTCATGATCATGGAAAGCCAACCTCCACTTCATGAAGAATTCCAGAAGCTGAACCTTGGTCTTGTTCCTCAAGGTTATCTTACTAGCTTGACAGCCAGTCCAACTCTCGAGGACAAGATTCGTTCTGAACAACTTCGTGATGCTGAAATCAAGAAGATGGTAGAACACATCAAAGAAGGCAAGGAGAAATTTAAGTCCTTCTCAATTGATGACAAAGGAACTGTGTTCTTCGAAGGACGCATTGCAGTTCCTAAGATTCAAAGTCTCAAAGATGTCATTCTCAAGGAGGCTCATGAAACTCCTCTCTCCATCCACCCTGGAAGTACAAAGATGTACCAGGATCTTAAGACACTGTATTGGTGGCCTGACATGAAACGTGAAATTGCTCAATACGTTTCTGAATGCGACGTTTGTCAACGTGTTAAGGCAGTTCATCAGAAAACAGCCGGTCTTCTCCAACCTCTGAAAATTCCTGAGTGGAAGTGGGACATGATTGAAATGGACTTCGTCACTGGTTTTCCAAAGTCCAAGAAGGGCAACGATGCAATCTTCGTTGTTATTGATCGTCTCACTAAAGTAGCTCACTTCTTTGTTGTCAAAGAAACAATCTCAGCTAGCCAGTTAGCAGAACTCTACACAGCAAAGATTGTTCCTCTTCATGGTGTTCTATTGGAAATAAGCTCAGACCATGGAAGCATATTCACTTCTCATTTCTGGAAAAGCTTTCAAGAAGCATTGGGCACCAAACTTCTGTTCAGCATAGCTTATCACCCTCAGTCTCAGGGGCAAGTCGAAAGAGTCAATCAGCTTCTCGAGGATATGCTCAGAGCATGTGGTCTATCCTTTGGCATGAAATGGGAGGAATGTCTTCCATATGCTGAATTCTCCTACAACAACAGCTTCCAGGCAAGCCTAGGCATGGCGCCATTTGAAGCACTCTATGGCCACAGATGCAGGAGTCCAATCAATTGGTCTGGAGCTGGTGAAGGTTCACTCTTAGGCCCTGACATTGTTAAGGAAGCCGAAGAGAAAGTTCGCATCATTCGTGACAATCTCAAGATTGCTCAGTCTCGTCATAAAAGCTACTATGACAGCAAACACAGGGATATGATCTATGCACCTGGTGACAAGGAATATCTCCGTGTAACTCCCCTAAGAGGCACTCATCGTTTTGGTGTGAAAGGAAAGCTTGCACCAAGATACATTGGTCCTTTCAACATTCTCTCAAGGCGTGCAGAAAATGCTTATCGCCTTGAACTTCCAGAAAAACTATCCAAGGTGCACGATGTGTTTCACGTGTCACAGCTCAAGAAGTGTTTCAAAGATCCACATCGTGCAGTTGATCATGATTCCATTGAACTGCAAGATGATCTCTCTTATGAGGAGCACCCTGTTCGTATTCTCGATGAGACCGAGCGTAAGACTCGCAACAAGAGCACCAAGTTCTTGAAAGTGCAGTGGTCCCATCATTCCGATAAAGAGGCAACGTGGGAGACCGAAGAGGATCTTCGAAAGAAGTATCCGGACCTTTTCTCTTCTCAGTAGGAATCTCGGGGCGCGATTCCTTCAAGGGGGGCGTTTTGTAACATCCCAAGTATGAAAACATCCCTAGAATGGTTGTCTCTTGCTTTAATTAAAGTTTTGCATCATGTCATCATACTCATTGCATTTGATTCCTATTTGTTTGCATCTGTTTTTATTTGTTTTCACAATGGAAATTCAAACAACATTCAAATGTTTTGCTCATACTTGTTATGTTACAAATTTCCAAATAAAATGGTTTAAATAACACTTCCAATTGTTTCCATGAAAAATAAAAAGCTCAACTATTTAATTTGTTCTTTAATTTCCACTTAATTCAAATTGCATTCAAAAATTCAAATCACATGTTACAACAGCACCCAATATGAACTTATGAAAATTACCAAAACATTCTAATCACTTGTTTCCATTTAAATATGTTCATCCTATTTAAATTCTTGTTTTCAATAAATCAAACAATAATCAAATTAATTCAATTTTGAACCAATTTGCAAACAGCAAGTTATTTTGAAATATTTGGAAAACAGAAAGTGGCAAGTGTTTGATGTTGACCTAATTAACTCACCCAAATTTTTCTAAATTTTTCCTAACTCAAAAACCCATCTAATTCTTCCTATTTCATTTTCAGCAAAAAAAAATAAACAGAAGAAATTTTTAAAAAGAAAAACGAGGGGGAGAGAGGCAGTGGGCTGAGCCCCCCGCGAGCCCAGCCCACCTATGCTTTTCCCTGGCCCGCATACCGGTTCGCTCCCCCCTCCTTCTTCTATCTGTACGGCAAGCCATCGGGCGGTGCCACGGCGGCAGCAGTACCACGCCGACGGCCAACAGCGCCGTACCCCCCTCTATAAAGACCTACCCCTAGCCCCTGCGCAGCCCTAACCTAGCCTCTACCCTATCCCCCTCGCGCCGCCGCCGATCTCTCTCTCTCACCGGCGAATTTCTCCTCTGTACTGAACCTCACCGGAGCTCCGCCTCTGAATCCATGGACGCCGCCGTCGCTGCAGCCCTCCTCCGTCCACGCTGACCACGGGAACGAGTCCCCCTCACCTTCCTCGACATCATCGACACCGCCGTTGTGCTTGACATCCACCACAACGTCGCCGCCATCTTCCACGTCGCCGCCGGAGTTGCTTCCCCGAGCCTCTGCTCGACTACACGGGAGGTGATCACCGTATCCTTCTCCTCCTTCCTCTCTGGCACGAGCACATGCACCACCTCGCACACCGCAGCACACCCACGCGCACCAAGCACGGCAGCAACCACGGCAGCTCGCCGCCGGCGTCGTTCCCTGTCCAAGTTCAGACAACGCGCGCTGTTAAAATTCAGTTAAGCACGGATCTGAACTATAACCTGTACGCGTCCCCTTACCTGACAAAACTGAACTAGCACCGCACTGGTTGCAGTGCTTGCGCTCGCGCGGCAGTGCACGGGTTCGAGTCCTGGCGCCGCGGAATAAAACCAATCTTTTGCGCTGGGCACTGACAGGCAGGCCCCACCTGTCTGTGGCGTTGCTGCCACGCGTGCGTCCACGCTGGCCCAAGGCCCACTGGCAGTGCCTAGGGTAGCTAACTGCGCGGTATAAAAAGAAATTCAGCCCTTTTCTTTTTCAAAAACAAGTCCTAATCTTTTACAGAATGGTCCCTAATACTAAAATGCAAATAACTTTCATTTTATAAATCCAAATAATAAAAGTAAAATATGTGCACTGCACCAAATTTAATTATCTATCTATTTAAACCATTTGTTTTCTGTTTTACACATTTCAAATTGTTTCAAATTTCAAATTCAAACAATTCATTTGAAATTTAATTAATTGCATAACTAATTCATACTTAATCCAAATAACATAAATAAAATATGTTTTCCATGCTATTTCAAACCACCTTTTCAAATATAATTTTTTTTTCATGGTTTGAATAATTAAAATTGCTTAAATAATTTAAACCTTGTTTAAATCATTTAAATTTGCTAAATTCATAACTTGCTCAGATTAAATTATCTTTGAACTTATGAAATATGTTTTCAAACCAGAAAAGTATAAACTTTTCAAATATGAATTTGGTTTAATGTTTTGAACAAATAAAAATTCAAATAAATTCATACTAGAATTTATTTCATTTAAATCTTGTTTAACTTGTTTAATTCACAAATAATTCATCCTAATTCCTTTTTCAATAATTGAAACATGTAATCCACCTAAAATTGTGTGTACTTTCCAAATATGAATGTTGTTATTTGTTTTGAACAATTAAAATTGGTGAAAACAACAATTGCTTGTGTGACACCTTTAAGGAACCAAAATTCCTTAACTTAATAACTAAAATTCCAAAATTGGTAAACCTTATTTCCAATTGTTTCTATTGTTGTTATTTTGTTGTTTTCATCATCCATGCATCATACTAAACCACTATCACCTGTTGGTTAGTTGTAAAACAATTGTTTCAACCATAATTCTTGGGATTTTTCATATGCAACTCAAATTGCATATGAGTCCATTTAAATTGTGTTACCATGTCAACTAGTTTATTTTGATGCATCCATTAACTTGACATGCATCATCCCATGATTGTGCACTATGCCATGATATTGATTGTTTATCTTTCTGCATTGTTTGTTTGCTTCTTCTTGGATAGACGACGACGTTGAGACAGACGATACTTACAGCACCCCTTCTGAGGATCTAGCTCAGTACCAGGCTGCTGAGTTTGCAGGCTAGTTATCACTCACATGAACCAGTGTGTTCCTTTCAACATTGGTTACCGATACTTTCCGTTGTCTATTTCTTCTAGCCATATGTATCGTTGCTTCTGTTACGAACCTATCACATGATACCCTGAACCCTGATATTGCCTCACCTCCACTCCTATAACCCCATTGATTGTTGCCCGTGTCTTACTAGCATGCTTAGGGTTGTTTTTGCTCGAGTCTGTTACCCGTTACTTTCTGTTACTATATTCTATTATATTCTGGGGCTCGATGTTAAACAATCAACCTGTTAATGCTATGGGTAATAATAATTTGATGATAAGGCACCGGCAGGAGGCCCGGCGTGGTTTTGAGGCCTGCTAGTGTCGACCATAATAGGAAAAGGGTCTTGTCTACTGATCCATGATGAGCGCACTATCCGCATGTGGGAAGCGTGTATGGGCGCCCCCCTCAATTTGATTCGATTCGCATCTCGTCCAAATCGCCACACTTAGTTCGGGCTTTCCATTTGATGCACGCATATGCAGGTACGAACCCGAGGCCAGGGTGGAACTTTTGTAGTCGGCATTTAGGGCGGCGTGGTCTTCCAGTGCTATGAGGGTCCCCTTTTCTTCGTGGGGCTCGATTAGCCGCGCACGCACATCACGTGGTGCTTTGGGCTTGATGCGAAGAAGAGTTGAGTTGTGTTGAGTGCCCCGCTTGGTGGGAGGCATTCCATCTGGCGGGTTATTCTTACGTGTACGGCCAAATTGGTGCACCCCTGTAGGGATAAATCTTCTCGAGAAGCCGTGTTTTCCGCGGTTATGGTTAACTTGGTGAAAGTACTGGCTAACAAGTACTCAGAACAACTTACACCTAACTAATGATAACTTGACTAGTAATAGTCTTATTGCCACAATAACTTGATCCATCATTAATCCAACTGTGTGAGTTATCCTCGGATTGCTTCTTTGGATAAGGGGCGATATCCAGGATGGGTTTGCTTGGTGGTTAGTTATAGTTGGTTACGATAAGCTATCTTATCTTCTTTCTGTTAGCCGGAAGTTGTAGTATGTTCTGTAGTTGGTTAGAGCAGCCAGTTGCAGCATCTTTTATATCCCCTTTCTTCCGTTGAACCCAAAGCATCTGTGCTTGGTGTTGACGGGTTACACTTTGGTGAACTGTGAGTCTTGCTTGCCAGTACGTTGTTGTACTGACCCCTTTGGGGCTGTGGTTTCCGCAGACTACGCTTACGAGGATCCCCGTGACGGCTACTACGTGGAGTTTGACGAGGCTGCTGACGAGTAGATAGCGGACCCGGGCAGGATCCGAGACTACGTGGATGGGCTCCGTTTTCATTTCATTCCCGGCTTCTTAAGCCTATTTGGATTTGTCTGTACTCAGACCTTTGAATGCTTCCGCTGAGTTGTAATGATGTTATGTTGGGACATATGTCCTCTGGATGATTGTATTTGCTATCTCTGCTCTAGTGAGAGCTATTTGCAACTAATTTCCATCTTTTGTGTCTTAGAGATCTGTTGTGTTATCATTTTGTTCAACGCCGTTGACGTACCATGTGTGTATGGTATGAAGTACGTCAATGGTAGTATCTTGATTTCTATGGGATAGTTTACATCGACGGTGGATAGTAGGGATTGGTTGTCACACATAAGTGTTGGCCTACTCGTAAGAGATGCGGGTGCCGGTAAGCCCCGTAATCCAATCAACTACTGTTCAGTTCGTACGGTGAGTATCCTCTAGAAGTCCGGGTGCGACATGTTGTTATTCGACCGGAGAGTGGTTTGGAGTAGCATAGTGAAGAGATGGTATTTATTAATTTAATTATGTTTTCATCGTTGAGAGTGTCCTCTAGTGAAATTAGGAGCCCTAGGCCTTATTTCCAAGAATTGAAACACCGTTTTTCGCATGTTCTAATACATGTTTTCTTGCTACCATTTTTATTTCAGATTGCTATTATCACTTACTATCATCCATATTACTTGCATTTTACTCTTTTTTCGCCGAACTAGTGCACCTATACAACTGACAATTGTATTAGGTGTGTTGGGGACACAAGAAACTTCTTGTATCTTGATTGCAGGGTTGCTTGAGAGGGATATCTTTGACCGCTACCTCCCTGAGTTCGATAAATCTTGGGTGATCCACTTATGGGAAACTTGCTACTGTTCTACAAACCTCTCCACTTGGAGGCCCAACACTATCTACAAGAATAGAAGCGTGCGTAGACATCAGCCACCGCCCCCTTGCACCCTCTATTTTCCTCATTCAGCCGCACCGTGTCCACACGCATCTCCCTCACACATTTGCGCGGCCGCAGTAGTGCCACAGAGGCCACGTCGTCCGTGTCCGAGGAGATCATCGCGGGTGCAACTCCGGTAAGCGACCACGACGCGACCGGGAAGCGCCACCATCACCCACCTATGTCATCCGCTCCACCTCGTCGCGCGCCACCAGTAGGTACTGACCCCGAGCCTCCTTTTCCTCTCTGTCACTTGATCTCACAATGACGGCCATGGAGCCACCACCGCCGGCGCGCATCCGGTGTACTGGAGCCGCTCGCGCTCGTGCGCTTAGATCCCGGCCGTTGGATCAAAATTCAACGGTTGCTCCCATCTCACTTAAGCGAATCGGTATGGGCCAATCACGATTGTCCATACTCACTTAAAATCGTGCGGCCCGATCCGTGCGAAGCGGTACCGGCCAATCGCACAGCACCACGCGGCTGCTGTATTAGCGCGCACGGTCAGCAATTGATTTAAACTCAAATTTAAAAATCAGAACCTTCTGTCTACATGTAAAATCCATATAAAATCAAATTTGAGTCCAAAAATTATAAGATTTGAACCACTTGATAGCTAGAAAAATTCACTATTCATTTATAAAAAAATATAACATAGGTTATGTAGAAATTTCTGGAAAATTCTTTAAATTTCTAAAACAGCTAAAAAACACCAAATAAGTCATAGATTGATTTCTACGAAGCCAAAATGAGTACAGTTGTAGTATCTGGATTCCTTAGAACACCCTGGAACCAGAGAAACTCAAAGTTGTATCGTCCGCACACTTGCTATTTTAAAATGGTCAAATCAATAATCTGCCTCTATTTTAAAATCTAAAAAGTATTTTTGAATAAAACCAATTGGGTTACCTTGATAATTGTGTCCTCTGTCCAGGGACAACAATAACAAATTTTCATAACTTAAAAGTGGGTTTAAGGTTTTAAGTAGGGTAAACATCTAGTATCGGGCTCCTGAAATAGAATAACTAAATAGTTTATTGAAATAAAATTGAACTAGAGCCATACACAAACTAAATAAACCTCATATGAAATCAAATACACCTCATTACTGCATTTACCATGTGTAAAACAAATTCATGCATGCATACATGTCTATGATTGATCATTTTGAGTGGTATGTTTATGTTTATGTTACTATTATTTGTCTAGACTTTGGAGAGGACCACTACAACTCCTGTGACTGTTGTGCTTTTACTGGTTGTTGTGATCAAGGCAAGTGATACTCATGTCCCACTTTTGTTTTTTTCAGTTACATTAGTGTTTTCCGTAGTATGCAACATAGGTGATTTTTATTATTTTCTAAGTGTATGTTATGCTGAACACCAAGTAGATGTTCATTTGATCCTAGTTTACATGCTCTGCTTTTACATATTATGATCAAGATTGTGTGGTAGCATGTCACCTCAGAAATTATTTTGTTTTATCGTTAGCTGCTCGAGGATGAGTAGGAACTAAGCTTGGGGATGCTTGATACGTCTCCAATGTATCTATAATTTCTAATGTTCCATGATGATATTATGACAATTGCTACAAGTTTTCTCCCTTCTTTATAGCATTTTTACACGTTTTCTGGGACTAACTTATTAACAAGATGCCAAGTGCCAGTTCCCTGTTTTCTGCTGTTTTTTATTTCAAAAAAGTTGTTCTGGAAGTATTCTCGGAATTGGACCCAACGGAAGCCAGAAGGCTTAGAAGTCCTGAAGAGAACCGGAGGGGGGCCACAGGGTCGCCACACCATGGGGTGGCGCGGGTCCCCCTGGCCACGCCACCTAGGGGTGTGGGCCCCCTGTCCACCTCCCGGCATCGCCCTTTCGCCCATATATACTCCCCGATGCATAAAACTGAGGGGAATCGACCTTTTCCACAAAATACATCTATAGCTCCGCCGCCGCCGCCGACAAGTTTCGGGGGACAAATCTCTGTTCTGTCACCCTGCCGGGACGGGGAAGTGCCCCCGGAACCATCTCCATCGACTCTACCGCCATCTCTATCGTCGTTGTTGTCTCCTATGATGAGGATGGAGTAGTTCTCCCCCGAGACTGAGGGCTCTACCGGTAGCTATGTGTTTCATCTCTCTCTCCCATGGTGTGATCTATATGTGATCGTGAGCTTCGTAATCTAGTTGAATTCGTAGATATTATTCTTCATCTATTATGATACTCAAGTGGTTTTTGTTATGAGATCTCCGTAAACACTTTGATCACGGTGTGAAGGTGACAGTGTGTGCACCGTGTGGTTTAGCATTATATATATATTTTGTGTTGGATAACCCTATGAAATTGTGGTGTTTGCGTGGAACCATCTGATTCCCATGGTGATAGCATGGGGTTACTTAGTTGGGAAAGTGCTTACTCTGAGGAGTGTTGTTAAAGCCCTACGCATGGATTGGTGTTGTTATTCGACCGGAGAGTGGTTTGGAGTAGCATAGTGAAGAGATGGTATTTATTAATTTAATTATGTTTTCATCATTGAGAGTGTCCTCTAGTGAAATTAGGAGCCCTATGCCTTATTTCCAAGAATTGAAACACCGTTTTCCGCATGTTTTGATACATGTTTGCTTGCTACCATTTTTATTTCAGATTGCTATTATCACTTATTATCATCCATATTACTTGCATTTTACTCTTTCTTCGCCGAACTAGTGCACCTATACAACTGACAATTGTATTAGGTGTGTTGGGGACACAAGAGACTTCTTGTATCTTGATTGCAGGGTTGCTTGAGAGGGATATCTTTGACCGCTACCTCCCTGAGTTTGATAAACCTTGGGTGATCCACTTAAGGGAAACTTGCTGCTGTTCTACAAACCTCTCCACTTGGATGCCCAACACTGTCTACAAGAATAGAAGCGTGCGTAGACATCAGCCACCGCCCCCTTGCACCCTCTGTTTTCCCCATTCAGCCGCACCGCGTCCACGCGCATCTCCCTAACACAATTGCGCGGCCGCAGTAGTGCCACAGAGGCCACGTCGTCCGCGTCCGAGGAGATCATCGCGGGTGCAACTCCGGCGAGCGACCACGACGCGACCGGGAAGCGCCACCGTCCCCCACCTATGTCATCCGCTCCACCTCGTCGCGCGCCACCAGTAGGTACTGACCCCGAGCCTCATTTTCCTCTCTGTCACTTGATCTCACAATGACGGCCATGGAGCCACCACCGCCGGCACGCATCCGGTCTACTGGAGCCGCTCGCGCTCGGGCGCTTAGATCCCGGCCGTTGGATCAAAATTCAACGGTTGCTCCCATCTCACTTAAGCGAATCGGTATGGGCCAATCACGGTTGTCCATAGTCACTTAAAATCGTGCGGCCCGATCCGTGCGAAGCGGTACCGGCCAATCGCACAGCACCACGCGGCTGCTGCATTAGCGCGCACGGTCAGCAATTGATTTAAACTCAAATTTAAAAATCAGAACCTTCTGTCTACATGTAAAATCCATATAAAATCAAATTTGAGTCCAAAAATTATAAGATTTGAACCACTTGATAGCTAGAAAAATTCACTATTCATTTATAAAAAAATATAACATAGGTTATGTAGAAATTTCTGGAAAATTCTTTAAATTTCTAAAACAGCTAAAAAACACCAAATAAGTCATAGATTGATTTCTACGAAGCCAAAATGAGTACAGTTGTAGTATCTGGATTCCTTAGAACACCCTGGAACCAGAGAAACTCACAGTTGTATCGTCCGCACACTTGCTATTTTAAAATGGTCAAATCAGTAATCTGCCTCTATTTTAAAATCTAAAAGTATTTTTGAATAAAACCAATTGGGTGACCTTGATAATTGTGTCCTCTGTCCAGGGACAACAATAACAAATTTTCATAACTTAAAAGTGGGTTTAAGGTTTTAAGTAGGGTAAACATCTAGTATCGGGCTCCTGAAATAGAATAACTAAATAGTTTATTGAAATAAAATTGAACTAGAGCCATACACAAACTAAATAAACCTCATATGAAATCAAATACACCTCATTACTGCATTTACCATGTGTAAAACAAATTCATGCATGCATACATGTCTATGATTGATCATTTTGAGTGGTATGTTTATGTTTATGTTACTATTATTTGTCTAGACTTTGGAGAGGACCACTACAACTCCTGTGACTGTTGTGCTTTTACTGGTTGTTGTGATCAAGGCAAGTGATACTCATGTCCCACTTTTGTTTTTTCAGTTACATTAGTGTTTTCCGTAGTATGCAACATAGGTGATTTTTATTATTTTCTAAGTGTATGTTATGCTGAACACCAAGTAGATGTTCATTTGATCCTAGTTTACATGCTCTGCTTTTACATATTATGATCAAGATTGTGTGGTAGCATGTCACCTCAGAAATTATTTTGTTTTATCGTTAGCTGCTCGAGGATGAGTAGGAACTAAGCTTGGGGATGCTTGATACGTCTCCAATGTATCTATAATTTCTAATGTTCCATGATGATATTATGACAATTGCTACAAGTTTTCTCCCTTCTTTATAGCATTTTTACACGTTTTCTGGGACTAACTTATTAACAAGATGCCAAGTGCCAGTTCCCTGTTTTCTGCTGTTTTTTATTTCAAAAAAGTTGTTCTGGAAGTATTCTCGGAATTGGACCCAACGGAAGCCAGAAGGCTTAGAAGTCCTGAAGAGAACCGGAGGGGGGCCACAGGGTCGCCACACCATGGGGTGGCGCGGGTCCCCCTGGCCACGCCACCTAGGGGTGTGGGCCCCCTGTCCACCTCCCGGCATCGCCCTTTCGCCCATATATACTCCCCGATGCATAAAACCGAGGGGAATCGACCTTTTCCACAAAATACATCTATAGCTCCGCCGCCGCCGCCGACAAGTTTCGGGGGACAAATCTCTATTCTGTCACCCTGCCGGGACGGGGAAGTGCCCCCGGAACCATCTCCATCGACTCTACCGCCATCTCTATCGTCGTTGTTGTCTCCTATGATGAGGATGGAGTAGTTCTCCCCCGAGACTGAGGGCTCTACCGGTAGCTATGTGTTTCATCTCTCTCCCATGGTGTGATCTATATGTGATCGTGAGCTTCGTAATCTAGTTGAATTCGTAGATATTATTCTTCATCTATTATGATACTCAAGTGGTTTTTGTTATGAGATCTCCGTAAACACTTTGATCACGGTGTGAAGGTGACAGTGTGTGCACCGTGTGGTTTAGCATTATATATATATTTTGTGTTGGATAACCCTATGAAATTGTGGTGTTTGCGTGGAATCATCTGATTCCCATGGTGATAGCATGGGGTTACTTAGTTGGGAAAGTGCTTACTCTGAGGAGTGTTGTTAAATCCCTACGCATGGATTGGTGTTGTTATTCGACCGGAGAGTGGTTTGGAGTAGCATAGTGAAGAGATGGTATTTATTAATTTAATTATGTTTTCATCATTGAGAGTGTCCTCTAGTGAAATTAGGAGCCCTATGCCTTATTTCCAAGAATTGAAACACCGTTTTCCGCATGTTTTGATACATGTTTGCTTGCTACCATTTTTATTTCAGATTGCTATTATCACTTATTATCATCCATATTACTTGCATTTTACTCTTTCTTCGCCGAACTAGTGCACCTATACAACTGACAATTGTATTAGGTGTGTTGGGGACACAAGAGACTTCTTGTATCTTGATTGCAGGGTTGCTTGAGAGGGATATCTTTGACCGCTACCTCCCTGAGTTTGATAAACCTTGGGTGATCCACTTAAGGGAAACTTGCTGCTGTTCTACAAACCTCTCCACTTGGATGCCCAACACTGTCTACAAGAATAGAAGCGTGCGTAGACATCAGCCACCGCCCCCTTGCACCCTCTGTTTTCCTCATTCAGCCGCACCGCGTCCACGCGCATCTCCCTAACACAATTGCGCGGCCGCAGTAGTGCCACAGAGGCCACGTTGTCCGCGTCCGAGGAGATCATCGTGGGTGCAACTCCGGCGAGCGACCACGACGCGACCGGGAAGCGCCACCGTCCCCCACCTATGTCATCCGCTCCACCTCGTCGCGCGCCACCAGTAGGTACTGCCCCGAGCCTCCTTTTCCTCTCTGTCACTTGATCTCACAATGACGGCCATAGAGCCACCACCGCCGGCACGCATCCGGTGTACTGGAGCCGCTCGCGCTCGGGCGCTTAGATCCCGGCCGTTGGATCAAAATTCAACGGTTGCTCCCATCTCACTTAAGCGAATCGGTATGGGCCAATCACGGTTGTCCATAGTCACTTAAAATCGTGCGGCCCGATCCGTGCGAAGCGGTACCGGCCAATCGCACAGCACCACGCGGCTGCTGCATTAGCGCGCACGGTCAGCAATTGATTTAAACTCAAATTTAAAAATCAGAACCTTCTGTCTACATGTAAAATCCATATAAAATCAAATTTGAGTCCAAAAATTATAAGATTTGAACCACTTGATAGCTAGAAAAATTCACTATTCATTTATAAAAAAATATAACATAGGTTATGTAGAAATTTCTGGAAAATTCTTTAAATTTCTAAAACAGCTAAAAAACACCAAATAAGTCATAGATTGATTTCTACGAAGCCAAAATGAGTACAGTTGTAGTATCTGGATTCCTTAGAACACCCTGGAACCAGAGAAACTCACAGTTGTATCGTCCGCACACTTGCTATTTTAAAATGGTCAAATCAGTAATCTGCCTCTATTTTAAAATCTAAAAAGTATTTTTGAATAAAACCAATTGGGTTACCTTGATAATTGTGTCCTCTGTCCAGGGACAACAATAACAAATTTTCATAACTTAAAAGTGGGTTTAAGGTTTTAAGTAGGGTAAACATCTAGTATCGGGCTCCTGAAATAGGATAACTAAATAGTTTATTGAAATAAAATTGAACTAGAGCCATACACAAACTAAATAAACCTCATATGAAATCAAATACACCTCATTACTGCATTTACCATGTGTAAAACAAATTCATGCATGCATACATGTCTATGATTGATCATTTTGAGTGGTATGTTTATGTTTATGTTACTATTATTTGTCTAGACTTTGGAGAGGACCACTACAACTCATGTGACTGTTGTGCTTTTACTGGTTGTTGTGATCAAGGCAAGTGATACTCATGTCCCACTTTTGTTTTTTCAGTTACATTAGTGTTTTCCGTAGTATGCAACATAGGTGATTTTTATTATTTTCTAAGTGTATGTTATGCTGAACACCAAGTAGATGTTCATTTGATCCTAGTTTACATGCTCTGCTTTTACATATTATGATCAAGATTGTGTGGTAGCATGTCACCTCAGAAATTATTTTGTTTTATCGTTAGCTGCTCGAGGATGAGTAGGAACTAAGCTTGGGGATGCTTGATACGTCTCCAATGTATCTATAATTTCTAATGTTCCATGATGATATTATGACAATTGCTACAAGTTTTCTCCCTTCTTTATACCATTTTTACACGTTTTCTGGGACTAACTTATTAACAAGATGCCAAGTGCCAGTTCCCTGTTTTCTGCTGTTTTTTATTTCAAAAAAGTTGTTCTGGAAGTATTCTCGGAATTGGACCCAACGGAAGCCAGAAGGCTTAGAAGTCCTGAAGAGAACCGGAGGGGGGCCACAGGGTCGCCACACCATGGGGTGGCGCGGGTCCCCCTGGCCACGCCACCTAGGGGTGTGGGACCCCTGTCCACCTCCCGGCATCGCCCTTTCGCCCATATATACTCCCCGATGCATAAAACCGAGGGGAATCGACCTTTTCCACAAAATACATCTATAGCTCCGCCGCCGCCGCCGACAAGTTTCGGGGGACAAATCTCTGTTCTGTCACCCTGCCGGGACGGGGAAGTGCCCCCGGAACCATCTCCATCGACTCTACCGCCATCTCTATCGTCGTTGTTGTCTCCTATGATGAGGATGGAGTAGTTCTCCCCCGAGACTGAGGGCTCTACCGGTAGCTATGTGTTTCATCTCTCTCCCATGGTGTGATCTATATGTGATCGTGAGCTTCGTAATCTAGTTGAATTCGTAGATATTATTCTTCATCTATTATGATACTCAAGTGGTTTTTGTTATGAGATCTCCGTAAACACTTTGATCACGGTGTGAAGGTGACAGTGTGTGCACCGTGTGGTTTAGCATTATATATATATTTTGTGTTGGATAACCCTATGAAATTGTGGTGTTTGCGTGGAACCATCTGATTCCCATGGTGATAGCATGGGGTTACTTAGTTGGGAAAGTGCTTACTCTGAGGAGTGTTGTTAAAGCCCTACGCATGGATTGGTGTTGTTATTCGACCGGAGAGTGGTTTGGAGTAGCATAGTGAAGAGATGGTATTTATTAATTTAATTATGTTTTCATCATTGAGAGTGTCCTCTAGTGAAATTAGGAGCCCTATGCCTTATTTCCAAGAATTGAAACACCGTTTTCCGCATGTTTTGATACATGTTTGCTTGCTACCATTTTTATTTCAGATTGCTATTATCACTTATTATCATCCATATTACTTGCATTTTACTCTTTCTTCGCCGAACTAGTGCACCTATACAACTGACAATTGTATTAGGTGTGTTGGGGACACAAGAGACTTCTTGTATCTTGATTGCAGGGTTGCTTGAGAGGGATATCTTTGACCGCTACCTCCCTGAGTTTGATAAACCTTGGGTGATCCACTTAAGGGAAACTTGCTGCTGTTCTACAAACCTCTCCACTTGGATGCCCAACACTGTCTACAAGAATAGAAGCGTGCGTAGACATCAGCCACCGCCCCCTTGCACCCTCTGTTTTCCTCATTCAGCCGCACCGCGTCCACGCGCATCTCCCTAACACAATTGCGCGGCCGCAGTAGTGCCACAGAGGCCACGTCGTCCGCGTCCGAGGAGATCATCGCGGGTGCAACTCCGGCGAGCGACCACGACGCGACCGGGAAGCGCCACCGTCCCCCACCTATGTCATCCGCTCCACCTCGTCGCGCGCCACCAGTAGGTACTGACCCCGAGCCTCCTTTTCCTCTCTGTCACTTGATCTCACAATGACGGCCATGGAGCCACCACCGCCGGCACGCATCCGGTGTACTGGAGCCGCTCGCGCTCGGGCGCTTAGATCCCGGCCGTTGGATCAAAATTCAACGGTTGCTCCCATCTCACTTAAGCGAATCGGTATGGGCCAATCACGGTTGTCCATAGTCACTTAAAATCGTGCGGCCCGATCCGTGCGAAGCGGTACCGGCCAATCACACAGCACCACGCGGCTGCTGCATCAGCGCGCACAGTCAGCAATTGATTTAAACTCAAATTTAAAAATCAGAACCTTCTGTCTACATGTAAAATCCATATAAAATCCAATTTGAGTCCAAAAATTATAAGATTTGAACCACTTGATAGCTAGAAAAATTCACTATTCATTTATAAAAAAATATAACATAGGTTATGTAGAAATTTCTGGAAAATTCTTTAAATTTCTAAAACAGCTAAAAAACACCAAATAAGTCGTAGATTGATTTCTACGAAGCCAAAATGAGTACAGTTTTAGTATCTGGATTCCTTAGAACACCCTTGAACCAGAGAAACTCAAAGTTGTATCGTCCGCACACTTGCTATTTTAAAATGGTCAAATCAGTAATCTGCCTCTATTTTAAAATCTAAAAAGTATTTTTGAATAAAACCAATTGGGTTACCTTGATAATTGTGTCCTCTGTCCAGGGACAACAATAACAAATTTTCATAACTTAAAAGTGGGTTTAAGGTTTTAAGTAGGGTAAACATCTAGTATCGGGCTCCTGAAATAGAATAACTAAATAGTTTATGGAAATAAAATTGAACTAGAGCCATACACAAACTAAATAAACCTCATATGAAATCAAATACACCTCATTACTGCATTTACCATGTGTAAAACAAATTCATGCATGCATACATGTCTATGATATTGATCATTTTGAGTGGTATGTTTATGTTTATGTTACTATTGTTTGTCTAGACTTTGGAGAGGACCACTACAACTCCTGTGACTGTTGTGCTTTTACTGGTTGTTGTGATCAAGGCAAGTGATACTCATGTCCCAGTTTTGTTTTTTTAATTACATTAGTGTTTTCCGTAGTATGCAACATAGGTGATTTTTATTATTTTCTAAGTGTATGTTATGCTGAACACCAAGTAGTGTGTAGCCATCCTGAAACCCTCCTAGGTACTAGTTTAGCTATACTAGAATACTATCACAACTGCTGCTGCTTCATTTTGTTGTGGTATTTAGGAAACTATGAAAATTAACAACCCAATGAAACACTTGGGTGGATTGGTAATTGCTTGGTTTATGTTGAGTGGCTACTCAGAGCCATGTCCATGGTGGTTGTCACCTGGGAAACACCTAGGGCCATGGTATGTGGTTGTTGTCACCTGAGAGTACACTTGTGGATTGCCACCCAAGAATAAACAGATCTGTAGGTCTTCATTGTATAGTTAGCTTCCAATGCAGCCTTGAGGTAATATGGGATGTGCAAGATTAATTAAGTTGTGGGGGTTCATCATATTGTATGATATTGGGTGGTAGAATTTTAGGAGTGTCGAGTCATGCTGGTAAGGTTGAATCCCCCCTCCCAAAGATCTTGTCTCATTCTTCTTTCGGGGAGGATGAGTCTCAAGGTGAAAGTGGAAAAACTAAGATCTTAGCCGTGTCTTCGGTTATGGAAAATTTGAGCAAACTCGACATAGTTGGTGCTGAAGGATCTCCTCATCTTTTCTGAATGAATTAAAACTTGGTAGAAACCTTTTTCTAGTGCACATGGTGTGTCTGCCCCTCTACACTCCCTTTCCAAACTCATGGTGTGTCTACCCATGATGACTTTGCAAACTTCATGGTGTGTCTACCCATGATGCGTTTTCAAACTACATGGTGTGTCTACCCATATTGATTTCCAGAGATTTACAATGATTTATATCATATAGGAAAAAACTGGCTTTATGCAAATAGTCCAGACTCCACCAGCCAAATATCATGTAGCTGGTCTATTCCTCAAAAAATGCAAATAAATGTCACTTGCCAATACGTAGTTTGTACTGACTTCCCCTTATGGGATACATATTCCAATGTGCAGGTCATTCTGATGATGAGTAATGGTTTCGGATCTCGATCTTACATCCCAACATGTCTGCCTATTGCACATGAAGAGAAGGAGGCTTATGGAAGATTTGCTTTCCGCTGTGTTTACTTTGAACTTTGCTTTTTAGGGATAGTCCATGATGACTATGCCAGTTGTAAGACTATTTTAATTCATATCCAATGGATCTGTGTTGTAGAATGATGCTATTGTTATGAATATTTCATTTTGTCATGTGTATGCTATCAGTGATCCCGGGAATAGCAGGTTACACAAGTGTTCTATCTTTATTAAAAGGTAGGGCGCTACAAAATGGTATCAGAGCATAGTCTTGCTTGTACGATCGAGACCCTAGGATTGGAAACCATAGGAATTAAAATTATGTCAAAAAATTTGTGAAAACTTTTACTCTGCACATGTCTATTCATTTGTTCTATTCTTGTATTTTCCTACCTTGTGCTAACCTTACCTTTTATTTTCCCAAAATTTAGATGGCTCATGTTGGCGAGATTGTTTTTGCCGGAGATGAAGGCTACTCTCTAAGGAAGTGTCTCTATGACTTGGCCATGGATGTTGGAATAACATCCCCTCACTTCCACGACATTCAGGAGTTCAGTGACCCTACTGGTGCATAGAAGTGGCGAATCTCGACGTCCATTCAGGGTCATACGGTGGACCCAAATGACCACGGCATGGAGTACACCAGCTATTACCCAGACTTTTAAGCTTCAATGGGGGCAGTAATGCAATACGCCATCACCCGCATTTGTAACAAGTATCGAGCTCACATCACCCATGGCAGTGCCTTTCGCCTTTTGGAGAACAAGATGAGACCGGAGAGGCCATTGACCGCAGCCACGAGCAGCTCACTCCCACACGTTTCCGTTTCATGGAGAGAGAGTTCAGAACAACGAACATGGAGGAGATGATGCATAGGCAGATGGATGTGGTCGATTACCGGCGAATAGGATTGCCTGGATAACCACAAGGCTGATCTGATGGGAAAGTTGAAAGACAAGGAGAATATGATTGTTGCTCTTTGAACACAAAGTACACACTTTGTGATGGCTTCAACAAGATGGATTAAGTTTGGCAAGAGAGAAACCAGCTGCATAAGGAGGTTGAGGAACTACAGAGGAAACTAGCCTAGTTGACAGTGGCTCAGGGAGGTTATTAGCCCATAGTTCCTCTAATCCCTGTTCATCACCAGGCTCCAGCTGCAGAAAAAGAGGAAGAGGAGGAGGACCCTGAGGAGTTAGTGTTTGGGAACTCTTCTGGTGAGGATCCTGACACGAAGGAGAGTTCGGCTGGAAACCACTCCCCTCTGAAGAAGAGCTTCAGATCGACAGAATACTGCTACACCTTGATGGTGCCTTGATGGGGAGACTTCTTGATGATGATGAATTTTAAGTCCCCGGCAACGGCACGAGAAACTCTTGTTGCCATGGATGGTTTGTTGGGAACCCCAAGAGGAGGGTGTGATGAGTGCAGCGGTAAGAATTTCCCTCAGTTAAGAACCAAGGTTATCAATCCAGTAGGAGAAAGAGGGTCTTCGAAAGTTTGATGCCACTAACGGTGGTGATGGCGCCTCACCGGTGTCAGTAACAACGCGGAACCTATACACAACACAACCAAAATACTTTGTCCCAACGGTACAGTGAGGTTGTTAATCTCACCGGTCTTGCTGGAAACAAAGATTAGACGTATAGTGTGTAAAATGGTGTATGCATGCAGTAAGTAAAGAAAGCAGGGAATTGTAGTGGTTTGTTTAACAATGTAGGAAAATGGGTCGGGGATCATAGGTTCACTAGTGGTGTCTCTCTATAAAAGATAGCATGTTGGGTGAACAAATTACAGCTAGGCAATTCACAAATAGAGGTTGCATCCTAGTGCACATTCATGACATGATGACTACTATGATATTTAGTGTGGGCATTACAACAATATACATAGACCGTAATCCAACTGCATCTATGACTAATACTCCACCCTTAGGTTATCATCCGAACCCCCTTAGGTATTAAGTTGCAAGCAACATATAATCGCATTAAGTAATGTGTGTAATGTAAACAATGATTGTGCATGCAGGCAGTCACACCACTGTTTTCTCCGTAGTGGCAACAGCACATCCTCCCTCTATCACTCGAGCACAGGTGAAAAGGAGGCATGAACCCAACTATCGAGCATAAATACTCCCTCTTGGAGTCACTAGCAACTACTTGGCCAGATCAACCACTAACAACAGAAAGCATGCAAGATCACAAATAACATATGCAATAAAGACTATAATCAACTTAGAATAAGTTCAATATTCATCGGATCCCTGCAAACACAGCACACAGAATTACGTAAGAACAATCTCGATCATGTTAGGAAGCTCATGAGATCTAAGCATTGAGGCATAGGAGGAGAAGACAACCCTCTAGCTACTTCTATGGATGAGTAGTCCAAGGATGAACTACTCACGCATCACTCTGGAGGCAGGAATGGTGATGAGAGGCCTCCGGTGATGATCTCCTCTCCGGCAGGTTGCCGAGAGACAGCTTCAGAACCCCCCTGATCTAGGGTTGACGACGACGGCGCCTGCGGAACTTTTCGGGGATTTTTTTATCAGGTACGTAGGGTTTTCCTTCGGAGGGGAATAAATAGGCGAAAGGGTGACGTCCGTGGGCCACCAGGGTGGACTCACCACCCTATAGTGGGCGCCCCTGATGCCCGTCTTCGACTCCTCTTCGGACTTCTGGATGCTTCCGGGGAAAATAGAAACTTCGGGATTCGTGTGGCCCAATTCCGAGAATATTTCCAGAACAACTTTTCTAAAATAAAAAACAGCATAAAACAGGGAACTGGCACTTGGCATCTTGTTAATAGGTTAGTCCGGGAAAACGTGTAAAAATGCTATAAAGAAGGGAGAAAACATGTAGCAATTGGTATAATATCAACATGGAACATCAGAAATTAGAGATACGTTGGAGATGTATCAAGCATCCACAAGCTTAGTTCCTACTCGTCCTCGAGTAGGTAAGCGATAAAAAAAATCTGAGGTGACATGCTACCGCACAATCTTGATCATAATATGTAAAGTAGAGCATGTAAACTAGGACAAACTGTAACATCCCAGTGTTTGGGAGGTTATAAGGATCTAAATTTAATATGTGCATTTGCAAAGCATACATCTAAAAGTACGGGAAATTTTGGCGCGAAAGTTTAAACAAACCAAAGTGACCAATGTTTCACTTGACATGAGGAAATAGGACTAGATCATCTGGTCAAGAGTACAATTGGAGTGATCTTTATAAGAAGTATCTTTAGAAACCAAATCATCTGGTTACGCAAACCATAATTGGTTGTGGCCAACACTAACTCCCAACAAGTCTAACCTCAAGTCTGTAAGTGATTTGAGAGAAATCAACTAGGTATCTCGAACTCGAAGAGGGGTGAGTATCCAAAGCACAGAATTGATGATCTCACTTCTGCAAGTTAGTCATGTATAACTGGATGATCTCATCAGACCTGAAGGATGAATCTGATCGAGGTTTCGTCGATGTTTTAGTAAAGAGAGAGAGATCGAGATTAGAAGAAAGTGGAATTTCGACATGACCTCTGGTGTTATTGGATCCGAGGGATTCAATTCAACACTTGAAACAAAAGAATGGTTGTAATTGGAATTTGAGTTCCAAATTGAATGATTTGATAATTGGAATAATTTGATATTAAATAATTTTGAAACATTTAATAAATAAACCTTAATTCAATTTCAATTCATTAATAGAAGCTATCAATAGAAAAACAATAAGTTTTATTGATGATAACACAATTTTACAAAGTCATTACAAATTACAATAAAAGAAATTTACAAAAGGATAAGCTTTATTACTTATAAAATAATAATACAAAGTTAGTACATAATTCAACAAATGGAAAGTTACATGTTCTATTACAAGATGACAATTAAAAAAAGAAATTCCTAGTCTAATTCTTCCAAAGTTCCAGTCTCCAATTGATCTTTTGATCCTGCAAAATAAACAAGAAAAACAAAGAACAAAAATGATAATGTTAGTGAGGGTTAGTACTCTCAGCTTGGCAGTGAGATGCACTGCTAATCGTATCATCGAGTTAGGCTTAGTCAAGTTAAGCATCTGTTCAAATCAGAAAAATATCTCAGTGTAACCTCATGGGCAAGTATCAGGTAATACAAGTGTCAGGCAAAAATAAACACAGCACCAGGATAAGACCAAGTGCAAACCGAGCTCATCTGTTAAGAAAAAGATCTAGGGCCATACACACAAGCACACAGCTTACACCACCATGCACATCTCTGTGTTGTCACAGCTACAAGAGACATATAAAAGGCAAACAACCGCAGGGTAGCAAGAGAGCAAGTCCATTCCTTCTCCTATCCAACAGCTCGAGTTGCACAGCTCAAGCACTCACCACAAGAACACCACCACCAGGAATCTCACCACCAGCAATCTATCCCCGCGAATTAATCCAATCACTAGGAAACCACATAATCATCAACAATACCATCCAAATCCCTGTTGTGAGAAGATAAACAGGTAATACATCCAGCAAGATCACAGCAAGGCCAAGCTTGGAGCTGGAGGAGCAGGCCTGGATGACAACAGCAATAAGATCACAAGCTGAGCAGGGGAAATAGCTCAAGGGGGAGTGGAACAAGAAGTCAAGGTCCATCAGGAAATCACAGCCACAACAGTAACACCAAAAGGTGATATCTACACACATCCTAACAAGGGATCTTGCTAAGTTATGCACAGATAGGGGGCTGGGATTTGTTTCCCTCAGTCTAGCATAGAATTGCTATGCTAATCTCATCACAGGGGTTTAAACACAAGTATAATAAATGTTCTTATCTTAAGATAATTGCCTCAGAACAACATCATGGGCCTAAGGGCAATCCAACAAGCATTAATCTGTTCTTATCAGATATAATAACCAAACAATCCATAGTATAGTTGCTGGGCACCAGAACCATCAAGATTGGTACCTCAAACACAACTCACCAAGTCAAATATTCCTTACAAACATGAGAGGGACATGGTGGCACATCCTCTGAACCCTAAGGTTCAGAGTAGCACCCACCAGTGGCATATAGAGATGCCCAATAATTAACCAACATCTTTGATTTGTCACAAGCCCAAGCATAGTATCTGTACTTATATAAAATTAGGGCCTCGGACTATTGCATCATTGGCTTGGGGCTAAGAGATCTAGTGCAAGTATCTGTTCTTAAATTATGAGTCTCAGAAAAGGAAATTATATCAGGTGTAGTGCTCTGTTCTTATCATGTGATACAAGGACATATCATAACCACTAGATACCAAGGTTTTTAGCAAGGGGACTTGAGTCAAATCACCAGCCAAAGTCACTGGATTATGCCACAACCACATACAGGGTGCTGGGCACCAGATCCAAAGGATCTGATACCACAGGACCAGTGAATTAAGACATAAAAACAGTAAAATTGGAAACATGGATTGATGGTATATTCTCTGAATAATTATTCAGAGTAACACCTATCAAACAACTTAGCACACCACAGAACATTGGATAGCATATGTTTGCTACCAGGAGTCCAACAGATAGCCAATAAGCAAGGATTTATCACAGGGAGCAAACCCAAAGGGTGTCATCTCATAGGAATAACATTGGGAGTATATCTCAAGTAAATTTCCACTACTAGCACAAGGCCAACAACCAGTAATACCTCACAGTATCTAGCAACAGCAATAATTAGGGGCATGACAAGAATTCATTGTTCATCACAGAACAAAGCATGAACTCCATATCTCCATTATCAAATAACTCATGTGGTGAATTCAAAAGCCAACCAATCAATCACCAGATCCTTGAGTAGGTCACGGGAAGGCATGGGTGAGCCAGCACGAGGGCTAGGCTCCAGAGCAAGGGGGAGAGTAGGGGTCAGAGAGAGAAGAGAGACACTTACAGGTGGTCACCTTCGTGGTGACCACGGCCAGTTGGTGGAGCGAAGCACCGAGACGAGCCACGGTTGCCAGAAGGCCGTCCCGGCGGCGGCGCATCGACACAGCAACCATCCACAACCACAGCCACCGTGGGGAAGCAGAAGCAGCAGCTCGGTCTCCAAGTGCATCCATGAATCACTTCGAGGAACTCAGACCACCGGGAAGGTGGTGGAGCACCCGGGTACCCGAACCCTAGGGTTAGGGCAGGGGTTGTCCACGGGAGCCACAGAGGGAGAAATCCAGATCGAAGAGGAGGGGGTAGTAGAGGGTGAGGAGGAGCGTTGATGGAGCTAGGTAGGGGCGGCGGGGTTGGCCGGAGAAGGACAGGGGAAATCGCCGGAGGGGGGGAGGCGATGGAATCGCCTCTGTGTCGCCTGCGAGGGAGGAAGAGGAGACAGAGAGGAGGGAGCGGATGCGTGTGGGGGTTGGACCCGAGTGGGTTTGACCCAACCCACTGGTGGGTTGGCCCACCAGTCAGCCTGAGGCTGGTTGGTCTTTTGACCATTTTCTTTAAAAGAAATAATAGAAATAAAATCATATTAATAAAAAAAACCCATCAAAAACTAGAGAAATTAGAACTAAATAAAATCTTAAATTCACCAATATAAATCCTCTAATACCCTAACAGTTTAAATTAAATAATATAATATCTATTTTACCTTAAACTTATGGATATAAGATAAATTATGATAAAATAAATAACACTACTAAATAATTGAGAATAATGTTATCCGTAACTCTCTATTGATAAATATCAACTTGTATAACTTTAATGGTTTATTTTTATAAAATTTATTAACTTTTCATTCCCTGAATTATGAAAGAAAAATAAGATAATTTAAACAAATCAAATTAATAGGGAAGGGAAAATAATATGTTCTGTAAGCCTTTAAATCTAAAATTATTCAAATCAATTTAGTACTTAATGATTAAATCTTAATCATTTAAAGTGCCCTGATTGCACATCATTTAATTATACTCTTTCGATGCTTTAAAACTTTGTCAAGAGAAATGAATATAACCTCATTTATTATTTGAGGATTGCAATTAATATCTTCAAAAGAATTTAATTCATAAATGCAATTCTTACTTAATAAAAGATAATCACTGGTTAAACTTAAAACCTTAGCATGTGATTTAATTGAGTATTACAAGAAATTCCATTATACTTAAGTAATACTTCCACAGGTATAATTCTTCCAAATCATAACAAACTATGTGTGTTTTCCTTAAAACAGTATCCTTATTATTTTATCATCTTATTGCCTGCATAAAAGTGAACATTACTCAATTCCTTAGTGCATAACATTTTTGCAATTTTTCCAACTAAAAATATGAGTTAGAACCCTGAGCAACTAATGAATCAACTAAACTCATTGGCATTAGCTCTACACTTTCAAGCATATAATAAAATGTGTCTGTTATCCATTCAATAATTATTTTCTATGAGTTGTTGTTTTGTTATTTAATCAAGTAATAAACACTTTTACCTAAACAAGATAACAATTGTTTGCTAAATAAAAGTGAAACACATGTAAGACTAAAAGAAGTAATAACCAAATCACCACAAGTAATGAAACAATTCACCCAAAACTCATAAGGTTAAGTTATCATGCCAAATATAGCTTACACTTGTAAGCTGGGGTATTTTCCAGGGTGTTTCACGATTGCATCTCATTATTATGCATGTATCATGTTGCCGGTGTTTCTGTAGTCCTTACCAGGACTACTTTGCTATCTTTCAGACGTCAGGATGTTCTACGTAACCCTTAACCCGAAGACATGGAATATTATGGTCATTTCAATCTCAGGCAAGTTCATCACTTGCTCATATCTTTTGCAGTATCTCATAACAAACTAATTGCAAAAAACCCTATCATATTATCACCTGTTCTCAAAAGAATGCATGATCCTATTTTTATAATAAAATGACTAATTGAATGACTACCCGAGTGGTAGTGTTCTGTTTGGTGGGCGGATGGAACCATGGTAAGATGAATAGGTCAAAGGAAGGTTCCATCTGCATGGGAACGTATTACCTAGGAATTAACAACAACTGCCGTCAGAATTCTTGCGCCGTAAATTCGCGTTGACCATGGATCTTTTGTGGGGGGAGTAAGTCAGCCGTGATACTTTTCTCGTTCGCATGTCAACGGACTGCCAGAGACGTACGCTGTAGGTCTTGCGAGACTACATGCACATGGGTGGGAGCCCTTACGTCCCACGGACTCTGGGGTCTATGAGTGTCTGCCAGGGGCGCGTAGATCTCCATCGTGAGGGGTGGAATGAGGCGTTCAACCTGCTGGCAGAAATGGGTGGGCATGCGTTGTGCGGAGAAGCACGGTTTGGCTTGGACCAACAACCGGGCCCCACACCTAAGTGGGTTTGGACAGGAACGATCGCCTGGTTGTGCAACATGGTCTTGGTCGTCCATGGGTAAAGTAACGCACCTCTGCAGAGTGTAAAAGGATGTGACATGTTACCCCTTGTTCCGGGAAGGAGCTGCGAACGCCGCAGGAAAGGCAACTCCATGAAAGTTCTAACCCTGTGAAGATCTGGCGGGCATAGTTTTCAGAATTAAAGCAACCTCTTGAAGAAAGTTTTACAAAACCTTGCATTAGCTTATGACTCTTTCGAGTCTAAAGCTGTAGTTAGTGCATCAAACTACCCACTATATATCATGAACTTGCTGAGTAACGCTCGTTACTCATTCTATCCCGTTTGACCCCTGCTTAGAGTTGAAGCCCTATGGAAGTCGTCATCGAGAAGCCATTGCTGCCTAAAGGAGCTACGGGGAGTGATCTACTACTTAGTCGGTAAAGTATCATCATCAACAAGACTGGTGGAGGTCAATCTATCAAGGTGGAGGTAGAGTCCATTCTTGGACTTAGCAGTTGCAAGCCATGGATTAGGGCTGACATCAGCCGTAGTGGATTAGTTCTGAGCTAGAGTTCTTCTCCAGCTTGGATCTTCGAATTGCTTCTTCTGATGTTTTATTTGCAGGAGATCTTCTTGATTCATCAATGAGATTCCCAAGATTTTGTAATGATGTTTGTATCCTATAGCTTGCCTGGTCCTGCTATGTTTCTGTGTACTACTCTGAGGGATGTAATATTCACGGATAAGTCCTTCTGTGAGTATTATGTCACCGACTTGCGCACTACACATGCAGTGGTGTGTTGGGTCACCACAGATGGTATCAGAGCGAAGCGACCTTAGGTTTAAAACCTTTTAGGAGATCTGTAGGTTGGTAAAGACTATAGAAAACCATCTTATCTAAACCATATTTCCTACAACTATGATGATCATTCACTTGTGAATGATATAATCATACTTGTATAGAATTTTCTTACTCAACTGGAGTAATATACTTATCTAATTTCTATATACCTAGGTATGAATAGTTAGAAGTCTATCATCTATCAGTTTTGTTGAGAAAAAGAGTTCTGACATAGTCAGAGATTATCAAGTCACACATGATTACCCCATTCTATGAATAAATAGGATGGAGTAGAACTGGGTATTGAGTTGGTATAGGAGTCTTCAAGAATGGATGTTGAGAATCCTTAAGAGTTATTATAAACCATGGTAACCACGGGGTATATACCATATCCTTAGTTATCAAGTCCAGAGGTGAATCATTATAGTATAGCATAGAATTAGGAGAAGGCATAAGCATTGACGGAAGCTACATTACTACTCCTACGATGTGATCAACACCATGAAGGACCCACAGGTGCCATGAGAAGTTTATTATAACCAAAATGAAGCAATTCAATTTACATGGTACTTAATCCTATATGGAACCAAGTTAGACAACAACTATTATAGGATCAATTTGTATTGGTTTATTCCATTGCAATAAGGCATGCAATTGGAGCAAATACCAAGTCAAAGAGTGGTTTTGTAGAATAGGATTACCAGGTAATATATACCTACTTGTAGTGTATAGCACTTAAGAGCCTTGGTACTTGAGATGTTTTACTCTAAGTACTTCTATTTCACAGGCTTTTGATGCATGAGTGTTATATAAATGCATTTGGGATTTATTGGATCTTATTTGGATCTTTGATTGACTAGACCTGTACATGAAGTTGGAACTTGATGTGCAAATGCATGTGCAAACATTGAGTTCTACCTTGATGTTACCGGTCTAGAGGGTATAGGATTAGTTTGAGAGCGGTCCGAGTTATCAATAGATGGATACAACCACCAAAGCTCTAGAAGACCAGGAAGTCAAGAAGGCATAAATCAATAAAGCCACTGATGGGAATGGACCACATTCCACATCTTGTCTGGAGTTGGTGAGCTACTACATCAACACATGGTGAGCTACCACAAGTGATGCCAAGAAAATAACATGAGTAGTTATATCTTAGAAGGAAACATGTAGAAGTTGATAAATAAACTTATAGAATTGTCCCATAGAAGTCAAAACCCAAAGATATAGAAGGACCATAGGAAGTAACCAGTGGAATAGGGTATAACCACCTATAGGAAAGAGTTAAAACTCGAGGAAACTCGAAGATATTTTTTTCTAATTAGAAGAGTCTAAGTCAGTGTACACTACTTTGTACAAGTTTCTTTGAAAAACCTTCATCTTGAGACCATTAGATTGAACCAAATGGAGTATTAAACATAGACAATACCCAGGGTACCTGAAGAATCTTATTGGTTATTCATCATTGGGTGGATACACCAAATGTTCTTCAGAAAGTTGTGAGAGGTAGGAAACCATACCCATTCATCGCAGAATGAAACTTGGTATCCACTATATGGTGGAAATACCACGTGTTCTTCGTGAGACCATTCGGAAGGTCTAGTAACAAGACAGAGTTGTCCTAACAACTGTCATACTATTAGAATATCATACAAGACAGTGGAAGGTGAACAATGAAGACAAGAGGATACACATGTCTAGGTCAATACAAGAAACAGATGTGAAGATTCAACAGTCTACAGAAGTTCTCTCTACCTATCTTTACGTGAGAGAGGTTGAACTTCGGGACGAAGTTCTTGTTAAGGGGGAGATACTGTAACATCCCAGTGTTTGGGAGGTTATAGGGATCTAAATTTAATATGTGCATTTGCAAAGCATACATCTAAAAGTACGGGAAATTTTGGCGCGAAAGTTTAAACAAACCAAAGTGACCAATGTTTCACTTGACATGAGGAAATAGGACTAGATCATCTGGTCAAGAGTACAATTGGAGTGATCTTTATAAGAAGTATCTTTAGAAACCAAATCATCTGGTTACGCAAACCATAATTGGTTGTGGCCAACACTAACTCCCAACAAGTCTAACCTCAAGTCTGTAAGTGATTTGAGAGAAATCAACTAGGTATCTCGAACTCGAAGAGGGGTGAGTATCCAAAGCACAGAATTGATGATCTCACTTCTGCAAGTTAGTCATGTATAACTGGATGATCTCATCAGACCTGAAGGATGAATCTGATCGAGGTTCGTCGATGTTTTAGTAAAGAGAGAGAGATCGAGATTAGAAGAAAGTGGAATTTCGACATGACCTCTGGTGTTATTGGATCTGAGGGATTCAATTCAACACTTGAAACAAAAGAATGGTTGTAATTGGAATTTGAGTTCCAAATTGAATGATTTGATAATTGGAATAATTTGATATTAAATAATTTTGAAACATTTAATAAATAAACCTTAATTCAATTTCAATTCATTAATAGAAGCTATCAATAGAAAAACAATAAGTTTTATTGATGATAACACAATTTTACAAAGTCATTACAAATTACAATAAAAGAAATTTACAAAAGGATAAGCTTTATTACTTATAAAATAATAATACAAAGTTAGTACATAATTCAACAAATGGAAAGTTACATGTTCTATTACAAGATGACAATTAAAAAAAGAAATTCCTAGTCTAATTCTTCCAAAGTTCCAGTCTCCAATTGATCTTTTGATCCTGCAAAATAGACAAGAAAAACAAAGAACAAAAATGATAATGTTAGTGAGGGTTAGTACTCTCAGCTTGGCAGTGAGATGCACTGCTAATCGTATCATCGAGTTAGGCTTAGTCAAGTTAAGCATCTGTTCAAATCAGAAAAATATCTCAGTGTAACCTCATGGGCAAGTATCAGGTAATACAAGTGTCAGGCAAAAATAAACACAGCACCAGGATAAGACCAAGTGCAAACCGAGCTCATCTGTTAAGAAAAAGATCTAGGGCCATACACACAAGCACACAGCTTACACCACCATGCACATCTCTGTGCTGTCATAGCTACAAGAGACATCTAAAAGGCAAACAACCGCACGGTAGCAAGAGAGCAAGTCCATTCCTTCTCCTATCCAACAGCTCGAGTTGCACAACTCAAGCACTCACCACAAGAACACCACCACCAGGAATCTCACCACCAGCAATCTATCCCCGCAAATTAATCCAATCACTAGGAAACCACATAATCATCAACCATACCATCCAAATCCCTGTTGTGAGAAGATAAACAGGTAATACATCCAGCAAGATCACAGCAAGGCCAAGCTTGGAGCTGGAGGAGCAGGCCTGGATCACAACAGCAATAAGATCACAAGCTGAGCAGGGGAAATAGCTCAAGGGGGAGTGGAACAAGAAGTCAAGGTCCATCAGGAAATCACAGCCACAACAGTAACACCAAAAGGTGATATCTACACACATCCTAACAAGGGATCTTGCTAAGTTATGCACAGATAGGGGGCTGGGATTTGTTTCCCTCAGTCTAGCATAGAATTGCTATGCTAATCTCATCACAGGGGTTTAAACACAAGTATAATAAATGTTCTTATCTTAAGATAATTGCCTCAGAACAACAGCATGGGCCTAAGGGCAATCCAACAAGCATTAATCTGTTCTTATCAGATATAATAACCAAACAATCCATAGTATAGTTGCTGGGCACCAGAACCATCAAGATTGGTACCTCAAACACAACTCACCAAGTCAAATATTCCTTACAAACATGAGAGGGACATGGTGGCACATCCTCTGAACCCTAAGGTTCAGAGTAGCACCCACCAGTGGCATATAGAGATGCCCAATAATTAACCAACATCTTTGATTTGTCACAAGCCCAAGAATAGTATCTGTACTTATATAAAATTAGGGCCTCAGACTATTGCATCATTGGCTTGGGGCTAAGAGATCTAGTGCAAGTATCTGTTCTTAAATTATGAGTCTCAGAAAAGGAAATTATATCAGGTGTAGTGCTCTGTTCTTATCATGTGATACAAGGACATATCATAACCACTAGATACCAAGGTTTTTAGCAAGGGGACTTGAGTCAAATCACCAGCCAAAGTCACTGGATTATGCCACAACCACATACAGGGTGTTGGGCACCAGATCCAAAGGATCTGATACCACAGGACCAGTGAATTAAGACATAAAAACAGTAAAATTGGAAACATGGATTGATGGTATATTCTCTGAATAATTATTCAGAGTAACACCTATCAAACAACTTAGCACACCACAGAACATTGGATAGCATATGTTTGCTACCAGGAGTCCAACAGATAGCCAATAAGCAAGGATTTATCACAGGGAGCAAACCCAAAGGGTGTCATCTCATAGGAATAACATTGGGAGTATATCTCAAGTAAATTTCCACTACTAGCACAAGGCCAACAACCAGTAATACCTCACAGTATCTAGCAACAGCAATAATTAGGGGCATGACAAGAATTCATTGTTCATCACAGAACAAAGCATGAACTCCATATCTCCATTATCAAATAACTCATGTGGTGAATTCAAAAGCCAACCAATCAATCACCAGATCCTTGAGTAGGTCACGGGAAGGCATGGGTGAGCCAGCACGAGGGCTAGGCTACAGAGCAAGGGGGAGAGTAGGGGTCAGAGAGAGAAGAGAGACACTTACAGGTGGTCACCTTCGTGGTGACCACGGCCAGTTGGTGGAGCGAAGCACCGAGACGAGCCACGGTTGCCAGAAGGCCGTCCCGGCGGCGGCGCATCGACACAGCAACCATCCGCAACCACATCCACCGTGGGGAAGCAGAAGCAGCAGCTCGGTCTCCAAGTGCATCCATGAATCACTTCGAGGAACTCAGACCACCGGGAAGGTGGTGGAGCACCCGGGTACCCGAACCCTAGGGTTAGGGCAGGGGTTGTCCACGGGAGCCACAGAGGGAGAAATCCAGATCGAAGAGGAGGGGGTAGTAGAGGGTGAGGAGGAGCGTTGATGGAGCTAGGTAGGGGCGGCGGGGTTGGCCGGAGAAGGACAGGGGAAATCGCCGGAGGGAAGGAGGCGATGGAATCGCCTCTGTGTCGCCTGCGAGGGAGGAAGAGGAGACAGAGAGGAGGGAGCGGATGCGTGTGGGGGTTGGACCCGAGTGGGTTTGACCCAACCCACTGGTGGGTTGGCCCACCAGTCAGCCTGGGGCTGGTTGGTCTTTTGACCATTTTCTTTAAAAGAAATAATAGAAGTAAAATCATATTAATAAAAAAACCATAAAAAACTAGAGAAATTAGAACTAAATAAAATCTTAAATTCACCAATATAAATCCTCTAATACCCTAACAGTTTAAATTAAATAATATAATATCTATTTTACCTTAAACTTATGGATATAAGATAAATTATGATAAAATAAATAACACTACTAAATAATTGAGAATAATGTTATCCTTAACTCTCTATTGATAAATATCAACTTGTATAACTTTAATGGTTTATTTTTATAAAATTTATTAGCTTTTCATTCCCTGAATTATGAAAGAAAAATAAGATAATTTAAACAAATCAAATTAATAGGGAAGGGAAAATAATATGTTCTGTAAGCCTTTAAATCTAAAATTATTCAAATCAATTTAGTACTTAATGATTAAATCTTAATCATTTAAAGTGCCCTGTTTGCACATCATTTAATTATACTCTTTCGATGCTTAAAACTTTGTCAAGAGAAATGAATATAACCTCATTTTATTATTTGAGGATTGCAATTAATATCTTCAAAAGAATTTAATTCATAAATGCAATTCTTACTTAATAAAAGATAATCACTGGTTAAACTTAAAACCTTAGCATGTGATTTAATTGAGTATTACAAGAAATTCCATTATACTTAAGTAATACTTCCACAGGTATAATTCTTCCAAATCATAACAAACTATGTGTGTTTTCCTTAAAACAGTATCCTTATTATTTTATCATCTTATTGCCTGCATAAAAGTGAACATTACTCAATTCCTTAGTGCATAACATTTTTGCAATGTTTCCAACTAAAAATATGAGTTAGAACCCTGAGCAACTAATGAATCAACTAAACTCATTGGCATTAGCTCTACACTTTCAAGCATATAATAAAATGTGTCTGTTATCCATTCAATAATTATTTTCTATGAGTTGTTGTTTTGTTATTTAATCAAGTAATAAACACTTTTACCTAAACAAGATAACAATTGTTTGCTAAATAAAAGTGAAACACATGTAAGACTAAAAGAAGTAATAACCAAATCACCACAAGTAATGAAACAATTCACCCAAAACTCATAAGGTTAAGTTATCATGCCAAATATAGCTTACACTTGTAAGTTGGGGTATTTTCCAGGGTGTTTCACGATTGCATCTCATTATTATGCATGTATCATGTTGCCAGTGTTTCTGTAGTCCTTACCAGGACTACTTTGCTATCTTTCAGACGTCAGGATGTTCTACGTAACCCTTAACCCGAAGACATGGAATATTATGGTCATTTCAATCTCAGGCAAGTTCATCACTTGCTTATATCCTTTGCAGTATCTCATAACAAACTAATTGCAAAAAACCCTATCATATTATCACCTGTTCTCAAAAGAATGCATGATCCTATTTTTATAATAAAATGACTAATTGAATGACTACCCGAGTGGTAGTGTTCTGTTTGGTGGGCGGATGGAACCATGGTAAGATGAATAGGTCAAAGGAAGGTTCCATCTGCATGGGAACGTATTACCTAGGAATTAACAACAACTGCCGTCAGGATTCTTGCGCCGTAAATTCGCGTTGACCATGGATCTTTTGTGGGGGGAGTAAGTCAGTCGTGATACTTTTCTCGTTCGCATGTCAACGGACTGCCAGAGACGTACGATGTAGGTCTTGCGAGACTACATGCACATGGGTGGGAGCCCTTACGTCCCACGGACTCTGGGGTCTATGAGTGTCTGCCAGGGGCGCGTAGATCTCCATCGTGAGGGGTGGAATCAGGCGTTCAACCTGCTGGCAGAAATGGGTGGGCATGCGTTGTGCGGAGAAGCACGGTTTGGCTTGGACCAACAACCGGGCCCCACACCTAAGTGGGTGTGGACAGGAACGATCGCCTGGTTGTGCAACATGGTCTTGGTCGTCCATGGGTAAAGTAACGCACCTCTGCAGAGTGTAAAAGGATGTGACATGTTACCCCTTGTTCCGGGAAGGAGCTGCGAACGCCGCAGGAAAGGCAACTCCATGAAAGTTCTAACCCTGTGAAGATCTGGCGGGCATAGTTTTCAGAATTAAAAGCAACCTCTTGAAGAAAGTTTTACAAAACCTTGCATTAGCTTATGACTCTTTCGAGTCTAAAGCTGTAGTTAGTGCATCAAACTACCCACTATATATCATGAACTTGCTGAGTAATGCTCGTTACTCATTCTATCCCGTTTGACCCCTGCTTAGAGTTGAAGCCCTATGGAAGTCGTCATCGAGAAGCCATTGCTGCCTAAAGGATCTACGGGGAGTGATCTACTACTTAGTCGGTAAAGTATCATCATCAACAAGACTGGTGGAGGTCAATCTATCAAGGTGGAGGTAGAGTCCATTCTTGGACTTAGCAGTTGCAAGCCATGGATTAGGGCTGACATCAGCCGTAGTGGATTAGTTCTGAGCTAGAGTTCTTCTCCAGCTTGGATCTTCGAATTGCTTCTTCTGATGTTTTATTTGCAGGAGATCTTCTTGATTCATCAATGAGATTCCCAAGATTTTGTAATGATGTTTGTATCCTATAGCTTGCCTGGTCCTGCTATGTTTCTGTTGTACTACTCTGAGGGATGTAATATTCACGGATAAGTCCTTCTGTGAGTATTATGTCACCGACTTGCGCACTACACATGCAGTGGTGTGTCGGGTCACCACACAAATGAACTAAAGTTGTGATCTATATTTGATATCAACAAGTAATGCATAAATAAAGAAGAAGAAAGAAGCAAAACTTTTAATGAATCAATAGTAAAAGACTATCAACCGTGCAAAGTGTATTAGAGATGGTTTAAGCTTTCAAGTACAACAATATCATGCATGTCAAACGATCTTCACAACCCCTGTTAGGATCAAGTCAAGCTTTCCACACGATGCAATGCTTGAATCTTAAACTATTTGCGCACTAAAAACGAGCAAGTGTTCTGTGTTGGTCCCTGGCACCGGGATTTTATGGCAAAGAGAACATTATGGGGGATTTGGAAGGTCAATGGAAGAAAGGCTCACAAAGCTAAAAGTGGTCATTAGACAAGAGAAAGTCTTACAACCGAAGCTATGCAAGGAGTAGTGATTGCCACACAACGAATGCACATAGAGCTATAAGTGTATGAAAGCTCTCCAATGGAACTAGTGGGGGGGTGCATCCAACTTGCTTTCTCACGAAGACCTGGAGCTCATTTGAGAAGGCTCATCATTGGAATATACAAGCCAAGTTCTATAATGTAAAGTTCCCCACATAGTTATGAATGAATGATAATATGAAAACTTAATCCAAACTGAAGCATTGGTGCTAAACATGAAGCACAAGTGTGGTATAAAGAATAGTGATGCTCCCCCTCTCTCTTTATTCTCTTTTTGGCCCTTTTTTGGCTTTTTCATTTTTTTATTTTTTTATTTTATATATCCTCACCGGTAGGGGCAACACCCTATATTACAATGAATCATCGCACTTTTCGTACTCATAACTCATAATGGAATATCTCTTATGTATCCAACTACATGCTCCTGGCAGTGTAGCAGTATGCATAAATAACCATGAAGCTCATCATCAAGTAACATAATGGAGGTGGATGTTGTGTAGCAATATATCTCGGAATGGCTATGGAAATGCCATGATAGGTTGGTATGGTGGCTGTTTTGAGGAATAATATATGGTCTTATGTGTAGGAGAACAAAGTACTCCCACTGGATTTGGATGCACTGGCGGAGTTTGCACCAACTCTCAATGTGAGAAAGGGCAATGCACCGTACCGAAGAGGCTAGCAAATATGGATGGTGGAATTGCCAGGAGCCGCAACATAGACTCACGAGTTAAAGGGTTTTAGCAAGAAAATTATCTTTACATGGCACAGTGCAAATCAATCCAAGAGGGTCTGTGGCAGTGAAAAGTCACTATTAGCTACCCCGACCATAGCGCGTAACAAAAGGCCGATCAGAAATGTATCACTCGTAGCAATCATATACCATTATTTCTATCAGCTGGTAATTTAAGTGTGTCACAGTTTCAAGTTTCCTAGACCAACCATTAAAAATTTATACTTACTAGTCCTTCCCGTTTATCCATTAAGCAAATTAATATCTCAAAACAACAACAGTGATTCAAGTGAAGCAGTTTAGTGATCTACAATACCATGCGAATTTTTCCACTATACCAACTAGCACATAAGCATTTCTATTCTCAACCAAGCACATATATATGACAACAAAAACTCTCTCTAAGCATATAGCAATGAAAACTAGAGAGTACTAACAGCTCTAAATAACAGATGAATGCAAAACGAGAGCTAAATAAATGCAGCAGCCAGACAAAGATTAAGAATACAAAGTATTCCCATGAAAAAGCGGAGCGTGTCACTCTCCAATAAAAGAATGTGGGGGTCCAACCAAGCTTATTGCAAAAATAAAATAAAAAATTAAAGCAAAAAATAAAAGACGCTCCAAGTAAAGCACATTAGATTTTACCGAATAAAAATATAGTTTCACTAGAAGTGACCTGATAATTTGTCGATGAAGAAGGGGATGCCTTCGGCATCCCCAAGCTTAGACGCTTGAGTATTTTTGGATTTTTCTGGGATGTACCTCCGGGGCATCCTCAAGCTTAGTCTCTTCACTCTTCTTGATCACGTCATATCATCCTCTTCTCTTGACCCTTGAAAACTTCCTTCACACAAAACTTTTCACAATCTTCATTAGCAACGTTAGTGCAATCGAAATAATAAATTCACATGGTTCAGTTTCAACACAAGCCTAACACTCATATACATATTAGCTACTATCACAACTTCTTTTAAAACACTTTTTCTCAAAATAACACTAAAAGAAAGAGATTAAGATGCAAATGCAATTATTGGCAGAAATCTGTCAAAACAGGACAGCATGCAAAGATGGTTTTCTTTCAAAAATCGTCAGTTCTTCTAATCAAAAAGTGTTCAACTAAGAAAAGTTGCGTACATAGCCCAGGATTTCGCACAAACAAACTCAGGTCATTTTGAATTTTCTTTGATTTTATACGAATTTAACAGTGGACAGCAGAAATCTGTTTCCAGCGCAGAAATCCGAAATATAGTCTCAAATTTCCACTAGAGGCTTTACTTGGATCAACAAATACACAAAAGAAAATATACAGCGGGGTTGCTAAGGAAATACCTCCCGGTAGCGCTTTTCTTTAACGCCTTCAACTAGGCATAGAAAGCGACTCAAGTATTTTCAAGTGAAGAAGCTGCTCACATAAGAAATATGAATTAAAGAAAAAGAGAGCATCAAGAAGCAAGTATAAAACAAATTTAAGTCTAACCCACTTCCTATGCATAGGAATCTTGTAAAGAAATAAGTTAAAGAAGCTCAAACTAGAAATAATGGGAAGGTAGAACAAGAGCAACTTCAAAACTTTCAACAAAAAGAGAGGTGTTTTCGTAACATGAAAATTCCTACAACCAAATTCTCCTCTCCTATAATAATTTCCAGTAGAATCATGAACAAACTCAACAACATAATTATCACATAAAGCATGCTTGTCATGGTCTAAAAGCACACAATTCATATCAAGCTCCAAAACAGTGGGATCAAAATTTAAAATCAGCTTCTCTTTTTTCCAACTTTTAGCAATATCAAAATGAGATGATTGATCACTCATAAAAGGTATAGGACACATTATAGCAATCCTATTTTCAGTATAACTATAATTTATAACATCAAGTAACATAGGACCATCATCTAGAGCATTATCATATAAATTTTGTAAGCAAACTTCCTCATTATCATGCATATCAATAGTTGGAATAAATAGAGGATTCTCATAGGATTTATCAAATTAGCATGGATTGCAATAAAACAAGGTAGGAGTTAAAGATATACTATCATTGGGAGGTAGACATTCGCATTCTTCCTCCTCTTGATCATCACTCTCCTCCTCCTTTTCATACAATGAGATTTCATATTCACCAATTTCCTCTTCCATAGGCTCCTGCAAAGCATTAGTTTCCTTTGGTTGAGAGAACTTATAAAGATATTTAAGAATATAGACATTTCCTTCTTTGTAATTATCAAAGAATAATTCAAGTATATCATAAGTCTCATATTTATAAGGTGCATCATCATTATTTTTAAACAAATAAGCAATTTCGAATGCACCCTTCCAAGCAATAAATTCTTAAATTTGTTCCACATCATAAAGTTCATAATTTCCCTTAACATGAGAATATATGGTAACATAATCATTACACTCAGATTGAAAAGGGAGGTGTTTATACCTCCTAAAGCAACAAGATTTATCAAAGCAATAAGTAACATTATAAGTAGAGCACAAGTTTTTAGCATAGTTATGCAATCTATTAATTTGCTCCCATAAGTGTATTCCTTTTTCTAGACAAGCGGTATTCCTTATAATATTTTTGTTGTTCTACCGTGAACCCATTTTTCCAATAAGATATAGTTTCAAAGACATCAAACATTGACAGCAAGCGTGATAAAGCAAAAATAACAACTAATGAGAGACTCCCCTTGCAGAAGACTTCTTTCTCCCCGGCAACGGCGCCCGAAATTCGTCGCTACACCTTGAGGGTGCCTTGACGGGGAGACTTCTTGATGATGATGAATTTTAAGTCCCCGACAACGGCGCCAGAAATTCTTGTTCCTATGGATGGTGTGTTGGGAACCCCAAGAGGAGGGTGTGATGAGTGCAGCGGTAAGAATTTTCCCCCTCAGTTAAGAACCAAGGTTATCAATCCAGTAGGATAAAGAGGATCTTCGGAAGGTTGATGCACTAACGGTGGTGATGGCGCCTCACCGATGTCAGCAACAATGCGGAATCTGCACACAACACAACAAAAATACTTTGTCCCAGCGGTATAGTGAGGTTGGCAATCTCACCGGTCTTGCTGAAAACAAAGATTAGACGTATAGTGTGGAAAATGGTGTATGCTTGCAGTAAGTAAAGAAAGCAGGGAATTGTAGTGGTTTGTTTAACAGTGTAAGAAAATGGACCGGGGTTCATAGGTTCACTAGTGGTGTCTCTCCATAAAAGATAGCATGTTGGGTGAACAAATTACAGCTGGGCAATTGACAAATAGAGGTTGCACCGTAGTGCACATTCATGACATGATGACTACTATGATATTTAGTGCGGGAATTACAACAATATACATAGACCGTAATCCAACTACATCTATGACTAATAATGCACCCTCAGGTTATCATCCGAACCCCCTTAGGTATTAAGTTGCAAGCAACAGATAATCGCATTAAGCAATGTGTGTAATGTAAGCAATGCTTGTGCACGCGGGCACTCGCACCGCTGTTTTATCCCTAGTGGCAACATCACATCCTCCCCGGTCACTTTTCTGTCACTCGAGCACAGGCGAAAAGGAGGCATGAACCCAAATATCGAGCATAAATACTCCCTCTTGGAGTCACTAGCAACTACTTGGCCAGAGAAACCACTAGCAACGGAAAGCATGCAAGATCACAAATAATATATGAAATAAAGACTATAATCAACTTGGCATCAGTTCAATATTCATCGGATCCCAGCAAACACAACACATAGAATTACATAAGAACAATCTCGATCATGTTAGGAAGTTCACGAGATCTAAACAATGAGGCATAAGAGGAGAAGACAACCATCTAGCTACAACTATGGACCCGTAGTCCAAGGATGAACTACTCACACATCACTCCGGAGGCAGACATGGTGATAAAGAGGCCTCCGGTGATGATCTCCTCTCCGGCAGGGTGCCGGGAGACAGCTTCAGAACCCCCCTGTTCTAGGGTTGACGACGACGGTGGCTGCAAAACTTTTCGGGGATTTTTTATCAGGTACGTAGGGTTTTCCTTCGGAGAGGAATAAATAGGCGAAAGGGAGACGTTGGTGGGACACCAGGGTGGCCTCACCACCCCCAGGCGCGGCCAAGGGGGGCCACGCCTGGCTATGGTGAGGGCCCCTGGTGCCCGTCTGCGACTCCTATTCGGACTTCTGGATGCTTCCGGGGAAAATAGAAACTTCGGGATTCGTGGGGTCCAATTCCGAGAATATTTCCACGACAACTTTAATGAAATCAAAAATAGTAGAAAACAGGGATTTGACACTTGACATCTTGTTAATAGATTAGTCCCGTAAAATGTGTAAAAATGCTATAAAGAGGGGAGAAAACATGTAGAAATTGGCATAATAACAACATGGAACATCAGAAAAGATACGTTGGAGACGTATCAAATACCTCAAGTTGTTCAAGACTCAAGCCTGAAGATCCATGATCTTGTGATGTGAGATGCTACCCTTAGACCCATGTATCTCATTTATGTACTTCTGTATTGTCCTACTACTTGAAGTATGGCAGTACCCACGATTCTATTAGTTTTCTAAAACCTTTGTTATATTAAAGTTTGTGAGTTTTTTTGTTTGTTGTTTGATTGATGTTTGTGCATGGGTAGAATTTTTTTCCACTAGATCTATCTATCTATCTTAATTCTCATCTACTCCAAAAATCCCCAGATGCCTCCTCGACCTGATCCAACTCAAGAAGAATTCCAGCAAATGCTGGCAGCCCAAACCCAGCTGATGCAGATGATGACACAGTTCATAAAACACAACAACAACAACCCAACCCCCTGTGGATAGGCTTACTAGGTTCGTAAGGCTCATACCCAATAAGTTCTCTACAGCTACTGAACCCATGGTGTCCGACGACTGGCTTCGCTCAGTTAACAAGGACTTGACTTCTTGTGAGTGCAATGATGCGGAAAAGTCAGATTCACCGCACATCTGCTGGAGGGACCGGACGCAATGTGGTGGGAGACATTCCAAGTCACCCATTATGTGGAAGGTCTGTACTAGGACACATTCAGGTAAGGCTTTCATAATGCCCACATCTCATCAGGCATTATGAACTTGAAGATGAGTTTCGTACTCTGAAACATTGTGGAAGAACCCTGAAGGAATACATGGATGATTTTTGTGCTCTGTCCAGGTATGCCCCGGAGGACATAGATACTGATGGGGGGATAGTAACCCGGTAGGCCAACTCCAAGGCGTAACCCGGCCCAAAGGACGATGCGCGGGATCCGGCTAAGGATAAAGAGACTTCTGGAAGGCCCAAAGTTTGTAGGCCTCGTAACCCGGATTGTGGGTTGCGATAAGGAAAGCTAGGGTTTGTAAGCAGAGTTTGGATAGGACTCAAGCTGCGCCTTGGAGGGTAAGCCAGGAGGGGTACGGGTGCTTTATAAACCGGCCCCTAGGCTTGGCTTGAGAGAGATTCACGACATAATCATATCACCTGTTATCGAGTATCCAGTATAGATCGAGAGTCATATTCGAGACTCGGCGAGTTGGGTGCCGATTCCTAGATCGCTTATCACCATGTTCTCTTTCGAGCTAAACCCTCTCCCAAATACCTGTGTCGACTTGCCCCAAGATCAGTTGCCTCTGGTAACATCTGCCGTGATTATCCCACGACAGTTGGCGCCCACCGTGGGGCCTGCGGCCAAAGGTGTTTACATCACGGGAGAAGCTCGGAAAAGCATGAGGAACCTCGTCGTCGGAGAGATCTACGACGACCACAAAGGAGAGAAGATGGTGGACGACTCCGGCTGGGGGCCAGAGTCGGATCGCCTCGAATCCGGATCTGTCGTTACCATCGGCCAGATCAATATCTTCATCGGCATGGTACGTACGCTCGATTTAAAAGGACAATATCATGTGCATGTTACAGGGACTTCTAGCAGGGACAAAGAAGCGCTGAAACAAGCGGTGAATTCAGTTTCCTCGGCCGTTCCGGGATACTTGAGATGGGCGGAGCAAGAGGTAACGTGGAGCAGAAGGGATCATCCGGGAGGAATAGAGCGCCCCGGAATCTTGGCGTTGGTGGTTGCGCCGCAGGTCAATGGTTACGAATTGAAAAAGTTCTTGATGGATGGCGGGAGCAGCATCAACATCCTGTATTGGGAAACCTTCTTGCGCATGAACCTCAAGGAATCTCAGCTGCAGAAAAGTTCAACAGTCTTTCATGGAATCGTACCGGGTCATTCGGCGCGCCCTGAAGGAAAAATTACACTGGAAGTTGCTTTCGGAGAGTCATTGGATAATTATCGAGTGGAGTGGCTCACGTTTGAGGTGGTCAAGTTGCATAGTCCTTATCATGCGCTGTTCGGAAGGCCGGCTTACGCTAAATTCATGGCTAGGCCGTGCTATGTATATTTGCAGCTAAAGATTCCGGGCCCTAAAAAGACCATCACTATACATGGGAGTCGGGATATAGACGCTGAGTGTGATGAAGGAGATTCAGTGATGGCAGAGCAAGCTTGCAGAAAGGAAGAGCTCAAATATTACCGGTCTCAGGTGGATCCGGGTGATGGCACAGCATTGAGAAGGCCGGACTCCGAGGACGAAAGAGTAAAATTCAAGGCGGCACAAGACACCAAGAAAGTAGATTTCGTGGAAGGCGATCCCACCAAGCAGTTCACTATAGGGTCTAACTTGGAAAGCGGGCAAGAAAAGGCACTTGTGGAGTTCATTCGTTCAAATGCGGACGTGTTTGCTTGGACACCCAGCGACATGCCGGGTATCCCCACCGAGTTGGCAGAGCATAGTTTGCATGTAGATCCCAAGGCTAGACCCGTGAAGCAGGGTTTGAGAAAAATGAATGAAGAAAGAAGAAGAGCTATAGGTGAGGAAATCGCGCGACTATTAGCCGCAGGCTTCATCATGGAAGTATTTCACCCGGACTGGTTGGCGAATCCGGTTCTTGTGATGAAAAAGACAAATGAATGGAGGATCTGCATCGATTTCACAAGTCTCAACAAGCATTGTCCAAAGGATCCGTTCGCGCTACCAAGGATAGACCAAATCATAGACGCGGTAGCCGGGAGTGATTTGTTGTGTTTCCTGGACGCATATTCGGGATATCACCAGATTAAACTCAAAAGGGAGGATTGGGAGAAAACGTCGTTCATAACCCCTTTTGGGGCCTTCTGCTACAAAACCATGATGTTCGGATTGAAGAACGCGGGCGCAACCTATCAGCGGTGTATTCAGAAGTGCTTCGAAGACCAAATTGGACGCAACGTGCATGCTTATGTGGATGATGTGGTCATTAAGACCCGGAAGGCCGAGACATTTATAGACGATCTAAAGGAGACGTTCAAAAACCTAAGAAGATATCAGATGAAGCTCAACCCGGCAAAGTGTGTGTTTGGGGTTCCAGCTGGCAAGCTACTCGGTTTTATCGTTTCAGAAAGAGGAATTGAGGCAAACCCGGACAAAATCAAGGCTATCCAAAATCTGAGAAAGCCGGAAAACTTGAAGCAGGTTCAAAAGCTTACAGGTTGCGTGGCAGCCTTGAGCCGGTTTATATCCAGACTCGGGGAAAAGGCAATACCCTTGTACCGGCTCCTGAGGAAATCCGATAAATTCGCATGGGATCAGGAGGCGGATGAGGCGTTCGAGGCGCTGAAAAAGCAGCTATCTGAGGCACCGGTGCTAGCGGCCCCGGGTCCTAAAGAACCTATGTTGTTGTATGTGGCGGCTGGGCCCCGAGCTGTCAGCGCGGTAGTGGTAGTGGAACGCAAAGAAGACGGAAAAGGTTATCCAGTCCAGAGGCCGGTTTATTACGTCAGCGAGGTATTATCCGAGGCAAAGCAGCGTTACCCGCATTGGCAGAAGCTGGTTTTCGGAGTCTTCATGGCCAGCCGGAAATTGAAGCCGTACTTCCAGGAACACCCTATAACAGTAGTCAGCTCAATACCAATGTCAGATATCATCAGAAACTCGGACGCGACCGGAAGAATAGCCGAATGGGCGATAGAGATGGGGGATTATCATATCAGCTACGAGCCCCGATCGGCAATCAAGTCCCAAGCCTTGGTCGATTTCGTTAATGATTGGACGCACACCGGAATGACTACCATAGTTCCAAATTCCGAGTCGTGGACCATGCACTTCGATGGATCGAAGCAATACGAGGGATCAGGAGCCGGAGTGGTGCTAACATCACCCAAAGGAGATAAATTGAGTTACGTACTGCAAATTCACTTTGACTGTTCAAACAACGTGGCCGAGTATGAGGCCCTATTGCATGGCTTGAAGGTAGCCAAGGAGATGAGCATTAGAAGAATACGATGCTTCGGAGATTCGGACCTTGTGGTACAACAGGTATCGGGAACTTGGGATAGAAAGGATGCAACCATGGCAGCGTACCGCAGGGAGGTCGACAGGGTTGCGGGATGCTTTTCCGGGTATGAAGTGGAGCATATAGACAGAAGAAAGAATGAGGCAGCAGACGCCCTTGCTAGACTTGGCTCGCGCAGAGAGCCGGTTCCACCCAACGTTTTCCTGGACGAATTATGGCGACCGTCAGTTAAAACCGAGTCAGAGGAAGAACTGGCAAACCAAGACCCGGATGCAGCACTCGTGGCCACTATACGCACTATTCCTGAATGGACAGAACCGTTTTTGGCCTACCTATCACGGGGCGAGTTACCACAGCAAGAGGTGTTAGCAAGGCAAATTTTACGGCGAGCGAAGGGATATTCTATCATCAACGGGGAATTATACAAGAGAAGTGCAGCGGGGGTCTTTTTGCGCTGCGTGGCACCAGAAGAAGGCCAACAGATCCTTAAGGAAATCCACGAAGGCGATTGCGGGCATCATGCCTCCACAAGATCCCTTGTGGCCAAGGCCTATCGACATGGGTTCTTCTGGCTCACGGCTCTAGCAGATGCGGAACGGTTAGTAGCAAGGTGTGACGGATGTCAAAGGTACGCTCGCCAAACTCATGTGCCGGCTATGGAATTACGGACCATACCATTAACTTGGCCGTTCGCCGTCTGGGGTATGGACATGGTTGGCCCCTTTCATATGTCACCTTGCAAGAAGACACACCTTTTAGTGGCTATTGATAAGTTTACCAAGTGGGTCGAGGTTATGCCAGTTACTAATTGCGACGCAGCTACAGCGGTCAAGTTCCTGAAAAGAATTATTTACCGATTCGGGTATCCCCACAGCATAATTACCGACAATGGAACCAACATGTCCCTTGGAGAGATGGAAAAATTCTGTGGCAGTAATGGAATCCGGCTTGATGTAGCATCAGTCGCTCACCCACAGGCCAATGGGCAAGTGGAGAGAGCAAATCAAGAGTTGCTTCGCGGATTAAAACCACGACTGCGAGTTCCATGTATCAGGGCCTCCGGTGCATGGGTCGAAGAACTTCCTTCTGTGGTCTGGGGTATCAATACTACACCCAACAGATCCACTCATATGACACCCTTCTTCATGGTCTATGGTGCAGAAGCGGTACTACCAAGCGATATCATTCATGATTCACCGAGAGTATCAGCCTATGTTGAAGTGGAGAACGAGAAGACCCGGCAGGACGCCGTGGATATGTTAGAAGAACAAAGAGAACAAGCCTTGGAAAGGTCAGCCATATATCAGCAGGATTTACGGAGGTATCATAGCCGGCGTGTGAAAACCCGGGTCTTCCAGGAAGGAGACCTGGTTCTGCGCCTGGTTCAGTCAAACGAAGGAAAACACAAGCTATCACCACCATGGAAAGGGCCTTTCATCGTAAGCCGGAATCTGCATAATGGGTCATATTACTTGATAGACGCAAGGGAAGAATCGGCCACAGTTAACGACACCGCTCATACCACTGCACCTATGCAAGAAAGAGACAGACCATGGAACGTGGCTCAGCTACGCCCGTATTATACTTAGCAAGGATTATGTTGGCGCGTGGAATTAAACGATGTAACAGGCAGCAGGTTTCAGACGTACTCTTTTCCTATCCAGGGTACCCTTGGGGACTGGACGGGTTTTTGATGAGGCGGCCTGCTGACCTAATTTTTCATATCAAATAAAGAGGCGATTATCAAGAAAAGAGGTGGTTATTATTTGTACTTTCAGTACGGTGTGTATCTTTAGGTCTTGGGGGCTGGTCGCTCATATAAGCACAGTCGCAAACTCAAAAAGACCCGGCCTTGATGCCAATGAGTTATAAGGGCCGGTTACTCGAAAACGAGTGCGGTTACAATCTTATAACCGGACAAAGAAGTCCAAAGTTCTCGCTATTCTTACTTAAGCTCGATGTGACTCGCAATAAAGTGGCATGATCTGTTCGCTTACGATTACAATCAGCCATGAAGCCCAATGGGACTTGCCTGACCCTGTTTTCGTATAGATGTAATAACATGGTATCCACGCGAAAGCCGGCTTACAGTACAAGATAGTCGAAAGGGTCATCTAAACCACAAGTTATGCAGAGTATAAGGCTGATAGCCGGAAACTCAACGGTTATTAAGCATAACTTCAAATCCTATGTGAAACCGTCCTGGGGTTTGTGTGAATCTAGCAGCAGGCAAATTGTTCTCCTTTAAAAATCACGTGTCCTAGGCTTGGAAATCCGGGCCTGGGGGACTCACGAATTTTGAAAGAGAAAAATATTGTTCAGTTGCCAAAATTCCAAGAAGCCAAGCATCCGGGTCCTGGGAGCTTGGGGACTTGGAAGCAAGTCCGTTCGCCAAATACCCAGGAAACCCGGAAGCCGGGTCTCACAAAAGGAAAAAATAAAGAAGTGCGGGTATCAAGAAAAAAACAGAGAGTTGAATATCAAGAACAAATAGGTGCAAAAGCAGATAAATCAAAAGTCCAGAGAGGCGTAAAGTGCATCAGGAATTTAGAGTGTATTACAAAGTTTTACTAAAAAGTATTAAAGGAGCACAGGCGCACCAGTCAAAAAATAAATTATTTCAACGGCGCTGTGGCCGACTGGTGCATATGAAGTAATAGATGTTGCTCGATATTCTAAGCCGCAGGATCCATCTTGGCTTTGCCCTTGTCGTCACTTGTGGTAGCAGCGCCATTCGGGTTAGCAGCAATGCCGGCTCGCGCAGGTGGAGGGACAACAGGAGTAGAAGTGGCAGGTACAGAGTCGGCTTCGGCCTTCTTCTTGGCAGCTTCTTCCCTTATCTTGGCCGCCTCCTCCTTCCACCGGGCAAGCATGTCGTATGGCTTGGGGCGGTTCGCCTTGATGATTTTGTCGTTAGCATCATATGCAGGAAGAATAGTATCAATCTCCAAACCATCAGCAATAACGCTAGCCGGATGACGGATTTCTTTTTGAATAGCCTTGAAGTCCTTAGGCGAAAACTTGGATCCATCCGGGTTGAACTCCGGAAACCCGCCCATCAGCTTGGCCGGCTCTAGCTTAGGAAAATAAGCTTTAGCCAGCGCGAGTCCTCGGGTCATACCAAATCGGCAAGATGAACGCTTCCAGTGCCAAATCCACTCAGGGATAGTGGAGCAGAATTCTAGCAATTTCTTCATGTTGCTTGGCCTGATACCCGGCAGTCGCAACTCGTCAAGAATCCAACCAATTCCGGCACTAAGCTGCCAGATAGTGTCCTTGATAAGTTTCAACTTCATAGTGTCATCTTCTTCAGGGGCTATGTCGTGGGATAATCACGGCAGATGTTACCAGGGGTAACTGATCTTGGGGCAAGTCGACACAGGCGTTCGGGAGAGGGTTTAGCTCAAGAGAAGACATGGTACAACTTGATCTGACAGCCGGCAATCGAAGTCGCCGGATCTCTATTCTCGATACAATAACTCGATTTAGGGTTTACACTGGATACTCGATATCACACAATATTGCTAGGGTTCTTAGATCTCTCTCCAAAACTATACCTGAGGGTCGGTTTATAAAGCACCCGTACCCCCTAACTTATTCGGCAAGGCATATTCCGGATCCTACATGAACACGGCGCACTAACCATAACTTTCCTTTACAATAGCCCATAACCCGGGCCGTTAAGCCCACAAGTTTGGGCCTCCACAAGCTTCTTTATTCTTAGCCGAATCCTGCACGCCATCCTTCGGGCCGGGTTATTTCCTCAGAGCTTGGCATACCGGGTTAGCATCCCCCTGTCAGTAGTCCCCAGAATAGCCTGGGCTTCATGGATCTCCTTGAAGCGCTTGCTATTCCCTGCAAAGATATCGATCATACGGGCGTATGAAGACCGGGTTAAGATGTTTTGATATTCGGCTAGGCCTCACTCCATGGTGGCCATGTGATAACCCGGATTTGGCCTCCAGACATTTAGGTTCAAATTCCCAGGTCCAGACTACAACAAAAATGCCAAGATCTCATGCTCGATAATCAGTCCCGTCATTACGGGGCAAATCCTTTCCTTCTTCTGTCCCAATGCCTCGCCCAATACTCGACGCATATCTCGCAAGATCTTCGCTGATAACCTTTACCCCGCGGTTTCCGGCTACTGGCCGTTAGGATAGGCTCACCCTTGCCTTATAAATAGTACTTAATGGGCAACCCTAAGCCTCTCACCACGCCACAACTTCCCCTCTTCTTCCTTGCTCCCAACACCCTCGCAACACCACCGCGAGGAGCTCGCACCTGTCACCAACGCAAGATCACCAGCGGCCGCGCCCGCCCTTGAGTCGCCTTACGCCACCGTCAAGTGTCACCGTTGCTCCTCCGTTTCTCTCATTCGAGCCACGCCGCCCGTCGCCATCGTATTAGACTCCAATCTCCCCGGTAAGCTCCTCGCAACCAGTCAATTAATCCTCACAACTTTCAATTTATCCAAGATCGGATCTAGGTCAACCCGCAAATCATTTGTCCGATTGCACCAAATTAGATCGACTCGAGGCTTGCCAACTCCTTTAATCATCTGCCCTATAGTCACAAATGATCCTCCAACCCTCATTGATTACCAATTTTACTTAAAAATCATCCGCAAGCATTTCCATCTAGATCCGTTCCTCCTCAATTTTCCGCTTATTGCATTAACACCCGGAAAAACCCTCCTTTTCCAGCCATTTCATTTGCGATATAAATATGGGCAACCATCCGTCATCCCCGAATACCTTTCCCTATGTAAGTGACCAACAATTTCACAAGTGTGCTCAATACCCGGACAGTTCTCGGCTTCGCACCTTCTTGATACATTTATACTCGGATGTCTCAGTATTCCCGGGTCTTATTTCACACGCCTCTTCTCTTTGTGTTTTGCAGGCTGGCCCCATGGCTCCCAAGCGACAAGGAAAACAACCGGCTCCGACGAGGACCACCCAAACCATATCTGCCAACTGGGGGCGTTCCACAACCACCAAAGCCAAATTGGACGAGCTAGCCGAATTAGGAACCCTCCCTTCTCAAAAAGACATCCACTGGAGGGTCCCGGGTAATGAGACTCGTCCCACCCCCGAAGAAAACGAGGTAGTCTGCTTCGTTGACCACGTGACCCGGCGATTTCGTCCTCCGGGTCATCCTTTCTTTAGGGAGGTCTTAGATCATTATGGACTCAGGGTGTTCGACATAGGGCCTAACTCCATGTTAAACATTACCCACTTCATTGTTCTATCTGAGTCGTACTTGTGCATGCCACCGAGTCTGACTCTTTTCATTGAGTTATTCCAGTGCAAGCCGTGCCGCGAAAGCGGCGACGGAGCGCTTCTCACTTGCGGCGGGGTATCCATCCAACGCCGTAAGAATTCTTTGATGCCAACCCTCAACCTGCACTCCCACGTTAAACATTGGCAGCTATCCTTCTTTTACTGCCACGATACCTCCCCCGACAGCGAAAAGAAGCTGCCGGGTTACTCAGAGGCCCCCCTCAAGCTCTCCGAGTCTTTCAATGCCTTCGCATCAGACTCAGACAGGGAGGCAATCCTTCCTTCGCTAGCCAAGATAGCCATTCTCTCAGCCCAGGGCCTCCTAGGGCTCAATTTAATAAAAACTTGGGTCGATTTCCGAATCCAACCTAATTCCGTTCGCGCCAAATTGATGTGCGAGTATTCGGGGCACACCACAGACGCGCTCCGCTACTCCACCAAGAGCTTTGCGACCGGTGATACTATAAAGACTATCAAGGGCTTCTTGGCGGAGAAACTGGAGGCGATAAAGGGCATCGCCGGGTTACCTCCGTTTACCCGGGAAAATCAAGCTCCAGCGGTAATACCCGGCGCTCATAGCTTGTTTCCACATTTCAACTCGATACTGCTTCTAAGCCTTTAATCTTATCTTTTTACCTCAGGCTGATGACCCTTTCTGGAGAGTTGAACCACTCCCCCCCTCCAGAGACCCGGAAGAGGAGGACGAGGCGACTGACGATAGTGAAGGTATTCACTCAGGATCTGCATATTTTTACTTGCATTACTTTCCTCTCGTCTGTCTTTTTTCCAATGAATGCACACCCGGTTCGCAGGGCTAGAGGACGAGGGTGGAAACAATGAAGACGACCCGGAGAGAACCGAGTCTGACCCAGAGGCAACAGTCGGGGCCAAGAGGAAAGGCAGGGGGACAGTGTCCAAGGTTCCTTTTTCCTCATTATCCTCTGAACCTTACTCCTTTGACGTCATGCGACGACTTAACCATCAATTATCAAATTCATCATGCTTGAAGGATTCCTTTCCAGCCAAGCGCAGAGTAACTCGGAGCTCCCCAGGTGAAGATCCACTTAACCCGGGCATCTCCGCCCCCTCGGTCCCTCGTGGCAGTGCTCCTCCATCTCGTTCTTCCAACTCTCCTCAGCGCCACCCTTCTCCTAACCACCCACGTGCCGGGCAATTCCGGGTTCCACTAGTGGTTCCTGCGAATACCTCGTCTGCTTCCAGTGGCGAGCTCCCACCGGATTACACCGTAAATACCGGGTAAGCTTTTGCCTTACTATTTCTTTTTGCATCTAACGAACTTTCATCCGAGCCGCCGTCATCATTAATAATTGCCTTTTTTCATCTTTCTTTCAGCGCTCAGGTCACCGTCAGTGACCCGGAAAACACAAAAACGGATAACCTCCAGGTGGAGAAGCCGACTGACGACGCAGACGCCGCAACTGGTGGTGATGCGACCACTAACCGGGAACAAGGCCCTCTGAACAATCCACTTTCCCAAACTGTCGGATCTCCTTCCTTATCGGAACCAGTAGACGAAGAGATAGAAATTCTAGATACAAGGATGAGCCCTCCCAACCCGGACACTCGGACTGTCCGGGTCTCCACTCCAAATGCAAGGGGAACCCCCCTACCAGATGATCAAGCTGCCGGCTCTTCCGGGACTCGCTCCGAGGAGTTAACTTTTGCCCAGATGCTAGAAACCCTGCGCGCCTTAAGGGCTAACGAGGAAAATATCTTGGGGTCTTTAATAACCAAACACGAGGTAAGTTCGATTAATGTTGCTTGTACCTTTGTCCAGTCCCCAAGTTCCGAGGGAGTTCATTCATGACTTGCTCGGTACTTTTATTATACCAATGACTGATAACTGTGCTCTTCTACCTGACTAATGCTTTTTTAACATCCATGCAGTCTTACGTGACTCAATACGAGGAGAAACTTGCGGACGCCGCCAAGCTCGTTGAAAAGGAGATATCTTTACGTGAAGCAGCCGAGGCTGAAGCCAGGAGGAATAGGCAATTAATGAAGAAGTACCGAAGAAGGGCTCACCAAGCCGAAGATGACCTGACAAGCCTTTCCGTCGAAATATCTGACACCTATCGTTCTTTGCTTGGTATGCTTCCTTCTCCGGTTTTATCCTTTTGACAAACAGCAAAAGTTTTCCGACTTATATCTTCATTTTACTTCAGGCCCGGACGAAGCCATGCCGGATGAAGATGACATTGCCAAGCTGAAAACCATAAAGAGTGCTATCCGGCAGCTATGTGCCGGGACCAGATGGATCCTTGACGAGTTACGGTGTCCGGGTAGAGGACATGTTGACCTGAAGAGGCTGTTGGACGCCCTATCCACTATTCCCGAGTGGATTCGGCACTGGAAGGGCTCATCTTGCCCGGTTGGAGTGACCCGGGGGCTTGCACTTGCGAAAGCTTATCTCCCCAAGCTCGAGTTAGCGAAGCTTATGGGCGGCTTCCCAGAGTTCAAGCTTGACGGATCCAAGTTTTCAGTAAAGGATTTCCAGGCCGTCCAGAAGGAGGTCCGTTACCCGGCCAGCGTAATTGCTGATGAACTGGATGTTAACATACTTGTTCCAGCATATGATTCTGCCGATAAAGTAATTAAGTCGGATCTTCCTGAGCCGTATGACATGCTGGCTCGGTGGAAGGAGGAAGCTGCTGCGATAAGGGCGGAGGCTGCCAAGAAACAAGCTGAAGCCGGCTCTGCTCCTGCTGCCTCAACATCAGTCGTTCCGCCCCCTGCAGGGGCTGGCGCCGCCGATCCGGGTGTTGCTGCTACCACCAATGATGGCAAGGGTAAGGCCAAGATGGGCGCCGAGTGATATATGGTTTCCAATGCCTCTTCTTAAGCGTCAGTCGGTCGACATACTTTTTGAAACAGTGCGCCTGTGCACCTTTGATATTTTTTCACCAGTATTTTGTAATGCACACTAAGGCCTTGATATACTCGATGCCTGTTCCGACCTTTTTAAGTTTAAGCTCATCTGTTCTCGATATCTGGTTTTATTTATTGCTCCTTTTGTGAAAACTCAATTTCCGGGTCTCATGGGTATTGACAAGCGGATTTTGCTTCGAAGTCCCCAAGTCCAAGACTCGGATATTTGGATTTTTGCAACTATACAAGTAAGCCAGTTCTTTTCAAGATTTCAAGCTACCGGGCCCGGATTGCCGAGCCTAGGACACTTGATCTTGAAAAGGCAACAAAATGCTTATTGCTATTTTCACAAAGATCCATGAGTTGTTTCACATCGGTTTTGAAGTTATGCTTAATAGTCATTGAGTTTCCAGCTATTCAGCCTTGTACTCTGCATAACTTGTGGTTTAGATGACCCTTTTGACTGTCTTGTACTGTAAGCCGGCTTTCGCGTGGATACCATGTTGTTACATCAATACGAAGACGTAGCCAGCCCATTCCCGTCGGGTTTCATGACTAACTGCCATCGTAAGCGAACAAATCATGCCACTTTAATGCGAGTCACATCGAGCTTAAGTAAGAGTAGCCAAGAAATTTGGACTTCTTTGTCCGGTTATAAGATTGTAGCCGTACTCGTTTGCGAGTAATCGGCCCTTATAACTCATAGGCATCATGGCCGGGTCTTTGAGTTTGTAACTGTGCTATTTAAGCGACCAGCCCCCAAGACCTAGATATACGCATCGTACTGAGAATACATAACCTGATAACAACCATCTCTTTTCTTGATAACCATCTCTTTACTTGATATGAAAAACTGATAACAACCATCTCTTTTCTTGATAACCATCTCTTTACTTGATATGAAAAATGCAGGTCAGCAAGCCGCCTCATTAAAAACCCGTCCAGTCCCCAAAGGTGCCCTGGATAGGAAAAGAGTACGTCCGAAAACCTGCTGCCTATTACATCGTGCAATTCCACTTGCCAATATAGTCTTTACTAAGTATAATACGGACGCAGCTGAGCCACGTTCCATGGTCTATCTCTTTCTTGCATAGATGAAGTGGTGTGTGCGGTGTCATTGACTGTAGCCGACTCTTCCCTTGCATCTATCAAATAATATGATCCGTTATGTAGGCTCCGGCTTATGATAAATGGTCCTTCCCATGGTGGTGATAATTTGTGTTTTCCTTCGTTTGACTGTACCAGACGCAGAACCAAGTCTCCTTCCTGGAATACCCGGGTCTTCACACGCCGGCTATGATACCTCCGTAGATCTTGCTGATATATGGCTGATCTTTCCAGGGCTTGTTCTCTTTGCTCTTCTAACATATCTACGGCGTCCTGCCGGGTTTTTTCGTTCTCTACTTCGACGTAAGCTGATACTCTAGGCGAATCGTTAATAATATCACTTGGTAACACTGCTTCCGCACCATAGACCATGAAGAAGGGTGTCATCTGAGTGGATCTGTTAGGTGTAGTGTTGATACCCCAAACCACAGAAGGAAGTTCCTCGACCCATGCACCAGCGGCCCTGACACAGGGAACTCGCAATCGTGGTTTTAATCCGCGAAGCAATTCTTGGTTTGCCCTCTCCACTTGTCCATTGGCCTGGGGATGAGCCACCGATGCCACATCGAGCCGGATTCCATTGTTGCCACAAAATTTCTCCATCTCACCAAGGGACATGTTGGTTCCATTGTCGGTAATTATGCTGTGGGGGTACCCAAACCGGTAGATAATCCTTTTCAGGAACTTGACTGCTGTAGCTGCTTCGCAATTAGTAACTGGCATAACCTCAACCCACTTGGTAAACTTATCAATGGCCACCAAAAGATGTGTTTTCTTGCATGGTGACATATGGAAGGGGCCAACCATGTCCATACCCCAGACGGCAAACGGCCAAGTTAACGGGATAGTCCGCAACTCCATAGCCGGCACATGGGTTTGGCGAGCGTACCTTTGACATCCGTCACACCTTGCTACCAATCGCTCCGCATCCGTTAGGGCCGTGAGCCAGAAAAACCCGTGTCGATAAGCTTTAGCCACAAGAGACCTTGTGGACGCATGATGTCCACAGTCGCCTTCATGGATTTCCTTGAGAATCTGTCTGCCTTCTTCCGGCGCCACGCAGCGCAAACAGACTCCTGCTGCACTTCTTTTGTACAATTCCCCATTGATGATAGAGTACCCCTTTGCTCGCCTCAAAATTTGCCTTGCTAATACCTCCTGTTGTGGTAACTCGCCTCGTGATAGGTAGGCCAAAAACGGTTCTGTCCACTCGGGAATAGTACGTACAGTGGCTACGAGCCCTGAATCCGAGTCTTGATTTGCCAATTCCTCCTCTGACTCGATTTTAACTGATGGTCGCCATAATTCGTCTAGGAAAACGTTAGGTGGAACCGGCTCTCTGCGCGAGCCGAGTCTGGCGAGGGCGTCGGCTGCCTCGTTCTTTCTTCTGTCTATATGCTCCACCTCATACCCGGAAAAACATCCTGCTACCCTATCAACTTCCCTGCGGTATGCCGCCATAGTTGCGTCCTTTCTGTCCCACGTTCCTGACACCTGCTATACCACAAGGTCCGAGTCTCCGAAGCACCGTATCCTCTTGATGTTCATCTCTTTGGCTACCTTTAAGACATGCAATAGGGCCTCATACTCGGCCACGTTGTTGGAACAGTCGAAGTGAATTTGTAGCACGTAACTCAATTTGTCCCCTTTGGGTCATGTTAGCACCACCCCAGCTCCTGATCCCTCGTACTGCTTTGATCCGTCGAAGTGCATGATCCATGACTCGGAATTTGGAACCGTTGCAGTCATGCCTGTATGTGTCCAGTCGTTAACGAAATCAACTAAAGCTTGAGACTTGATTGCTAACCTGGGTTCGTAGTTGATATGATAATCCCCCATCTCTATCGCCCATTTGGCTATTCTTCCCGTCGCGTCCGAGTTTCTGATGATATCCGACATTGGTATTGAACTAACCGCTGTTATCGGATGCTCTTGGAAATACGGCTTCAACTTCCGGCTCGCCATAAAGACCCCGAACACCAACTTTTGCCAATGTGGATAGCGCTGCTTTGCTTCTGATAATACCTCACTGACGTAATAAACCGGCCTCTGAACCGGGTAACCTTTCCCGTCCTCTTTGCGTTCCACGACAACCACTGCGCTAACGGCTCGGGGGCCAGCTGCCACGTATAGCAACATAGGTTCTTTAGGACCCGGCGCCGCTAGTACTGGTGCTTCAGATAATTGCTTCTTTAGTGCTTCAAACGCTTTATCTGCCTCTTCGTCCCATACGAATTTATCCGATTTCCGCAAGAGCCAATACAAGGGTATTGCTTTTTCTCCGAGTCTAGATATGAATCGGCTCAAGGCTGCTACACAGCCCGTGAGCTTTTGAACATGCTTCAAGTTTTCCGGCTTTTTCAAACTCTGGATTGCCTTGATTTTATCTGGATTTGCCTCAATTCCTCTCTCGGAAACTATGAAGCCGAGTAATTTCCCAGCCGGAACTCCGAACACGCACTTCGTTGGATTAAGCTTCATCTGGTACCTCCTCAGGTTTTTGAATGTCTCCTTTAGATCATCGATAAATGTCTCCGCCTTCCTAGTCTTGATGACCACGTCATCCACATAAGCATGGACGTTACGTCCGATTTGGTCCTCAAAGCACTTTTGAATACACCGTTGGTAAGTTGCGCCAGCGTTCTTCAACCCAAACGTCATAGTTTTATAACAAAAGGCCCCAAACGGGGTTATGAATGATGTTTTCTCCCAATCCTCCCTTTTGAGCTTAATCTGATGATACCCGGAATATGCATCCAGGAAGCATAACAGATCGCTTCCAGCTACTGCGTCTATAATCTGATCTATCCTTGGGAGCGCGAACGGATCCTTTGGGCAATGCTTGTTGAGACTAGTGAAGTCAATGCACATCCTCCACTCGTTGGTCTTTTTCATCACCAGAACCGGGTTAGCCAACCAATCCGGGTGAAATACTTCCATGATAAAGCCGGCTGCCAATAGCCGAGCGATCTCTTCGCCTATAGCTTTCCTTCTTTCCTCATTCATTTTCCTCAAACCTTGTTTCACGGGCCTGGACTTGGGATCCACATGCAAACTGTGCTCAGCCAATTCTGTAGGGATACCCGGCATGTCGCTGGGTGTCCAGGCAAACACATCTGCATTCGAGCGAATGAACTCCACGAGCGCTCCCTCCTGCTCTTTTCCCAGGTTAGACCCTATGGTAAACTGCTTAGTAGAATCCCCTTCGACAAAATCTATCTTCTTGGTGTCTTGCGCTGCCTTGAATTTTGCTCTCTCATCCTCAGTATTCGGCTTTTTCAAGGCTGTTCTATCGTCCGGATTTACTTGAGACCGGTAATATTCGAGCTCTTCCTTCCTGCATGCCTGCTCGGCCATAACTGAATCTCCTTCGTCGCACTCGGCCGCTATATCCCGGTTCCCATGTATAGTGATGGTCCGTTTAGGACCCGGGATTTTCAGCTGCAAATACACGTAGCACGGCCTAGCCATGAATTGGGCGTAAGCCGGCCTCCCCAACAGCGCATGGTAAGGACTGCGCAACTTGACCACCTCGAACGTGAGCCACTCCACTCGATAATTATCCGTCGATTCCCCAAAAGCAACTTCCAAGGTGATCCTTCCCTCGGGGCTCGCCGAGTGACCCGGTACGATCCCGTGAAAGATTGTCGAACTTTTCTGCAGCTGGGACTCTTTGAGACTCATCCGTAAGAAGGTCTCCCAATAAAGGATGTTGATGCTACTTCCACCGTCCATCAGGACCTTCTTCAGCTCGTAACCATTAACCTGTGGAGCAACCACCAACGCCAAGACTCCTGGACGCTCCACTTTTTCCGGATGATCTCTTCTACTCCACGTTATCTCTTGTTCTGCCCATCTAAGATATCCCGGCGCGGCTGATGAAACCGAATTTGCCGCTTGCTTTGATGTCTCTTTGTTCCTGCTAGAAGTTCCTGTAGTATGCACATGATATTGTCCTTTTAAGTTAGTCGTTCGTACCGTGTCGACGAAGATGTTGATCCGGCCGATCGTCAATATAAATCCGGACTCGAGGTGATCCGATTCTGGCCCCCAGCCGGAATCGTCCACCAACTTTTCTTCTTCGTGGTCGATGTAGATTTCGCCAATGACAAGATTCTCCATGCCCTTCCGAGCTTCTCCCGTGATGTAAACACCTTTGGACGCAGGCCCCACGGTGGGCGCCAACTGTCGTGGGATAATCACGGCAGATGTTACCAGGGGTAACTGATCTTGGGGCAAGTCGACACAGGCGTTCGGGAGAGGGTTTAGCTCAAGAGAAGACATGGTACAACTTCATCTGACAGCCGGCAATCGAAGTCGCCGGATCTCTATTCTCGATACAATAACTCGATTTAGGGTTTACACTGGATACTCGATATCACACAATATTGCTAGGGTTCTTAGATCTCTCTCCAAAACTATACCTGAGGGTCGGTTTATAAAGCACCCGTACCCCCTAACTTATTCGGCAAGGCATATTCCGGATCCTACATGAACACGGCGCACTAACCATAACTTTCCTTTACAATAGCCCATAACCCGGGCCGTTAAGCCCACAAGTTTGGGCCTCCACAAGCTTCTTTATTCTTAGCCGAATCCTGCACGCCATCCTTCGGGCCGGGTTATTTCCTCAGAGCTTGGCATACCGGGTTAGCATCCCCCTGTCAGGCTACATCACACGGGCCTATTAAAAAGACAAAGGAAAAGTAATAAGTAAAGGGATACGGTTGTTCATCTAGAGCGAATCCGGGTCATGAGTGCTAAAATTTAGAGATCATACCAGTTGCAACACGATGGATATCAGCAATCTGCACTGAAAGAGTCGTCAGCCTATCTTCGGCCGTGTGAGCTCTTTTCCGGTACTTCCTCATGATTTTTTGGCTCCTACGAGTCTCAGTTTCAGCTGCTTCGCGAAGGGCCGTTTCCTTTTCGATACGCTTGGCGGCCTTGGCTAGCTTCTTCTCAGATTGCGCAACGAAGTCCTAGGAGAAAACACGAAGAAGGGTCAATCGGAAATATGATGCAAAGTTCCAAGCAAATTACTTAGTAATTCACTTCGAACTTGGGGACTATATGAGGAAACAGATGGTATTACTCGGGTTTACTTTGTGTTTGGTTATCAAGGCATCTAGGATATTTTCTTCATTGGCCCTCAAAGTGTAGAGGGCATCAAGCATCTGGGCAAACGTCATGTCTTCAGGGCGAAGTCTTGAAGGGCCGGAAGATTGCCTTCCTCTTGAAGGACCTTTCCGGATCTTGGGGTTGAAACCCGGACCGTCTGAGTGTCCGGGTTAGGAGAACCCGGCTTGGTCTCCAAGATGATATCTTCGTCTACTTCTTCAGAGGACTTGGGTGATGCGGTTTCCGGTGGAGCTGGGTCCTTAAAGGGGTCTTGTTCCTGTCCGTCCTCAGCCTCGTCATCAGCCGCAACATCCATGTTAATATTTGGCTCCTCATCTCTTTGCTTTTCCGCTTCGGGAATATCCGGGTCACTGATGGTAACTTGGACACTAAAGGGAAAGAAGGAGATAGTGGTTAGTGGCACGTATTAAAAAAGGTTAATAAGTGCAAAAGAGTATCGAATAAGGGTCACTTACCCGGTGTTCACGGCAGTCCGGTGGGAGCTCGCTGCTGGAGGCAGATGATGTCGTCAAAGGTACCGGTTGCGGTACCCGGAATTGCCCGGCGAGTGGGTGATTAGGAGATGGATGGCGTTGAGGAGATTTGGGAGGTTGAGGTGGAGGAGTGCTAACTCGGCGAGCAGGTGAAGTGGAGATACCCGGGTTAAGGGGATCATCCCCTGGGGAACTCCGGGTCACCCTACGTTTAGCCGAGGGGGGATCCTTCAAGAATGGTGAATGTGATAATCGTTCATTAAGTTTTTGCATAGTATCAAAGGAGTAAGGCTCAGAAGACATGGAGGAGAAGGGAACCTTTGCAACTACCCCTCTGGCCTTCCTCTTGGTTCCGACCGTGGTTTCCTGGTCGGATTCGGTGGCTTCCGGGTCATCTTCTTCTTTTTCCTCCTCGTCTTCTAACCCTGAAAGATTGAGTATGTATCAAACAAGGAAAAGATGGATGATAGGAAAGGTAGCACAGGTAAAAGGTGGATATAAGATTAGGGAAAATACCCTCGTCGTCTTCAACCGGCTCTTCCTCTTCTTCCGGGTCTTGGGAAGGAGGAGGGGTTTCAATCCTCCAGAAGGGATCGTCAGCCTGTGATCAAAGAGATGCAAGCAAGAATTAGAAACTGTAACAGGTAAAAGTGTCGAAATAAGCTAAAGGAACCAGGTCTCACCGCTGGAGCTGGGTGCTCCCGAGTAAATGGGGGCAACCCGGCGATATTTTTTATCACCTCTAGCTTCTCCGTCAGGAAGCTTTTGATGGTCTTGTTGGTGTCACCGGCGGCAAAGTTCTTGGTGGAGTATCAGAGTGAGTCCGTGATGTGCCCCGAATATTCACACAACAACTTGGTGCGAATGGAGTTGGGCTGAACCCGGAAATCTACCCAGGTCTTTACCAAATTAAGACCAAGAAGGCCTTGGGCCGAGAGAGCAGCTAACTTAGCCAGCGAAGGCTGGATTGCCTCCCTGTCAGAGTCAGGGGCAAAAGCGCTGAAAGATTCGGAAGGCTCGAGGAGACTCTCCGAGTAACCTGGCAATTTCCTCTCGCGATCCGGGGAAGTGTCATAGCAATAAAAGAAAGATAGTTGCCAGTTTTTGACGTGGGAGTTCAGGTTGAGAGTTGGCATTGGTGAATGCTTGCGGCGTTGGATAGATACCCCACCGCAAGTAAGAAGCGCTCCGTCACCGCTCTCGCGGCACGGTTTGCACTGGAATAGTTCAATAAAAAGAGCCAGACTTGGCGGAACGCACAAGTATGACTCGGATAAAACGATGAAGTGGGTAATATTCAACATAGAGTTAGGCCCTATGTCGAATACCCGGAGGCCATAGTGGCTTAAGACTTCCCGGAAGAAAGAGTGACCCGGAGGACGGAATCCCCGGGTCACGTGCTCGGTGAAGCAAATTACCTCATTCCCGGCGGGAGTGGGCCGGGTCTCGCCGCCTGGTGCCCTCCAGTGTATATCCTTTTGAGGAGGGAGGATTCCTAGCTCGGCCATCCCATCCAACTTGGCCTTTGTCGCTGTAGATCGACCCCAATTTGCTGATATGGTTTGGGTAGCCTTTGCCGGGGCCGGCTGTTTTCCTTGTCTCTTCGGAGCCATAGGGTTGACCTGCAGAATACAAGAAGTGTGGGAAGTGAGATTCGGAAACGTTGGATTATCCGAGTGGGAATATTAGGGACAGCATGAAGACTCAGAAATATCCGGGTAATGTATCACGAAGCAAAAAGTTACGAGTTGTCCGGGTGGTAAATACGGTTGTGGAAATTACTAGTTACTTACGTGTTGGGGTGAGTTTGGTGCGCACGGATGGTTGCCCATGCCTCTACTGCGAACAAAGTAACTGGAAAAGGAGGATTTTCTGGGTATTAATGATATGCGCGGAAATTTGGGCGAAATGGATCTAGGTTAGGAAAATTTGAGAAAGATTCTACGAAGAAATTGAAGATTAAGAGTGATAGGAGGGTGGTGTGAGATCATCCCACCGGTTATTGGAGGAACTAGCAAGTATTTAAGTGGTTTAATTTGGTGCAGCAGGCGCAATGGCTCGCGGATCGACCAAGATCCAATCTAAAGAAAATTGTGGGTCAAATTAATGGATACGAGGGGTTTACCAGAGAAGATTGGAGCGGAGCGCGGCGGTGGCAGATAGTGCAAAGTGGATGCTTCCTTGCGACGGTTGGCCAGATGTTCGCGGACGCGGTGAATGAGGTCGACGGGGGCGCGGGACGAACTGCTGCCAGTTGGATCTACGGGCGAGCGCGGGGTCTCTGTGGAGGCGCTCGGTGGATTCGAGCACGAAAGCAAAGGGAAGAAGAAGGAGGAATGAGCCGTTGGGATTAGGTTAATCCTTAAGTGCCTATTTATAGGGCGAGGGAGGGTAAACCTAGGCCAACGGACGAGAGCCGGGAATTACGGATAAAATCGCATCCGCCCGGATTTTCTGAGGTATACGTCAAGAAGTTAGGCGAGATTTTCAGAATAGACGTGAGGCGTGTCTTTTCTGTGGTTATCGGATTGGTTAAACAAGTAAAGTGAGATGGGTCTCCAACATCGTTACCAGGGTACTTTCCCGGGAAGATGAGCGATGGATTCGGAAAAGGCCGAGTTACTATGTGGCCACCGTGGAGTCGGGCCTAACTGTTTATCGAAGAAATCTAACCCGGCCTACTTGAATTGGTACATATAATATTCTTGCAGGGAATAGCCAGCGCTTCTAGGAGGAATCCAGGAAGCCCAAGCTATTCTGGGGACTACTGATGGGGGGATAGTAACCCGGTAGGCCAACTCCAAGGCGTAACCCGGCCCAAAGGACGATGCGCGGGATCCGGCTAAGGATAAAGAGACTTCTGGAAGGCCCAAAGTTTGTAGGCCTCGTAACCCGGATTGTGGGTTGCGATAAGGAAATCTAGGGTTTGTAAGCAGAGTTTGGATAGGACTCAAGCTGCGCCTTGGAGGGTAAGCCAGGAGGGGTACGGGTGCTTTATAAACCGGCCCCTAGGCTTGGCTTGAGAGAGATTCACGACATAATCATATCACCTGTTATCGAGTATCCAGTATAGATCGAGAGTCATATTCGAGACTCGGCGAGTTGGGTGCCGATTCCTAGATCGCTTATCACCATGTTCTCTTTCGAGCTAAACCCTCTCCCAAATACCTGTGTCGACTTGCCCCAACATCAGTTGCCTCTGGTAACATCTGCCGTGATTATCCCACGACAGATACTGATGTCAAGAGGAAGGAGAAATTCCTGAATGGACTCAAGGGGTACCTTAAGATACCACTATATGTGGCATATGCCCCAAACTATCAGGCACTGCTTGATCAAGCCATCACCCTGGACAACAATACAGGAAAGAGGAGAACCGCAAGAGGAAGTTCGGCAATGGCAAGAGCCACACTGAAACATCTCACAAGAAGCATCACTCATGTGAGAGTAGTGGAGGCTACAGTGCTCAAAAGCATGGAGGCCATTTCAACAAGACCAATGGCCACACATTCAATGGTAGGTTCAGGGGCAATCACTCCAATGGACATTTCAATGTCTATCACAAACGGCCATCGTAATGGGCATCACAATGGGAATAATGGATATCGGCACTCAAACTCAAATGGCAAAAGGGACTTGTTAGAAGTCACATGCTTCAAATGAAAGAAGAAGGTAAACTATGCGGATCAATGCACGAAACAGAAGGCTATTGAAGCCACTAAGCCCAATCCATTCCAGAAGGGGCAGGTGAACCACCTTGATGTTGAAGAGGTGATGAATAAAACTGATGCTGTGATGGGTACGTTTCCACTCAACTCCTTTACAACATTAGTTTTATGTTATACTGGAGCATCACATTCATTCATATCAAAGGCATTTGTGGATAAAAATAAAATACCCACCAAAACAATGGGGAAAATATTTCAAGTAAGTTCCCAGGTGATGAGATGTCTGTCGGTACTAAGTGTGTGGAACTAATCATAGAAATTGGGACCCATAAATTTCCAGCCCACTTAATAATCCTATCATCAGAGGAATTAGATGTTATTTTGGGTATGGATTGGATGACTGCCTATGGAGGAGTCATAGACTGTGTCAATAGATCAATCACACTATCTACACCAGAGGGTAAGAGGGGGTACAAACCCCACTTGGAACCTAAGGATATTAGTCTGAACTATCTTAAGGGGGTTAGCCTAAACCATATTAAGGAGGTTATCCTAGACCAAGTGTCTGTGGTGAGAGAATATCCATATGTATTTCCAGACGAGTTACCGGGAATGCCACCAGATAGAGATGTGGAATTTCTTATTGATTTTCTTCCGGGCAAAGGCCCTATAGGAAAGAGACCTTATCCCATGTCCACTGATGAACTGAAAAAGAAATTCGAAGAGAAATTAGGTAAAGGATTCATAAGAGAAACTTCATACCCATGAGGAGCACCAGTTCTATTTGTGGAGAAGAAGGACAAAAGTCAGCGTTTAGTTATGGACTATCGTTCGCTGAATGGGGTGACAATCAAGAACAAATACCCACTACCTAGAATCAATGACTTGTTTGACCAGTTGGAAGGAGCTAGTGTTTTTTCCAAGATCGATCCGCGATCGGGATATTTTCAACTCAATATTAGAGAGCATGACATATCCAAGACTAATTTTGTCACTAGATATGGTTCATATGAGTATACAGTGATGCCTTTTGGCTTAACCAATGCTCCATCATACTTCATGAATATGATGAACAAAATTTTCATGGAATTCCTTGATAAGTTTGTCGTAGTCTTCATTGACGACATACTAATCTGCTGCAATAGTGTTAAGGACCATGAGAAACGCCTTCGACTGATAATGGAAAAGCTTAGGGAACACAAGTTGTATGCCAAGTTCAGCAAGTGTGAATTCTGGCTGGGTGAAGTAGGATTTCTTGGACACGTTGTGTCTAAGGAAGGAATTGCAGTCGATCCCTCAAAGGTTACTGCTGTGACAGAATGGGAACCACCCAAGAATGTAGCAGAAATCCGTAGCTTCTTAGGCTTGGCTGGTTACTATAGAAGGTTCACTGAGAATTTCTCCAAGATTGCTCAACCAGTGACTGAGCTATTGAAGAAAGAGAAGAAGTATGAGTGTACTGAATCATGTGAGACCAGCTTTCAAGAGTTGAAGAAGAGATTAGTGTGTGCACATGTATTCTGTTTGCCTGATCTGGAGAAGGAATTTCAAGTATACTACGATGCTTCACGTCAAGGATTAGGAAGTGCGCTGATGCAAGGAGGTAGAGTTGCAGCTTATGGTTCAAGGAAACTTAAGTATCATGAGTCAATTACCCCACTCATGATCTTGAATTAGCTTCAGTGATTCATGCATTGAAGACATGGAGACACTATTTGATGGGCAAGCGTTGTGAAGTTTTCACGGATCACAAGAGTTTGAAGTATATCTTCACTCTGAAGTATTTGAACATGAGGCAAAGGAGATGGTTGGAACTCATCAAGAATATGATCTGAGTCTGCAATACCATCCTGGTAAAGCAAACATAGTCGCTGATACTTCCAGCTTTAAATCTTATGTAAACTGTCTCTCAACCGAAGAAATACCCCAGGATCTGTGCAAAGCACTCCAAGACCTCAGTTTGGAGGTTGTTCCTGAAGGATTTGTAGCATCCTAGTAGTTCAACCAACACTGATGGATGGAATACGTGAAGGTCAGAAAGGAGATAAAGAAATAGAGGCAATCAAGGAAACCTTGAAGGAAGAACTAAGGGAAGGAACGACCACATAATTCCGTGTGGATGAGCAAGGAACTGTTTGGTTCGAGAAATGTATCTGTGTACCCAAGGACCCTTATTTGAGGAAACTGGTTTTTCAAGAAGCCCATGAGTCAGCTTTTTCCATCCATCCCGGTAACACCAAGATGTACATGGATTTGAAGGAAAGATTCTGGTGGAATAATTTGAAGAGAGATATAGCAGAATACATAGCAAAATGTGATGTTTCTAATAAGGTAAAGGTCGTGCATCAGAAACCACCAGGATTTTTGCAACCATTGAAAATGCCAGACTAGAAATGGGACCAAACTGGTATGCACTTCATCACTGGATTACCTCGAACCAAATCAGGGTATGACTCAATTTGGGTGGTAGTTGATTGTTTGACAAAGATAGCTCACTTTGTGCCGTTGAAGACCACATACACCAGTGCTAAGTTCGTTGATATCTAATGAAGAAGATTGTCTGTCTTCATGGTGTACCCAAGAGTATTGTGTCTGATAGAGGTGCCCAGTTTACCTCACACTTCTAGAAGAAACTATGTGAGTCATTAGGAACCAGATTAGAGTTCAACACAACATTTCACCCTAGACAGATGGCCAAACTGTGAGAGTGAATTAGATTTTGGAAGACATGCTGAGAGCATGTGTCTTAAACTATGGATCTAGTTGGGATGACAACTTACCATATGCAATATTTTCTTACAATAATAGTTATCAAGTTAGTATTGAGATGGCACAATTTGAAGCCCTCTATGGAAACAAATGTACCACACCCGTGTTGTGGAGTGGTCTAGGAGAAAAAAGTTTCTTTGGTCCTGACAGCATTCAAGAAATTGAAGAGAAGGTTAGATTGGTCAAAGATAGATTGAAGATAGCACAATCAAGGCAGAAGAGCTATGGTGACAACAAGCGTAGAGATGTTTCTTACGAAACAGGAGATAGAGTTTATCTGAGAGTGTCACCGCTTAGAGGATTAGATAAGATTTGGAATCAAAGGAAACTTAGCACCACGATTCATTGGAACTTTCAAAGTCTTGTCCCTTAAAGGAGAAGTAGCTTATAAATTGGAGTTACCACAAATACTTTCATCAGTACACAATGTGTTCCATGTCAGCCAACTGGAGAAATGTCATCATGAGATGTCAGAAACTTCTTTGAGAGATACAGTACCCCTATGAGAAGTACAAATAGAAAGTGACCTAACCTATGAGGAGAAACCCATCAAGATCTTAGAAAGAGCTGAGAGGAATACTCGTACCAAGACCATCAAGTTTTGCAAGGTTCAGTGGAATCACCACACCGAGGAAGAAGCAACTTGGAAAAGTGAAGAAGACCTCAGAGAACACAACACTCACCTATTTGCTAGCCGTTCGAAGCCCGAGGACATGCTTCATCTTAAGGGGTTTAGTCTGTAACATTCTAGAATTTTTAAAATTATAAAAACAAGCATGCATACATATCACCATGGCATTGTTTCACAAGAAGAATTTAAAAATTTAAACACCACAAACCTAAAACCCTATTTGGAATAATCGCCAAAAATATTATCATTATGGACCACATCCTATTTTCCATATAATAAAAATTATTTTGATTTTCCTAAGGTACCAAAACATGTTAAATAGTATAAACTTTGCAAAATATATTTTTACTAATTTTTCTAAATAGGTTTGGTTCATTTTAGAAATTGTTTGGGGTTGCAAATAATAAAAACAGAAAAAGGAATTAAAACAGAACACAAAAAAACCTCACAGGCCAGCCTGTTTCTCCTCTCTCCCCCTAATCCTCGCACGCGCCCCGCCCGCTCGCTGGGTCGGGCCAACTGCCTCGGAGAAAACCGCCCCGAGTCCGCTCTCTTTCTCTATCTCACTGGCAGGTGGCCCTGGCCCCACCTATCGGCACCTTCGTCTCCAACTGCTCCCGGCCCACGCGCACACGACCCTCGACCGCCGCCGCCGCCGCGCGCACGTCACACTCCCCACTCCCCATCGTCTCCGTAACAGCGCACTTCCCTGCCAATAAAACCCCCCGCACACCCACACCTCTCAGAAACCCTCACGCAACACCCATGACGCCAGGCTGCCCCAATTTGAGCTCGGTCACCCGCCACTGCCGCCATCCGCTCCGTCAAAATCCGGTGAGCCACCACCCCCTTGCACCCTCTCTTTTCCCCATTCGGTCGTGCAGCGTCCATGCGCATCTCCCTGAAACATTTGCGGGGCCACAGGAGTGCCTCAGAGGCCATGCCGTCCGTGTCCGAGGAGATCGTCGCGGGCGCAACTCTGGTGAGCGACCACGACGCGATAGGGAAGCGCCACCGTCCCCCACATGTGTCATCTGCTCCACCTCGTCGCGCGCCACCGCTAGGTACTGACCCCGAGCCTCCTTTTCCTCTCTATCACTTGAGCACACAACCACGGCCATGGCTCCACTGCCGCCGGCGCGTATCCGGTGAATGTGAGCCGCTCGCGCTCGGGCGCTTAGATCTCGTTCGCTGGATCAAAATCCAACGGTTGCTCCCATCTCACTTAAGAGAATAGGTACGCGCCAATCACTGCAGTCCATCGTCACTTAAAATCGTGCGGCCCTCGCGCCTGATCGCAGAGCGCCACAGTCAGTAATTGATTCAAATTCAAATTTAAAAATCATAAGCATCTCTCTACTTGTAAAATCCATATAAAATCAAAATTGAGTCAAAAAATTATGAGGTTTGAATCACTAGATAGCTAGAGAAATTCTCTATTCATTTATAAAAAAAATATAACATAGGTTATGTAGAAATTTCTGGAGCATTATTTAAATTTCCAAAACAGCTCAAAAGTACCAAATAATTAATAGATTGATTTCTACAAAGCCAAAATGAGTAAAGCTGTAGTCTCTGGATTCCTTAGAACATGTAGAACACCCTGGAACCATAGAAACTCAAAGTTGTATCATGCACACACTTGCTATTTTAAAAATAGTCAAATCAGTAATCTGCCTCTATTTTAAATTCTAAAAAGTATTTTTGAATAAAACCAATTGGGTTATCTTGATAATTGTGTCTTATGTCCACTTACAACAATGCCCAATTTTTACAGAACTTAAAAGTGGGTTTAAGGTTTTAAGTTGGCTAGAATATCTAGTATTGGGCTCCTGAAATAGAATAACTAAATAGTTTATTGAAGTAAAATTAAACCAGAGCCATACACCAACTAAATAAACCTCATATGAAATCAAATACACCTCGTTACTGCATTTACCATGTGTAAAAAAAATTCATGCATGCATACATGTCTATGATTGATCATTTTGAGTGGTATGTTTATGTTTGTGTTACTATTATCTGTATAGACTTTGGAGAGGACCACTACAACTCTTGTGACTGTTGTGCTTGTACTGGTTGTTGTGATCAAGGCAAGTCATACTCATGTCCCACTTTTGCTTTTTTTCAATTACATTAGTGTTTTTAGTAGTATGCATCATATGTGATTTTTATTATTTTCTACTTACATGCTATGCTGAACACCCAGTAGTATGTAGCCATCCTGAAATCCTGCTAAGTACTAGTTTAGCTATACTAGAATTCTATCACAAATGCTGTTGCTTCATTTGGTTGTGTTATTTATGAAACTATGAAAATTAACAACCCAATGAAACACCTGGGTTGATTGTTAATTGCTTGGTTTATGTTGAGTGGCTACTCAGGGCCATGTCCATGGTGGTTGTCACCTGGGTCACACCCAGGGCCATGGTATGTGGTGGTTATCACCTGAGAGTACAATTGTGGATTGCCACCCAGGAATAAAAGATATGTAGGTCTTCACTGTATAGTTAGCTTCTAGTGCAGCCTTTAGGTAATATGGGCTCTGCAAGATTAAGTAAGTTGTGGGGGTTCATCCTATTGTATGACATTGGGTGGTAGAATTTTATGAGCGTCGATTCATGCTGGTATGGTTTAGTCCCTCCTCCCAAATATCTTTTTCTCATTCTTCTCTCGGGGAGGATGAGTCTCAAGGTGAAAGTGCACAACCTCTGTAGAGTTAAAAACTAAGATCTTAGCCGTGTCCCCAGTTATGGAAAATTTGAGCAAACTAGACATAGTTGGTGCTGAAGGATCTGCGCTTCTTTTCTGAATGAATTAAAACCTGGTAGAAACTTTTTTCTAATGCACATGGTGTGTCTACCCCTCTGCGTTCCCTTTTCAAAGTCATGGTGTGTCTACCCAAGATAACTTTGCAAACTTTATGGTGTGTCTAGCCATGATAACTTTATCAAACTACATAGTGTGTCTACCCATGTTGATTTCCAGATATTTAAAAATGATGTATCAAATATAGGACAAAACTGGTTTTATGCAAATAGCCCAGACTTCACTAGCCAAATATCATGTAGCTAGTTTATTCCTAAAAAATGCCACCAAATAAGTGTCACTTGTCAATGTTGGAGATATGTCCGAGAGGCAATCATAGAGATGATGATATATCTATGTATTCATGATTTGTAATAATGTGCCTTGAATAATATCTTTGTATTTATTGGGAAGTATGTGACTTGTTTGTGAAACTCTTTACTTACATGGTTATTCTAAATATGTCCCTAGTCGGAGTTCATGTGAGGACACACCTGAACATTAGACTAGCACATGTATTGGTTGATGGCTATGTTTCGCAAGTCATAGACATGGTGATGTCAAACTAATAATGTGAACTCATATTATGAACATGGTGTTGGACTGACCCACCTCGAGACATTACAACAATGTTAATAGTTCTCTCTCTACACGTTGTGCTTGCTTTCTCCTTAGACCTGAGATTGTCGCATGTTCTTGAGATGTGAATCGACCTACTTTGGGGCTATCAAATGCTACACCGTGACATGGTAGTTATAAAGGTAGCTTTCGGGTTTGTCATGAAGCATGCTGCAAGACATGGTCAGTCAAGATGAGATTTGCCCCTCTCTTCACGAGAAAGAGAGAGATATTTCTCAGGGCCCCTCGAGTGATCGGATCCAGAAATGCATGGCCATGCTGAATAAGGTTAATAGTTAACCTGGTAACGGATTCCGATTCACAGGATCGAGAAAGAGTGATCAGCTAAGAGCATGATCAAATATCGTGAGGCAAAAGGAATAGCATAAACATGTGATGGTTCGTCCGATGTGATATTTATGCACGTTTGGGAGTTGGCACGTTTTGCTAGAAGCCGCTACCAACTATTGGCCGAGTAGGTGTACTCATGTCATGCCTAAACATGCGTGAACCTATAGGGTCGCACACTTAAGACAGAAGAAGAAGAACTCGGATTGGATCCGAAATGGGGTGGAAATGGACTCTAGAGTGGGTTGTTTTAGTGGCATCCCATTATGGGGACGTCTATATAAAGGAGAGGAGGCTGTGTGTTTTATGGTTGCTAATTCCGCACCACATTCCACCGCAGCTACCATCTCTCCACGCCCCTGCCGACCGCGGACCTAGCAGTCCGGCGAGCGGTGCTTCCACGCCCCATGTGTGGATACCGATAGAGGTGCTGCATCTGTAGCACTTGGACAAGCCGCCAAGAGGAGCTGTTCGTGGGAGCGACGGGATCCGGAGGATTCGTACGACTAACCTGCCCCGACCCGCTTCACCGAGACCGGCACAACGCATCTAGTGGTAATCTCGTGATCTATATCTTGTAGTAGATCTTGGTTGACGCGGTAGAAATTTTGATTTTTGCTAGTGTATCCTACCCCATTTTCCTACAGCCAGTACATTGTTTGTACCGACTTCCCCTCGTGGGCTGCATATTCCAATGTGTAGGTCATTCTGATGATGAGTAATAGTTTAGGATCTCGGGCTTACATCCCAACATGTATGCCTGTGGCACATGAAGAGAAGGAGGCGCATTGAAGATTTTCTTTCCGTTGTGTTTACTTTGAACTTTGCTTTTTAGGGCTAGTTCATGATGACTATGCCTATTGTAAGACTATTTTAATTCTTATCCAATGGATCTACGTTGTAGAATGATGCTTTTGTTATGAATATTTCATTTTTCATGTGTGTGCTATCAATGATCCCGAGAATAGCAGGTTACACAGGTGTTCTATCTTTATTAAGAGGTAGGGTGCTACATCATATTAGGGTTCTGCGATGGCGCCGATGAAGTTTAATCTACCGTTGCTAGACCTGAAGACGAGATTCTCGATGTGGTAAGTCAAGATGCGGGCGATTCTATCCCAATCCGGGGATCTTGATGATGCGCTAAATGGATTCTCAGTAAAGTATGCGTAGAGGTGGATAAACGCAGGGAAGAGGAAGGACCCTAAAACCTTGTCTATGCATCATATTTATCTATATCATGATATTTTGCATAGGTGCCACAAGAGAAATTCTCCCCAACACTCTGGGAAAAGCTGGAATCAATCTGCATGTCTAAGGATCTAACCAGCAAGATACACGTTAAGATGAAGTTGTTCACGCACAAACTGCAAGATGGTGGTTCGATGATGAACCACATAGCGATATTTAAGAATATTATTGCTAAGCTAGTGTCGATGGAGGTATAATATGATGAGGATATAGCTCTTCTGTTGTTATGCTTGTTTTCTAGTTCGTTTACAAATCTGCAAGATACCATATTATTGAGTCCTAATGACCTAACCCTTTTGGAAGAATATGAGGCCCTCGTGACAAGGGAAACCATGAAAGGTATGGTCCAGTCTCATGGAGTAGTGTTGCAGGTTCGTGGCAGGCCCGAGCAGAAAATGTTAGATATATGCCCAAAACGCAATAATATTTTCTGTTTCATACTTGTGATTCATATTACTGTGCTATAACCGTCATGGCTCCTTGATATGAAATTAAAAGGAAAACTCATGCTCAGGTGTAAGTTTACAAACCATCGTCTTACCTTTTCAGACTAATTATTTGTATGCATCATGAACGTTTTTCCTCATCATGGACATAGTTTATGTCCGTATCAATGGATATCATATTGTTGCAAGGGAACAATATGGCTGGGTAAACCCTAATAGTTGATATTCTAAGAGATTCCATTGCGATGTATTTTCTCCTTAGTGACATAGCACAACAAGGGTTATATTACGACATATCCTTAGACCATTAGGTTATTTGGGTCGTATATTATTAAGGTTTTACTTTGGTACTATCAAGGGCCACAACGTAAAATGGGTGAACAAAATAGTAGCCAATGAGTAATTCTAAATGAGTATATTACGTTGATGTTCTTAGATGGGAATTACTCCTTGACACGTCATAAATGTATCCTTAATTTCTGATGTTGTGTTGTTTTCATACTATATGCTACTTGTTGCTTATACCCTTTATGTCATTTTTATGGATTTTCTAGGACTAACCTATTGACAAGATGCCACAGAGCCAGTTCATGTTTTCTTCTGTTTTGAATTTCAGAAAAGTTGTTCCGGAAATATTCTCGGAATTGGACCATTCAAAAGCTAGAAGTCTCAGAATTCCCGAAGGGTCAACAAAGTCCAAAAGAGACCCGGAGGGGGGGCCCTGGAGCCCCCACACCATGCCTGGGCGCGGGTGGCCCCCTGGCCGCACCTAGCGGTGGTGTGGACCCCTCGGGCGCCCACCGCCATCGCCCTTTTGCCTATATATACCCCCCTGATGCATAAACCCTAAGTATGTCAGCCTTTTTCTATGAAAAGTTCCGTAGCTCCCCCGCCTCCGCCGAGAAGTTTCGAGGGACCGAAATCTCTGTTCCGGCACCCTGCCGGGACAGGGAAGTGCCTCCGGAGCCATCTCCATTGACTCCACCGCCATCTTCATCGCCGTTGCTGTCTCCTATGATGAGGAGGGATAAGTTCTCCCCGGGGGCTGAGGGCTCTACCGGTAGCTATGTGTTTCATCTCTCTCCCATGGTGTGATCTTTATGTGATCATGAGCTTTGTAATCTAGTTGAATAACTAGATGTTACTCTTCATCTGTTATGCTACTCAAGTGGTTTTGTTACTCCGTAAACACTTTGATCATGGTGTAAAGGTGACAGTGTGTGCACCATGTGGTTTAGCATGATATTTATATCTTGTGTTGGATGACCCTATGGAATTGTGGCGTTTGTTTAGTACTAGTTTGGGGCGCTCATAGTGACAGCGTGGGGTGCCCTAGAGAGGGAATACAAACTTGAGGAGTGCTGTTACAACACTAGCAATGATTGGTGTTCGTTATCCGACCGAAGAGTGGCTCGAAGTAGCATTGTGAAGAGATGATATTTATGCATTCAATTATGTTATTATTGTTGAGAGTGTACACTAGTGAAAGTAGGATCCCTAGGCCTTGTTTCTAAGCACTGAAACACCGTTTACAATCAGTTATGCTACATGTTTGCTTGCTTCCATTTTTATTTCAGATTGCTATTATCACTTATAATCATCCATATTACTTGTATTTTACTCTCTCTTCCCCGAACTAGTGCACCTATACAAATGACAATTGTATTAGGTGTGTTGGGGACAAAAGATACTTCTTGTATCGTAATTGTAGGGTTTCTTGAGAGAGATACCTTTTACCTCTTCCTCCCCGAGTTCTATAAACCTTGGGTAATCCAGTTAAGAGAAACTTGTTGCTGTTCTACAAACCTCTGCACTTGGAGTCCCAACACTATCTACAAGAATAGAAGCGTGCGTAGACATCACTCCTCCAGTAAAAAGAGAGATACAACCTGGGTCCACTTGGTATGCATGATATTCATATGTTCTACATAAAATGCATGATGATTGTACATCATATGGGATATCATAATATAGTAATGAGCAAAAGGAAGCTTACGGGTTAACGAGATAGATAAAGGTATAGTGCACCAAAGATTTTTTTCACGGCAATACCGGGATCCCTAATCTCGAGTAACTTCGGTATCGCGAGTAATGGTAATATTGTATAATAACCAACAGTTTCAACAGAGTGTCTATCACATGGTGAGTGGGAGTCAATATGTGTGTCCTTATCTCTGTTATTGATTACTGAGATAGAAAGAGTTTCCTATATCATATCCATACACTATCGAACCTGTAGGGGAAACACACTTAAATTAGGGGTTGTTTATGTGTATATTGGTAGTTCCGGATCAACAAGGAGCATCATCGGAACGGTGTTTCTATGTGATGGATATATTATATATTTCAGAGAGAATTTGTAAAAAAGGGCATTGGATATCCCGGAGTAACAGAAGAAGTTTCTATTACTATCGGAATTTATTCCGGAGTTTTTCTAAGAGCAAATATAATGTTGCACGCTTTTCGGAGCATGTGCAAGAAGACATGATATGTCCCGGGATGTTGGAAATATGTTTCTAACGTCTTTATATAAGGTCGATGATTTTATCTATAGGGATTAGGATTGCATATCCAGCTGAAGAACTGCACCTTGTAGGCAGACGCGGTCGAGTAGAGATCGTTGGTTGTGAGTTTCCAGGTTACCAGGACAGGTTCGTTGGAGAGTTGAACGTCCAGAATCTTCCACCAAAGATGCACAAAAATGTTCATAGCTGCCTCCGAATCCATGTGTTGAAGACCTCACATCGAGTTGCCATTCGCGAACGCTACATTGACTGTATAATTTTTTCTGAAGGCCGGTTGAATAGATCAGGTGCAAGAGATCGTGGAGAGTCTCCATTGAGCCATTGTTTAGACCAAAACCTCGTCAATAACCTGTTGCCAATTTGGATTGTAGAACAAGCAACAAAGAGACTTTTATCCACTGAATTCAATGGAGTAGGCATCCCTTTGCAAGGTCTGTCCATCGTGTCCCGGTTGTAAAACACAGCCTTAGAGCTCTGCTAAAACAATCTATGTTTTTTTGACCCAAGCCTTGGAGTAGGCATCCCTTTGCAAGGACTTTTTTTTATTGTTTCATGCTAATATTATGCTTTTGACACTTGTTTTTATATAAACTTTATGATTTATTTGGACTGACCTATTAATAGTTGCAAGAGTGGACAATGTTCTTGTTTTACTCTTTGATGTGTAGGAATTAAAAAGAAAACACAAAAGGAGACTTGTTGGAAAAGGACTCTGACTTTCCTGAAATATGTCCACCAACAGTTTTTAGGGATCATCAGTTTTACCCCCAAAGACAACTTCGACTGAAGATCAATTTCCTACAAAGTTGTTGTCCATTTCCATACCTATCATTTAAGCCCAAGAACAGCCCAATCCGAGTTCGTATGTGACCTGTGGACCCATTTTACTGGAGGATATATATCTGATTACTGGAATCGGTGACGGAATTGAGTCCAACTCTTACCATATTTGATGGATTCGGCCAAGCCACGACTTTGAGGCTGAGAGGGGTCCATAGGTTCCTAAAAGCCTTTGGATCAAGGGACCATCCATCGGAGGGCCGGGGAGCATTGTCCCATCACATATAAGGAGAGGAAAACCCTACTTCTTGGGCAGCCACCAAAAGCCACGAATTTTGCCTCCCCCATGGTCTCATCTCCATGGGGGGTGGGGCTCATCTACACCACCAAGAAGCCATGGAGTAAGGGGGATAAGGGGTTGCGCTCCCCCATGATGGCCGCCCGGCGCAAGAGGAGCCCCCTGTGCCACCGACGGCCGCCGGCGCCGCCGTGCACCTCATGTGCTGCCCCTTCTCCATCCTCTCCTCCATGATGCCGCCTTCACCAACACCTCCATCATCATATCCTCCTTGTATTCAGTGGTTCATCCTCCCACAAACCTCTGTACCGTCCTATGTAAACATGGTGCTTGATGCTATAATATTTATCCTATGATCTATGTCATGTTTGTGTAGTTTATTTGTCTTTTGATTGCTTGGTTGAATGTCTTTGGTTCATTAGAATTGTATGTTGATATGGTCTGTCCTTTGGTGTCCATTATATTTGTGCACGCTTGGATCAACACCATAGGGTTAGTAGTATGTGAAAATGAAGGAGCGTAGTTCTGCCGGAGTGACAGAAACCTAAGGGCCAAAACCGGTTAGTTGCACGTATGAGAGTAAGAGGACCATTAACTTAAGGCTATGGTTGGATATTTTTACCTTAATGTATCTTATAGTATTTACGGATGTTTGCTAGAGTTCCAATCATAAGTACTTGCAATCATTGGATAGTGAGAGCTTGTTAGCTTTGCCTCTCCCACATGAACCCGATATCATCACTAATTAATCTTGGACAAAGCCACCACAATTACGACCACTTTTTCACACTCATGGTATTGCTATTTTATAGTTACTTAGTATATTTTATTTCTGTAGCACTAACATTTACTTTCTTGTATTTATTATCTTGCAAAGCTATCTCTCATACCTGTATTATTACTCTAGTTTTATTTCCTAGATAATGCAAACGTTTAGTGTGTGTATAGTTGTATCAGTGGTTGATTGAACTTGAGAGAATATTTATCCTACCTTTAGCTCCTCGTTAGGTTTGACACTCTTACTTATCAAAAAGACTACACACGACCCCCTATACTTTTGGGATATCAAGACCTTTTCTGGCTCCGTAGCCGGGGAGCAATAGCGTGGGGTGAATGTTCTTGTGTGCACTTGTTTGCTTTGTCTCTAAGTAATTTTGCTTTCAGTTATAAGTAGTTTTATTTGTCAGTTTTAAGTTGTTTGCTATATTTAGTTATGGATAGGGAACACGAATTACAAAAAAATTAGGTGTACTTGGTATCTAAAAATGTTTTCAAAAAGGAAAGTGATTGGAAAGATGAGTAATGGTTAAGTGGGAGTCGACCTTGAACACTTGTGTTCATGCCAATGAAACCAAAACAATTCTTTCCATGGAAGCTTCTCATTTAAAAACTTGTATATATTGTGTATATATTGTACATATTCCTTTGTGCCATAAAAATAAAATGTATAGATAACATCTAGTTTGTTTATGATTTAAGTTTGCCACCTTGCTGCGTAGAAACAGATATCTGGGCTCCACCATAGAAATTTTAAAAATCACTAGAAAGTGATATTGATCTGAAATTTCTTGAGTACAAAGTAATGATTATTATGTTTCTTTCATTAGAATTAGTTTTTCTGATTTGAGGTACGCAGATATGTCTAATAATTCGATCTTTACTGACTGATTCTGTTTAGATAGATTTCCTGTGCTTCACTTAAAAAATCGTGATAAATCTCAGAATATTATTTTTACTTGAACAATTTTGTGCATAAACTTGAGATCATTATCTGTCTTTCATTAGTTTTGAGTTTCTTCATTTGAGCTACGTAGATATCTCGTTAACCATCATCTTTACAGACTGTTCAGTTTTGCCAGATTGTCATGCTTATTTTGTATTGTGCTTATACTCAATGTTTATAATCTTTATTTGATCGATAAATGTTATAAATTGGTTATTATACAGTAGGTAATATTAATTTAATTTTTTCAAAACTTAAACATGAGTGGATTTTATTTAATGAGTATTAACCCTACTAATAAGTTTTTGTCAAGTTTTATGTGAATGTAGTATTTAAGATCCATTAGAGGTGGTGATACGAGATAAATGAGAAGAGAAAAAGCTCAATCTTGGGAACTCCCGAGTGCACCTCAATTAAATATTCAATAATATTCAATCATCAAAGCTTGGGGATGTCCAAGGAATCCCTCCTTTTTTCATGCCTAGCTAAAAGACGTTAGAGAAAAGCACTTCTTGGGAGATAACCCATGTTTTATTCCGTTTTCGTGTTGTTATCTTTCAGTTCATTTTGTTTTCTTTGAGTCTTGTAAGTTTTTATCTCTGTAGAAATCTCTTCTTATCCTTTTTTTTGTGACAAGAAAAGACCCTAATAGGGAGGAAGTAAGATTAGGGGAAGTTGCTGTCCTGAAACAGATTTTGCGCTGCCACCAAAAAGATTATTTCTCTCAGCCAGAACATCGAATTGAGCTGAAATTTTTTGGGTATATGCCCCAGGTTGTTATACAACTTCCATTACTTTTTAACTTTTTGATTTTATGAACATAAGATTTTCAAAACATAGATATTTACCAGTTGTTCTATTTTGACAGATTTCTGCCAATATTTTCATTTGCCTCTTAATCTTTTTCTTTTGGTGTTCTTTTGAGGGGAAGAGGTTTAAAAGAAGTTGTGACAGTAGCTAATGTTTTAATGGGTGTTATACTTGTGTTGAAACTGAACCAAAGTGGATTTACTATTTTGGCTACACTAACGTTGCTAATGAAGATTGTGTGAAGTTTTGTATGGAGTAAGTTTTCAAGTGTAGGGAGAGAAGAATGATACGAGAAGATGAAGAATGGACAAAAGCTCAAGATTGGGGATGTCCATGTCACCCCAGGATATATCCAATAAGTACAAGCGTCAAATCTTGGGGATGCCCATGGCATCCCCTTCTTCATCAACAAAAATATCAAGTCCTCTTTCAAGACACTATATTTTTATTGCTTCACATATTATGTGTTATTCTTGGAGCGTCATTTATTTTTGCTTTCAGTTTCGTTTTGTTTACCTTGATGTAGCTAGAATTTTTAGATATTTTTTAGCCTCTGTTCTCTTAGTTTATCAAAAATAAAGTACCAAGTTTTACCCATTTGGCTTAGTAGATACCTATGTAAAAAAATGGCTTTTCTGTTTTCAGCATCTACTGCCCACTGCGGGATTTTTCATATTTTATCGGAAACTTGAAAAGTCACGAAATTTTTACAGATTATGTATCACCTAATCCTCTGCATGCACAAAAATTGACAAAAATTTCGGACATTTATAAGTGCACCTAAAAATTATGTTTTCCCTCTGTTATTTTTCTGAACAGATTCTGACTTTTGTTGCAAGAGTGGCCTCTTTTACGTTTTCATTTGAGTCCTTTTGGGTCTTACCTTTTATTTAGAAGTTGGCCACTTAAGCAACCCTTCTGTAACTATAAAACAAAATTTGATTTGTTTTAATAGCATCACTTTGGAAATATTATCTATTGCACTAATGTCTAACCGCAGAAAAGAAGGGAAAAGTTTTTGTGTTGAAGTTTTTTCACAGAGAATGAAGGAACACCAAACAGAGAAATATTGAAGAATGGCAAAAGTCATAAGCTTGGGGATGTCTCCGCATCTCTCTTCATCAACAACCCCTCGGTTTGCAAACCTTTAAACTATGTTTTTCGAGCAACATAGAAACTTGAATAAACTTGGAGCGTCTGTATCTTACTATTTATTTGTCTTAGCATCAAACACCAGTTATATTAATAAATAGATCGTAATATCTTTTATTTATCTCCTGTTTAGAGAGGTGGTTCAAAGTTAAATAAACTTAAAAATGATGTGCAAATGATATTGTTTAGTAGTTTATGTTTTCTTATGGTTAGCTTCAACTTGCTAATAGTGTATATTATGTCATTTTGATCTTAACATGCATTGTCCTATTCATAGTAGGGTATGGCATTGTGGTATCCTCCTATGTTTGTTTCATTTGAATCGACTTAGCACATTCTCATGTATGCTAAGACTGAAAAAAGTCAATAATCCTCGATGATTTATTTTGCCTCAGAGTTCTAGTATCAATTTTATGCCTCGGTTAATTTTACTTTGTCGCAAACATGATTATGGTAATTATTGTTCCCTTGATTGTCGCTTCCCAGTCTATTTCTAACCTTCACTTGCACTGAGTATGATCTCTACCCGTGCCTCCAAATCCCTGAAAATCAAGTTATTCCATAGTGTCCACTATAAACTCCCTTGTGGTATTTAACTGCCACTCCAAAGTAAATTGCTCATGTGCTACCTTTAAAACTTTCAAAATTACTCCTGTTTTGTGTTCTTGTTTTTGCTCATGAGGACGTAAATAGAGAATCTTTATCTCACTTGTTGATTGGATTTCACACCCTGGACTAGTGGCTTCGTCCGCTTATCCAATTGATAGAAGAGATGGCACAGGGGTGCCTAGCCCCAAATTAATGCAAACAAAATCTCTTCACTATTTTTGCCCCTGATTTATCAGTCAAAGCATAATTGTGTAAACAAAAGAGAAAGAGGGATGGCCTTCTACCCAGATATGTCCTTCATATGGGAGCCGCTCTTGTGAAATCTAGTTGGCTTGTGACGTACTGTATTTTCTGTTTACCATTCGTTGACACTAGTATACACCTCTCTTAAAATATAGACACTCCTCCATGGTATGTGATTGTCGGTAGACACCCGAGGATTCGGTTAGCCATGGTTTGTATAAGTTGGATGGGAGGAGTGTCAAAATTTTAATACCTCTGTTTAATAAAATAAAATCTCTAGCACATGAGTGATCCCTGCTTCCCTCCGCGAAGGGCCTTTCTTTTACTTTTATGTTGAGTCTCCACCATATTCTTTGAGCACCTTCTTGAGAGCATAATTTTTATTCTTAGTGTGATGTGTTTGTCTCAAAGTACGGTTGATTGTGGTATAACATTGATACTTGTATCTTTCATATCTCTACTTCTAGTCTTCCCTTAAACTTCAGAGGTGCCCTTGAATTTATGTTTTGCTCCACAATTAAGGGCAAGCGAGATACCACTCTGAAAGTAAAGTATGGGCACCTAGAGGGGGGGTGAATAGGTGCTATGACCAATTTTAATTTTTCTTTTGATTTAGGCTTGACACAAAGGTAAATTATCTAGATAATACAACTAAGAAGAATTTACCTATATGACAAGGATAATGATAAACACAATGCAAGAGATAAGTAAAGGGAGTGAGGGAACGAGGTAACCAAAGTGAAGCACACGAAGACACGATGTATTCCCGAGTTCCTCCTTGTTAAGGGAGTACGTCTTGTTGGAGGGGTGTGAGCTCGCCATGAAGGCCTACTCAACGCCACAAAGGCCTCACCCTATTCTCCGATGAACTCCGCCACAAAGGCCTAGTTCACCTTCCACTATTGAACCCCTTTGAGGCGGGGATCGAGTCCTTTACAAACAACTTGGGGCACACACCCACAACCAAATTGGGGGCTCCTAACTCTTCTTGAATCACCAACAAGTAACAAGATGCCTAGGTTCTCCACAAGAGGAAACCCTAGGCTAGATCCCTCTAGCTAGAGAGGGGGAAATGAAGAACGAGTCGGTGAAGATGTAGATCCGGGTCTTCTCCTTCAATCCTCCAAGTATCAACGAGTTTGGGTGGAGGGATTGGGAGAGATCTAGCTTTTGGAGGCTCAATAAATGCTTGACTTAAATGCTGGAACGAGCAACCCCTTGGGGAAGAAGGGGATGGGGTATTTATAGCCCCATCCCAAAACTAGCCGTTTTGACCCTTTTCGTGCCTGGCGGTACTACCGCTGGTGCCAGCGGTACTACCGCTACCTGTGTATCCGCGCGGTACTGGAGAGCCCCACTCGCAGGGCGCAGGCGGTATTGCTGCTGAAGTACCGTGGTACTCCAGCAGCGGTACTACCGCGAGTGCGTCACGGTAGTACCGCTGGCCACCCACTTTGAATAAATTCGAAGTGGCTGGTGGTAGTACCGAGCCACTACCGCTCTAGTACCGTGGGATATAGAGAGAAAATTCCTGGCCAGCGGTAGAAGGGCCGGTACTGAGGGCGGTACTACCGCTTCCTGAAGGAAGCGGTGCTACCGCCAGCCAGTAGCGGTACTACCACTGAGCAAGGTTTTGCTCAAAACTGAACTGAGTACAGTGGTACCACCAAACCACTACCGCCTCAGTACCGTGCGAAACAGAGAGCATTTCTCTCCTGGCGGTACTGTTGGCGGTACTGGGCGCGGTACTACCGCTTCCTGTGCGGAGCGGTACTACCGTTGCCATGCCCGGTACTACCGCTGGACCAAGTCAGTTTTGGTGGCAATGTATTGGAATTCTCTTCACCTTTTTAGCGTCTATTTAATATTACCTGAAAATACTTGACGCACTGTTAGAAGCTTAGTTATGTTGTTATCAACTCCAAAACCTAAGAGAGATCAAAGATGCAAAATGCACTTTCACACTCTACCATGCTTTATTATGATCATTACAATCTTGTTGGTGTTTATAAATTTCATGTTATGAGCTCTTACCATTGATACTTTTCATTAGGTAACATGTTTGCTAAGTTTTACTATCCATACATCATGCAATTTTTAAGGACCTGATCATAGGATTTACAATAAAAAATTACTTTATTATCCTTTACCTACTCGAGGACGAGCAGGAATTAAGCTTGGGGATGTTGATACGTCCATAACGTATCTATAATTTTTGATTGTTTCATGCTAATATTATGCTTTTGACACTTATTTTTATATAAATTTTATGATTTATTTGGACTAACCTTTTAATAGTTGCAAGAGTGCACAATGTTCTTGTTTTACTCTTTGATGTGTAGGAATTAACAAGAAAACACAAAAGGAGACTTGTTGGAAAAGGACTCTGACTTTCCTGAAATCTGTCCACCAACAGTTTTTAGAGATCATCAGTTTTACCCCCAAAGACAACTTCAACTAAAGATCAAATTTCCTACAAAGTTGTTGGCCATTTCCATACCTATCATTTAATCCCAAGAACAGCCCAATCCGAGTTCGTATGCGACCTGTGGACCCATTTTACTGGAGGATATATATCTGATTACTGGAATCTGTGATGGAATTGAGTCCAACTCTTACCATATTTGATGGATTCGGCCAAGCCACGACTTTGAGGCTGAGAGGGGTCCAGAGGTGCCTAAAAGCCTTTGGATCAAGGGACCATCCATCGGAGGGCCGGGGAGCATTGTCCCATCACATATAAGGAGAGGAAAACCCTAATTCTTGGGCAGCCACCAAAAGCCACGAATTTTGCCTCCCCCATGGTCTCATCTCCATGGGGGGTGGGGCTCATCTACAGCTCCAAGAAGCCATGGAGTAAGGGGGATAAGGGGTTGCGCTCCCCCATGATGGCCGGCCGGCGCAAGAGGAGCCCCCTGTGCCGTCGACGGGCGCCGGCGCCGCTGTGCACCTCATGTGCTGCCCCTTCTCCATCCTCTCCTCCATGATGCCGCCTTCACCAACACCTCCATCATCATCTCCTCCTTGTATTCAGTGGTTCATCCTCCCACAAACCTCTGTACCGTCCTATGTAAACATGGTGTTTGATGCTATAATATTTATCCTATGATCTATGTCATGTTTGTGTAGTTTATTTGTCTTTTGATTGCTTGGTTGAATGTCTTTGGTTCATTAGAGTTGTATGTTGATATGGTCTGTCCTTTGGTGTCCATTATATTTGTGCGCGCTTGGATCAATACCATAGGGTTAGTAGTATGTGAAAAGGAAGGAGCGTAGTTCTGCCGGAGTGACAGAAACCTAAGGGCCAAAACCGGTTAGTTGCACGTATGAGAGTAAGAGGACCATTAACTTAAGGCTGTGGTTGGATATTTTTACCTTAATTTATCTTATAGTATTTACGGATGTTTGCTAGAGTTCCAATCATAAGTACTTGCAATCATTGGATAGTGAGAGCTTGTTAGCTTTGCCTCTCCCACATGAACCCGATATCATCACTAATTAATCTTGGACAAAGCCACCACAATTACGACCACTTTTCCACACTCATGGTATTGCTATTTTATAGTTACTTAGTATATTTTATTTCTGCAGCACTAACATTTACTTTTGTATTTATTATCTTGCAAAGCTATCTCTCATACCCGTATTATTACTCTAGTTTTATTTCCTAGATAATGCAAACGTTTAGTGTGTGTAGAGTTGTATCAGCGGTTGATTGAACTTGAGATAATATTTATCCTACCTTTAGCTCCTCGTTAGGTTCGACACTCTTACTTATTGAAAAGACTACACACGATCCCCTATACTTGTGGGATATCAAGACCTTTTCTGACTCCGTTGCCGGGGAGCAATAGCGTGGGGTGAATGTTCTTGTGTGCACTTGTTTACTTTGTCTCTAAGTAATTTTGCTTTCAGTTAGAAGTAGTTTTATTTTTCAGTTTTAAGTTGTTTGCTATATTTAGTTATGGATAGGGAACACGAATTACAAAAAAAATTTAGTTGTACTTGGTATCTAAATATGTTTTCAAAAAGAAAAGTGATTGGAAAGATGAGTAATGGTTAAGTGGGAGTCGACCTTGAACACTTGTGTTCATGCCTATGAAACCAAAAAAATTCTTTCCATGGAAGCTTCTCAGTTAAAAACTTGTATATATTGTACATATTCCTTTGTGCCATAAAAATAAAATGTATAGATAACTTCTAGTTTGTTTATGATTTAAGTTTGCCACCTTGCTGCGTAGAAACAGATATCTGGGCTCCACCATAGAAATTTTTAAAAATCACTAGAAAGTGATATTGATCTGAAATTTCTTGAGTACAAAGTAATGATTATTATCTTTCTTTCATTAGAATTAGTTTTTCTTATTTGAGGTACGCAGATAGGTCTAATAATTCGATCTTTACTGACTGATTCTGTTTAGACAGATTTCATGTGCTTCACTTAAAAAATCGTGATAAATCTCAGAATGTTATTTTTACTTGAAAAATTTTGTGCATAAACTTGAGATCATTATCTGTCTTTCATTAGTTTTGAGTTTCTTCATTTGAGCTACATAGATATCTCGTTAACCGTCATCTTTACAGACTGTTGAGTTTTGGCAGATTGTCATGCTTATTTTGTATTGTGCTTATACTCAATGTTTATAATCTTTATTTGATCGATAAATGTTATAAATTGGTTATTATACAGTAGGTAATATTAATTTAAAATTTTCAAATCTTAAACATGAGTGGATTTTATTTAATGAGTATTAACCCTACTAATGAGTTTTTGTCAAGTTTTATGTGAATGTAGTATTTAAGATCCAATAGAGATGGTGATACGAGATAAATGAGAAGAGAAAAAGCTCAATCTTGGGAACTCCCGTGTGCACCTCAATTAAATATTCAATAATATTCAATCATCAAAGCTTGGGGATGTCCAATGCATCCCTCCTTTTTCCATGCCTAGCTAAAAGACGTTAAAGAAAAGCACTTCTTGGGAGATAACCCATGTTTTATTCCGTTTTCGTGTTGTTATCTTTCAGTTTATTTTGTTTTCTTTGAGTCTTGGAAGTTTTTACCTCTGTAGAAACATCTTCTTATCCTTTTTTTTGTGACAAGAAAAGACTCTAATAGGGAGGAAGTAAGATTAGGGGAAGTTGCTGTCCTGAAACAGATTTTGTGCTGCCACCAAAAAGATTATTTCTCTCAGCCAGAACATCGAATTGAGCTGGAAATTTTTGGGCATATGCCCTAGGTTGTTATAAAACTTCCATTACTTTTTAACTTTTTGATTTTATGAGCATAATATTTTCAAAAAATAGATATTTACCTGTTGTTCTATTTTGACAGATTTCTGCCAATATTTGCATTTGCCTCTTAATCTTTTTCTTTTGGTGTTCTTTTGAGGGGAAGAGCTTTAAAAGAAGTTGTGACAGTAGCTAATGTATTAATGGGTGTTATACTTGTGTTGAAACTGAACCAAAGTGGATTTACTATTTTGGTTACACTAACGTTGCTAATGAAGATTGTGTGAAGTTTTGTATGGAGTAAGTTTTCAAATGTACGGTGAGAATAATGATACGAGAAGATGAAGAATGGACAAAAGCTCAAGATTGGGGATGCCCATGTCACCCCAGGATATATCCAATAAGTACAAGCGTCAAATCTTGGGGATGCCCATGGCATCCCCTTCTTCATCAACAAAAATATCATGTCCTCTTTCAAGACACTATATTTTTATTGCTTCACATATTATGTGTTATTCTTGGAGCGACATTTATTTTTTGCTTTCAGTTTTGTTTTGTTTACCTTGATGTAGCTAGAATGTTTAGATATTTTAGCCTCTGTTCTCTTAGTTTATCAAAAATAAAGTACCAAGTTTTACCCATTTGGCTTAGTAGATACCTATGTAAAAAAATGGTTTTTCTGTTTTCAGCATCTACTGCCCACTGCGGGATTTTTCATATTTTATCTGAAACTTGAAAAGTCACGAAATTTTTACAGATTATGTATCACCTAATTCTCTGCATGCACTAAAATTGGCAAAAATTTCGGACATTTATAAGTGCACCTAAAAATTATGTTTTCCCGCTGTTGTTTTTCTGAACAGATTCTGACTTTTGTTGCAAGAGTGGCCTCTTTTACGTTTTCATTTGAGTCCTTTTGGGTCTTACCTTTTATTTAGAAGTTGGCCACTTAAGCAACCCTTCTGTAACTATAAAACAAAATTTTATTTGTTTTAATAGGATCACTTTGGAAATATTATCTATTGCACTAATATCTAACCGCAGAAAAGAAGGGAAAAGTTTTTGTGTTGAAGTTTTTTCACAGAGAATGAAGGAACACCAAACAGAGAAATATTGAAGAATGGCCAAAGTCATAAGCTTGGGGATGTCTCCGCATCGCTCTTCATCAACAAACCCTCGGTTTGCAAACCTTTAAACTATGTTTTTCGAGCAACATAGAAACTTGAATAAACTTGGAGCGTCTGTATCTTACTATTTATTTGTCTTAGCATCAAACACCAGTTATATTAATAAATAGATCGTAATATCTTTTATTTATCTCCTGTTTAGAGAGGTGGTTCAAAGTTTAATAAACTTAAAAATGATGTGCAAATGATATTGTTTAGTAGTTTAGATTTTCTTATGGTTAGCTTCAACTTCCTAATAGTGTATATTATGTCATTTTGATCTTAACATGCATTGTCCTATTCATAGTAGGGTATGGCATTGTGGTATCCTCCTATGTTTGTTTCACTTGAATCGACTTAGCACATTCTCATGTATGCTAAGACTGAAAAAAAGTCAATAATCCTCGATGATTTATTTTGCCTCAGAGTTCTAGTATCAATTTTATGCCTCGGTTAATTTTACTTTGTTGCAAACATGATTATGGTAATTATTGCTCCCTTGATTGTCGCTTCCCAGTCTATTTCTAACCTTCACTTGCACTGAGTATGAGCTCTACTCGTGCCTCCAAATCCCTGAAAATCAAGTTATTCCATAGTGTCCACTATAAACTCCCATGTGGTATTTAACTGCCACTCCAAAGTAAATTGCTCATGTGCTACCTTTAAAACTTTCAAAATTACTCCTGTTTTGTGTTCTTGTTTTTTCTCATGAGGATGTAAATAGAGAATCTTTATCTCACTTGTTGATTGGATTTCACACCCTGGACTAGTGGCTTCGTCCGCTTATCCAATTGATAGAAGAGATGGCAGAGGGGTTCCTAGCCCCAAATTAATGCAAACAAAATCTCTTCACTATTTTTGCCCCTGATTTATCAGTCAAAGCATAATTGTGTAGACAAAAGAGAAAGAGGGATGGCCTTCTACCCAGATGTGTCCTTCATATGGGAGCCGCTCTTGTGAAATCTAGTTGGCTTGTGACGTACTGTATTTTCTGTTTACCATTCGTTGACACTAGTATACACCTGTCTTAAAATATAGACACTCCTCCATGGTATGTGATTGTCGGCAGACACCCGAGGATTCGGTTAGCCATGGTTTGTATAAGTTGGATGGGAGGAGTGTCAAAATTTTAATACCTCTGTTTAATAAAATAAAATCTCTAGCACATGAGTGATCCCTGCTTCCCTCTGTGAAGGGCCTTTCTTTTACTTTTATGTTGAGTCTCCACCATATTCTTTGAGCACCTTCTTGAGAGCATAATTTTCATTCTTAGTGTGATGTGTTTGTCTCAAAGTACGGTTGATTGTGGTATAACATTGATACTTGTATCTTTCATATCTCTACTTCTAGTCTTCCCTTAAACTTCTGAGGTGCCCTGGAATTTATGTTTTGCTCCACAATTAAGGGCAAGCGAGATACCACTCTGAAAGTAAAGTATGGGCACCTAGAGGGGGGTGAATAGGTGCTACGACCAATTTTAATTCTTCTTTTGATTTAGGCTTGACACAAAGGTAAATTATCTAGATAATACAACTAAGGTGAATTTACCTATATGACAAGAATAATGATAAACACAATGCAAGCGATAAGTAAAGGGAGTGAGGGAACGAGGTAACCAAAGTGAAGCACACGAAGACACGATGTATTCTCGAGTTCCTCCTTGTTAAGGGAGTACGTCTTGTTGGAGGGGTGTGAGCTCGCCATGAAGGCCTACTCAACGCCACAAAGGCCTCACCCTATTCTCCGATGAACTCCGCCACAAAGGCCTAGTTCACCTTCCACTATTGAACCCCTTTGAGGCGGGGATCGAGTCCTTTACAAACAACTTGGGGCACACACCCACAACCAAATTGGGGGCTCCCAACTCTTCTTGAATCACCAACAAGTAACAAGATGCCTAGGTTCTCCACAGAAGAAAACCCTAGGCTAGATCCCTCTAGCTAGAGAGGGGGAAATGAAGAACGAGTCGGTGAAGATGTAGATCCGGGTCTTCTCCTTCAATCCTACAAGTATCAACGAGTTTGGGTGGAGGGATTGGGAGAGATCTAGCTTTTGGAGGCTCAATAAATGCTTGACTTAAATGCTAGAACGAGCAACCCCTTGGGGAAGAAGGGGGTGGGGTATTTATAGCCCCATCCCAAAACTAGCCGTTTTGACCCTTTTCGTGCCTGGCGGTACTACCGCTGGTGCCAGCGGTACTACCGCTACCTGTGTATCCGCGCGGTACTGGAGAGCCCCAGTCGCAGGGCGCAGGCGGTACTGCTGCTGAAGTACCGTGGTACTCCAGCAGCGGTACTACCGCGAGTGCGTCACGGTACTACCGCTGGCCACCTACTTTGAATAAATTCGAAGTGGCTGGCGGTAGTACCGAGCCACTACCGCTCTAGTACCGTGGGATACAGAGAGCAAATTCCTGGCCAGCAGTAGAAGGGCCGATACTGAGGGCGGTACTACCGCTTCCTGAAGGAAGCGGTGCTACCGCCAGCCAGTAGCGGTACTACCGCTGAGCAAGGTTTTGCTCAAAACTGAACTGAGTACAGCGGTACTACCGAACCACTACCGCCTCAGTACCGTGTGAAACAGAGAGCATATCTCTCCTGGCGGTACTGCTGGCGGTACTGGGCGCGGTACTACCGCTTCCTGTGCGGAGCGGTACTACCGCTGCCATGCCCGGTACTACCGCTGGACCAAGTCAGTTTTGGTGGCAATGTATTGGAATTCTCTTCACCTTTTTGGCGTCTATTTAATATTACCTGAAAATACTTGACGCACTGTTAGAAGCTTAGTTATGTTGTTATCAACTCCAAAACCTAAGAGAGATCAAAGATGCAAAATGCACTTTCACACTCTACCATGCTTTATTATGATCATTACAATCTTGTTGGTGTTTATAAATTTCATGTTATGAGCTCTTACCATTGATACTTTTCATTAGGTAACATGTTTGCTAAGTTTTACTATCCATACATCATGCAATTTTTAAGGACCTGACCATAGCATTTACAATAAAAAATTACTTTATTATCATTTACCTACTCGAGGACGAGCAGGAATTAAGTTTGGGGATGTTGATACGTCCATAACGTATCTATAATTTTTGATTGTTTCATGCTAATATTATGCTTTTGACACTTATTTTTATATAAATTTTATGATTTATTTGGACTAACATTTTAATAGTTGCAAGAGTGCACAATGTTCTTGTTTTACTCTTTGATGTGTAGGAATTAACAAGAAAACACAAAAGGAGACTTGTTGGAAAAGGACTTTGACTTTCCTGAAATTTGTACACCAACAGTTTTTAGAGATCATCAGTTTTACCCCCAAATACAACGTCAAATGAAGATCAAATTTCCTACAAAGTTGTTGTCCATTTCCATACCTTTCATTTAAGCCCAAGAACATCCTAATCTGAGTTCGTATGCGACCTGTGGACCCATTTTACTAAAGGATATATATATCTGATTACGGGATTACAGAAATCGGTGACGGGATTGAGTCCAACTCTTACCATATTTTATGGATATGGCCATGCCAAGACTTTGGGGCTAAGAGGGGTTCCTAGGAATGTTCTAGAGGTTCCCAAGAGCCTTTAGATCAAGGGACCATCCATCGGAGGGACGGGGAGCATTGTCCCATCACATATAAGGAGAGGAAAACCCTAATTCTTGGGCAGCTACCAAAAGCCACGAATTTTGCCTCCCCCGTGGTCTCATCGCCATGGGGGAGGGATCATCTACAGAACCAAGAAGCCATGGAGTAAGGGGGCTAAGGGGTGGCGCTCCCCCATGATGGCCGGCCGGCGCAAGAGGAGCCCCCTGCGCCGCCGACGGCTGCCGACGCCGCCCCTGCACCACACGTGTTGCCCCTTCTCCATCCTCTCCACCATGATGCAGCCTTCACCAACACCTCCATCATCATCTCCTCCTTGTATTCAGTGGTTCATCCTCCCACAAATCTCTGTACCGTCCTATGTAAACATGGTGTTTGATTCTATAATATTTATCCTATGATCTATGTCATGATTGTGTAGTTTATTTGTCTTTTGATTGCTTGGTTGAATGTCTTTGGTTCATTAGAGTTGTATGTTTATATGGTACTGTCCTTTGGTGTCCATTATATTTGTGCGTGCTTGGATCAACACCATAGGGTTAGTAGTATGTGCAAAGGAAGGGGCGTAATTCTGTCGGAGTGACAGAAACCTAAGGACTCAAACCGGTTAGTTGCACGTATGAGAGTAAGAGGACCATTAACTTAAGGCTATGGTTGGGTATTTTTACCGTAATGTATCTTCTAATAGTTACGGATGTTTGTTAGAGTTCCAATCATAAGTACTTGCAATCATTGGATAGTGAGAGATTGTTAGCTTTGCCTCTCCCACATAGAAAACTGCATCGAAGACAATGAACCTGATATGTTCACTAATTAATCTTGGACAAAGCCACCACAATTATGACCACTTTTCCACACTCATGGTATTGTTAGTTTATGGTTAATTGCTATATTTTATTGCTGTATCACTAACATTTACTTTCTTGTATTTATTATCTTGCAAAGGTATCTCTCATACCCGTATTATTGCTCTAGTTTTATTTCCTATATAATGCAAACGTTTAGTGTGTGTAGAGTTTTATCAGTGGTTGATTGAACTTGAGAGAATATTTAAACTACCTTTAGCTCCTTGTTGGGTTCGACACTCTTACTTATCGAAAAGGCTACACACGATCCCCTATACTTGTGGGATATCAGAGAGCGGATTTGTTTCTAGTTGACTAAGCATTTGGATCCATTTGTTTCTTCATCTGTGCTCCAAAGACAAACCCTTCTAAGTTTGTCAATCGTTTTTATAAACCATTTATTCGCCGGAAAGGCAGTCAAATGATAAACCGCAATAGAAGTAATCACCGATTTGACAAGCAGAAGACGGGCTGACCTTTCCATTAGTTTTCCTTTCAAAACTCGTAGATTATTTGTAATTTTGTCCAAGATGGCCTACAACTCCACTCTAGATGGTTTCTTTAAACATAGAGGCAAACCCATATATTTGCAGAGAAAAGCCCCTTGGGTGCCTCCAAAACCAGCAAGGACTTAGGATGGAACAATGATTCCACATCTGACAAAGTAAGCCACACATTTGTGGATATTGGTGCGCAAACCGGAAGCATCCGCAAACAATTTTAGGATTTCTAGAACGGCCCTCACGTCGGAAGCTTCACATCTGATGAAAATAGCTGCATCATCGGCGTAAAATCATACTCTCATTCTTGCGGTGTTAGAGGACAAGTGGTGAAATAATTCCTTGCTCTGTAGCCATAGAAAAAAGCCTCTGCATAGGTTCGAGAACCAGAATAAAGAGCATGGGGGATAGGGATTCCCTTGTCGCACCTCTCTCTTGTGCATAAAAGACCTTCCTTGTTTTCCATTCAACAGAACCCGTGGGAGATTTTTACGAGGAAGCAAGCAGCAAAGCAATTATATCGTGCCAACACTGCCCGAAACCCATAACTTGAAGCACCTCGAGGAGAAATGACCAATCAACCGAGTCGAAAGCCTTTGCCAGATCGAGCTTTCGGAAACACGTGGGAGATTTCTTAATATGTGCATTTTGATTAGATTTTCACATAGAGGAAATTGTCTTGTATAGATTTTTATTATATGAAAGCACTCTGATTTTGGCCAACCAAATAATCCAGCTCTGGAGCCAGTCTGTTAGCTTTTTAGATAATAGGCACTAAGTGCCCTACTTTAAATTAATAAAGCAAAGAGTTTGAGTTTACAGAACACCAATACGGACATGCTGAGGCAAACAGCTTAGCCAAATAGAAAAGTAAACCACGGGGCTGGCCTCCCCCTAACAAGCCGGAAAGCGGAAGTAGAAAGACGATTAGGCCGACGAGAGGGACGTGAAGATCGCTTTCACCCCTTCAGCTAAGGACATCAGCGCCGTCTTGTCATGCTCCTTAGCGAGCCTTGCCCAAGCCTGCATGAACATATATATTTTGAAAATGAGGTCAGCGGGGCGACGTGGCACAGTCGCTTCAATAGCAAGTTTATTGCGGATAAGCCACAGGGACCAACAAAGCGCAGAGAACAGCACCCAGCTGACTCGTCTTTGTTGGCCCAAAAGCGCGTTCTGAATAGCGAAAAACTGAGGAAACGAGGCAGGGCACCAGCTGCACCCTAGCAGTTGCCTAATGACGCTCCAACCTAGTTTGGCGAAGCGCACACTGAAAAAAGATGTGTGTGGCAGTTTCAGGCTGACCACACAGCGCGCAAAGACCCTTAGCCGGGTCGAACCTCGCGAAGAGACGGGCCCTAGATGGCAGTCTATCGAACGCAAGCTGCCAGGTGAAGATTTTCACTTTGAGGGGAAGACGCGCTGTCCACAGATCCTTTCCGTGTGCGACGGTGGCCCCTCTAGAGAGGCAGCGGTACATGGAGGACACTGAAAACCTACCCGAAGGCTCCAGGGTCCAGCGTACGACGTCCAACCCCGGTGACAGCGCGATCTCAGCAAGCTCCTGGTTGAGCTTGGCCCATTGAACCACACAATCCTGAGAGAAATAACGTCGAAAGCGTAGGCCGTCCACCTTGAAGGCCTTGGCCACGGAAACGGAATGGGACTCGCAGATCTCAAAGAGGCCAGGAAACCTATCCTTAAGCGGGGCTGACCCTACCCACCAATCTACCCAAAAGAGAGTGCGGGAACCGTCTCGGACGTCGAATTTGGCCCCCAGCTTAAACAGGTTTTTTATCTTATGAATGCTGTTCCAGAATTGGGAGCCACCCCTGGACTCCCCGGCGAAGATGTTAGAGGCTTCCGGGTATTTAGCGTTGATAATGTTGCGCCAAAGGGAAGAGTCTGTTTGGAAGAGTTTCCAAACCCACTTCAGCAACAGCGCTTTATTCATCCTCTTGGTATCGGTCAGCCCCAGACCCCCACAGTCTATGGGGCGGCAGACAGCCGGCCAGTTTACCATGTGCGCCTTGCGCTTCGAGCTCGCCCCCTCCCAAAAGAAACGGGCGCGGATGGAATCGAACTTCTCATGAACCCCGTCCTGGAGCAGGAAGAGGCCCATAGCAAAGGTGGGCAGCGCCTCGAGGCAGCCGTTGGACAGAACCAACCTTCCACCCGAGGAGAGTAGACGGCCCATCCAGACCTCGACTTTGGCCCCGAGCTTGTGCACTAGGAATTGCCACTGCTCAATAGTTAACTTCCTATCCGAAATAGGCAGGCCTAAATACAAAAAGGGGAAGGCGCCAAGTTTACAGTTAAGCATGTTGGCGACCCGGGCCTGCTCAGCCGCGGGTTGGTCTAAGACAAACACCTCCGATTTGTGGAAGTTGATTCGGAGCCCCGATAAATCTTCGAAGCACAGCAGCAGGAATTTTAGGTTCGCAATGTCCAAGTCGTTATTTTGTAACAGGATGATGGTGTCGTCAGCATACTGCAGGTGCGTAATCCCCCTGGGACTAAGTGTGGAACAACCCCACTAATATGCCCAACCCGGCAGGCTCCCGACAGTATAGCCGAGAGGGCCTCCACCACGAAATTGAAAAGTAACGGCGATAGAGGGTCCCCCTGCCTCACTCCCCGCTTGTTCCGAAAATACGGACCCACCTCTCCATTAATGGAAATCGCGGTCTGCCCTCCCGAAACCAGCTGCTCGACCCTGTGAATGAAGCCTGCGTCGAACCCTTTCCGACGTAGAACCTCAATCAAGAACGACCAATTAACCCGGTCATACGCCTTTTCGAAGTCGAGTTTGAGAAGAATGCCTCCTAGCTTCTTCACCCGAAGCTCATGAACGATCTCGTGCAGGGCGAGAGCCCCGTCGAGAATGAAGCGGCCCTTAATGAATGCGGTTTGAGTTGGGCTGATGATCCTGTTGGCGATAGGGTCAAGTCTAGAAGCGATGGCCTTGGCAACGATCTTAAAAATGACGTTGATGAGTGCGATGGGTCTGAATTGAGAGATCACTTCTGCGCCTGGGACTTTGGGGAGGAGCGAGAGAACACCAAAGTTCAGTCTCGACACATCGATTCTTCCTAGCATGAAGTCGTTGAGGATGTGCAGAACTCCCAGCTTGCACAGCGCCCAAGCTTTCTTGAAGAAAGCCACCGGGAAGCCATCGGGGCCCGGGGCCGTATTGGCTTTCATGTCCCAAACCACCACCTCTAGTTCGGCTTCTGTGAAAGTTAGCAGCAGCCCGTTATTTTCCTCGGTGGATACCTTGCTGCCCTCAGCCCAGATATCCGACGCGAGACCTAAGTGCCGCGGAGCTTCCGTGCCTAACAGTTCTCGGTAGTAGTCGTATATGTGAGCCTGAATCAGGCGAGGGTCGCTAATCGACCCCTGCTCCGACTGAAGAGTCGAGATCGTGCATTTACGTCTCCTCCCGTTGGCCACGGCATGAAGATATGCCGTGTTAGCATCCCCTTGAAGAGCCCACCTCACACGGCCCCGTTGCCGCCAGTACGCCTCCTCCAGGCAAAAGATATCTAGCAATTGATCCTCGAGATAGTATCGGCAGGCCCACTCCTCTTCGTCTAAGCCCTCCGAATCTGCCTTGGCGTCCAGATCCTTTATTTGGTTGAGGAGAGCGAGCTTGCAGGTGCGCGCCTCCCTCCCCATGTTACTACTCCACCCCCTTAGGAATTGCCGAAGGCCTCCCCCCATATGTCTCCACCAGTCGATGATGTCGCGACCAGCGGCCCCTTCCATGAGCCTGACCCACCGTTCTTGGAGCAACGCCGAGAAGCCTTCGATCTCGAACCAGCCATGCTCAAAGAAGAACCGGTTCGATCGGACTGGGGAGGCCCCTCCCGAGTCCAAGATGAGCGGGGTGTGGTCGGAACCGAGAATAGGCTCAGCTAGGAGCGAGGCAAGAGGGAAGATGGCGTCCAGCTCAGGCGCCAGGAAAACCCTATCCAAAACGCACCTGACAGGGTCCCTTTGCTTATTAGTCCAAGTATACCTCGCCCCCGAGCGCGGTATCTCGGTGAGCGCCCACTCCGCGATGCAGTTATTAAAGAGCTCAACCCGCGGCCAGCAGATCCGGGAGTTATTCTTGTCTTCCGCCCCCCTAAGCAGATTGAAGTCTCCCCCCATCAGAATTGGGTGAGTGCAGGACGCCACTTTAGCCGATAGCTCTTCTAGAAAGGCGGGGGAGTAGGCATGATTCGCCGGCCCGTAAACCCCAATAAAGGTCAGCGTTCTATTGTGGTCGCGAAAGAGACAGTTAACACTAAGGAAGTAACGACCTCTGTCAATACTTTCTACTTCAAAGGCGTTGTCGCGTAGACCTAGCAGGATTCCCCCGGACCGCCCATTGGCCGGGAGCCAGCACCAGAAGAACTTCTCGCCCACCTCGAGGCTTTGAAGCTCAAAATCCGTGAAGTCTTGTTTGATCGTCTCCTGGAGCACTAAGACGTCTATGCGGTGTTTACGAAGCAGGTCCCTGATGAGCGCGCGGCGCCCCGTGCGTCCGAAGCCCCTAATGTTCCAAAATAGGACACGCATTAACACACCACGCCGTTAGCCCGTGCTTGGCGGGTGTAGGGGCGCCGCAGACTTTGCACGCTTACGGCATGGAAGAGAGGCCCTAGACTCAGCCGCCGCGTTAGCTAAGCCTTCGGAGTCTGAAGCCGTTGCCGTAGCCACCACGCCTGGTGCTTCCAGGTCTGCCGCCAAATGGTCCGCCACCCTGCCTAACGCAGGGGTCGCGTTCGAGCCCGCCCTGTCAGGCGAGGAAGACGCTAGAACGCCCACCTCCACGTTGCTCACATCTAACGCACCAGCTACCTCCAGCGCCAGCGATCCCGACGACGGTAACTCCCCAGAGGGGGGCAGCGCGCCCTCGGCCCCTGCCGAGTTTTGCTGCTCCCGGGCCTTGGCCGCGGCCACCTCTTTGGCCAACCTCTCGCGGGTGCTCGCCAGTGCGGCTTGAGCTAGCTCATTCGCCCTAAGTAGCGAGAGGGTTTCTGCAGGGGGGCCTGCCGCAGATTGGAAAACTATGCCGCTGTCCGCGGCGACTGCAAGCAGATGACTGTCGGGAAGATCCTGAAGGTTTCGGAGTGACCGCGGACGAGCTCTTCTCCGCAGTAAGCCGGACCGCGCGGTCCATCTTGGTGCCCGCCGCTGTGCCCACCTCCCGAGCGCTCTTCTTGGCGGGCTCCACTACAGCCTTGGAGCGAAGCCCACGCGCCACAGTCGCGGTCAAGGCGGGGATGGCCGGCGCCTCCAAGAACTCGCCCAACACCTCCGCCTGGGAGGGAGCCAGACGAGCCGCTTCCTGTGAGTCTTGCACCATCTCTACCACGTCCGCCGGAGACCGCACCCGCGCTGGGCGGTCATGATTGCGCTTGCTGCGCCGCTCTCTCAGCTTCACAGCCTCCCCTTCCCCCTCCTCCGCCTGCGAAGACGAGATGAAGTCCAGCTTTGCGCGCCTTGGAGAGTGGGGCCTCTCCCCTGGAGGCCAGGCGGTCCGAGCGCGCTGATGAAACGTCTAATGTCGGGGCTGGAGAATGCAGGATCACCTCACTGGTCAAGGAAATGGCAGGAGCATCAGCCGACAGTTCCATCTGCGCCGCAGAAACGATGGCACCCAGGGACTTGAAAATGTCACCATCCTCAGTCAAGTTAGTACCATACTGTGAGAAGGTGGACTTCGGGAGGGTGGGCAGCGGAGCGGCGGGTGGCCGCACCGCGGGACAGGCAAGCACCGCAACAACCCGCTCCCGAGTCCCGGCAGCATCCGCCCCAACCGAAGCTCCGGTCTTGGCGATCGAGGATGGGAGGGAACTGGCCCGCGCCTTCTCCCGTTCACGGGACTTGCGGCTGTCCCAGTCCTCCCCCTCATCCTCGGAAGACAGATCCCCATCGCCGTCTTGCTCATCATCTCCATCCCACGGAAGGGGGGACGGTTGGGGGGAGGGCCCCTTGCCCTTGTTGATGACCTCGCGCTCGACCCCAATGGCGTAGCCTTGCAGGTTGACAAAGAGGGTAATGGAACTCTTTAGGCTAATGGGGGCGCGGCACGCAAATTGCATGCGGACAGGAGCCCGCTCATCGCGCAGCGAGTCCGTGTCAACCTTCATAGGGCAGCCCAGCTCCAGAGTAGCACCAAGCAGGTAATGTTCGTCTCGGAGCGGCGGTGGGACATCGTGGAGGCGCACCCACAGCACCTCAAGGACCTCCGACGCCCGAGGGTCCCCGGTGGCCTCAGACACCACCGCGCGGAACGCAGTAAGGGGCAGCACCAACCCGCCCCCGCGGGAGGCCATGCGAAGCAGCTCCCTCGAATGGAACACGAGGGAGAACTCGGTCGGGCCGATCTGGCGCACCTGCCAGTTCCACTTCTCATCTGCCAGCTCTTTGAATTCCTCTTCCACTTCGTCCACCGAGAAGTTGCCCCTGTCAATCATCACAGTAGCCGCATTTGCCACCGGCCTCGGTATCTTCTCCTCAGGAATGGTGAGGTGGAAGAAGCCCCTTCCTTCCACCCCAAAGCCCATCCAGACCGGTGCGCGGGCCGCCCTCCCTGGGCACATCGCCGACCAGTGGCCCGCCGTCTCGCAGTTGACGCAGAACGGATCCGCCTCGCACATAGCCTGAAAGTGTCCCTGTTGGCCGCACTTGAAACAGATGGACTTGGCCGCGTCGGATGCGCTCGGTGGGCCCCCCCCCCACCGGCGTGGAGTTGGAGCCGGAGAGCCTCGGAAGGTTCCGTGGCCGGGCCCCTACCCGGCCAGGTTCGTTGCCCCGAGCTGGAGGTCGTTGGAGCTGAGTCCGCAGGCGAGCCTCCTCCCTTCGCTCATCGTCGCGGCGGCGCGCCTCCACCTCCTCCCGCTCCCGAGAAGAGCGCCTGGAATCCTCCATCTCCCTCTCGCGCACCAGACGGTCGCGGAGATCTTCACCTTGCCCCCGAGCACCGCCACGCGTCACCTCCTCGAAGTTGCGCTTGCCGCGCCTACCATCACCCCTCCGATCCCGATCCATGGCGGACGGTCGACGGCGGCGGGTGGATCTCTTGCGGGGCTTGGAAGGAAGAGGGACAGAGGGAACCCTAATGTGGCGGCTCAGATCTTCAGCAGAGGCAGGGAACCGGACAGAGCAGTTTAGGGTTCCCTTTGGAACCCAGCACCAGTTAAATACCCCCGAGACAGACGTTGGGGGGGAGGGCAAGGGCCCATCCCCGCCTCCGCAGGCCCATCGGCCAGTCTGTTAGCTAGTAGCTTTCAGAGGAATTTTGCAATGATGTGCATCAAGATGATGGGCCCATAATCATAGGAATTGACAGAACTATCCCTTTTTGGTAGTAATGCAATGTTGGCACAGTTCAGCAGATTCCAGTGGTCAGAGCGCAGCCCATGGAGATTATTTAGAGCAGCCAAGAGATCCTTTTTGATAGTGAGCCAGCAAGCCTTAAAGAAATAGACCGGCAACCCATCGGGACCCGGGGCTTTCTCTCCAGGCAGCCCAAAGGCAACAATTTTCAACTCGGCCTGAGAAAAAGGCTCATCGAGGTGATCAAGATCAGTGGAAGGCAGATTCAGGGTTGACCAATTCAGACTAGTTGTTCTTCTGTACAAGTTTCCAAGATTAGATTGAAAGAACTTGAAAAGAATTTCAGCTTTGCTCTTGTGATCACGCACGACACAACATTCTCGCCCAAAAGCTCGGGAATGTAATTTTTTTCCTTTGTCTCCCATTATCCCTCAGGTGGAAAAGTTTTGTATTTGCGTTGCCTTCTTTTATCCATGTCAACCTTGATCCTTGTCTCCATCTGCTCCGCTCAATGGTAGGGAAGCCAAGAAGTTTAGATTTCAGAGTTGCCCTGAGCTGCCTCTCCTCCTGAGTGAGTTGCCTTTTGACTGAAGAAATGTGTCTAACTCAGCGCTTTGCCTCTGGCGACGGGGAGGGCGACGCCCCCCTCCTTGGTTCTCCGCGGCCACGGTGCGGCCTGCCCGACGGAAGGGCAGACGGTGTGGGCCGTCGGAGCTGGTGGTCGAGGTCCACGGCTTCCGTCTGTCCGATTTTTCGTCGGACTTGCGATCGGAGAGGAGGACTCTCTGTCGCCAAGGGGTCCATGAGAGTGTCTTTCCTTCGGGGCGTTCCTTCCTCTAGTGATGTGTGCGGGGGCGGGGACGATGGTGTCTCCGGTGGTCGGGCGGGCGCGGGCGGTGTCCGTGGGGTCTCCGTCGGCGGGGCGTCAAGTGCCTCCGGTGAAAGAGTTTCGTCCGCTCCCTCCGTGCTCTAAGGGGAGCCTCGCTGGGGCACAACTTCTCAATGTGGGTGTTAGTCCTCCGTGCGATTCAGTCCTGGTGGGGGAGTTGCATGTCTCTTGGCGGCGGTCGGGGCCACGCCAGCGGCGACGCGGGCAGCAGAGCCTCGACTACGGTTTTCTATGGAGGTTGGTTTGGAGGAGCACTTGGCGCTGGTGGGTGGTGGGTCTACGGGCTCAGATTCGGTCAGAGGTGGGCTAGTGTCTTACTAGGATGTCGGCTCGCTTCCAAGGGGGGACTCAGATGGGCTGGGCCGTCTGGGCCAAGGGGAGCCCAGTGTGGGCCTGCCCGCTCTCCCGTGTCCTCCACGCCCCTCGGTACTTAAGTTCTGGTGTTGGTTGCCATAGGGTTTACTTGTGTACGAGTTAGGGTTTCCGGTCTCCATTTTCGACTGGCGGCACAATAGATCGCACGTCAGGGTTCTTGTTTCTCCTTCTCCGTTCGACAAGGAGGCGCGACATGGATCATAACTGGCGGGAGGAGAAGCGGTGGGGGAAGAGGCCGTTCGAGGCTAGCGGGAGCGGCGGCGGCCGTTCGCGTGATGGTAACCTTCCGCATCAGCGTCTGGGTCGTGAGTATGAAGATAACGAGCATCAATGCTAGGCTCGAGATTCCACGGAGAGGCGCAGAGATGAAGATCAGAGGTCGTAGGGCCGGAATCGCCTCCTCCGTCATGGCTGGTGGGGGTGCTTCGTGGTCACGGTGGTCCGCCCAATCCGCATGTCCCGCCGCCGGGGGCGCCGCCTGATATCCCACAAGTACATAGGATCGTGTTTAGCCTTTTAGATAAGTAAGAGTGTTGAACCTAACGAGGAGCTAAAGGTAGGATAAGTATTCTCTCAAATTCTACCAACCACTTATACAACTCTACGCACACTAAACGTTTACTTTACCTAAGAAATAATACTAGAGCAAAAATACGGGTAAACAAGATAGTTTTGCAAGATAATAAATACATGAAAGTAAAGTTAGTTGCTACAAAAATAAAGTACACCAAATGACTATAAACAAACTAGTGTGGAAAAGTGGTCGAAAGTGTGATGGATTTGTCCATGATCAAATAGTCAAATACAAGGTTGATATTCCTCTTTTATGTGGGAGAGGCAAAGCTAACAAGCTCTCACTATCCAATGATTGCAAGTACTTATGATTGGAACTCTAGAAAACATCTGTAACTATTAGAAGATACATTAAGGTAAAAAAAATACCCAACCATAACAATAAGATAAAAAGTCCTCTTTATCCCATATGCTTAAATCAATAGATTGGGCTCATGTTTTTGTCACTCAAGTAGACCTCCCTCTAGCTTTCTCCACATACTACAAACCCTATGATATGATCCATGCGCGCATAAACATATGATGGCACCATAGGACAGTAAAAAATCAATATATAGATCAAACCATCCATAGAGATTCAACAATCAATCATATGAAAAAAGGATCTACACAAACATGACATAGATGCAATAGATCATCGCCAAATAATTTATAACGTCAAACACCATGTTTACATAGGGCGGTACAGAGGTGTGTGACAGTATGAACCGCCGTATACAAGGATTAATTGGCGATAGAGATGGCGGTGAAGACGGTGGAGAGGACAGCGCGGAGCGCAGGACGGCGCCAACGGTGGCACATGAACTCCTTCCTGCACCGCGGACATCATGGGGGGGCGCCGCCCCTTATCCCTCTTCCTTCATGGTCTTGGTAGCCCTCCCCCATGGAGATGAGATCCATGGGGGAGTCTAAAACGTGGCTTTGGTGGCTGGAAATTTGTGGTATGGTGTGTCTCGCACGACCTAGGTTTCCTCCATTTATACAGTCTCTCGGATTTCCATAATCCCATATAGGTCTGCGGTAAATCGGGCGTACCTCGGCCGTCCGGACCTGGAATCAGGCGAATTTTAAATCTAGAACGTGCGCCGTATAATTCCCCACAATTTTTTATTCTGTGAGATTTCCGTTTGACGCCGTGTTCGACCCGTAACGTGGCAATCTTTAAAAAGAGTTTTCAGACAGATTTCAGGAAAGTCCCAATTCGACTGCAACAAGGTTTCCTCATCTATTTTTTATAATTCCTACACACCAAAGTGTGAAACAAGAACAGTGTGCACTTTTGCAACTATTAGTAGGTTAGTACAAATAAATCATAAACTTAATATAAAAATAATTATCAAAAGCATAAAAGTAGCATGAAACCATCAAAAATTATAGATACGTTTTGGACGTATCAACATCCCCAAGCTTAGTTCCTACTCGTCCTCGAGTAGGTAAAACGATAAAAACAAAATTATTTTTTAGGTGACATGCTACCAACATAATCTTGATCATCATATTTCTAAAAGCATTTGTAAGCTAAGATCATAGCACTCTAAACATAGTTATGATATATATAATTCTAACAATTAAACTTAGCAACAATGTTGCAACATAAAAAGTAACAAAAATAAAATATCATGAATAATAACGCATTTGAAAGTTATACGTTTGTTTCCAGCATAAAGAAAACATAGCAAAGTGATATTTCTCTTGTCCTTAACAGTGGGGCGAAACATAAATGCCAGTACACCTTCAAAGTTCAAGTGGATGACTAGAACAAATAATTTGAGAAAGTAATAACACATCATGAATCAATCAATAATAATATTTGGGACTCATGCACATTAAAATCAGAATGGCAACTACGCTCTTTTAATTGTGCATAAAGTTAGAAGATGGAGACTCAACATAAAAGTAAAAGAAATGCCCTTCGCAGAGGAAGCAGGGATTAACTCATCTGCTAGAGATTTTTATTTTATTAAACAAAGGTATTGAAAACATTTTTTAGAGAGGTGTATGCTTATGTCAAGGAATGGCAATATAGTTCTTGTCATCTTCCATACTAAACAAGTTGAGAGCGGTTCCGAATTATTTATTTTGGGCACTTATAGCATGCACTTTATATAGTATGACACTCCTCCCACCTTGCTTTCGCAAACCATGACTAACCAAATCCTTGAGTGCCTGCCAACAATCTCATACCATGGAGGAGTGCCTATTTATTTGTTAAAATGGACTTAATTATTAACTCATGTGCTAGAGCTTTTTTTATGTTATAATGGTCTAACCAGCTCTTTGCAAAATTAATGACGAGCAGATGAAGCATGAAAGTCGGGGTACTTAATTAGTGTGGATGACAAAAAACCCAACTACTACTTCCTCATTAGCTAAAACAGGGGCACAAAACAGGAATAATTTTGAAAGTTTCAAAGGCAGCACATGAGAAATTTACTTGGAGTGGCGGTTAAATACCACATGTAGGTAGGTATGGTGGACACATTTGGCAAACTTTGGTTTTTGGTAGTTGGATGCACGAGTAGAGCTCATTCTCAGTATAGGTGGAGGCTAGCAAAAGACTGGGAGCGACAAATTAAGAGATCAATAATGGCCATAATCATGCATAAAGACAAAAACATTATTAATCAAAGCATAAATTGTATTACAAGTCAAAAACTAGATGATCATAGAGGCTATAAGTGAATGGTTTGTAGTCATAAACATGGTCTAATCATGCGCCAAGTCAACCAAATAAAGCATTCGAAGGAGAGTACCACAAATTTATACTTCAGTGTGATAAAAACAACTCATGATTCTTTCAATGGCACATTAAGCACTCTCAGCTATTTGATACAAGTCATGCTACAATAATAACTACTAAGCATAGAATTAAAATGATATCCAACATGACATGATAAAGTCTAGCCACAATCTAAACAAGCTTCTAATTGCACCGTTATCAACATGAAATATTTTATTGCTTTCCAACATCATCACTTATTTAAACAAAAACTCTCCAAATGATATATCAATGAAACAAGAGAGTAGAACTAATCTAAGAGAACTAACATCTCTAAATAAGATATGCATGAAAACAAGAGATAAATAGAGGAGGAGTTGGAGCAGCTAGACGAAAAACGAAGAATACGAGTATGATTGGAATATGAGTATTCATATGAAAAAGCGGAGCATGTCTCTCTCCAACACAAGAATGCTAGGTTCCAAATAATTTTATTGCAGCAAGGAAAACAAAACAAAAACAAACATACGCTCCAAGTAAAGTGCATATGATGTGACCGAATAAAAATGTAGTTTCACTAGAAGTGACCTGATAAGTTCTTGATGAAGAAGGGGATGCCTTGGACATCCCCAAGCTTAGACGCTTGAGTCTTCTTGGAATTTTCTGGGATGAACCACGGGGAATCTCCAAGCTTTGTATTTTCACTCTTCTTGATCATATTATATCACCCTCTTCTCTAGACCCTTGAAAACTTCCTTCACGCCAAACTCAAAGTAATTCTCATTAGAGGGTTAGTGCAAAATAAAAAAAAACTCACATGTTCTCCTTGGAAACAAGCTTTATTTATACTTTTTAAACATTAGCTACAGCCACTGATGTTTTGTGTAGCAAAGAAATCCACTCAATATAGTAAAAGAGAGAATGCAAGTAAAAGGCAGAATCTGTCAGAACCAGAACGGTCTGTAAAGACAAAATAAATTTGAGGCACTTACGTTGCTCAAATCGGAAAACGCAGAACTAGAAGGGTTTTGTAAATATCTGATGATTAAGTACAAAAAATTTCAGGTTATTTTGATCTTTCTGCGAATTTATATGAATTTAACAGTGGACAGCAGAAATTTGTTTCCTTCGCAAAAATCCAAATCTAAGCTCAACTTTTCACTAGAGAGTTTACTTGGCACAACAAATATGAGAAAGTAAAGGTAGCAAAGGAGTTTCTACAGAAGTAATCAACACCTTGACTCAAAGAAAACAGAAAAAAAAAACATTGCAAAAATAAAAACATGGTTTGTCTACCAAGAAGTGCTTTTCTTTAACGCCTTTTAGCTAGGCCCGATAATATTCCCAAAGTGCTGCTATTAAACCAAATAAAAATTTTGTTTTTGAATTACAGAAATATTTCTTAAGTGACCAACTTATAAATTAAAGGTAAGACGCAAAAATAATCAAATGAAAAATCAAAGAGGCCACTCTTACAACAAAAGTCAGAATTTGTCCAAAAAAAATAGCAGCTTGAAAACGTATTTATTAGGTGCACTTAAACATGTCATAAAGTTTGTTCCAATTTGTGTGCATGCATAGGGTTAGATGATACATAACCAGTTACTTTTTTCGTGACTTTTGGGTTTTCAGTAAAATATGAAAAATCATACAGTGAGCAACAAATGCTAAAAACACAAAAAGGCCTTAAATATGCATCGGTTAAAACTAAATGTGCAAAATCTGGTACTTTAATTTTTTAGAAATTAAATAACAGAGGCTAAAAAATAAACTAAACTTCATAGTAACAGCAAAGAGACCCAAAAATAAATGAAAGCAAATTAAAATACATGTTAAGACAATACATATCATCTGAAAAGGGTAATATAGAACATGAACGAGACAACCTCATTTTTGTTGATGGATAGTGGGATGACTTGGGCATATCCAAGCTTAGATGGTTGTATCTTCTTAAATATGTTCTTCGTATACACCTAAACATTCCCAATCGTGAGCTCTTGCGTCTTTTTGTTCATGTCCTATCACCATATTTATTAGATATTATAACCTATATCCAAATAAAACTTCACAAAAATCATTAGTAGGGTTAGTACTCATTAAATAAAATCCACTCATGTTTAAGTATTGGAAAGTTTCATGATATTTATTAAACATTAGTCACTTTATATATCGAGGTTTCTTATAAAATTTTCCATTGTCCGTCAAAAAACTAAGGAAACTAAGAACACTAAGTACAATATTCAATAAACAAAGAAATCTACGAAAACTGAACAAGCTGTAAAGATGGAAATCAATGAGATTGTTACGTAGTTCAAATAAAAAAACTTAAAACTAATGGAAGACATATCATAATCTCGGGTTTATGCAAAAAAAATTCATATCAAAACAGTACTCTGAGATTTATCACGATTTTTTACAATGAAGCACAAGAAATCTGCCAAAAACTAATAAGCTACGTAACTTGAATTAGAACATTCCGAACTAATGGAAGTTAGGTACTAGTCTCAGGTTTATGCACAGAAATTTGCAGACCCAAATAATGTTCTGGTGATTTTAAACAAGTTATACGGTGAAGCACAAGAATTCTGTTTCTGCGCAATAGACCAAACTTTTGCACTTTCAAATAACTAGATACTAATATTAGCACTTTATTTTTTTTATGTACAGACGTATATACACAATATTTACAATATATACATGTTTTTATCTGAAAAGCTTCCATGGAAAGATTTTTTTGGTTTCATAAGCAAGACCACAAGTGTTCAAGGTCGACCCCCACTTAACCATTACTCATCATTCCAATCACTTTTCTTTTTAAAAACGTTTTTAGATAACAAGTACAACTTTTTTTTTATAATTCGCATTCCCTATCTCCACAATAACTTACAACTGAAAGTAAAAACTAATTAGAGACAAAGCAAACAAGTGCACACAATAATATTCACACACGCTATTGCTCCCCGGCAACGGCGCCAGAAAAGGTTTTATTAGACCACGAGTATAGAGGATCATGTGTAGCCTTTTCGATAAGTAAGAGTGTCGAACCCAAAGAGGATCTAAAGGTAGGAAAGTATTCTCTCAAGTTCTATCAACCACTGATACAACTCTACGCACACTAAACGTTTACTTTACCTAGGAAATAATACTAGAGCAATAACACGGGTAAACAAGATAGTTTTGCAGGATAATAAATACATGAAAGTAGAGTTATTTTCTGCAGCAATAAAGTACACTAAATAAATATAAACTAACATTAACATGAGTATGGAAAAGTGGTGAAAAGAGTGATGGATTTGTCCATGATCAAATAGTCAAATACAAGGTTGATATTCCTCTTTTATGTGGGAGAGGCAAAACTAACAAGCTCTCACTATCCAATGATTGCAAGTACTTATGATTGGAACTCTAGCAAACATCCGTAACTACTAGAAGATACATTAAGGTAAAAATACCCAACCATAGAATTAAGATCAGAAGGTCCTATTTACCCTCATTTGCTTTAATCACTAGATTGGGGCTCATGTTTCTGTCACTCAAGTAGCCCTCCCTCTAGCTTTCTCCACATACTACAAACGCTATGATGTGATCCATCGCGCATAAATATATGATGGCACCATAGGACTGTAACAAATTCAATATATAGCTCAAACCATCCATAGAGATTCAACAGTCAATCATATGACAAAAGGGATCTACACAAACATGACATAGATGCAATAGATCGGCTGCAAATAATTTATAACGTCAAACAACATGTTTACATAGGGCGGTACATAGGTGTGTGAGAGGATGAACCACCGTATACAAGGAGGAATTGGCGATGGAGATGGCGGTGAAGATGGTGGAGAGGACAGCGCGGAGCGCAGTGCGGCGCCGACGGTGGCGCAGGGACTCCTTCCCTGCACCGCCGACATCATGGGGGAGCGCCGCCCCTTAGCCCTCTTCCTTCATGGTCTTCGGAGCCCTCCCCCATGGAGATGGGATCCATGAGGGAGGATAAAACGTGGATTTGGTGGTTGGAAATTTGTGGTATGGGGTGTCTCCCACGACCTATGTTTCCTCCCTTTATATAGTCTCTCTGATTTCCGTCATCTCATCTAGGGTTGCGTTAAATCGGGCGTATCTCGGCCGTCCGGACTTGGAATCAGGTGAATTTTAAGTCGAGAAAGTTTGTCGCCAAATTCCCCACAATTTGTCTTCTGTGAGATTTCTGTTTGACGTCGTCTTCGACCCGTAACGTGGCAATGTTTAAAAAGAGTTTTCAGACATATTTCAGAAAGTCTCAATTTGACTCCAACAAGGTTTAATCTTTTATTTTTGATAATTTTTACACATCAAAGTGTAAAACAAGAACATTGTGCACTTTTGCAACTATTAGTAGGTTAGTCCAAATAATTCATAAACTTAATATGAAAACAATTCTCAAAAGAATAAAAGTAGCATGAAACCATAAAAATTATAGATACATTTTGGACGTATCACCGCATAAGGCAGTTTCCAAGCACATCACGTGCTATAACTGAAGAAAGAAGGGCCATCTGCAAGTTGAGTGCAGCAAGGGTTTCGGTTGGGGTTGGCATTCTAGATGCTAAGAAAGTGGAGGTGGAGCTTGATGGAGTGTGGACACACGCTCATTGGGAGACCCCAAGCGCAAGGTGTGAAGAGTGCAGCAGCAAGTTTTTACTCAGAAAAGAAACCAAGGTTGAACTCACCAGTAGGAGGAAAAGCAATCTCTGAAGGTTGATGCAGCTGAGGTGGCAGGGCGCACTACCGGTTCAGCAGCAACGTGGAACCTACACAACACAATCAAGTCGCTTTTCCCCAACGAAGCAGTGAGGTTGTCAATCTCACCGGTTTTGCTGAACACAAAGAGGTTAAACGTTTGGTGTAGAAAACAGTAGGAAAACAACAGGAACAGTATGAAAGCAGTAGGTGTTTATCAGTATGAGGAAAAAGGACCAGGTTCCACAGAGTTCACTAGTGGTGTCTCTCCGTGAAAGATAAATAACATGTGTGGTGAACAAATTACAGCTGGGCAATTGACAGAAATGAAGGCTTCACCATAGTGCATATGCAAGACATAAAGATTACTATGTGATTCATGCGGTCATTACGACAAAATACATAGACCGTCATCCAACTGTATCTATGAATAATAATCCACCCTCCGAATATCATCCGAACAAACGTTGGGTATTAAGTTGCAAGCAACAGATAATCGCAGTAAGCAAAGTGTGTAATATAAACAATAACATCATCCTTAGACAAAGCATTGTTGTTTTCTCTCTAATGGCAATTGCACATCCTCCATCTGTCACGTTTCTGTCACTCGAGCACAGATGCAATGGAGGCATGAACCCACTATCGAGCATAAATACTCCCTCTTGGAGTTACTAGCATCTACTTGGCGAGAGAATCTACTAATAATGGGGAGCATGCAAGATTATAAATAACATATGCATGAAGATATCATGATAGATTGATAATCAGAAGACATAGCATTCAACATTCATCAGATCCAAACATGTAGCATTACATAAAGATGGTCTTGATCATGTTAGGCAGCTCACAAGATCTAAACATGAGGTAAAAAGTGGAGAGAGCAACCATCTAGCTACTGCTATGGACCCGTAGTCCAGGGATGAACTACTCACGCATCACTTCGGAGGAGGGCATGGTGGTGTAGACCCCTCCGGTGATGAATTCCCCTCCCGGAAAGGTGCCGGGGAGAACTCAAGAACCCTCTCGATCTCGGTATGACGATGATGGTGGCCTCGGGTGTTTTTGGGACGAAGTGGAATATATTTAGGGTTTACGTCTCGGGGGGATTAAATAGGCGAAAGGGCAAAGGTGGTGGAGGCCGGGGGGGCCACACCACCCCATGGCGCGGCCAGGGGGCGCACCGCCCTATGGTGTGGCCCAGTTGAGGCCCCCCTCCGGGTCTCTTTGAGACTCCGTGGAACCTTCCGGAATTCTAAAACTTCCGGGCTTCAAATTTTCCAATTCCTAGAATATTTCTAGAACAACTTTTCTGAAACTAAAAACAGCATAAAACAGGGAACTGGCTCTCTAGCATCTTGTCAATAGGTTAGTCCGGAAAATCGATAAAAATGACATAAAGTGTATAGCAAACATGTGGAGCACAACATGAAAACAACATGGAACATCACAAATTAAGGGTACGTTTGTGACGTATCAACATCCCCAAGCTTAGTTCCTACTCGTCCTCGAGTAGGTAAACGATAAAAACACATAATTTCTGAGGTGACATGCTACCAACATAAACTTGATCATCATATTAATGTAAACGCATATGTAAGCTGAGACAATAGAACTTCAACATAAGCATGATAAATAAAACTTTAATAATAAAGCATAGCAATCATCTTGCATCATGAGAAGTAACACATACAAAATATCATGAATAATAATGCAACGAAAGATATATGTTTGCTTCAAGTATAGAGAAAGCATGGCAAAGTGATATTTCACTAGTCCTTAAGAGTGGGGCAAAACATAAATGCCAGGACACCTTTAAAGTTCATGAGGAAGACTAGAACAAATAATTAGAGAACAAGCAATAACACATCATGAATCAATTAATAATGTTTCTGGGACAAATGTACATAAAACTTAGAATGGCAACTATGCTCTCTCAAGTGTGCATAAATTTAGAAGATGGAGAATCAACATAAAAGTAAAAGAAAGTCCCTTCGCATAGGGAAGAATGGATCACTCATGTGCTAGAGCTTTTATTTTATTAAACAGAGGTATAAAAAAATTTAGAAAGGTGTAAGCTAATGTCAACGAATGGTAAACAAAAAATGCAGTATGTCACAAGCCAACTAGACTTGACAAGAGTGGCTCCCATATGAAGGACGCGTCTGGGGTAGAAGTTCATCCCTGTTTCTCTTTTGTTTACACAATTATGCTTTGACTGATAAATCAGGCGAAAAAAATAGTGAAGAGGATTTGTTTGTATTAGTTTGGGGTTGGGCACCCCGCTGCCAGCTCTTCTATCAATTGGATAACCAGATAAAGCCACTAGTCTAGGGTGTGAAATCCAATCAACAAGTGAGATAAAGATTCTCTATTTACGTCCTCATGAGAAAAAACAGGAACACAAAACATGAGTAATTTTGAAAGTTTTAAAGGTAGCACATGAGAAATTTACTTGGAGTGGAAGTTAAATACCACATGTAGGTAGGTATGGTGGACACAATGGGAAAACTTTCGTTTTGGGGAGTTGGATGCACAAGTGGAGCTCATACTCAGTACAGGTGGAGGCTAGCAAAAGACTGGGAGCGACAAATCAAGAGAGCACAAGAGCGATAATCATGCATAGCAACATAAACATCATTAATCAAAGCATAAGTGGTACCACAAGATCAAAAACTAAATGATCATGGAAGCTATAAGTGACTGGTTCATAGTCATAAACATGGCGTGAGCATGCGCCAAGTCAACCAAATAAAACATTCAAAGGAGAATACCACAAATTTATGCTTCAATATGACAAGAACAACTCATGATTGTTTCAATGGCACATTAAACAATCTCAGCTATTTGAGGCTAATCATGCTACTCAATGACCACAACATGATCTGAAAAATTCTAGGCATAGTCTATACAAGCTTCTACTTGAACCGTTAAAAATTCTACCTCAAGCAGTTGTTTCTTTTCCCAACAAGCACCATACAAGATATGCTTTAACAAAAATTCTCTACATGATACAGCAAGAAAACATGAGAGTACTCACATAACACTATTAAAACTAACAACTCTGAATAAGAGAGGCAATGAAAAAAAGAGCTAAACAGGAATTTTTGCAGTAACTAGAAGAGAAACTAATAATACTATCATAGCAAGTATTCAAACGAAAAAGCGGAGTGTTTCTGTCTCCCAAACAAGGATGTTAGTTCCAATGATATTATTGCAGCAAGGAAAACAAAGAAAACAGAATAAAAACAAAAAGACGCTCCAAGTAAACTTCATATGATGTGACCGAATAAAAATATAGTTTCACGAGAAGTGACCTGATAGATACTTGATGAAGAAGGGGATTCCTTGGGCATCCCCAATCTTAGATGCTTGAGTATTCTAAAAATATGATGGGATGAACCACGGGGGAATCCCCAAGCTTTGACCTTGCACTCTTCTTGATCACATATATCACCTCTTCTCTTGACCCTTGAAAACTTCCTTCACACCACACTCAAACAGTAATTCGCATTAGAGGGTTAGTGAAACAATTAAAAATCCATTGGTTATGTATGGCACAAGAGCTATTGATACTTTTAAACATTAGCTACAGCCACTGATGTTTTGTGAAGCAAAGAAATACACTTGACATCGCAAAACAGCAAATGCAAGAAAAATGGCAGAATCTGTCAAAACCAGAACAGTCGGTAAAGACGAATTTTTTCGAGGCGTGCTCAGATCGAAAAACTTAAATAATGAAAAATTTGCTGAATCAGATGAGGGATAAGCATACAAAATTTCAGTTCATTCTGATTTTTCTGTGAATTATACATTTTTTCACGGTGAATGGCAGCAATCTGTTTCCTACGCAGAAATCCGAAAACCAACTCCAACTCTCGTCAGAAACCTTACTTGGCACTACTAAAACATGAAAATAAAGATACAAATGAGTTACTACTGAAGTATACAACCCCTTGGCTGAAAAAAACAGAGAAAAACAAAGCAAAAATAAAACCATGTGTTATCTCCCAAGAAGTGATTTTCTTTAACGCCTTTTAGCTAGGCCCAGAAAAGTGGAATCAAGTGTTCTCGAAGGAAGAAGATGCTCACACAACAAATATGAATTAAGAAAAAGAGAGCATCAAGAACAAGTATAAAAAAAATTAAGTCTAACCCACTTCCTATGCATAGGAATCTTGTAAAGAAATAAAATTAAAGGAGCTCAAACTAGAAATCATGGGAAGGTAGAACAAGAGCAACTTCAAAACTTTCAACAAAAAGAGAGGTGTTTTAGTAACATGAAAATTATTACAACCATATTTTCCTCTCTCATAATAATTTCCAGTGGCATCATGAACAAACTCAACAACATAATTATCACATAAAGCATGTTTGTCATGGTCTAAAAGCACACAATTCATATCAAGCTCCAAAACAGTGGGATCAAAATTTAAAATCAGCTCCTCTTTTTTCCAACTTTTAGAAATATCAAAATGAGATGATTGATCACTCATAAAAGGTATAGGACACATTATAGCAATCCTATTTTCGGTAGCATTATAATGTATATCATCAAGTAACATAGGACCATCATCTAGAGCATTATCATATAAATTTTCTAAACAAACTTCCTCATTATCACGCATATCAATAGTTGGAATAAATAGAGGATTGTCATAGGATTTATCAAAGTAGCATGGATTATCATAAATAACAGTAGCAATATCATTCTCACAAGTTTCATTCATAGTAGTATCAAGATCACAAGTATAGCAAGTATGAAATTCATCAAAAAGGGATATTCAAAAGAATCAATAGGATCATCACAATTATGAGTTAAAGAGTTACTATCATTGGTGTAGACATGGGTAGCTCCATTATTCTTCCTCTTTATCATCACTCTCCTCCTCTTTTTCATCCATTGAGCTTCCAGATTCAGAAATTTCTTCTTCCATAGGCTCTTGCAAGGCATCGGTTAATTCCTTAGGTGGAGAGCATTTTTGAAGATATTTGATTATGTAGTAATTGCAATCCTTGTAATTATCAAAGAAATATTCAAGTATATCATAAATATCATATTTATAAGGTGCATCATCAATATTTTCAAGCAGACAAGAAATTTCGAATGCACCCTTCCAAGCAATAAATTCCTCAATTTGTTCCACATCATCAAAGTCATAATTTCCCTTAACATAAGAAAATATGGTAACATCATCATTATACTCACACTGAAAAGGGAGGTGTTTATACCTCGTACAGCAACAAGATTTATCAAAGCAATAAGTAACATTATAAGTAGAGCACAAGTTTCTAGCAATTATATGCAATTTATTAATTTGTTCCCATAAGTGTTTCCCTTTTTGTGACAAGCGGTGTTCCTTATAATATTTTTGTTGTTCTTCCATGAACCCACCTTGACAATAAAATCTAGTTTCAAAGACATCAACCGTTGATAGCAAGCATGATAAAGAAAAGAAATAACAACTAGAGTGAGAAATAATTTTTTCTGTTTTTGATAAAGAGAAGCAAACAAGATAAAATAAAATAAACTAAGCAAATAAAAGTAAAGAGATTGGAAGTGAGAGACTCCCCTTGCAGAAATTATCTTCCTCCCTGGCAATGGCGCTAGAAAAGCTTGATGGATTGTGGACACACGCTCGTTGGGAGACCCCAAGAGCAAGGTGTGAAGAGTGAAACAGCAAGTTTTGCCTCAGAAAAGAAACCAAGGTTGAATCGACCAGTAGGAGGAAAAGCAATCTCTAAAGGTTGATGCAACTGAGGTGGCAGGGCACAATACCGGTTAAGCAGCAGCGTGGAACCTACACAACACAATCAAATCGCTTTTCCCCAACAAAGCAGTGAGGTTGTCAATCTCACCGGTTTTGCTGAACAGAAAGAGGCTAAACGTATGGTGTGGAAAACAGTAGTAATAGTATGAAAGCAGTATGTGTTTATCAGTATGAGGAAAAAGGATTAGGGTCTACATTTCACTAGTGGTGTCTCTCCGTGAAAGATAAATAATATGTGTGGTGAACAAATTACATCTGGGCAATTGACAGAAATGAATGGTGCACCGTACTTCATATGCAAGACATAAAGATTACTATGTGATTCATGCGGGCATTACAACAAAATACATATACCTTCATCCAACTGCATCTATGACTAATAATCCACCCTCCGAATATTATCCGAACAAACGTTGGGTATTAAGTTGCAAGCAACAGATAATCACAGTAAGGAAAGTGTGTAATTAAACAATAACATCATCCTTAGACAAAGCATTGTTGTTTTCTCCCTAATGGAAACATCACATCCTCCATCTGTCACGTTTCTGTTACTCGAGCACAGATGCAAAGGAGGCATGAACCCACTATCGAGCATAAATACTCCCTCTTGGAGTTACTAGCATCTACTTGGCGAGAACATCTACTAATAACGGAGAGCATGCAAGATCATAAATAACATATGCATGAAGATAAAATGATAGATTGATAATCAAAAGACATAGCATTCATCATTCATCAGATCCCAGCAAACACAACATGTAGCATTACATAAAGATGATCTTGATCATGTTAGGCAGCTCACAAGATCTAAACATGAGGTACAAAGTGGAGAGAACAACCATCTAGCTTCTGCTATGGACCCGTAGTCCAAGGATGAACTACTCAGACATCACTTCGGAGGAGGGCATTGTGGTGTAGACCCCTCCGGTGATGAATTCCCCTCCCGGCAAGGTGCCGGGGAGAACTCCAGAACCCTTCCGATCTCGGGATGACGATGACGGTGGCCTTGGGTGTTTTTCGGGATGAGGTGGAATATATTTAGGGTTTACATCTTAGGGGGATTAAATAGGCGAAAGGGAAAAGGCGGTGGAGGCCGGGGGTCCCCACACCACCCATGGCGTGGCCAGGGGGTGCACCGCCCTATGGTGTGGGTCCCCTGAGGCCCCCCTCCGGGTCTCTTCAGGGCTCCGTGGAACCTTCGGGAATCCTAAGACTTTCGGGCTTAGAATTTTCAAATTCCGAGAATATTTCTAGAACAACTTTTCTGAATCTAAAAACAGTAGAAAACATGGAACTGGCTCTGTGGCATCTTGTCAATAGGTTAGTCCGGAAAATCAATAAAAATGACATAAAGTGTATAGCAAACATGTGGGAAACAACATGAAAACACATGGAACATCAGAAATTAAGGATACATTTATCACGTATCAGAGCTTTGGGAGCTAGTAGATGAGGGTTGCGAGTGGAAGGTCTGCCGCACCTCAGAGATGAACTTCTCCGTCGTGTTGCCCTCCAAGGAGAGCCTCCGGATGGCGCTGCGGGGCGGGGGCGATGTGTGCCTCCTGATCTCAAAGATGAAGGCGGGGGTATCTGAGGCGGGCAGGAGCTCGCAGGCGGAAGTGGAGCTGGTCCAAGTATGGGTCTAGCTTATCGGGGTCCCGGACCCTCTCAGGGTGACCTTGAGGCTCATGGGTCGTATGCTGGAAATTGGCCTGTCCGTTGGAGGTGGATGAGTCGTCGCTGGTCGAGCAGGAGGGTCCTGTCCGTAAGTGTGGGTGTGAGACACTTGTTAGGATCCAGGCTTATGTGGTGGTATACATGAATATGGAGGGCTTCAAGATATTGGTTGACCAGGAGGGGGTGTCTGATGGGAGCTCTTCCCCTCCTCGCCCTCCGTCGGTGCCCTCCCAGGATGACAAGGACATGGATGAGGAAGACGACAAGGAGGCTAGCTCGGATGAGTATTGGGATGGTAGGCAGGGCAAGAAGGCAGTCGAATGAGTCTGCTGGGTTCGGCAACGCGGGGGGACATCGGTCGGTGGCTGCGGTTGTCGCGGCAGCACCAGTGTCAGTGACAGTGCCCTTCCTTGACGTGCTTCTCGATGAGGGTGTACTTGGATTTGGGCTTCCAGGGATCAATGAGTACGACTCCTTTTTCAAGTCTATGAGTGCGGAAGTGCATCCTAAGCCGGGTTTTCAGGTCCAAGAGGTGAAGGCGGTGGTTTCAAAGGAGCAGCCTTCAAAGTCGCTCACTCATGAGGTGTTAGTGGACAGCGGCCTGGGGGCGGGTCTAAAGACGTAGACCATGTGGCTGCGAGGGACTGGGAACGGCACATCAAGAAGAACGCGGATCGCCCTACAAGGGTGCGGAAGGTCCATGTGGCTGCGCAGTCTTCGCAAGAGTTCACCGGCGACTCGATGTTGGGTGATAGGTTGGTCTGCAGGTGGGGATGGTGGTTTCGCCACTTAAGGCCACTGTGGCCCATGCCCCGAGAAGCAAGGCGGTGCCGGTGGAGGTGACTCGCAAGAGTGTGTGGTGCGGGGAGCAGTCGACGGAGAAGGTGGTGGACCGGGCCTCTAGCAGGGCGGAGCTGAAGGACGCTCAAGGTATGTCGTCTGTCTCCTCTTTTGTTATCTTGCAAGACTATCTTGTTGATTTACTTTTGGGGGTGACCGACGATTGCTTCGTGCAGTTTTTGCCAGAGGCTGGTCCTTCGGCTGAAGTGATCTCCATGCTGCAAGCTAAAGAGGGAGTGTTGGCCGATAGGGCTCTTGTAATTGCTAGACTAGATCTCGAGGCAAAGAAAAAGAAGGAAGAAGAGGCTACGGCCACTTTGGCGGCGGAGGGATCCTCGGGTCAAAGGGAGCCAGTGGATCCTTGTTTGGACCCTCCTGGGGAGCAGGGGTGAGGTAGTTCATTCCAAGGAGGGGGTGCCCATCCCGTCAGCGGTGATTACGTTTGTTAGCTTAACGGTACTCCACCAGTGAAACACAAGTGGCTCCCCAAGACGCCGAAGGTGCCAATCCAGAGGCCTGCAACCCGCCAAGAACGGGCTCTTGGACTGGTGTCCTAATGTAGTTTATATTTTGGAACATTAGAGGGTTCTGCATTCGGGGTCGCCGTACCATCCTCAAGGAGTACCTCCGGTCACACAGGATTGATGTCATTTTTTTGCAGGGAACTATCAAACATGGTTTCACCTCAGAGGAGCTGGAAAGTCTCGAGCTTGGGGAGAAGTTCTTCTGGGTTTGGGTGCCCACGGTGGGGCACTCAGGAGGCATGCTGGTAGGCCTCAGGGACAGCCTTTTTGAGGTTGGTATTATGGACCTGGGTAGACATGTGGTCAGCATTTCGGCCTTGCATAGGCCCTCTACCTTTCAGTTTCTCTTCTTAGGGGTCTATGGCCCGACAGATCACAGTCTCTCAAGGGAGTTTCTGGTGGAACTGTCGAGAAAGTTAGGAGGCAAGATGGCCGATTATCATTGGTGGGGAATTCAACCTGATGACGTCGGAAGAGGAAAATAATAATGACAGGGTGAATTGGCCCCGGATTAATATGTTCAACCATCACATTGCCACCTGGGGGCTGGGTGAGGTGGAGCGCTCGGGTGGCGCGCTACACTTGGACGAATAAGAAACTGAATCATGTCTGTTGCGTTCTTGACAGAGTTCCCGTGTCCCCAGAGTGAACCGCCCGTTTTCCTTTGTCCTCGCTGGCGGCGGGAAACCAGTCTGGGCTCGGACCACACGCCCCTTATCTAGGATTCAGGCGAGGGCGCCATTGTCCGGAAGCAATCGTTTCTTTTTTGAGGTGGGGTGGTTCGAGGTTCGGGGCTTCGAAGAGCTATTGTCGGCCAAGTGGGTGGATCTGCTTGCATCTGCTGGTGGCCGGGACATCGTGGACTGGTGGATCGTGATGAGTTCCCGCCTGCGAAAATTCCTTAGGGGTTAGAGTAGCAACCAAGGAAAAGAGGCTAGGCGGGATAAAGCTTCCATCTTTGCTCAGACCAAGGGCCTAGATGATAGGGCTGACCTCGATGAGCTTGATGAGGAGGATTGAGCCCTCCAGATTCACCTTGAGGAGCATTTGTTACAAATTTTGAGGCAAGAGGAGGAGTTCTGGTGGTAGCGTGGTAGGGTTAAGTGGGCGCTGAAGGGAGACGCTAACGCCTCTTACTTTCATGTTGTGGCTAATGGGAGGCGCAGAAAATGTTTGATTTCCACCCTGGTCACGCCGCATTGGCCTACTTCGCAGAAGTTGGCGCTCCAAGGCCATATCTATAGCTTTTATAGGGAGATGATGGGTGCTGTCGTGGGATAATCACGGCAGACGTTACCGGGGGTAACTTATCTTGGGGCAATTCGACTCTGGTGTTTGGGAGAGGGTTTAGCTCAAGGGAAACCATGTTATCAATCGATCTGGTAGCTCTGGCAATCAAGTCGCCGAGTCTCCGATCTAGGGTTACAATCTCGACTCTCGTATTACAAGGGATACTCGAATATCTGGTGAAGCTCGTGTTCTTTCTTACCCTAGGAGCCGGTTTATATCTTACCCGGCCCCCTGGCTCCCTATCTAAGGCATACTCGGAGTCCTACCCGGTAACCACATACAAAACCCTAAGTTTCCTAATAGTAACCCCAAAGCCGGGTTACGAGGCCTACACTGCTTCTTGGGCCTTCTAGAAACTCCTCTTCCTTGAGTCGGGTCTTGCGCAGTTCCCTTTGGGCCGGGTTACACCTTGGCGTTAGCATACCGGGTTTCCATCACTCCATCAGTAGTACCCAGAATAGCTTGGGCTTCGCGGGATCAACCATGAAGCGCACGCTATTCCCTGCAAAATGAGAAACATACAAGTCTATAAAATACCGGGTTAGAATGCTTTGATAACAGCTAGGCCTAGCTCTGTAGGCGGTCCATATAGTAACCCGGCTTTCCCCGAATCTAGCATTGTTTTCCCGGGTCAACACTCCGAGAAAACACACAAGACCCGGCTCGCATCGCCCGCCAATCAGTTCGAATATCGCGCTCGCAATCCATTCCAATCCTTTCCGGATTTCTCGTAACGGGAGCCTTCAATGCTTATCCCGAAAGATCCGGTTGAGTATCCTTTTCTCGAAAATTTGGCTCCCGCCGCTTAGACCTAGGGCGCTCCCCGCTCAGCTCCTATATATAGGTACCAAAACGGCACCGTCCAGATCCACTTCACCATTTGCCATCACCTCTCCATCTCTTCTCCTCTCTCGGTGCTCTCGCCTCCAAGCTCGAGCCCGTACCGCGGCGCCGCCCACGAGCACGTTCGCCGGAGACGGGCCACCGCCATCCATCCGCGCCCACACTCGCGACACCGTGAAGCCGCCGTTGACCTCCGTTGCCGCGTCCTCGAGCAGCTCACCGGAGAGCCCTAAGGACCGCCGCCATCGCGCCATCTGCCGCCGCCGCGTTCTTCCCTAAATCACTCCGGTAAGCTCCCTTAACCCCACGAATTTCACTCTTGATTTGAATCGTGTTCTTCTTGCGAGTAGATTGGATCTAGCTCCGCGTTTAGATGCCCTTCTTGTTCCTCTTGATTTTCCACTCCGTGCTTTGCACTTCCATGTATCATGCTTGAACTAGTTTCAGTAACACACCTCATAGCGCACCTCCATCACTTGTAGTCACAATTTTCCCCGTAATTTTTTTGCCTAGATCCAATCTACTAACATTTCCTGTTAGCATCATTCTTTAAGTCGGATAGTAGTCATTTTCCGGGTCTCAAGTTACTTATATCCTGCACTTTGTCTTTTTTCTTAGATTATATCCATGGCACCTAAGGCCGGCGCGAAAACGAAGGGCAAACAGCCGGCTGGCAGGGCGAAGCCGAGTCAATCTATCTCCGCCAACTGGGCAAGGTCGACAGTGACCAAGGCCAAGCTGGATGAACTTGCCGAATCTGGCGTCTTACCCGCCCGGGAAGAAATCCATTGGAGAGTGCCTGGAGAAGAGACTCGGCCTTCGTCGGGTCTTGATGAGGTAGTGATCTTCGTACAGCATGTGATCCGGGGTTTTCGCCCCCCGGGTCACCCTTTCTTCCGCGAATTGCTAGATCATTATAAGCTCCGAATGTTTGATATTGGTCCTAACTCCATGCTGAACATCACTCATTTTATTGTCCTGTGTGAGTCATACTTATGCATCCCCCCAAATCTCGCACTCTTCCTCGAGTTATTCCAGTGCAAGCCGTGCCACGAGAGCGGCGATGGAGCCCTCCTGGTTTGCGGTGGGGTTTCTATCCAGAGACGGAAGAATTCCTTAATGCCGACTCTGAGTCTTAACTCCCATGTAAAACACTGGCAAAAGACTTATTTTTATTGCCAGGACACCTCCTCACCCGGTGAAAAGACATTGCCGGGTTTCTCCGAAGATCTCCTCACTCTCTCTGACAATCTTAGTTCCTATGCCTCTGAGTCGGATCGGCAATCTATCCAACCCCTCCTCACCAAGCTCGTTGTACTCTCAGCCCAAGGCCTTCTTGGGCTTAACTTAGTCAAAACCTGGGTAACCTTTCGAATCCAACCCAACGTTGTACGGCCCAAACTCATGTGTGATTACTCCGGGCACGTCACGGATTCCCTTCGTTACTCGCTGAGGAATTACCCGGCCGCGGATGCGAACAAGATTATCAAAAATTTCCTTACCGAGAAAATGGAGGTGATCCGGACTATAGCCGGCCTGGATCCCTACACGCGGGATAACCCGGCTCCAGCAGTAAGATCCGGCCCTTGCTCCTTACCCGACTGACATTTTGCTGGTATAATTACTAACCTTTACAACTGTACCTTTATCTCAGGAAGATAGCGCTTTCTAAAAGATTGAGACCCCTCCTCCTTCGGAAAACTCGGAAGAGGACGAGGAGCCGGTTGACACTGACGAAGGTAACATCCGGGTTTTACTCACTTCATTTCTGTTAACTTATATCTCCAACTTGTTTTCCTTTTTCCGACAATACATTGTGCTTTCCAGGGCTGGAGGATAAGGAGGAGACCCAGTCTGATGAAAGCGAGGCTGAGCCGGACATAGAAGTTGGGGCGAAGAGGAAGGCCCGGGCCGTTGTATTCAAGGTTCCTTACTCCTCCATCGCCTCAAAACTATATTCATATTCTAACATGTGCGAGCTTAACCAACACTTGATCGACTCGTCGCGCTTGAAGGAACCCGCCCCAGTCAAACGCAGGGTAACTCGGAACTCTCCGGGTGATGACCCTCTCAACCCGGGCATCCCTTCGTCCCCTGTTCGCAAAGCCGGTATTCCCCAAACTCGTTCTTCCCAATTACCTCAAAGATTTCCATCTCCAAACCATCCACTAGCCGAACAAATCCGGGTCTCACTTTCCCAATCTCTATCAGCCTCGTCCGGGTCTAGCAACGATCTCCCACCGGACTTTGTCGTGAACGCCGGGTAAGCCGTTTTTCTCGCTACTTAATACACTAACTTTTTCCATTCTTCTCGTTTATCATATACTGACCGTTTCTTTTTCTCTTTCCTAGAGCCAAGGTCACTATCAGTGACCCGGATGATATGGATGTGGATAACCCGGCGATGGAAGATCCGGTAGACACTGCGAAGGCCGCGGCTAGCGGTGCTGAAGAGGAAGACAGAGAAGAAGACCCGCTGAAAGACCCGGCCGAGCAGGAGGCCGAGTATCCTATTCCCTCACACGGACCCGGAGGTGATGACATCGAGGTCCTGGGCGCGAGGAGGGGTGATCCCACTCCCGATACTCAGGCGACCCGGGTGTCCCCCCCCCCCCCCCCCAAGCAGGAAGGGACTTCTCCGAGTAACTAGACCCCCAGCTCCTCCGGGGTGAAACTTGATGATCTGAGCTTTGACGAAATGCTTGGCGCTCTCTATACCTTAAAAACCGATGAAAAGGGCATTCTAGAAGCCATGGCAGCCAAGCACCAGGTAGCTTAACCAACACTGCTCGTATATTCACCTAGTCCCCAAGTTCCGAGTGAACTATGCATAGTTTGCTTGGTACTTTACAACGCTATGATTTATCATACCCGGATATGCCTTTTGTCTGACTAACATTTACTTTTCTTTCCACGCAGGCATACGTGGCCCAATCTGAGGAGGTGTTGGCCAAAACCAACAAGCTCCTCGAGGTGGAGACAAAGCTGCATGAATCGCTGGAAGCTGATGTGGAGAGACTTGAGAAAAATGTGAGAAAGTATAGAAAGAGATCCCACACTGCTGAGGGTGAGCTGACGAGGCTTTCGGCCTAGATTGCCGATACTTATCGCACCTTGCTTGGTAATAATTTCTAACTGTTTTACTATAACCCGGATTTCTCATTCTGCAAAACACTCGGGATTTCTTGCCTTAACCTTTCTGTTACTCTGCAGGGCCGGATGAGGCGATCCCAGATGAAGATGATATCGAGAAGTTGAAGACCTTAAAGGGCGTAATCCGGCAACTCTGTGCTGGCACCAAATGGATTTTTCAAGCTGTGAAGTGGTCGGGTACCGGGTATGGTGGTTTGGACACATTGCTTGATGCATGCTCCACCATCCCCGAGTGGATCGAGCACTGGAAGCGCTCGTCGTGCCGGGTTGGAGTAACCCGGGGGCTCTCTCTGGCCAAGGCCTACTTTCCCAAGCTTGAGCCGGCAAAGCTCGTTGGCGGGTTTCCCGAATTCAACACCGACGGCTCCAAGTTTTCAGCTAAGAATTTCAAGGCCATCAATACTGAAGTGCGTCACTCGGCGATCTTGATCGCCGACAAACTAGATTTAAGCAAGATCGTTCCACCGTATGACGCCGAAGACAAGCTAATTCAGTCGGATCTGCCGAAACCGTATGACATGCTGGCGCGGTGGAAGGCGGAGGCTGCCCAGAGGAAGGAGGAAGCTACGAAGAAGAAGGCTGAGGCCGACACTGCGCCTGCCACCTCTACGCCGGTTGTCCCTCCCCCAGCGCGCGCCGGTACTGCTGCTGACCCGGACGCTGGGGCCGAGAAGACCGTCGACGAGCCAGTCAAAGACCCGGCTGCCCAAGACAACATTGAAGACTCGGCAAAGGATGCCGAATGAAATTTCACCTTTTACTGCCTCAAACACTTTATTCGGCCAATGGGCATCTAAAACAATTATTCTTTTAATAGTGCGCCTGTGCACTTTTCGACACTACTCCCTCGGTTTGTAATACGCTAAACACCTTAATAGCTTTTGTGGACCTTCTGGCCTTTCGCATGGATTTATTATTTCCTGGCTTTGAACTTTTTGTTGCCGTTTTTCTGATTTTCGCTGTTTTTCCTTATTGTGAGACTCGGTTTCCGGGTCTCGGGGGTTTGGACGAGTGGACTTTTTTCTAAGTCCCCAAGACTCGGATTTTTGGGTTTTAAGCCTGATAGCTAGACAATTTGTTGCTGTTTTCGAAATCCTGAGTCCCCAAGACCCGAATTTCCGAGTCTAAGGGTTTGGTGGTTTCCAAAGAGCAAATTGTGTCTGCTAAGGCCCCAAAACCTAGAGTTACTCACATAGGTTTGAAGTTATGCTTAATATGTTGCGAGTTTCCGGCTGTTAACCTTGTAATCTGCATAACTTGTGGTTTGGATGACCCTTTTGATTCTTTTTGCTGTAAGCCCGCTTTCGCGTGGATATTCAATGCTGCTATAACTGTATAAAAACAGGGTCAAGCAAGTCCCATTGGGCATCATGAATGATTGTAATTACACGCTAGCAAAGCATGCCACATTTTTGCGAGTCGCATCAAGCTTAAACAAGAGAAATCAAGAAAAAAATTGGCTCTATTGTCCAGTTATAAGATTGCAACCGTACTTATTGCAAGTAATCGGTCCTTATAACTTCATGGCATCGTGGCCGGGTCTTTGAGTTTGCAACTGTGCTATTCAAGCAATCAGCCCCCAAGACCTATATATGCGACCTTTAGAAAAACTACTGTACTATAAACAAACAAATAACACTTACCTGACAAGGATAAGAAAACACAAAGAAAAACAGGAAACATAAAAACTTAACAAAAAACACATAAGAAAGAAACAACATCATAGTTTAACCATCTCTTTATTGATATGAGAAAAGTTAGGTCAGCAAGCCGCCTCATTAAAAACCCTCCAGTCCCCTTAGGTACCCTGGATAGGAAAAGAGTGCGTCTGAAACCTGCTGCCTGTTACATCGTGTAGTTCCACTTGTAAACCTAGTCTAGTCTAGGTGTAGTAGGGACGTAGCTGAGCCACGTTCCATGGTCTTTCCCTCTCTTGCATAGACGAAGTTGTGTGAGCGGTGTCATTGACATTATCCGACTCTTCCCTTGCATCTATCAAGTAATATGATCCGTTGTGTAAATTCCGGCTTACGATGAACGGTCCTTCCCATGGTGGAGACAACTTATGCTTTCCTTCCTTTGATTGTACCAATCGCAACACCAGGTCTCCTTCCTGGAAGACCCGGTTTTGACTCGCCGACTATGATATCTCCTCAGATCCTGCTGATATATGGCTGATCTTTCCAAGGCTTGTTCTCTGTGATCTTCTAGCATATCCACGGCGTCTTGCCGGGTCTTCTCGTTCTCCACCTCGACGTAAGCCGACACTCGGGGAGAGTCGTGAATAATGTCACTCGGCAATACTGCCTCTGCACCATAAATCATGAAAAACGGGGTCGTCTGAGTAGATCTGTTAGGTGTAGTGTTAATTCCCCAAACCACTGATGGCAACTACTCCACCCATGCTCCAGCAGCTCTGATGCACGGGACTCGCAGCCGTGGCTTTAGCCCACGAAGTAACTCCTGATTTGCCCTTTCCACCTGTCCATTAGCTTGCGGATGGGCTACTGAGGCTACGTCAAGCCGGATACCATTGTTCCCACGGAAATTTTCCATCTCACCAAGGGACATGTTGGTTCCATTGTCTGGTATTATGCTGTGAGGATACCCAAACCTGTAGATGATCCTTTTTAAGAACTTGACTGCTGTGATTGCTTCGCAATTGGTAACTGGCATAGCTTCAACCCACTTGGTAAACTTGTCAATGGCTACCAAAAGATGAGTCTTTTTGCATGGTGACATGTGAAAGGGGCCGACCATATCCATACCCCACACACTAAACGGCCAGGTTAGCGGGATTGTCTGCAACTCCATAGCCGGCACATGGGTTTGGCGAGCGTACCTTTGACATCCGTCACACCTTGCCACCAAGCGCTCCGCATTTGCTAAGGCCGTGAGCCAGAAGAAACCGTGTCGATATGCTTTGGGCACAAGGGATCTTGTGGATGCGTGATGCCCACAATCTCCTTCATGGATCTCCTTCAAAATCTGCCGGCCTTCTTCTAGTGCTACACAGCGCAAAAAGACTCCTGCTGCACTCCTTTTATATAACTCTCCAATGATGATAGAATAGCCCTTTGCACTACTAGGGAAAAGCTTAGCCGTGACGCACCTTTTTGCCTATCCGTGACGCACCGGGGCGCGTCACGGCTAGCACGCCGCGCCTATGGGTTTAGCCGTGACGCACGGGCCTGGTGCGCCGCGCCTATCTATACCCGTGACGCACCGGCCAGGTGCGCCGCGGCTACTTCCTGGCGCGTCACGCCTATTTATGTAGGTGCGCCACGGTTATCAACACAGGTGCGTCACGGGTAAGGTAATGCCTCCACGGCTAAGTGCGCTGATGCGCCACGGGTCCCCACATCGGCGCGCCACGGGTCTTGATTATGATCATGTCCGACATCTTCATCACGATGTCCTTCGTCTTGATTATGATCATGTCCTTCATCTTGATCATTATGTCCTTCATCATGTCCGGGCGACTCTTCATCTTCATCACTTGTCGGGTAAAGAGTGTAGCCATCCATAAAACCACGACGGATAAGGTGCGACTCCAAGTCACCAGAATCGTATCTGATCAAGTGTTTCAGTTTGCATCTTCGACAAGGACATCTTATCTCCGTCATGCTATTTCGAAACATTTCGTCCGTCGCATGTTTCATAAATCTAGCCACGGTGCCTGTGCTTATATGCATGGTTGCCTACATAGTAAAAAAAGATCAAATGAAAAATTAATTAGAATCAAATTACGTAATATATGGATATATGATGCATGCACATGGCCGTCGTCGACGGAAAAATTCGGCATGACCTATGCTAAAAATAGGACATTCTCGGAGTGCGTGGTCGCCGAAATGGAAATGAATCAACATTTTGGCAACACATGTCAACTCATTTTTAAGACATCCACAAATTTCATCAAAAATACGCAACACAATTGCGCATTTATGTATATATGCAACCATATATATGAATCTTTTGTCATCACGACGACGCACGCGGCGCCGGCACACGTACATACATACAACACATATACATATCGTCCCTCCAACAACTCACCAACTATAGATCTTGCCGACACGAGACCGAGAGAGAGTATGTTTGTATGTGGCTATAGAAAGTGAAAAGATGGAAGGGAAAGTGGTAATAAAGTGAGAGATGGGGGTGGAGACAAATGTTTACTAGATTCACCACACATATGTATCAAAAAAATTAGGTTAAATAAGTTTTAAATGGTGGGAAAATGGGGGAAATGAGGTGGTGAGGGGGTGGGGGGCGACCAGATCTAAAATGGGGTGGAGATATGGGTGGATGGGAGGTTGGGGGTGGTCCCAAACCACTTAAATTCGTTCCAGGTATACCCGTGACGCACATGATACTCGGCGCGTCACGGCTATGCTGGATAGCCGCGGCGCACGCAAGAGTGGTGCGTCACGGCAATAGATGCCATCGGTGGAAACGATACCCGTGACGCACGTCTGTCATGTGCGCCGCGGCTACGCAACATAGCCGTGACGCACCTTTCAGGTGGTGCGTCGCGGGTATGCCTCGGAGGCTCGCCACCCCGGCCCCACACATACGCGCGACGCAGCTTCGAATTGGTGCGCCGCGGCTATTGCTTTACGCGCGACGCGCAGAATAGTGGTGCGCCGCGGGTAATAGGCGTGACGCGCCAAACTGTATGTGCGTCACGGGTATCATCACTCCTATAGCCATTTTCCTAGTAGTGTTGCTCGCCTCAGAATTTGTCTTGCTAAAACCTCCTATGGTGGTAACTCACCCCGTGATAAGTAAGCCAAGAACGTCTCTATCCACTCGGGAACAACACGTACCGTGGCCACGAGCTCTAAATCCGGGTCTTGGTTAGCAACCTCTTCCTCAGACTCGGTTTTAACAGATGGCCGCCATAATTCGTCCAGGAAAACGTTGGGTGGAACCGGCTCGCTGCGCGAGCCGAGTCTTGCGAGAGCATCTGCTGCCTCGTTCTTTCGCCTGTCAATGTGCTCCACCTCATACCCGGAAAAACACCCAGCAACCCTGTCCACCTCTCTGCGATATGCTGCCATAGTTGCATCTTTTCTATCCCAAGTTCCTGAGACATGCTGCACCACAAGATCCGAATCTCCATAGCAACGTATCCGCCTGATGTTCATCTCCTTAGCTATTCTCAATCCGTGTAATAATGCCTCATACTCGGCCACGTTGTTGGAGCAATCAAAGTGAATTTGCAACACGTAGCTCAGTTTATCTCCTTTGGGCGATGTAAGTACCACCCCAGCTCCTGATCCCTCGTACTGCTTAGAACCATCGAAATGCATTACCCAAGACTTGGAAATTGATGTCGTTGTGGGTATGCTCGTGTGAGTCCAATCATTGATAAAATCAACTAAAGCTTAAGATTTGATTGCTGACCTGGGCTCGTAGTTGATGTGATAATCTCACATCTCAATGGCCCACTTGGCTATTCTACCTGTTGCATCTGAGTTTCTGATAATATCCGACATTGGTATAGAGCTAACCACTGTTATGGGGTGTTCCTGAAAATAGGGTTTCAATTTCCGGCTGGCCATAAAGACCCCGAAAACCAACTTCTGCCAATGTGGGTAACGCTGCTTTGCTTCCGATAGTACCTCGCTTACGTAATAAACCGGCCTCTATACCGGGTGATCTTTTCCATCCTCTTTACGCTCAACAACAACCACTGCGCTAACCGCCCGGGGCCCGGCCGCAATGTATAGCAACATGGGCTCCTTAGGACCCGGAGCTGCTAAGACTGGTGCCTCAGATAACTGCTTTTTTAGTGCTTCGAACGCCTCATCCGCCTCTTGGTCCCAAACGAATTTGTCGGATTTCCTCAAGAGCCGGTACAAAGGTATTGCTTTCTCTCCGAGCCTGGATATAAATCGGCTTAACGCTGCTACGCATCCTGTGAGTTTTGAACATGCTTCAGGCTTTCCGGCTTTTTCAAACTCTGAATAGCTTTGATCTTGTCCGGGTTTGCCTCAATTCCTCTCTCAGAAACGATGAATCCGAGTAATTTTCCTGCTGGAACTCCAAATAAGCACTTTATGGGGTTAAGCTTCATCTGATATCTTCTCAAATTCCTGAAGGTTTCCTTTAAATCCTCAATGAACGTCTCTGCCTTCCTTGTTTTGATCACCACGTCATCAACGTAGGCGTGAACATTGCGTCCAATCTGATCCTCAAAACACTTCTGAATGCACCGCTGGTAGGTTGCACCCGCGTTCTTCAATCCAAAAGTCATGGTTTTGTAAAAGAAAGCTCCAAAGGGGGTTATGAACGATGTTTTCTCCCAATCTTCCTTCTTGAGCTTGATCTGATGATACCCGGAATATGCATCCAGAAAACACAATAGGTCACTTCCAGCCACTTCATCTATGATCTGATCTATCCTTGGAAGAGCAAACGGATCCTTTGGGAAATGCTTGTTGAGACTCGTGTAATCTACGCACATCCTCCACTCGTTATTCTTTTTCATCACTAGAACCGGATTCGCTAACCAATCCGGGTGAAATACCTCCATGATAAAGCCGGCTGTCAATAGCCTAGCAATTTCTTCTCCTATAGCTTTTCTTCTTTCCTCATTCATTTTTCTCAGGCCCTGCTTCACAGGCCGGGACTTAGGATCAACATGCAAACTGTGCTCAGCTAACTCAGTCGGGATACCCGGCATATCGCTTGGCGTCCAAGCGAAAACATCCTGATTTCCGCGAATGAACTCAATAAGTGCCTCTTCCTGCTTACTGTCTAGGTTAGATCCTATAGCGAATTGCTTGGAGGGATCACCTTCGACAAAAGCCACCATCTTGGTATCCTGTGCCGCTTTGAATTTTGCTCTTTCATCCTCCGTATTCGGCCTCTTCAATGTTGTTCTGTCGTCCGGGTCTACCTGAGACCGGTAATACTTGAGCTCTTCCTTTCTGCAAGCCTGTTCTGCCATTGCCGCGTCTCCTTCGTCACACTTAGCTGCTATAACCCGGCTCCCATGTATGGTGATGGTTTGCTTGGGACCCGGGATTTTTAGCTGTAGGTATACGTAACACGGCCTGGCCATGAACTTGGCGTAAGCCGGCCTTCCAAACAACGCGTGGTAGGGGCTGCGCAACTTTACCACCTCGAACGTGAGCCACTCTACTCGGAAATTATCTTTTGATTCTCCAAAAGCGACCTCTAATGTAATCTTCCCTTCGGGGCATGCCGAATGACCCGGCACAATCCCATGAAAAACTGTAGAACTTTTCTGCAATTGAGACTCCTTGAGCCCCATGCGCAAGAAAGTTTCCCAATATAGGATATTGATGCTACTTCCGCCGTCCATTAGAACCTTTTTTAATTCATAACCATTGACCTGTGGCGCAACCACTAACGCTAACACACCCGGATGGTCTATTCTTTCTGGGTGATCCCTTCTGCTCCATGTTACCTCTTGATCCGACCATCTTAAGTACCTCGGGACAGCTGAAGAGACCGAGTTTACTGCCCTTTTGAGTATCTTTCTATCCTTGTTAGAATTTCCTGTAGTGTGAACGTGGTACTGCCCTAGCTGCTTGGGGTTGGCCTGGAAACCTCCAGCGCCTCCTTGATTGTTACCCGGATTACCGCCTCCCGGGTTGCCAGCTGGGGGTGGGCCGTTGCCCGGGTTTCCACCCGGACCCGGCCCTGCTCCCCGGCCTGCACCTCGCATTGCCTTCTGTATTTCCTCGTTCTTCCATCTTTGTAAATCCACGCACTGCTATGACGCGGACAGGGCATCCTGAAGGCCTCTATATGGTTAGCCGGCCTTGGCGGTCCTTGGTAATTTCCTCCATTAAATTTTCCTCCGTTGAAATTTCCTTCTGCTCTGGGTCTGGAAAACCCGGCTTTTGTATTGGCGACAAACTCGGAACTTCCCTCGTACGGGCGCTTGTTCTGGTTGTTTCCATTGTTTCCTCCATTGTTACCCGGCGCAGATCCATTGCCCGGTCTTCCGCTATTGCTCGCGTTGGCTTTTGCTTTCTTGTCATCAACATCCTCCTCTGTGGTATCTGTGGCGGCATGCTTGTTGCACGCGTCCATCAATTCTCCCATCGTAACTTCTGAAGCATTCCGACTAGATTTCATGCATGCTAGCTTTTGCACTAAGGGTATATACTTGCATGTTTTTGCCATAGCCTGTAACGCATCCTTTGGCTGAATATCCGTGGACGAGTGGAGTATTTCCATAACCCGGCGCACCAAACCTCTCGCCGACTCACCCTTCTTCTGGACACATCGTTCTAGATCATCGATTGTAAATAACTTCCTGCACGTCCCATGAAAGTGCTTGATAAATGCAATTTTCAGCTCACTCCATGAATTGATAGATCTTTCCGGTAAATTATTGAACCACAACTTTGCTGCTCCCTCTGACATCATTAAGTACATAAACTTGGCTTGAAGATTTTCAGAAGCGTTTCGAATTGACATGGCCATCTCATAACTGCTCAACCAGGTTTATGGATCCATGGTCGGCTCATAGTTGACCACTTTACCCGGTTCCTTGAACTTATCCGGGTAAGGCTCGGCCCTGATGGCGTCCGACAGACACTTAGGCCCGGCAAGGTTAGCCGGCACTGGCCTTACCCGGGAAACGTGCGATCCTGCTGCAGGTGCGGTGGGGGGTGCAACCGCTAACGGCCCTCGTACCGCAGATCCGGCCGCTGCACGCCTGGCTCGAGAACTATCCATGATGGCTTGTGCTTCCGATACTGCAGGTGTTGCTGGTCTACGGGGAGGAGGCGGCATTTGCTGCTGCTCTGCCCTCCGCCGTGCTGAGCTCGTCTGAATATTGCCGGTATTACCGTTCTGCCGGCTAATGTACGGTGTTCCATGCATTCCACTCCTGTTATCTGGGTAATTGACCTTTTGAGCCACTGCTGTGCGCAATAGATCTATCGCCCGTCGGGTCTCCTCCGCATGGGGTGACTCTCTTACGGGGATGCGATCCAATGCCAATATTGCCGCATATACATTATCCATGGGGTTGTTAAAATGACATGGTGGCGTATGAAATCGTGGTGGGGGTGGTGGTGGTATTGTATTGCCAGTAGCGATCCCTGTCTGCATCGTGGGTAACCCGGCTTGTACGTTTACCGGTTGTACTCCCACGATCGCAGGCTGAGTGCCGGTTTCCTGATTCACAGCCGGAATTGGTTGATCCTGGGTGTGATAAATAGTGCGGCCGGGTGTATGGTCCCACAAGTTGCCGGTAATCTCGTTTGGTATCTCTGATGATGCATCTTGGTCGACTGAACCTGGAGCCGGTTCTCCAATGCTTCCAGCTCGCGCTGGCGCGCGGCTATCCCCTGTCTCTCAGCTTCCATATCCCTCCTCTGCTGATCCAAAGCACGGCGAGCCACGTCCAGATCCGCAGCGCGTGCCGCCGCGTTTTTTGGGGTTATAACCGTTGCCAGCACCATCGGATCCAAGATCAGGTTATTATTGAACAGAGCCGGATTCCGCGGATTTGAGGGCCCTGCTCCTGGCATTCTGTTTGTTATAAACCCGAACATGTTTCTTTGCAACTCTCTTTCCGGGGTATGGCTGGTGACTGAAGCCGACTCTCCTTCAACCCGGGCTATGACCGGGTTTCCATCAACCGGATTTTGTTGCTGGGCCAGCGCTCGCGCCGCTCCGACCGCGGCCTTAGTCACGTCCCCCTGATTAAGATTGGTTGCAGGGGCCGTGTAGATCGCGACCTGGCGCGCGATTCCTGGTGCAGATTCATATTCTTCCTCATCGCAGCTATCCTCTTCGTACCGATCCTCCAGCAGGTGCAGGATAGATTCGGTATCATCTTCCCTTGTGACCCGGCCACGCGAGGTCTATGCCGGCTCCTCCGGCTGTTCCCTCTTCGTGGTGGGCTCCTCTATCGGATCGATCGTCCCGACCGATTCTTCTCCGTCCGACTGTACGCAGGTCGCTCCTCCTGACACAGAATCATATTCGACATCATCAGGAATAGAACCGGACGCACGTACCATGCCAACGAAGACGTTGACCCGGCCGATCGTGACGATAGACCCGGCTTCAAGCAGATCCGACTCTGGCCCCCAGCCAAAATCGTCCACCATCTTCTCTCCTTCTTGGTTGGTGTAGATCTCGCCGATGACGAGGTTCTTCATGCTCTCCCGAGCTTCTCCCGTGATGTAAACACCCTTGAACGTAGGCCCCACGGTGGGCGCCAACTTTCGTGGGATAATCACGGCAGACGTTACCGCGGGTAACTTATCTTGGGGCAATTCGACTCTTGCGCCAAAGGTCTCTCCATCTTGGATGGTTCCTTGGACCTATAGGAGATTGTTCTTGAGCTGAAATCGAAGAAGTTAGGGGGTATTCTCCTGAAACTGGACTTTGAGAAAGCCTACGACACGGTTAATTAGTCCTTTCTGGTGGAGGTTCTCCGGCGTAAGGGCTTTGATGTTGGGGTGGTTCACAAACTCTCCCAGTTGGTTTCAGGTGGCCGAACAGCGATTGCAATCAATGGGGAGATTGGTCCCTTCTTTCTTAACAAGAGGGGGGTTAGACAGATGTTCTGTCTATGATTCTCTCAGCAGCCTCGGAGAAGGGCCACTTAAAGGGGTGGTGCCTCATCTTATCCTGGGGGGTATCTCGCATCTGCAGTTTGCAGATGACATGCTCATCCTTATTCAGCATGATGATAGGGCGATTTCTGATCTTAAGTTCCTGCTCTTGTGCTTTGAGGAAATGTCCGGGCTGAAAACTATCACAAATCCGAGGTCATTGTTTTGGGGCAGCCGCAGGAAGAGCAACAAAGGGTGGCTAACATGTTGAATTGTAAATTGGGCTCCTTCCCGTTTATGTATGTTGGGTTGCCGGTGTCGGACCGAAAGTTTTCAATGGGGGTAATGGAGTTTTTTGGTGACCAAGTTGGCTGCCAGAGTCGAGCCTTGGGTGTGGAGGTTCTTGTCCTCGGGAGGACGCCTCATCCTATCTAATGCTTGTTTGGCGAAGTTGCCTATTTTTGCGATGGGGCTATTTCTTCTCCGGAAAGGGGTGCATGCCAAGTTTGACACCATTCGCACCCGGTTCTATTGGGAGGGTGCGGGGCCGAAAAGAAGATTTCACTTTGTGAATTGGCCGGCGGTTTGTACACCTAAAAACCAAGGGGGGTTAGGTATCATGAACTCTGCGTGGATGAACATTGCGTTGATGCTCAAATGGGTGTGGAAGATTTATCATGAGGATGTGATGATCTGGGCAAGGATTATCAGGGCAAAGTATCTCCCCTCTAATGACATCTTTGTGGCGCCACATAGAGGGGGTCGCAATTCTGGAACATCCTGGCCAAGATCAAACACTTGCTCAAGGCTGGAGCCAAACATGAGGTTCAGACTGGGCTCTGTACTCGTTTTTTGTTGGACTGGTGGTGCGGTACGGGCCCCTAAAGGAATGCTTCCCGCTTATTTTTGCTATCTGTGACGACCCCTACATCTCAGTGGCAAGGGCGGTGGAGGAGTCTTCAGGCTCAGGCGCACGATTATTTAGGAGGGGGCAACGCAGTGGGCCTAGGTGGATGATCTTTTGATTCAAAGGGCTCTCTCCTAGAGCTCAGACGTGGTGAAGAGGGCGCTTGAACCGTTTGGGGTTTTTTCAGTGAGGTCGCTAAGCTGGCCGAGGGGACAGTAGTGGCGCATTTCGGGGAGGTTTGGGCTGCCAAGCTCCCTCTTAAGATCAAGATTTTTTTTCCGGTAGCTCATCCTTGACAGACTCCCCTTGTGGATGGTCTTAGCTTCTAAACAGGGTCCCTCGAATGGCCGATGTGCTCTCTCTGGAGAGCAGGAAGATGCCAGCCACATATTCTTTTCTCGCTCTTTCGCCTCTTTTGCTTGGAGTGTGTTGCGCCAATTACTAGGGTGTAATTAGGCGCCATCAAACTTTGCTCAGTTCTTTGTTATAATATCTACGCTTACAGGCTCGCATAGGAGGGTGGTGTGGTCTTTGTTTTTAGCTCAATCTTGGGCGCTCTGGCTTACCCGAAACAAGTTGGTGATCGAAAGGACAATGTTTAACCACTCTACTAATGTTATCTTTAAAACATTGGTTTTCTTGCAATTTTGGCCCCTGATGGCAAAGCAAGGGGATGCTCCAGGTCTTATGAGGTTGGCTGGGGATCTTCGTCTCCTTCATGCGACGAGTTGTGGTGGCTGAGTAGAGCAGCCTCTGTGGTCGTTGGGTGTTCTCTACGCGTTGGTTGTTCCCTAGGTGTAGTAGTCCAGGGCTTGTCGAGTGGGTGTCTCCTGGTGGTGTGTGTGTGACCTAAGCTCTATGGCCTCAGCTTGTATCGCGGTTTGTGCAACCTCTAAACCTGTTGTTTGGCTCTATTATTTAAAATCGGTCAGTAATGCCTTTTATCTAAAAAAAAGTGAGTTGCCTTTCCTCCTCCTGAGCTAAGTCGAGCTTGAAAATTAATTCGGTGGCCAAATCAGAAGCAAACACCGTCCATCTGATATCTGAATTCGCACCCGCGATTGTACGAATCCTTGTGAAATTGAGAAGAATCGAGATTGTAGCTTAGACTCCACCACGCTCTAGTCTCCACATATACCGCTCGGGTGTGCAGGTCCACGGAGTGCCGGAGTGGAGTACGCCGCAACTTGGAGGTGCCCTGCTTCGAGAGGATGTGCTAGTGGGCACCATGGAGCTCTGTTGAGTTTTAATCAGTTAACACTGTTGTTTCTGTTTCGAAGTTTTAGTTAGAACATAAACCGCGTTGGGTTCTGTCCACGCCTTTGATTCTGTTGTTCTTGCAGCTGATGATTTAGTCGTGGGATGGCACGACCTACACGGATCATGGAAGGCTTAGAGCATCTCCAACAGCTCATCTATATATGATCATCCATGACTCTATATAGAAGATCATCTAAAAAGATTTATGTATAGATGTTATTAGTTTCACAACAGAACATCTATATTCAGAATATCTATATTTTCTCTCCTATATTTTAATATTATCTTATAACTACCATTCATCAAAAAATATTCCAACGGCTCTATTTTGAACAACCACTTTGCGAACGACTATATTTTGTGTGGTACCCCAATTCATATCAACAAATCATCCGTTCAACAAGTCCTTAAATTCAATAATTTTAGCAGAAGCAAACGGTTCTAGTACATGTCAAAATTTTGTGTCTAGTACATGTCTAATTTTCTATGAAAAATCCCTTTGTTCCCTATAAAATAAAATAACACGAGTAGTGCATGTCAAAATCGATAAAATATTCTCATATTTGGTTTGGATGATCATCTAGCCATCCCCAAAATGTGGATAACGGGTAGGAGAATTTGGGGACATATATAAATAGATGATTTGCTGGAAACATTTTTTACCTCTCCGTCATCTATATTTGGTTTAGATGTGCATATAGATGAGCTGTTGGAGATGCTCTTAGTAGGGAAACACTAAGGGGCTTTGGATGGCACTGTCCATAACTCAGTCGTGGCCTGGTTTCTAGCTCGTTTCAGATAGTGTTGTAACCGCGAGTACAATTAAGATCAAAACAGAAAAGTCATTAAGTTGAACAACAAGTCCTTCTACTGGTTTATGTACTTGATGTTCTTTAGGTTCAGAAGTTTTGGCAACAACAAGCTTCAGGTTCAGGTTCAGAAGGAAAATTGTTGTCCATTGGTGGAAGATTAGTACTCATAAACTCAGTGCTCTCTAATATGGTACTGTATATGATATCCTTTTTCAAGTTACCTAAAGGAGTCTTTAAAAAATGGATTATTTCCGATCAAGATTCTTTAGGAAGGGGCAATGAGAAAAAGAAGTATCGATTGGTCAGGTGGGACGTAGTTTGTCGACCAAAAGACCAGAGAGGGATGGGTATTCATGATCTTCAGGTTAAGAACTTACCTCTACTAGGTAAATGGTTATTCAAGTTACTAACCAAAGAAGGCGTTTGGCAAACGCTCCTTAAATGAAAATAGAGTGGCTCCAAAACAGTTTCATAGGTCTAATAGCGACTAAGAATCATTTCTTTCGCTATGGGGTATTTAAGATTAAGAATGGATCACAGATAAGGTTTTGGGAGGACATATGGTTGGGTAATACCACACTACGAGAACAATATCCGGCATTATACCGCATTTCGTGGCACAAGGGTGATATGTTCGCTACGGTTATGCAAACATCACCTCCTAATGTGACGCTCAAGCGAGATGTCATTGCCCCACGACTTTTGTCCATGAATGGTTGATAGGTTGACTTCGGTCAATTTGATACCGGGAACCGATGAGTTTTTGTAACATCCCAAGGATGAAAAATAGCCATTAGAATGCTTGCCCTCTGTTATTTTATGTTTTGCATCATGGCATCATGTTGATTGCATTTGTTTTGTTTGTTTTCCATTTGTTTTCCTCTGTTTTCATTTGTTTTCCTTTGTTTTCTATTTGAATTTCAACTCAAATTTCAAACCTTTTGTTTCATCCTTGTGATGTTACAATTTCTAAAAAGATATTTCAAAATAAAACGATTGTTTGTTTCCATTAAAGTGTGATTTCAAAACTGTTGTTTTGTTTCTATAAAAATGCATCCAATAACAAAACATTTTCAGATTCAAATAAATCTCCAAATAATGCTCAACCTTGTTTTCATACTTGTCATGTTACAATATTTTCAAATCAAAATTTCAATCCAAAGTCTCATTTTGTTTCCTTTTATTCCATATTGATCAACTAATAAAATGGTGCTTTTATTTCAATTAATTAATTCCAAATTGGTTTCAAATTCAAAGCAATCATCAACAGCACCTAATTGGAACATTTTGGAATTACCAAACAAATCAACCATTTGTTCTATTTTAATCAATAGGGTTCACCCTATTAAAATCCTTGTTTTCAATATTGAACAATTAATTCCCAAATTGCTTTCAAATCCAAACCAAATCACTAAACAGCACCTCTTTTGAAATTATAAAAATAACCAAAACATTGTTGTACTCTTTGTTTCCAATTAAACTCATTGGTTTTCCATTATTAAAATTCTTGTTTTAAATAACCAATTATTAACCAAAATTTCATTCAAATGCAAGCCATTACAAAAACAGCAAATAAATTTAAATTCTCAAAAACCTAAGTGGCCAAGTGGTGGTTGTTGAGCCAACAACCTCACAGGAATTTTTCTCAAATTTTTTGCAACTCAAAACACTCCAATCTCTTCCCTTTTCTAATTGCTACCAAAAAAAAATTGGAACAAAATATTAAAAAGAGAGAGAGAGAGAGAGCAGCAGAGGGCCCAGCCCACCTATTTCCCTGGCCCAATACCCCTTCACTGCGTCTTCTTCCTCGGTACGGATGGCCATCGGAGCTATCCACGTAGCAGAAGGATCAGGCAACGGTGATCCTCCTCAACCCCTCCCTATAAACCTAATGGCTAGCCCTAGGGTTTTCCCCTACTCTCCCTTCTTCCTCTCCCCAGCCGCCATCCTCTTCCTCCATCTTCCTCTCCCTCTGTTCTTTTGTTTCTCTGTAACCTATACTGAACCCAACCGAATTGCCTCCTCCTCCTCCGGTGGTCGCCGGTCGTCCGGGCCCCCTCCGGCCGCGGTGAGGGCGGGAATGGAAAGCCCTCACCGCGGGCTCTCTTCTCCCCCCCTCGGTTTGGACGGAGATGGCCGGAGCCGCCGCCACCGTCCGCCCCAAGGCGCCCTCACCTCCATGTCCGCCCACGAGCTGCTGCCCCGACCTGTCCGCCCCGACCGCTTCTTTCTGCTCGAGGTGAGCCCTCGACCGCCCTTCCCCTCGATCGCCTCCTCCCTCTCCCTTGGCCGCACCCCACACCACCCCACGCCCCAGCGCCTCCGGCGAGCAGCGACCGCTGCCATCTCCGTCGAGTTACAGAACCCCAGCGATCCAAGTTCGGTTCAGTTAAAAACCCCGCCAAACTGAACCTTAACCCCCCCCCCCCCACCGATGCCTTCCTATCACAACATAGTTCACCACCGTAGTGGTAGCCACCAATGCGCAGCGAACCCTCAGATCCCAGGTTCGAGTCCCAGCTCCACCCCTTTTTCTGCTCCTTTATTCCTTTTGATTCAGTTAAGCCCGCAGTCTGAACCATAACCCCCCACAGTTTCCCTTCTAGCCACAAACAGCAGCCTAGCCCACTGGTTTCTGTCCCCCCAGCGCAAGCAGGAAGTGCAGGGATCGAATCCCACCCCCTGCACATTTAACCAAATTTTTATTTTACATATGTTTTGGTCACAGAACTTCCTGGTAATCAGCAATAGACCCTTGCAAAGTATTCCTAGTCCCTGCTAATTTTTTTCAAGTCCCTAAATGAAATGAAAATGGCAGATTTGCACCAAATGTTCTAAAATGCATAAGTAATTCATCCCAACTCCAATTTTGACTTTTTAAATATGTTTTCTGTCCCAAATTAAATGATATATCCAAATATAAAATTTGTTTACTGTTTTGAATATTTTAAATTGGTGCAATATTTGAAAACTTGTTAAATTCACTTAATTTTGCAAAATTCATAACTTGGGCATAAAAATTCCAAATTCCACAAACTAAATATGTTTTCCAATCAACTTTTCATGTACTTTCCAAATATAAATTTTGTTTGCTGTTTTGAATAATTTAAATTGCTGAAAACAACTGTTTCTTAATTATTGCATTTAAAATTGCCAAAATAATAACTTGCTCATTTTAAATCCAATTTCAACAAATGAAATATGTTTTCCATGCAAAATTAAACCATCTTTCCAAATATAAAATTTGTTTCATGTTTTGAATAATTAAAATTGGTTAAATGATTTAAATCTTGTTTAATTCATTTAATATTGCTAAATTCATAACTTGATCAAATCAAATTCTTTTGGGACATATAAAATATGTTTTCAAACATAAAAGCATAACCTTTTCAAATATAAACTTCGTTATCTGTTTTGAACAATTAAAATTGGTGAAAACAAAAATTGCTTGTGTGGCACCTTTAAGTAACCAAAATTTCTTAACTTAATAACTGAAATTCCAAACTTGTTAAACCTTATTTCCATTTGGTTATATTGTTGTTATTTTGCTGTTTTCCTCATCCATGCATCATGCTAACTCACTTACACATGATGATTAGTTGTAAAACAATTAATTGAACCATAATTCATGGGCTTTCCATATGCAATCCAATTGCAAGTGGGTCCATTTAATCATGTTATGTTATCTTGTCAACTAGTTCATTTTGTTGCATCAATTAAATGGTCATGCATCATCCCATGTTTGTGCACTATGCCATGATATTGATTGTCTACCTTTTCTGCATTGTCTGTTTGCTTCTTCTCGGATAAACGACGACGTTGAGACCGACGATACTTACGACACCCCTTCTAAGGATTTAGCTCAGTACCAGGCTACTGGGTTTGCAGGCAAGTTATCACTCACATGAACCACTGTGTTCCTTTCGACATTGATTACCGATACTTTCCGTTGTTCTTTTCTGCTAGCCCTATGAATAGTTGTTTCTGTTACGAACCTATCACATGAATCCCTTAACCTTGATATTGCCTCATCCCCACTCCTACCACCCCATTGTTTGAGCCCGTGTCTTACTAGCATGCTTAGGTTGTTTTGCTCGAGTCTGTTACCCGTTACTTTCTGTTACTACTCTATTATGTTCTGGGGGCTCGATGTTTAATCAATCAATCATGCTAATGTTGTTATTAATAATAATTTGATGATAAGGCACCGGCAGGAGGCCCTGTGTGGTTTTGAGGCCTGCTAGTGTCGACCCTAATAGGAAAAGGGTCTTGTCTACTGATCCATGATGAGCGCACTAACCGCATGTGGGAAGCGAGTATGGGCGCCCCCCTCAATTTGATTCGATTCGCATCTCGTCCAAATCGCCTCATTTAGTTCGTGTTTTCCATTTGCCGCATGCATGTTTTTGCGAGCCCAGGACAGGGTGGAACTTTTGTAGTCGGCATATAGGGGGACACGTTCTTATAGTGCTATGAGGGTCCATTTTCTTCTAGGCTCGATTAGTCGTGCGCCCAAGGTTCTTTGGGCTTGATGCGGAGAAGAGTTGAGTTGTGTTGAGTGCCCCGCTTGGTGGAAGGGCCTTTCCATCTGGCGGGTTATTCATGCGTGTACGGCCAAATTGGTGCAACCCTGCAGGGATAATCTTCTCGAGAAGCCGTGTTTTCTGCGGTTATGGACTACTTGGTGAAAGTACTGGCTAACAAGTACTCAGGACAACTTAAACCTAATGATTAACAACCTTACACCCAATGGTTAACAACTTGACTAGTAATAGGCTTATTGACACAATAATCCGAACCATCATTAATTCAACTGTGTGAGTTATCCTCGGATTGCTTCTTATGGATAAGGGGCGAGATCCAGGATGGGTTTGTTTGGAGTTAGTTATAGTTGGGTACGATACACGATCTTATCTCCTTTCTGATAGCCGGAAGTGGTAGTAACCCTGTAGTTGTTTAGAGCAGCCAGTTGCAGCATCTTTTATATCCCCTTCCTTCCGTTGAACCCAAAGCATCTGTGCTTGGTGTTGACGGGTTACACTTTGGTGAACTGTGAGTCTTGCTTGCGAGTACGTTTATGTACTGACCCCTTTGGGGCTGTGGTTTCCGCAGACCTACGTTTCCGAGGATCTACATGGTGGCTACTACGTGGAGTTTGACGAGACTGCTGACGAGTAGATAGCGGACCCGGGCAGGATCCGAGACTTCGTGGATGGGCTCCGTCTGTTCGTTTCCGGCCTCTTAGGCCTATTTGGTTCTTGTCTGTACTCAGACATTTTGAATGTTTCCGCTGTGATGTAATGATGTATTGTTGGGACATGTGTCCTCTGGATGATTGTATTTGCTATCTCTGCTCTAATGAGAGCCATTTGCAACTTATTTCAATCTTTTGTGTCGTAGAGATCTGTTGTGATATCAATTGTTAAACGCCGTTGACGTACCATGTGTGTATGGTTTGAAGTACGTCAATGGAAGTATCCTGATTTCTATGGGATAGTTTGCGTCGACGCTGAACAGATAGGGGTTGGTTGTCACACATACGTGTGTTGGCCTACTCATAAGAGGACGCGGGTGCCGGTAAGCCCCGTAATCCAATCTACTACTGTTCAACGGAACGGCGAGTATCCTCTAGAAGTCCGGGTGCGACAAATGGTATCAGAGCCTGTCTGCCTGTAGGATCCCTTTTTACTGGTCGCAGTTGAGTCTAGAAACTATTTTGTAGCTATGTAGGAAAAATGAGACGTGAGAGTAGGAATTCTGTTCTTTTTCTTCTTTCCCCACCCACCCTCCCTTTTCTGGTAAGGAAGTGTAACGTTGTTTTCCCTTCTCATCTAAACTTTCAAGTTAGGATTTCACGAATCCTGGTTTCTCTAGGATGGTTATATCTACTAGACCATAGGAATGGAGGTGGTTGTGACATGATTTATCATGTTGCCTACTCACGATTGAAAACGGAGGCTTGTAAGCCCCGGAAGCAGATCCTCTATTCCTTAAGCAGTAGATATTGATCCTTTAGAAGCCCGGATGGGTTTTCCGTAGTACCTCAGGAGTGTTTTGTTCTCGTTTTCCCGGAGTTGCTTCATTATCCTGTTCTTCTCAACATCCTTTTCGTCCGTTGAAATCTTGTTGTTGTTTTCCACTTCAATTCTTCTACCGGCGTCTAATCAAAACTTCCCAAATATCAAGTCTATCTGGCCAGAAAGGTTGTTGTTGTTGTTGTTGTTGTTGTTGTTGTTGTTGTTGTTGATTCCAGGCTATGAGAGCTGGCATTCCTATCACCTGGGGTTGTTTCGAGGAAGCATTCCTGAATCACCAAATTCCAGATAGTCTATTCCCCAAATGAATCAAGTTCTATCCAGCTATACACCCTTGGTACAAAAACCTCTTCCTTCAATTGAAAATGTTCCGGTGGTTTCCAAATTCCCTGACATCTTTCCAGAAGAATTGCCAGAAATGCCTATCGTTTTGAACTTCCAAGAAAACTATCCAAGGTGCACGATGTGTTTCACGTGTCACAGCTCAAGAGGATCTTCCCAAGAAGTATCCGGACCTTTTCTTTTCTCAGTAGGAATCTCGGGGCGCGATTCCTTCAAGGGGGGGTGACGGGGGGATGGTAACCCGGTATGCCAGACTCCGGGGAATAACCCGGCCCAAAGGATGGTATACAGGATCCGGCTGCGGTAAAGATGTTCGTGGAGGCCCAGGCTCGTGGGCCTAATGGCCCGGATTATGGATATTGTAAAGGAAAATTAGGGTTAGCACGCCGTGTATGGGTAGGACCCGGGTGTGCCTTGTAAAGTAAGTTAGGGGGTACGAGTACTATATAAACCGACCCCCGGGTATAGATTGAGAGAGAAATCTAAGAACTCTAGCAATATCGTGTGGTATCGAGTATCCAGTGTAAACCCTAATCGTGTTATTGTATCGAGAATAGAGATCCGGCGACTTCGATTGCCGGCTATCAGATCAAGTTGCACCATGTCTTCCCTTGAGCTAAACCCTCTCCCGAACGCCTGTGTCGACTTGCCCCAAGATCAGTTACCCCTGGTAACATCTGCCGTGATTATCCCACGACAGTTGGCGCCCACCGTGGGGCCTGCGTCCAAAGGTGTCTACATCACGGGAGAAGCTCGGAAGGGCATGGAGAATCTTGTCATCGGCGAGATCTACATCGACCACGAAGGAGAAAAGGTGGTGGACGATTCCGGCTGGGGGCCGGAGTCGGACCACCTCGAAACCGGATCCGTCGTAACAATCGGCCGGATCAACGTCTTCATCGGTATGGTATGTGCTTCCAATTCGGTCCCTGACAACGTTGGATCTGATTCTATGCCAGGAAAAGCCACGTCTATCCGATCAGATGATGAAGAATCAACGGGAACGACATATCCGGCAGAAGAACCCATCGCGGAGTGGGAACAGCCGGAGGAGCCGGCATGGACCCCACGCGACCGGGTCCAAGGAGAAGATGACACTGGGTCTATCCTGGATCTACTGGAAAACCGGTATGAGGAGAACGGTGAGGAGGAACAGCCTGAATTTACACCGGATATCGCGCGCCGAGTTGCAGTCTATGCAGCCCCCGCGGCCAACCAAGGAAACACAGCCGCGGCACCAGTCGGGGCGGCTCAGGCTGCGGCCCAGCGACAGGGCGCGGTTAACGGAGACCCGGCCTTGATCCGGGTCGATGGAGAGTCGGCATCGGTCACCAGTCGCGCAGCAGATGAAGAGCAACACGCCAACATGTTCGGGTTTCAAGCCAATCGGACACCAGGGGCGGGTCCCTCGAATCCGCGTCACCCGGCCCTGTTCGATAATAATTTGATCTTGGATCCTACAGTCCTCGCCACTGTTATCACCCCAGAAAACGCGGCAGAGCGTGTTAGAGATCTGGACGTGGCTCGTCGTGCATTGGAACAGCAAAGAAGGCAAGTGGAAGCAGATAGACAGGGGATGGCCACCCGACGGCGCGAGCTAGACGCGTTGGAAACCCGGCTCCGAGAGGAAACGTCCAGGATACATCAAAGGCACCACACCAGGTTGCCAGCAACGGGCGGGGTTATTAACCCGGCTAATTTGTTCATCACGCCTCAGGACCAACCGATACCAGTGGTGAACCAGGGAACCGCACCCCAACAGACAACAGCAGCGACACATCTGGCGAATGAACGGACCGGGTTACCCCCACCGCAAACTAGAGTCACAACCGGCAACGATCTACTGCCGCCGCTACCATCACGATTCCGCACGCCAGCCGGCCACTACAACAATCCTATGGACAACGTATATGCGGCGACACTCGCATTGAATCAAATACCTGTGGGAGAGTCGCCCCATGCAGAGAAGACTCGGCAAGCCATCGAGCTGTTGCACACTGCGGTGGCACAGCAAGCCAATTACCCGGATCACAGAAGCGGAATGCACGGGACGCCATATGTCAGCCAGCAGCAAGGGAATTTACAAATGAGTTCGGCGCGGCGGAGGGAAGAGCAGCAGCAAATGCCGCCTCCTCCCCGCGCTCAGGCAGCATCAGCAGCACAGGCCGTCGTGGACAGTTCTAGGGCTCGGAGGGCCGCGGCCGGGTCTGCAGCGCATGGACCTCCCGCAGCACAGCGCCCAGACGCGCCCCCCGCGGCATCACACGTTTCCAGGGCAAGGCCGGCTTCAATCATTCTTGCGGGGCCCAAGTGTCTCTCGGACAATATTAGAGCTGAACCTTACCCAGAGAAGTTCAAAGAGCCAGGGAAAGTAGTGAATTATGAGCCAACCATGGATCCCGAAACATGGCTAAGCAGTTACGAGATGGCAATGTCAATCCGCAACGCGTCCGAGAACCTCCAAGCCAAATTCATGTATCTGATGATGTCTGAAGGGGCAGCAAAGTTGTGGTTCACCAATCTACCAGAGGGATCGATCAAGTCTTGGGAGGAATTGAAGACCGCGTTTATCAAGCACTTTCACGGGACCTGCAGGAAATTATTCACCATTGATGATCTAGAGCGATGCGTCCAAAAGAAGGGAGAATCGGCGCGCAGTTGGGTGCGCCGGGTTATGGAGATACTTCACTCATCCACAGACATCCAGCCCAAGGATGCGCTACAAGCCATGGCAAAAACATGCAAGTATATACCTTTAGTGCAAAAGTTAACTCGCATGAAGTCCAGTCGAAATGCGTCAGAAGTCACAATGGGAGAATTGATGGATGCGTGCAACAAACACGCTGCGACAGATACCACAGAAGAAGAAGCTGATGACAAGAAGACAAAAGCAAACACAAGCGGTAATGGAAGAACCGGCAACGGAACAACGTCAGGAAACAATGGAAATAGTCAGAACAAGCGTCCCTTCGAAGGAGGCTCCGAGTTTGTCGCTAACACCGAAGCCGGGTCTTCAAGGCCAAGAGCAGAAGGAAATTTCAACGGAGGTAACCACCATGGAGGAAACTATCAAGGACCACCAAGGCCGGGTAACAATTGGGACATATTCAGAATGGCATGTCCGAAGCACAGCAGGAATGGCAGGCCAGCTAACCACTCCCTAGAACAATGCGCCGATTTGCAAAGATGGAAAAATGATGAAGTGCACAGAGCTATGCGAGGTGCAGGGCGGGGAGGAGGACCGGGTCCAGGGGCAAACCCGGGCAACGGCCCACCCCCAGCTGGTAACCCGGCGGCTGGAAATCAAGGTAATAACCAAGGGGGGGCAGGAGGCTTCCAGGCTAACCCCAAACAATTGGGTCAATATCATGTGCATACCACAGGAGGATCTAACAAGGACAAAAAGATACTGAAGCAAGCAGTCAACTCAGTTTCGTTAGCCGTTCCGAGATACTTGAGATGGTCAGAACAGGAGGTAACATGGAGCAGAAGGGATCACCCAGAAAGAGTGGAATACCCAGGAGTCTTGGCACTAGTAGTCGCACCGCAAGTTAATGGGTACGAACTAAAGAAGGTTTTAATGGATGATGGAAGCAGCATCAATATACTGTATTGGGAAACCTTCCTACGCATGGGTCTCAAGGAATCTCAACTGCAAAAAAGCTCAACAGTTTTTCATGGAATAGTGCCGGGTCATTCAGCATGCCCCGAGGGAAAAATCGCATTGGAGGTAGCTTTCGGAGAATCAAAGGATAACTATCGAATTGAGTGGCTCACCTTTGAGGTAGTGAAATTACGCAGCCCCTATCACGCGCTGTTTGGAAGGCCGGCTTATGCCAAATTCATGGCTAGGCCGTGTTATGTATATCTACAGCTAAAAATCCCGGGTCCCAAGAAGACTATAACCATACACGGAAATCGAGACATAGCCGCTGAATGCGACGAAGGAGATGCAGCAATGGCCGAGCAAGCTTGCAGAAAGGAAGAACTCAAGCACTATCGGTCTCAAGTAGACCCGGAGGACAGAACTACATCAAAGAAGCCAAACACTGAAGGCGAAAAAGCAAAGTCCAAGGTAACGCAAGATGCTAAAATGGTGGCCTTAATCGAAGTTGACTCTCCCAAGCAGTCTGCTGTAAAGGAAGAAGTTACACGGCCGCCCACAACCAGCAAAGTCATGGAGACACCCCACCCGGGTTGGCTGGCAAACCCGGTACTCATCAGGAAAAAGTCCAACTTATGGAGGATGTGCATTGGTCAAGCCGGGTCAGGACCAGTGCTTACAAAGAACTGAGTAATGTAACGGGCGGCAGGTTTCAGACGCGCTCTTTTCCTACCCAGGGTACCTAAGGGGACTGGAAGGTTTTTAATGAGGCGGCCTGCTGACCCAAAATTTCTGGTATCAATAAAGAGATGGTTATCAAGTCCTATGTCTTTTCGCCTTTATCACAAGTAAGTAGTATCCATACGACATCAGTAATTCAGTATCATCATCAAAAGCATCGAGTGCATGTAGGTCTTGGGGGGTTGGTTGCCCAAGTAACCAGCCGCTAACCCAAATGACCCGGCATTGGTGTCTATAAGTTGTAAGGGCCGACTACTCGCAAACGGGTACGGCTGCAATCTTATGACTGGGCAGAGGAGCCAACTTTTCTTGACTTTTCTTACTTAAGCTCGATGTGACTCGCACTAAAAGTGGCATGATTCGTTCGCTTATGATTACAATCAGCCGTGAAGCCCAATGGGACTCGCCTGACTCTGTTTTCATACAGATGTAACAACATGGTATCCACGCGAAAGCCGGCTTACAGTATAAGATAGTCAAAAGGGTCATCTAAACCACAAGTTTATGCAGAGTACAAGGCTGATAAGCCGGAAACTCAGTGATTATCAAGCATAACTTCAGTATTTACATGAGATGGTTTTAGGGTTTTGCCTTGGTAGAGAGAGATTTGTCCTCTGAGAAAGGCCACACCCCCATGACTCGTCCTTTGGGTCATGGGGACTGGGGACTTCGCAACAGAAACAAACCACTTTGATACCAAGGTTCAAAACGGCCCTATCATCCGAGTCTTGGGAACTTCAAGAGAATTTCACTTATCAAAGCCCCTGGTCTCGGAAAAAACGAGTCTTATGAAGGGAGCTAAAAAGAGAGATGGGTATCAAGAAAAAGTTCAGAAGAACAACAAAAAGTACGATTATCAAAAGGCTGGGAAAGCCGCGAAAATATGTCACCAAATAGAAGTATATTACAAGTTTTTGCATCGGTATCAGAAGTGCACAGGCGCACCATTAACAGAATAAAATAGCTCAAACAAAAAGGTCCCATGTGACTAAGGTATTATGACATCCTTACTTTACTCGGCCTCCTGAGCGCGATCTTCCGGGTCTTGCTCCTGGACCTGCTTCTTAGCTTTTTTGGCAGAGCCACCCGGACTCATCGCGCCAGGGCGGATAGGAGGAAGGACGGACGGTGTAGAGGCGGACGGCCCTGATTTTAAGTCGGCCTCCCTCTTCGCAGTTGCCTCCTTCTTCTTAGCTGAGTAATCAGCCCACTTCTCCAAGAGGTCAAAGGGCGGGGGTGCTTCCTCTGTGATAATCTTGTCATCAGCGTCATACGCAGTCATTAGTGTATTAAGGTTCAAGCTATCGGCTAGAGTGGTGGCAGAGGGGCGCACTGCCGACTGAATAGCCTTGAAATCCTTAGGCGTAAATTTGGCGCCATCCGCCTTGAACTCAGGAAACCCGGAGATTATCTTCGCCGGGTCAAGCTTCGGAAAGTAGGCTTTGGCCAAGGTCAAAGCCCGCACTATACCAGTACGGCAGGACGAACGCTTCCAGAGTTCAATCCAGCCGGGTACAGTGGAGCAGGCTTGGACAAGGTTCTCTTCACCCGGATAGGCTTCCGTGGGCCAATTAATGGCATTCAATATAAATTTTGTGCCGGCAAAGAAAGTCCGGAGCACAGTCTTCAGGGTCCTAACCTTGACAATAGCATCTTCCTCTGGAGCTGCAAGGTTCGCACCTATAGTGGAAACAGAAGCAAGAACGTATCAGCAGCAGCCGGGTATGAAATTAGTCGGCAGGCAAAAATTAGGCGGCAGGCAAAAACTTAGTCGGCAGGCAAACACTTACTAAGTAAGATCTGATAAGTATCGGAGACTTGATCCGATAACTTCTTCAAATCGGCCTGAGCGGCGAGGCACTTCTCCTTGTATTTGGAGACATCCTTCTTCAAAGCTTTCATATTACCCTCAAGGATTTCTCGGCGTTTTATCTCGGCAAGAAGGAGCTGTTCAGTCTTTAGCAAGGTTTCATCAGACCGAGTTACCTGTGCCTGTAAGTGTAAAAGGGTGCAAGAACCAGCTGAGTGTTATGGCAAGAAAAATATGGTGAGAAGTACCAAGCATAACTTTTGCAAGTTATCCTCGGAACTTGGGGACTAGATAGGGAATATAAGATAACAAGCGCTCTTACCTGGTGCTCTGCAGCCATGCGCTCTAAAGTCTCGCTCTCCGAAGCCTTCATGGTGAGAAGCTTGTCCATCAATTGTTCGAAAGTATCTTTATTCGTGTCAGAAGACCCGGGTCCTTGGAATTTCCTAGAAGAGGTTTTCTTCTTAGAAGGAGGTGGAACCCGGGTCATTTGCACGTTGGAATCCGACACTCCTTCCGCACCTAAGGCGGTGGTCTTTCTCTTGCTGGCATGAGAAGCAATTGGATATTCGGTTTCCTGCTGGTCCGGTTTAGTCGGCGATGTTTGTTCTTCATCGCCAGACGCGGTTGCAGTTTTATCAGCCGGGTTCCCCTTACCCGGGCCCTTATCTTCCGAATCCTCTTGATCGCTGACAACGACCGTGGCCCTGTAGATGTTATCACAAAGCGGCTAAATATGCAGTCAGGAAAAGATGACGAAGTACCGGAAAGTATCTGGAAGGGGATTTTACCCGGCATTCACCGCAAAGTCACAAGGAAATCCATCGTCAGACCCGGGGGAGGCTGGAAAATGTCAAGTTAAATATTATGCGAGAATGCTTCGAGGAAACCGTGCTAACCAAGAAAAGATAGAGCAAGTACCAGCTTGCCGAGTGGGGAGCGGTGAAGAACCCGGGTTAAGGGCGTCGTTACTCGGGTGATTTCGAGTCGACCTGCGCTTAGGCGTGGGCGACCCCTTCAAGATTGACCAGTGGAATAACGTCAAGAAAGGTTCAAGAATATCATTACGGTAATACAAATTGAATGTGTGAAGGGGGATGAAACCTTGGAGGTGGCTCCTTGAGCTTTTCTTTTAGATCCGGCTTTGGTTGCCGGCTCCGGTTCTTCCTCATCACTGGCGGATTCTACCTTGCCGTCCGAATCTTCTTCCTCGTCATCTTCTTGTTCTGAATGTCATCAAGATTACGGTTGGAAATAAAGGGGTTACGGTGAGTCCAAACGAATCAAGTAAAACTCAAAGAGTACCTTCGTCTGAGTGAACAGCTTCTTGCTCCTCTGGACCTTCGGAGCTAGGGGGGTATTGGTGTTCCAAAAGTCGTCATCATCCTGAAAGGCGTTAAAGTACGGGTTATCAGTTGCATCAAGTGGAAAGAGCGAAAGTAAAGGCATCAGAGTCGGGTTTTTACCTGGGGGGCCGGGTTTTCAAGTGTAAAGGGCTCTAACCCGGATATGTTCCGGATTACCTCGAGCTTTTCCGTAAGAAAACCCTTGATGGTCTTGAGAGTGTCGCCGGCTGCGAAGATGTTGTCAGAGTATCGTAGTGGATCAGAAGGTTCTCCAGAATACTCGCACATCAGCTTTGTGCGGATGGAGTTGGGTTGAATTCTGAAGTCGACCCAGGTCTTCACTAGGTTGAGCCCAATGAGGCCCTGGGCTCTAAGAGTGGCGAGTTTGGCTAGCAGAGGTTGGATTGCCTCCCTATCTGAGTCAGGGGCAAAGGCACTAAATTTATCAGAGATGTCAAGAAGACCATCAGAATAACCCGGCAGTTTCTTTTGGCCGGATGGGGAAGTGTCCTGGCAGTAGAAATAAGAAAGCTGCCAGTGTTTGACATGAGAATTAAGGGTGAGGGATGGCATCAGAGAGTTCTTGCGGCGCTGGATCGAAACCCCGCCGCAAGTGAGAAGCGCCCCATCACCGCTTTCGCGGCATGGTTTGCATTGATAAAGCTCGATAAAAAGAGCTAGGTTTGGTGGAGTGCATAAATAGGATTCAGAAAGGACAATAAAGTGGGTAATATTTAGCACGGAATTGGGCCCGATGTCGAAGACGCGAAGGCCATAGTGACTAAGAATGTCACGGAAAAAAGGATGACCGGGTGGGCGAAAACCCCGGGTCACATGTTCCACGAAGCAGATTACCTCGTCTTTTGTAGGGGTGGGCCGGGTCTCCTTACCCGGCACCCTCCATTGGATATTCTCCTGAGGAGGGAGAACTCCCAGCTCCACTAGCTCCTCCAACTTGGCCTTCGTAACCATAGACCGCCCCCAGTTGGCGGAAATGGTGTTGGTGGTTTTAGCCTTGGTTGGGGTTTTCACCTGTTTCTTGGGAGCCATGTGGTTGACCTGCAAGGCACCAAATAAGAAGAAGATTAAGACATGGAAGTTACGAAACGGTCAAGTATCAGCCGGATGGTATTGAGGTATGGCAGGAGATCCGGGTGTTAGCCCGTAGAATCAAGCTCGGAAGTTCCGGGTATCGCGTATTATGGAGAAATTTATGGGGTCTAAATGGTAAAGAAGCTTTTTGAAAACAATGGGCAGTAGCTTAAGCGCCAAACGTGAATAAAGGGGATTAAAAAGAAGTAGTCCAGCCGAGTGATTGATGCAGAGGCGGAAATCTTGGGCAGTACGAGCCTAGATTGGAAGTTTTATTTTCAAATTTGTGGCGAGGGTAATGATTGTGGGCAGTAGGCGAGTTGGTTGGAGTATGCGCTCTATCCTTTGTGCGAAGTAAAAGAGACTATGGGTAGCCTAATTCGGTCTAGCCAAGAAATCTGAGGCGGACGGATCTAGATCTAATCTGAGAAAAAAAATCGGAGGTTGCGAGGGAAAGTTGATGAACGCAAAAGGCTTACCGGAGGAGATCCGAGGGAGGCCTTGCGGAGGCAGATGGCGCAGGCCTGGTGTCCTTTCGCGGTTCTTGGTGGGCCGGATGAGAATTCGCCGGCGGATCTTGGCGGCGGCGCGGAGTGACCGGTGGCGGAGCGTAGCCTTCGGGCAATGGGTTCCGGTGACGTGCGTGGAAGGTCCGTGGTGGCGCTCAGGAAGAAAGAGAGCTCAAGGGGAGAAAGGAATGGAGTGGGGGAAATGAGCCGTTAGGGTTCGAGTCACTCCTAAGGAGCTTTTTTATAGTGCGACTGGATAAGCCCGGTTCGGTGAGTGGAGGCCAGGAATTGTGGGGGTAAAACGGCTATTTATTTAAAGTTCCTGCGAGCTATGCGCCCAGTATTGAGTAGAGCATCCGGATAAAGAAAGAAGGGGATTCGTCCCGCGATAATGGGATTAACTGTCAAGCATAGGATCTTGGCGTTGCTACTATGAGTTGGACCCAGAAGTTTGAACCAAGGTGTTTGGAGGGAAAAACCTGAATTATCGCATGGCCACCAAGGAGCAGGGCCTAGCTGAATGTTGAAACATCTTAACCCGGTTTCCATGTGCCCGTGTGATTGATATCTTTTCAGGAATAGCAAGCGCTTCAAGGAGATCCGTGAAGCCCAGGCTATTCTGGGGACTACTGACGGGGGGATGGTAACCCGGTATGCCAGACTCCGGGGAATAACCCGGCCCAAAGGATGGTATACAGGATCCGGCTGCGGTAAAGATGTTCGTGGAGGCCCAGGCTCGTGGGCCTAATGGCCCGGATTATGGATATTGTAAAGGAAAATTAGGGTTAGCACGCCGTGTATGGGTAGGACCCGGGTGTGCCTTGTAAAGTAAGTTAGGGGGTACGAGTACTATATAAACCGACCCCCGGGTATAGATTGAGAGAGAAATCTAAGAACTCTAGCAATATCGTGTGGTATCGAGTATCCAGTGTAAACCCTAATCGTGTTATTGTATCGAGAATAGAGATCCGGCGACTTCGATTGCCGGCTATCAGATCAAGTTGCACCATGTCTTCCCTTGAGCTAAACCCTCTCCCGAACGCCTGTGTCGACTTGCCCCAAGATCAGTTACCCCTGGTAACATCTGCCGTGATTATCCCACGACAGGGGGCGTTATGTAACATCCCAAGGATGAAAAATAGCCATTAGAATGATTGCCCTCTGTTATTTTATGTTTTGCATCATGGCATCATGTTGATTGCATTTGTTTTGTTTGTTTTCCATTTGTTTTCCTCTGTTTTCATTTGTTTTCCTTTGTTTTCTATTTGAATTTCAACTCAAATTTCAAACCTTTTGTTTCATCCTTGTGATGTTACAATTTCTAAAAAGATATTTCAAAATAAAACGATTGTTTGTTTCCATTAAAGTTTGATTTCAAAACTGTTGTTTTGTTTCTATAAAAATGCATCCAATAACAAAAAAAAATCAGATTCAAATAATTCTCCAAATAATGCTCAACCTTGTTTTCATACTTGTCATGTTACAATATTTTCAAATCAAAATTTCAATCCAAAGTCTCATTTTGTTTCCTTTTATTCCATATTGATCAACTAATAAAATGGTGCTTTTATTTCAATTAATTAATTCCAAATTGGTTTCAAATTCAAAGCAATCATCAACAGCACCTAATTGGAACATTTTGGAATTACCAAACAAATCAACCATTTGTTCTATTTTAATCAATAGGGTTCACCCTATTAAAATCCTTGTTTTCAATATTGAACAATTAATTCCCAAATTGCTTTCAAATCCAAACCAAATCACTAAACATCACCTCTTTTGAAATTATAAAAATAACCAAAACATTGTTGTACTCTTTGTTTCCAATTAAACTCATTGGTTTTCCATAATTAAAATTCTTGTTTTAAATAACCACTTATTAACCAAAATTTCATTCAAATGCAAGCCATTACAAAAACAGCAAATAAATTTAAATTCTCAAAAACCTAAGTGGCCAAGTGGTGGTTGTTGAGCCAACAACCTCACAGGAATTTTTCTCAAATTTTTTGCAACTCAAAACCCTCCGATCTCTTCCCTTTTCTAATTGCTACCAAAAAAAAATTGGAACAAAATATTAAAAAGAGAGAGAGAGAGAGAGCAGCAGAGGGCCCAGCCCACCTATTTCCCTGGCCCAATACCCCTTCACTGCGTCTTCTTCCTCGGTACGGATGGCCATCGGAGCTATCCACGTAGCAGAAGGATCAGGCAACGGTGATCCTCCTCAACCCCTCCCTATAAACCTAATGGCTAGCCCTAGGGTTTTCCCCTACTCTCCCTTCTTCCTCTCCCCAGCCGCCATCCTCTTCCTCCATCTTCCTCTCCCTCTGTTCTTTTGTTTCTCTGTAACCTATACCGAACCCAACCGAATTGCCTCCTCCTCCTCCGGTGGTCGCCGGCCGTCCGGGCCCCCTCCGGCCGCGGTGAGGGCGGGAATGGAAAGCCCTCACCGCGGCTCTCTTCTCCCCCCCTCGGTTTGGACGGAGATGGCCGGAGCCGCCGCCACCGTCCGCCCCAAGGCGCCCTCGCCTCCCTGTCCTCCCACGAGCTGCTGCCCTGACCTGTCCGTCCCGACCGCTTCTTTCTGCTCGAGGTGAGCCCTCGACCGCCCTTCCCCTCGATCGCCTCCTCCCTCTCCCTTGGCCGCACCCCACACCACCCCACGCCCCAGCGCCTCCGGCGAGCAGCGACCGCTGCCATCTCCGTCGAGTTACAGAACCCCAGCGATCCAAGTTCGGTTCAGTTAAAAACCCCGCCAAACTGAACCTTAACCCCCCCCCCCACCGATGCCTTCCTATCACAACATAGTTCACCACCGTAGTGGTAGCCACCAATGCGCAGCGAACCCTCAGATCCCAGGTTTGAGTCCCAGCTCCACCCCTTTTTCTGCTCCTTTATTCCTTTTGATTCAGTTAAGCCCGCAGTCTGAACCATAACCCCCCACAGTTTCCCTTCTAGCCACAAACAGCAGCCTAGCCCACTGGTTTCTGTCCCCCCAGCGCAAGCAGGAAGTGCAGGGATCGAATCCCACCCCCTGCACATTTAACCAAATTTTTATTTTACATATGTTTTGGTCACAGAACTTCCTGGTAATCAGCAATAGACCCTTGCAAAGTATTCCTAGTCCCTGCTAATTTTTTTCAAGTCCCTAAATGAAATGAAAATGGCAGATTTGCACCAAATGTTCTAAAATGCATAAGTAATTCATCCCAACTCCAATTTTGACTTTTTAAATATGTTTTCTGTCCCAAATTAAATGATATATCCAAATATAAAATTTGTTTACTGTTTTGAATATTTTAAATTGGTGCAATATTTGAAAACTTGTTAAATTCACTTAATTTTGCAAAATTCATAACTTGGGCATAAAAATTCCAAATTCCACAAACTAAATATGTTTTCCAATCAACTTTTCATGTACTTTCCAAATATAAATTTTGTTTGCTGTTTTGAATAATTTAAATTGCTGAAAACAACTGTTTCTTAATTATTGCATTTAAAATTGCCAAAATAATAACTTGCTCATTTTAAATCCAATTTCAACAAATGAAATATGTTTTCCATGCAAAATTAAACCATCTTTCCAAATATAAAATTTGTTTCATGTTTTGAATAATTAAAATTGGTTAAATGATTTAAATCTTGTTTAATTCATTTAATATTGCTAAATTCATAACTTGATCAAATCAAATTCTTTTGGGACATATAAAATATGTTTTCAAACATAAAAGCATAACATTTTCAAATATAAACTTCGTTATCTGTTTTGAACAATTAAAATTGGTGAAAACAAAAATTGCTTGTGTGGCACCTTTAAGTAACCAAAATTTCTTAACTTAATAACTGAAATTCCAAACTTGTTAAACCTTATTTCCATTTGGTTATATTGTTGTTATTTTGCTGTTTTCCTCATCCATGCATCATGCTAACTCACTTACACATGATGATTAGTTGTAAAACAATTAATTCAACCATAATTCATGGGCTTTCCATATGCAATCCAATTGCAAGTGGGTCCATTTAATCATGTTATGTTATCTTGTCAACTAGTTCATTTTGTTGCATCAATTAAATGGTCATGCATCATCCCATGTTTGTGCACTATGCCATGATATTGATTGTCTACCTTTTCTGCATTGTCTGTTTGCTTCTTCTCGGATAAACGACGACGTTGAGACCGACGATACTTACGACACCCCTTCTAAGGATTTAGCTCAGTACCAGGCTACTGGGTTTGCAGGCAAGTTATCACTCACATGAACCACTGTGTTCCTTTCGACATTGATTACCGATACTTTCCGTTGTTCTTTTCTGCTAGCCCTATGAATAGTTGTTTCTGTTACGAACCTATCACATGAATCCCTTAACCCTGATATTGCCTCATCCCCACTCCTACCACCCCATTGTTTGAGCCCGTGTCTTACTAGCATGCTTAGGTTGTTTTGCTCGAGTCTGTTACCCGTTACTTTCTGTTACTACTCTATTATGTTCTGGGGGCTCGATGTTTAATCAATCAATCATGCTAATGTTGTTATTAATAATAATTTGATGATAAGGCACCGGCAGGAGGCCCTGTGTGGTTTTGAGGCCTGCTAGTGTCGACCCTAATAGGAAAAGGGTCTTGTCTACTGATCCATGATGAGCGCACTAACCGCATGTGGGAAGCGAGTATGGGCGCCCCCCTCAATTTGATTCGATTCGCATCTCGTCCAAATCGCCTCATTTAGTTCGTGTTTTCCATTTGCCGCATGCATGTTTTTGCGAGCCCAGGACAGGGTGGAACTTTTGTAGTCGGCATATAGGGGGACACGTTCTTATAGTGCTATGAGGGTCCATTTTCTTCTAGGCTCGATTAGTCGTGCGCCCAAGGTTCTTTGGGCTTGATGCGGAGAAGAGTTGAGTTGTGTTGAGTGCCCCGCTTGGTGGAAGGGCCTTTCCATCTGGCGGGTTATTCATGCGTGTACGGCCAAATTGGTGCAACCCTGCAGGGATAATCTTCTCGAGAAGCCGTGTTTTCCGCGGTTATGGACTACTTGGTGAAAGTACTGGCTAACAAGTACTCAGGACAACTTAAACCTAATGATTAACAACCTTACACCCAATGGTTAACAACTTGACTAGTAATAGGCTTATTGACACAATAATCCGAACCATCATTAATTCAACTGTGTGAGTTATCCTCGGATTGCTTCTTATGGATAAGGGGCGAGATCTAGGATGGGTTTGTTTGGAGTTAGTTATAGTTGGGTACGATACACGATCTTATCTCCTTTCTGATAGCCGGAAGTGGTAGTAACCCTGTAGTTGTTTAGAGCAGCCAGTTGCAGCATCTTTTATATCCCCTTCCTTCCGTTGAACCCAAAGCATCTGTGCTTGGTGTTGACGGGTTACACTTTGGTGAACTGTGAGTCTTGCTTGCGAGTACGTTTATGTACTGACCCCTTTGGGGCTGTGGTTTCCGCAGACCTACGTTTCCGAGGATCTACATGGTGGCTACTACGTGGAGTTTGACGAGACTGCTGACGAGTAGATAGCGGACCCGGGCAGGATCCGAGACTTCGTGGATGGGCTCCGTCTGTTCGTTTCCGGCCTCTTAGGCCTATTTGGTTCTTGTCTGTACTCAGACATTTTGAATGCTTCCGCTGTGATGTAATGATGTATTGTTGGGACATGTGTCCTCTGGATGATTGTATTTGCTATCTCTGCTCTAATGAGAGCCATTTGCAACTTATTTCAATCTTTTGTGTCGTAGAGATCTGTTGTGATATCAATTGTTAAACGCCGTTGACGTACCATGTGTGTATGGTTTGAAGTACGTCAATGGAAGTATCCTGATTTCTATGGGATAGTTTGCGTCGACGCTGAACAGATAGGGGTTGGTTGTCACACATACGTGTGTTGGCCTACTCATAAGAGGACGCGGGTGCCGGTAAGCCCCGTAATCCAATCTACTACTGTTCAACGGAACGGCGAGTATCCTCTAGAAGTCCGGGTGCGACAAATGGTATCAGAGCCTGTCTGCCTGTAGGATCCCTTTTTACTGGACGCAGTTGAGTCTAGAAACTATTTTGTAGCTATGTAGGAAAAATGAAACGTGAGAGTAGGAATTCTGTTCTTTTTCTTCTTTCCCCACCCACCCTCCCTTTTCTGGTAAGGAAGTGTAACGTTGTTTTCCCTTCTCATCTAAACTTTCAAGTTAGGATTTCACGAATCCTGGTTTCTCTAGGATGGTTATATCTACTAGACCATAGGAATGGAGGTGGTTGTGACATGATTTATCATGTTGCCTACTCACGATTGAAAACGGAGGCTTGTAAGCCCCGGAAGCAGATCCTCTATTCCTTAAGCAGTAGATATTGATCCTTTAGAAGCCCGGATGGGTTTTCCGTAGTACCTCAGGAGTGTTTTGTTCTCGTTTTCCCGGAGGTTGCTTCATTATCCTGTTCTTCTCAACATCCTTTTCGTCCGTTGAAATCTTGTTGTTGTTTTCCACTTCAATTCTTCTACCGGCGTCTAATCAAAACTTCCCAAATATCAAGTCTATCTGGCCAGAAAGGTTGTTGTTGTTGTTGTTGTTGTTGTTGTTGTTGTTGTTGATTCCAGGCTATGAGAGCTGGCATTCCTATCACCTGGGGTTGTTTCGAGGAAGCATTCCTGAATCACCAAATTCCAGATAGTCTATTCCCCAAATGAATCAAGTTCTATCCAGCTATACACCCTTGGTACAAAAACCTCTTCCTTCAATTGAAAATGTTCCGGTGGTTTCCAAATTCCCTGACATCTTTCCAGAAGAATTGCCAGAAATGCCTATCGTTTTGAACTTCCAAGAAAACTATCCAAGGTGCACGATGTGTTTCACGTGTCACAGCTCAAGAGGATCTTCCCAAGAAGTATCCGGACCTTTTCTTTTCTCAGTAGGAATCTCGGGGCGCGATTCCTTCAAGGGGGGGGTGACGGGGGGATGGTAACCCGGTATGCCAGACTCCGGGGAATAACCCGGCCCAAAGGATGGTATACAGGATCCGGCTGCGGTAAAGATGTTCGTGGAGGCCCAGGCTCGTGGGCCTAATGGCCCGGATTATGGATATTGTAAAGGAAAATTAGGGTTAGCACGCCGTGTATGGGTAGGACCCGGGTGTGCCTTGTAAAGTAAGTTAGGGGGTACGAGTACTATATAAACCGACCCCCGGGTATAGATTGAGAGAGAAATCTAAGAACTCTAGCAATATCGTGTGGTATCGAGTATCCAGTGGTAAACCCTAATCGTGTTATTGTATCGAGAATAGAGATCCGGCGACTTCGATTGCCGGCTATCAGATCAAGTTGCACCATGTCTTCCCTTGAGCTAAACCCTCTCCCGAACGCCTGTGTCGACTTGCCCCAAGATCAGTTACCCCTGGTAACATCTGCCGTGATTATCCCACGACAGTTGGCGCCCACCGTGGGGCCTGCGTCCAAAGGTGTCTACATCACGGGAGAAGCTCGGAAGGGCATGGAGAATCTTGTCATCGGCGAGATCTACATCGACCACGAAGGAGAAAAGGTGGTGGACGATTCCGGCTGGGGGCCGGAGTCGGACCACCTCGAAACCGGATCCGTCGTAACAATCGGCCGGATCAACGTCTTCATCGGTATGGTATGTGCTTCCAATTCGGTCCCTGACAACGTTGGATCTGATTCTATGCCAGGAAAAGCCACGTCTATCCGATCAGATGATGAAGAATCAACGGGAACGACATATCCGGCAGAAGAACCCATCGCGGAGTGGGAACAGCCGGAGGAGCCGGCATGGACCCCACGCGACCGGGTCCAAGGAGAAGATGACACTGGGTCTATCCTGGATCTACTGGAAAACCGGTATGAGGAGAACGGTGAGGAGGAACAGCCTGAATTTACACCGGATATCGCGCGCCGAGTTGCAGTCTATGCAGCCCCCGCGGCCAACCAAGGAAACACAGCCGCGGCACCAGTCGGGGCGGCTCAGGCAGCGGCCCAGCGACAGGGCGCGGTTAACGGAGACCCGGCCTTGATCCGGGTCGATGGAGAGTCGGCATCGGTCACCAGTCGCGCAGCAGATGAAGAGCAACACGCCAACATGTTCGGGTTTCAAGCCAATCGGACACCAGGGGCGGGTCCCTCGAATCCGCGTCACCCGGCCCTGTTCGATAATAATTTGATCTTGGATCCTACAGTCCTCGCCACTGTTATCACCCCAGAAAACGCGGCAGAGCGTGTTAGAGATCTGGACGTGGCTCGTCGTGCATTGGAACAGCAAAGAAGGCAAGTGGAAGCAGATAGACAGGGGATGGCCACCCGACGGCGCGAGCTAGACGCGTTGGAAACCCGGCTCCGAGAGGAAACGTCCAGGATACATCAAAGGCACCACACCAGGTTGCCAGCAACGGGCGGGGTTATTAACCCGGCTAATTTGTTCATCACGCCTCAGGACCAACCGATACCAGTGGTGAACCAGGGAACCGCACCCCAACAGACAACAGCAGCGACACATCTGGCGAATGAACGGACCGGGTTACCCCCACCGCAAACTAGAGTCACAACCGGCAACGATCTACTGCCGCCGCTACCATCACGATTCCGCACGCCAGCCGGCCACTACAACAATCCTATGGACAACGTATATGCGGCGACACTCGCATTGAATCAAATACCTGTGGGAGAGTCGCCCCATGCAGAGAAGACTCGGCAAGCCATCGAGCTGTTGCACACTGCGGTGGCACAGCAAGCCAATTACCCGGATCACAGAAGCGGAATGCACGGGACGCCATATGTCAGCCAGCAGCAAGGGAATTTACAAATGAGTTCGGCGCGGCGGAGGGAAGAGCAGCAGCAAATGCCGCCTCCTCCCCGCGCTCAGGCAGCATCAGCAGCACAGGCCGTCGTGGACAGTTCTAGGGCTCGGAGGGCCGCGGCCGGGTCTGCAGCGCATGGACCTCCCGCAGCACAGCGCCCAGACGCGCCCCCCGCGGCATCACACGTTTCCAGGGCAAGGCCGGCTTCAATCATTCTTGCGGGGCCCAAGTGTCTCTCGGACAATATTAGAGCTGAACCTTACCCGGAGAAGTTCAAAGAGCCAGGGAAAGTAGTGAATTATGAGCCAACCATGGATCCCGAAACATGGCTAAGCAGTTACGAGATGGCAATGTCAATCCGCAACGCGTCCGAGAACCTCCAAGCCAAATTCATGTATCTGATGATGTCTGAAGGGGCAGCAAAGTTGTGGTTCACCAATCTACCAGAGGGATCGATCAAGTCTTGGGAGGAATTGAAGACCGCGTTTATCAAGCACTTTCACGGGACCTGCAGGAAATTATTCACCATTGATGATCTAGAGCGATGCGTCCAAAAGAAGGGAGAATCGGCGCGCAGTTGGGTGCGCCGGGTTATGGAGATACTTCACTCATCCACAGACATCCAGCCCAAGGATGCGCTACAAGCCATGGCAAAAACATGCAAGTATATACCTTTAGTGCAAAAGTTAACTCGCATGAAGTCCAGTCGAAATGCGTCAGAAGTCACAATGGGAGAATTGATGGATGCGTGCAACAAACACGCTGCGACAGATACCACAGAAGAAGAAGCTGATGACAAGAAGACAAAAGCAAACACAAGCGGTAATGGAAGAACCGGCAACGGAACAACGTCAGGAAACAATGGAAATAGTCAGAACAAGCGTCCCTTCGAAGGAGGCTCCGAGTTTGTCGCTAACACCGAAGCCGGGTCTTCAAGGCCAAGAGCAGAAGGAAATTTCAACGGAGGTAACCACCATGGAGGAAACTATCAAGGACCACCAAGGCCGGGTAACAATTGGGACATATTCAGAATGGCATGTCCGAAGCACAGCAGGAATGGCAGGCCAGCTAACCACTCCCTAGAACAATGCGCCGATTTGCAAAGATGGAAAAATGATGAAGTGCACAGAGCTATGCGAGGTGCAGGGCGGGGAGGAGGACCGGGTCCAGGGGCAAACCCGGGCAACGGCCCACCCCCAGCTGGTAACCCGGCGGCTGGAAATCAAGGTAATAACCAAGGGGGGGCAGGAGGCTTCCAGGCTAACCCCAAACAATTGGGTCAATATCATGTGCATACCACAGGAGGATCTAACAAGGACAAAAAGATACTGAAGCAAGCAGTCAACTCAGTTTCGTTAGCCGTTCCGAGATACTTGAGATGGTCAGAACAGGAGGTAACATGGAGCAGAAGGGATCACCCAGAAAGAGTGGAATACCCAGGAGTCTTGGCACTAGTAGTCGCACCGCAAGTTAATGGGTACGAACTAAAGAAGGTTTTAATGGATGGTGGAAGCAGCATCAATATACTGTATTGGGAAACCTTCCTACGCATGGGTCTCAAGGAATCTCAACTGCAAAAAAGCTCAACAGTTTTTCATGGAATAGTGCCGGGTCATTCAGCATGCCCCGAGGGAAAAATCGCATTGGAGGTAGCTTTCGGAGAATCAAAGGATAACTATCGAATTGAGTGGCTCACCTTTGAGGTAGTGAAATTACGCAGCCCCTATCACGCGCTGTTTGGAAGGCCGGCTTATGCCAAATTCATGGCTAGGCCGTGTTATGTATATCTACAGCTAAAAATCCCGGGTCCCAAGAAGACTATAACCATACACGGAAATCGAGACATAGCCGCTGAATGCGACGAAGGAGATGCAGCAATGGCCGAGCAAGCTTGCAGAAAGGAAGAACTCAAGCACTATCGGTCTCAAGTAGACCCGGAGGACAGAACTACATCAAAGAAGCCAAACACTGAAGGCGAAAAAGCAAAGTCCAAGGTAACGCAAGATGCTAAAATGGTGGCCTTAATCGAAGTTGACTCTCCCAAGCAGTCTGCTGTAAAGGAAGAAGTTACACGGCCGCCCACAACCAGCAAAGTCATGGAGACACCCCACCCGGGTTGGCTGGCAAACCCGGTACTCATCAGGAAAAAGTCCAACTTATGGAGGATGTGCATTGGTCAAGCCGGGTCAGGACCAGTGCTTACAAAGAACTGAGTAATGTAACGGGCGGCAGGTTTCAGACGCGCTCTTTTCCTACCCAGGGTACCTAAGGGGACTGGAAGGTTTTTAATGAGGCGGCCTGCTGACCCAAAATTTCTGGTATCAATAAAGAGATGGTTATCAAGTCCTATGTCTTTTCGCCTTTATCACAAGTAAGTAGTATCCATACGACATCAGTAATTCAGTATCATCATCAAAAGCATCGAGTGCATGTAGGTCTTGGGGGGTTGGTTTCCCAAGTAACCAGCCGCTAACCCAAATGACCCGGCATTGGTGTCTATAAGTTGTAAGGGCCGACTACTCGCAAACGGGTACGGCTGCAATCTTATGACTGGGCAGAGGAGCCAACTTTTCTTGACTTTTCTTACTTAAGCTCGATGTGACTCGCACTAAAAGTGGCATGATTCGTTCGCTTATGATTACAATCAGCCGTGAAGCCCAATGGGACTCGCCTGACTCTGTTTTCATACAGATGTAACAACATGGTATCCACGCGAAAGCCGGCTTACAGTATAAGATAGTCAAAAGGGTCATCTAAACCACAAGTTTATGCAGAGTACAAGGCTGATAAGCCGGAAACTCAGTGATTATCAAGCATAACTTCAGTATTTACATGAGATGGTTTTAGGGTTTTGCCTTGGTAGAGAGAGATTTGTCCTCTGAGAAAGGCCACACCCCCATGACTCGTCCTTTGGGCCATGGGGACTGGGGACTTCGCAACAGAAACAAACCACTTTGATACCAAGGTTCAAAACGGCCCTATCATCCGAGTCTTGGGAACTTCAAGAGAATTTCACTTATCAAAGCCCCTGGTCTCGGAAAAAACGAGTCTTATGAAGGGAGCTAAAAAGAGAGATGGGTATCAAGAAAAAGTTCAGAAGAACAACAAAAAGTACGATTATCAAAAGGCTGGGAAAGCCGCGAAAATATGTCACCAAATAGAAGTATATTACAAGTTTTTGCATCGGTATCAGAAGTGCACAGGCGCACCATTAACAGAATAAAATAGCTCAAACAAAAAGGTCCCATGTGACTAAGGTATTATGACATCCTTACTTTACTCGGCCTCCTGAGCGCGATCTTCCGGGTCTTGCTCCTGGACCTGCTTCTTAGCTTTTTTGGCAGAGCCACCCGGACTCATCGCGCCAGGGCGGATAGGAGGAAGGACGGACGGTGTAGAGGCGGACGGCCCTGATTTTAAGTCGGCCTCCCTCTTCGCAGTTGCCTCCTTCTTCTTAGCTGAGTAATCAGCCCACTTCTCCAAGAGGTCAAAGGGCGGGGGTGCTTCCTCTGTGATAATCTTGTCATCAGCGTCATACGCAGTCATTAGTGTATTAAGGTTCAAGCTATCGGCTAGAGTGGTGGCAGAGGGGCGCACTGCCGACTGAATAGCCTTGAAATCCTTAGGCGTAAATTTGGCGCCATCCGCCTTGAACTCAGGAAACCCGGAGATTATCTTCGCCGGGTCAAGCTTCGGAAAGTAGGCTTTGGCCAAGTTCAAAGCCCGCACTATACTAGTACGGCAGGACGAACGCTTCCAGAGTTCAATCCAGCCGGGTACAGTGGAGCAGGCTTGGACAAGGTTCTCTTCACCCGGATAGGCTTCCGTGGGCCAATTAATGGCATTCAATATAAATTTTGTGCCGGCAAAGAAAGTCCGGAGCACAGTCTTCAGGGTCCTAACCTTGACAATAGCATCTTCCTCTGGAGCTGCAAGGTTCGCACCTATAGTGGAAACAGAAGCAAGAACGTATCAGCAGCAGCCGGGTATGAAATTAGTCGGCAGGCAAAAATTAGGCGGCAGGCAAAAACTTAGTCGGCAGGCAAACACTTACTAAGTAAGATCTGATAAGTATCGGAGACTTGATCCGATAACTTCTTCAAATCGGCCTGAGCGGCGAGGCACTTCTCCTTGTATTTGGAGACATCCTTCTTCAAAGCTTTCATATTACCCTCAAGGATTTCTCGGCGTTTTATCTCGGCAAGAAGGAGCTGTTCAGTCTTTAGCAAGGTTTCATCAGACCGAGTTACCTGTGCCTGTAAGTGTAAAAGGGTGCAAGAACCAGCTGAGTGTTATGGCAAGAAAAATATGGTGAGAAGTACCAAGCATAACTTTTGCAAGTTATCCTCGGAACTTGGGGACTAGATAGGGAATATAAGATAACAAGCGCTCTTACCTGGTGCTCTGCAGCCATGCGCTCTAAAGTCTCGCTCTCCGAAGCCTTCATGGTGAGAAGCTTGTCCATCAATTGTTCGAAAGTATCTTTATTCGTGTCAGAAGACCCGGGTCCTTGGAATTTCCTAGAAGAGGTTTTCTTCTTAGAAGGAGGTGGAACCCGGGTCATTTGCACGTTGGAATCCGACACTCCTTCCGCACCTAAGGCGGTGGTCTTTCTCTTGCTGGCATGAGAAGCAATTGGATATTCGGTTTCCTGCTGGTCCGGTTTAGTCGGCGATGTTTGTTCTTCATCGCCAGACGCGGTTGCAGTTTTATCAGCCGGGTTCCCCTTACCCGGGCCCTTATCTTCCGAATCCTCTTGATCGCTGACAACGACCGTGGCCCTGTAGATGTTATCACAAAGCGGCTAAATATGCAGTCAGGAAAAGATGACGAAGTACCGGAAAGTATCTGGAAGGGGATTTTACCCGGCATTCACCGCAAAGTCACAAGGAAATCCATCGTCAGACCCGGGGGAGGCTGGAAAATGTCAAGTTAAATATTATGCGAGAATGCTTCGAGGAAACCGTGCTAACCAAGAAAAGATAGAGCAAGTACCAGCTTGCCGAGTGGGGAGCGGTGAAGAACCCGGGTTAAGGGCGTCGTTACTCGGGTGATTTCGAGTCGACCTGCGCTTAGGCGTGGGCGACCCCTTCAAGATTGACCAGTGGAATAACGTCAAGAAAGGTTCAAGAATATCATTACGGTAATACAAATTGAATGTGTGAAGGGGGATGAAACCTTGGAGGTGGCTCCTTGAGCTTTTCTTTTAGATCCGGCTTTGGTTGCCGGCTCCGGTTCTTCCTCATCACTGGCGGATTCTACCTTGCCGTCCGAATCTTCTTCCTCGTCATCTTCTTGTTCTGAATGTCATCAAGATTACGGTTGGAAATAAAGGGGTTACGGTGAGTCCAAACGAATCAAGTAAAACTCAAAGAGTACCTTCGTCTGAGTGAACAGCTTCTTGCTCCTCTGGACCTTCGGAGCTAGGGGGGTATTGGTGTTCCAAAAGTCGTCATCATCCTGAAAGGCGTTAAAGTGCGGGTTATCAGTTGCATCAAGTGGAAAGAGCGAAAGTAAAGGCATCAGAGTCGGGTTTTTACCTGGGGGGCCGGGTTTTCAAGTGTAAAGGGCTCTAACCCGGATATGTTCCGGATTACCTCGAGCTTTTCCGTAAGAAAACCCTTGATGGTCTTGAGAGTGTCGCCGGCTGCGAAGATGTTGTCAGAGTATCGTAGTGGATCAGAAGGTTCTCCAGAATACTCGCACATCAGCTTTGTGCGGATGGAGTTGGGTTGAATTCTGAAGTCGACCCAGGTCTTCACTAGGTTGAGCCCAATGAGGCCCTGGGCTCTAAGAGTGGCGAGTTTGGCTAGCAGAGGTTGGATTGCCTCCCTATCTGAGTCAGGGGCAAAGGCACTAAATTTATCAGAGATGTCAAGAAGACCATCAGAATAACCCGGCAGTTTCTTTTGGCCGGATGGGGAAGTGTCCTGGCAGTAGAAATAAGAAAGCTGCCAGTGTTTGACATGAGAATTAAGGGTGAGGGATGGCATCAGAGAGTTCTTGCGGCGCTGGATCGAAACCCCGCCGCAAGTGAGAAGCGCCCCATCACCGCTTTCGCGGCATGGTTTGCATTGATAAAGCTCGATAAAAAGAGCTAGGTTTGGTGGAGTGCATAAATAGGATTCAGAAAGGACAATAAAGTGGGTAATATTTAGCACGGAATTGGGCCCGATGTCGAAGACGCGAAGGCCATAGTGACTAAGAATGTCACGGAAAAAAGGATGACCGGGTGGGCGAAAACCCCGGGTCACATGTTCCACGAAGCAGATTACCTCGTCTTTTGTAGGGGTGGGCCGGGTCTCCTTACCCGGCACCCTCCATTGGATATTCTCCTGAGGAGGGAGAACTCCCAGCTCCACTAGCTCCTCCAACTTGGCCTTCGTAACCATAGACCGCCCCCAGTTGGCGGAAATGGTGTTGGTGGTTTTAGCCTTGGTTGGGGTTTTCACCTGTTTCTTGGGAGCCATGTGGTTGACCTGCAAGGCACCAAATAAGAAGAAGATTAAGACATGGAAGTTACGAAACGGTCAAGTATCAGCCGGATGGTATTGAGGTATGGCAGGAGATCCGGGTGTTAGCCCGTAGAATCAAGCTCGGAAGTTCCGGGTATCGCGTATTATGGAGAAATTTATGGGGTCTAAATGGTAAAGAAGCTTTTTGAAAACAATGGGCAGTAGCTTAAGCGCCAAACGTGAATAAAGGGGATTAAAAAGAAGTAGTCCAGCCGAGTGATTGATGCAGAGGCGGAAATCTTGGGCAGTACGAGCCTAGATTGGAAGTTTTATTTTCAAATTTGTGGCGAGGGTAATGATTGTGGGCAGTAGGCGAGTTGGTTGGAGTATGCGCTCTATCCTTTGTGCGAAGTAAAAGAGACTATGGGTAGCCTAATTCGGTCTAGCCAAGAAATCTGAGGCGGACGGATCTAGATCTAATCTGAGAAAAAAAATCGGAGGTTGCGAGGGAAAGTTGATGAACGCAAAAGGCTTACCGGAGGAGATCCGAGGGAGGCCTTGCGGAGGCAGATGGCGCAGGCCTGGTGTCCTTTCGCGGTTCTTGGTGGGCCGGATGAGAATTCGCCGGCGGATCTTGGCGGCGGCGCGGAGTGACCGGTGGCGGAGCGTAGCCTTCGGGCAATGGGTTCCGGTGACGTGCGTGGAAGGTCCGTGGTGGCGCTCAGGAAGAAAGAGAGCTCAAGGGGAGAAAGGAATGGAGTGGGGGAAATGAGCCGTTAGGGTTCGAGTCACTCCTAAGGAGCTTTTTTATAGTGCGACTGGATAAGCCCGGTTCGGTGAGTGGAGGCCAGGAATTGTGGGGGTAAAACGGCTATTTATTTAAAGTTCCTGCGAGCTATGCGCCCAGTATTGAGTAGAGCATCCGGATAAAGAAAGAAGGGGATTCGTCCCGCGATAATGGGATTAACTGTCAAGCATAGGATCTTGGCGTTGCTACTATGAGTTGGACCCAGAAGTTTGAACCAAGGTGTTTGGAGGGAAAAACCTGAATTATCGCATGGCCACCAAGGAGCAGGGCCTAGCTGAATGTTGAAACATCTTAACCCGGTTTCCATGTGCCCGTGTGATTGATATCTTTTCAGGAATAGCAAGCGCTTCAAGGAGATCCGTGAAGCCCAGGCTATTCTGGGGACTACTGACGGGGGGATGGTAACCCGGTATGCCAGACTCCGGGGAATAACCCGGCCCAAAGGATGGTATACAGGATCCGGCTGCGGTAAAGATGTTCGTGGAGGCCCAGGCTCGTGGGCCTAATGGCCCGGATTATGGATATTGTAAAGGAAAATTAGGGTTAGCACGCCGTGTATGGGTAGGACCCGGGTGTGCCTTGTAAAGTAAGTTAGGGGGTACGAGTACTATATAAACCGACCCCCGGGTATAGATTGAGAGAGAAATCTAAGAACTCTAGCAATATCGTGTGGTATCGAGTATCCAGTGTAAACCCTAATCGTGTTATTGTATCGAGAATAGAGATCCGGCGACTTCGATTGCCGGCTATCAGATCAAGTTGCACCATGTCTTCCCTTGAGCTAAACCCTCTCCCGAACGCCTGTGTCGACTTGCCCCAAGATCAGTTACCCCTGGTAACATCTGCCGTGATTATCCCACGACAGGGGGCGTTTTGTAACATCCCAAGGATGAAAAATAGCCATTAGAATGATTGCCCTCTGTTATTTTATGTTTTGCATCATGGCATCATGTTGATTGCATTTGTTTTGTTTGTTTTCCATTTGTTTTCCTCTGTTTTCATTTGTTTTCCTTTGTTTTCTATTTGAATTTCAACTCAAATTTCAAACCTTTTGTTTCATCCTTGTGATGTTACAATTTCTAAAAAGATATTTCAAAATAAAACGATTGTTTGTTTCCATTAAAGTGTGATTTCAAAACTGTTGTTTTGTTTCTATAAAAATGCATCCAATAACAAAAAAAAATCAGATTCAAATAATTCTCCAAATAATGCTCAACCTTGTTTTCATACTTGTCATGTTACAATATTTTCAAATCAAAATTTCAATCCAAAGTCTCATTTTGTTTCCTTTTATTCCATATTGATCAACTAATAAAATGGTGCTTTTATTTCAATTAATTAATTCCAAATTGGTTTCAAATTCAAAGCAATCATCAACAGCACCTAATTGGAACATTTTGGAATTACCAAACAAATCAACCATTTGTTCTATTTTAATCAATAGGGTTCACCCTATTAAAATCCTTGTTTTCAATATTGAACAATTAATTCCCAAATTGCTTTCAAATCCAAACCAAATCACTAAACATCACCTCTTTTGAAATTATAAAAATAACCAAAACATTGTTGTACTCTTTGTTTCCAATTAAACTCATTGGTTTTCCATAATTAAAATTCTTGTTTTAAATAACCACTTATTAACCAAAATTTCATTCAAATGCAAGCCATTACAAAAACAGCAAATAAATTTAAATTCTCAAAAACCTAAGTGGCCAAGTGGTGGTTGTTGAGCCAACAACCTCACAGGAATTTTTCTCAAATTTTTTGCAACTCAAAACCCTCCGATCTCTTCCCTTTTCTAATTGCTACCAAAAAAAAAATTGGAACAAAATATTAAAAAGAGAGAGAGAGAGAGAGAGCAGCAGAGGGCCCAGCCCACCTATTTCCCTGGCCCAATACCCCTTCACTGCGTCTTCTTCCTCGGTACGGATGGCCATCGGAGCTATCCACGTAGCAGAAGGATCAGGCAACGGTGATCCTCCTCAACCCCTCCCTATAAACCTAATGGCTAGCCCTAGGGTTTTCCCCTACTCTCCCTTCTTCCTCTCCCCAGCCGCCATCCTCTTCCTCCATCTTCCTCTCCCTCTGTTCTTTTGTTTCTCTGTAACCTATACCGAACCCAACCGAATTGCCTCCTCCTCCTCCGGTGGTCGCCGGCCGTCCGGGCCCCCTCCGGCCGCGGTGAGGGCGGGAATGGAAAGCCCTCACCGCGGGCTCTCTTCTCCCCCCCTCGGTTTGGACGGAGATGGCCGGAGCCGCCGCCACCGTCCGCCCCAAGGCGCCCTCGCCTCCCTGTCCTCCCACGAGCTGCTGCCCTGACCTGTCCGTCCCGACCGCTTCTTTCTGCTCGAGGTGAGCCCTCGACCGCCCTTCCCCTCGATCGCCTCCTCCCTCTCCCTTGGCCGCACCCCACACCACCCCACGCCCCAGCGCCTCCGGCGAGCAGCGACCGCTGCCATCTCCGTCGAGTTACAGAACCCCAGCGATCCAAGTTCGGTTCAGTTAAAAACCCCGCCAAACTGAACCTTAACCCCCCCCCCCCACCGATGCCTTCCTATCACAACATAGTTCACCACCGTAGTGGTAGCCACCAATGCGCAGCGAACCCTCAGATCCCAGGTTCGAGTCCCAGCTCCACCCCTTTTTCTGCTCCTTTATTCCTTTTGATTCAGTTAAGCCCGCAGTCTGAACCATAACCCCCCACAGTTTCCCTTCTAGCCACAAACAGCAGCCTAGCCCACTGGTTTCTGTCCCCCCAGCGCAAGCAGGAGGTGCAGGGATCGAATCCCACCCCCTGCACAATTAACCAACTTTTTATTTTACATATGTTTTGGTCACAGAACTTCCTGGTAATCAGCAATAGACCCTTGCAAAGTATTCCTAGTCCCTGCTAATTTTTTTCAAGTCCCTAAATGAAATGAAAATGGCAGATTTGCACCAAATGTTCTAAAATGCATAAGTAATTCATCCCAACTCCAATTTTGACTTTTTAAATATGTTTTCTGTCCCAAATTAAATGATCTATCCAAATATAAAATTTGTTTACTGTTTTTAATATTTTAAATTGGTGCAATATTTGAAAACTTGTTAAATTCACTTAATTTTGCAAAATTCATAACTTGGGCATAAAAATTCCAAATTCCACAAACTAAATATGTTTTCCAATCAACTTTTCATGTACTTTCCAAATATAAATTTTGCTTGCTGTTTTGAATAATTTAAATTGCTGAAAACAACTGTTTCTTAATTATTGCATTTAAAATTGCCAAAATAATAACTTGCTCATTTTAAATCCAATTTCAACAAATGAAATATGTTTACCATGCAAAATTAAACCATCTTTCCAAATATAAAATTTGTTTCATGATTTGAATAATTAAAATTGGTTAAATGATTTAAATCTTGTTTAATTCATTTAATATTGCTAAATTCATAACTTGATCAAATCAAATTCTTTTGGGACATATAAAATATGTTTTCAAACCATAAAAGCATAACCTTTTCAAATATAAACTTCGTTATCTGTTTTGAACAATTAAAATTGGTGAAAACAAAAATTTCTTGTGTGGCACCTTTAAGTAACCAAAATTTCTTAACTTAATAACTGAAATTCCAAACTTGTTAAACCTTATTTCCATTTGGTTCTATTGTTGTTATTTTGTTGTTTTCCTCATCCATGCATCATGCTAACTCACTTACACATGATGATTAGTTGTAAAACAATTAATTCAACCATAATTCATGGGCTTTCCATATGCAATCCAATTGCAAGTGGGTCCATTTAATCATGTTATGTTATCTTGTCAACTAGTTCATTTTGTTGCATCAATTAAATGGTCATGCATCATCCCATGTTTGTGCACTATGCCATGATATTGATTGTCTACCTTTTCTGCATTGTCTGTTTGCTTCTTCTCGGATAAACGACGACGTTGAGACCGACGATACTTACGACACCCCTTCTAAGGATTTAGCTCAGTACCAGGCTACTGGGTTTGCAGGCAAGTTATCACTCACATGAACCACTGTGTTCCTTTCGACATTGATTACCGATACTTTCCGTTGTTCTTTTCTGCTAGCCCTATGAATAGTTGTTTCTGTTACGAACCTATCACATGAATCCCTTAACCCTGATATTGCCTCATCCCCACTCCTACCACCCCATTGTTTGAGCCCGTGTCTTACTAGCATGCTTAGGTTGTTTTGCTCGAGTCTGTTACCCGTTACTTTCTGTTACTACTCTATTATGTTATGGGGGCTTGATGTTTAATCAATCAATCATGCTAATGTTGTTATTAATAATAATTTGATGATAAGGCACCGGCAGGAGGCCCTGTGTGGTTTTGAGGCCTGCTAGTGTCGACCCTAATAGGAAAAGGGTCTTGTCTACTGATCCATGATGAGCGCACTAACCGCATGTGGGAAGCGAGTATGGGCGCCCCCCTCAATTTGATTCGATTCGCATCTCGTCCAAATCGCCTCATTTAGTTCGTGTTTTCCATTTGCCGCATGCATGTTTTTGCGAGCCCAGGCCAGGGTGGAACTTTTGTAGTCGGCATATAGGGGGACACGTTCTTATAGTGCTATGAGGGTCCATTTTCTTCTGGGCTCGATTAGCCGTGCGCCCAAGGTTCTTTGGGCTTGATGCGGAGAAGAGTTAAGTTGTGTTGAGTGCCCCGCTTGGTGGAAGGGCTTTTCCATCTGGCGGGTTATTCATGCGTGTACGGCCAAATTGGTGCAACCCTGCAGGGATAATCTTCTCGAGAAGCCGTGTTTTCCGCGGTTATGGACTACTTGGTGAAAGTACTGGCTAACAAGTACTCAGGACAACTTAAACCTAATGATTAACAACCTTACACCCAATGGTTAACAACTTGACTAGTAATAGGCTTATTGACACAATAATCCGAACCATCATTAATTCAATTGTGTGAGTTATCCTCGGATTGCTTCTTATGGATAAGGGGCGAGATCCAGGATGGGTTTGTTTGGAGTTAGTTATAGTTGGGTACGATACACGATCTTATCTCCTTTCTGATAGCCGGAAGTGGTAGTAACCCTGTAGTTGTTTAGAGCAGCCAGTTGCAGCATCTTTTATATCCCCTTCCTTCCGTTGAACCTAAAGCATCTGTGCTTGGTGTTGACGGGTTACAATTTGGTGAACTGTGAGTCTTGCTTGCCAGTACGTTTATGTACTGACCCCTTTGGGGCTGTGGTTTCCGCAGACCTACGTTTCCGAGGATCTACATGGTGGCTACTACGTGGAGTTTGACGAGACTGCTGACGAGTAGATAGCGGACCCGGGCAGGATCCGAGACTTCGTGGATGGGCTCCGTCTGTTCGTTTCCGGCCTCTTAGGCCTATTTGGTTCTTGTCTATACTCAGACATTTTGAATGCTTCCGCTGTGATGTAATGATGTATTGTTGGGACATGTGTCCTCTGGATGATTGTATTTGCTATCTCTGCTCTAATGAGAGCCATTTGCAACTTATTTCAATCTTTTGTGTCGTAGAGATCTGTTGTGATATCAATTGTTAAACGCCGTTGACGTACCATGTGTGTATGGTTTGAAGTACGTCAATGGAAGTATCCTGATTTCTATGGGATAGTTTGCGTCGACGCTGAACAGATAGGGGTTGGTTGTCACACATACGTGTGTTGGCCTACTCGTAAGAGGACGCGGGTGCCGGTAAGCCCCGTAATCCAATCTACTACTGTTCAACGGAACGGCGAGTATCCTCTAGAAGTCCGGGTGCGACAAATGGTATCAGAGCCTGTCTGCCTGTAGGATCCCTTTTTACTGGTCGCAGTTGAGTCTAGAAACTATTTTGTAGCTATGTAGGAAAAATGAAACGTGAGAGTAGGAATTCTGTTCTTTTTCTTCTTTCCCCACCCACCCTCCCTTTTCTGGTAAGGAAGTGTAACGTTGTTTTCCCTTCTCATCTAAACTTTCAAGTTAGGATTTCACGAATCCTGGTTTCTCTAGGATGGTTATATCTACTAGACCATAGGAATGGAGGTGGTTGTGACATGATTTATCATGTTGCCTACTCACGATTGAAAACGGAGGCGTGTAAGCCCCGGAAGCAGATCCTCTATTCCTTAAGCAGTAGATATTGATCCTTTAGAAGCCCGGATGGGTTTTCCGTAGTACCTCAGGAGTGTTTTGTTCTCGTTTTCCCGGAGTTGCTTCATTATCCTGTTCTTCTCAACATCCTTTTCGTCCGTTGAAATCTTGTTGTTGTTTTCCACTTCAATTCTTCTACCGGCGTCTAATCAAAACTTCCCAAATATCATGTCTATCTGGCCAGAAAGGTTGTTGTTGTTGTTGTTGTTGTTGTTGTTGTTGTTGTTGTTGTTGTTGTTGATTCCAGGCTATGAGAGCTGGCATTCCTATCACCTGGGGTTGTTTCGAGGAAGCATTCCTGAATCACCAAATTCCAGATAGTCTATTCCCCAAATGAATCAAGTTCTATCCAGCTATACACCCTTGGTACAAAAACCTCTTCCTTCAATTGAAAATGTTCCGGTGGTTTCCAAATTCCCTGACATCTTTCCAGAAGAATTGCCAGAAATGCCTATCGTTTTGAACTTCCAAGAAAACTATCCAAGGTGCACGATGTGTTTCACGTGTCACAGCTCAAGAGGATCTTCCCAACAAGTATCCGGACCTTTTCTTTTCTCAGTAGGAATCTCGGGGCGCGATTCCTTCAAGGGGGGGCGTTTTGTAACATCCCAAGGATGAAAAATAGCCATTAGAATGATTGCCCTCTGTTATTTTATGTTTTGCATCATGGCATCATGTTGATTTCATTTGTTTTTTTTGTTTTCCTCTGTTTTCATTTGTTTTCCTTTGTTTTCTATTTGAATTTCAACTCAAATTTCAAACCTTTTGTTTCATCCTTGTGATGTTACAATTTCTAAAAAGATATTTCAAAATAAAACGATTGTTTGTTTCCATTAAAGTGTGATTTCAAAACTGTTGTTTTGTTTCTATAAAAATGCATCCAATAACAAAAAAAAATCAGATTCAAATAATTCTCCAAATAATGCTCAACCTTGTTTTCATACTTGTCATGTTACAATATTTTCAAATCAAAATTTCAATCCAAAGTCTCATTTTGTTTCCTTTTATTCCATATTGATCAACTAATAAAATGGTGCTTTTATTTCAATTAATTAATTCCAAATTGGTTTCAAATTCAAAGCAATCATCAACAGCACCTAATTGGAACATTTTGGAATTACCAAACAAATCAACCATTTGTTCTATTTTAATCAATAGGGTTCACCCTATTAAAATCCTTGTTTTCAATATTGAACAATTAATTCCCAAATTGCTTTCAAATCCAAACCAAATCACTAAACAGCACCTCTTTTTAAATTATAAAAATAAGCAAAACATTGTTGTACTCTTTGTTTCCAATTAAACTCATTGGTTTTCCATAATTAAAATTCTTGTTTTAAATAACCAATTATTAACCAAAATTTCATTCAAATGCAAGCCATTACAAAAACAGCAAATAAATTTAAATTCTCAAAAACCTAAGTGGCCAAGTGGTGGTTGTTGAGCCAACAACCTCACAGGAATTTTTCTCAAATTTCTTGCAACTCAAAACCCTCCGATCTCTTCCCTTTTCTAATTGCTACCAAAAAAAATTTGGAACAAAATATTAAAAAGAGAGAGAGAGAGAGAGCAGCAGAGGGCCCAGCCCACCTATTTCCCTGGCCCAATACCCCTTCACTGCGTCTTCTTCCTCGGTACGGATGGCCATCGGAGCTATCCACGTAGCAGAAGGATCAGGCAACGGTGATCCTCCTCAACCCCTCCCTATAAACCTAATGGCTAGCCCTAGGGTTTTCCCCTACTCTCCCTTCTTCCTCTCCCCAGCCGCCATCCTCTTCCTCCATCTTCCTCTCCCTCTGTTCTTTTGTTTCTCTGTAACCTATACTGAACCCAACCGAATTGCCTCCTCCTCCTCCGGTGGTCGCCGGCCGTCCGGGGCCCCTCCGGCCGCGGTGAGGGCGGGAATGGAAAGCCCTCACCGCGGGCTCTCTTCTCCCCCCCTCGGTTTGGACGGAGATGGCCGGAGCCGCCGCCACCGTCCGCCCCAAGGCGCCCTCGCCTCCCTGTCCTCCCACGAGCTGCTGCCCTGACCTGTCCGCCCCGACCGCTTCTTTCTGCTCGAGGTGAGCCCTCGACCGCCCTTCCCCTCGATCGCCTCCTCCCTCTCCCTTGGCCGCACCCCACACCACCCCACGCCCCAGCGCCTCCGGCGAGCAGCGACCGCTGCCATCTCCGTCGAGTTACAGAACCCCAGCGATCCAAGTTCGGTTCAGTTAAAAACCCCGCCAAACTGAACCTTAACCCCCCCACCGATGCCTTCCTATCACAACATAGTTCACCACCGTAGTGGTAGCCACCAATGCGCAGCGAACCCTCAGATCCCAGGTTCGAGTCCCAGCTCCACCCCTTTTTCTGCTCCTTTATTCCTTTTGATTCAGTTAAGCCCGCAGTCTGAACCATAACCCCCCACAGTTTCCCTTCTAGCCACAAACAGCAGCCTAGCCCACTGGTTTCTGTCCCCCCAGCGCAAGCAGGAGGTGCAGGGATCGAATCCCACCCCCTGCACAATTAACCAACTTTTTATTTTACATATGTTTTGGTCACAGAACTTCCTGGTAATCAGCAATAGACCCTTGCAAAGTATTCCTAGTCCCTGCTAATTTTTTTCAAGTCCCTAAATGAAATGAAAATGGCAGATTTGCACCAAATGTTCTAAAATGCATAAGTAATTCATCCCAACTCCAATTTTGACTTTTTAAATATGTTTTCTGTCCCAAATTAAATGATCTATCCAAATATAAAATTTGTTTACTGTTTTGAATATTTTAAATTGGTGCAATATTTGAAAACTTGTTAAATTCACTTAATTTTGGAAAATTCATAACTTGGGCATAAAAATTCCAAATTCCACAAACTAAATATGTTTTCCAATAAACTTTTCATGTACTTTCCAAATATAAATTTTGTTTGCTGTTTTGAATAATTTAAATTGCTGAAAACAACTGTTTCTTAATTATTGCATTTAAAATTGCCAAAATAATAACTTGCTCATTTTAAATCCAATTTCAACAAATGAAATATGTTTTCCATGCAAAATTAAACCATCTTTCCAAATATAAAATTTGTTTCATGTTTTGAATAATTAAAATTGGTTAAATGATTTAAATCTTGTTTAATTCATTTAATATTGCTAAATTCATAACTTGATCAAATCAAATTCTTTTGGGACATATAAAATATGTTTTCAAACATAAAAGCATAACCTTTTCAAATATAAACTTCGTTATCTGTTTTGAACAATTAAAATTGGTGAAAACAAAAATTGCTTGTGTGGCACCTTTAAGTAACCAAAATTTCTTAACTTAATAACTGAAATTCCAAACTTGTTAAACCTTATTTCCATTTGGTTATATTGTTGTAATTTTGCTGTTTTCCTCATCCATGCATCATGCTAACTCACTTACACATGATGATTAGTTGTAAAACAATTAATTCAACCATAATTCATGGGCTTTCCATATGCAATCCAATTGCAAGTGGGTCCATTTAATCATGTTATGTTATCTTGTCAACTAGTTCATTTTGTTGCATCAATTAAAATAATATTCCAACGTGTTAATCTATATTTTTTCTTCTTTTGATCACTCTGCCAGAAGAATCGTGATCTAAAAAAGTCCAATTTTTTCCGTACCCCAATGGGTATCTCAAAAAAGGATAAGAAAAACATAGGTAAACTTGATAGAACCGAATTAATAAGCACTAATCTATCTCCATACGAGAGTAGTTTTCCAATCCAGGTGCTCAATTTGTTTTCAAAACGATCCTCAATTGGACCCCATTCTTTGTTCAATAATCTTCTATAATGAATTGGGATACCCAGGTACTTAAAGGGTAGCTTACCCACATCACATCCAAAGATGTGTCGGTATTCATCCACAGATTGGATAGCTTCCCCAAAACAAAAAATTTCACTCTTATGAAAATTAATTTTAAGCCCTGATAATTGTTCAAATAAAGCAAGTATCAATTTCATATTAACAGCCTTATCGAGATCATGTTCCATGAACAAAATTGTATCATCAGCATATTGTAGAATTGAGACCCCCCCATCCACCAAATGAGGTACAAGACTCCCAACACTACCATCCTCCTTTGCCCTGGCAATTAGGACTGCTAACATATCAGCTACGAGGTTAAATAAAATAGGAGACAAAGGATCTCCCTGTCTTAATCCTTTTAGAGTTTGGAAATAATGACCAATATCGTCATTCACCCTTATTCCCACACTCCCTCCTTGCACAAATCTCTCAACCCAATCACACCACAGAGGAGAAAAACCTTTCATCCTGAGTGTTTGTTGCAGAAAAGACCAACTAACCTTATCATAAGCTTTCTCAAAATCAATTTTGAACAGAACTCCACTAAGTTTCTTTGTGTGCAACTCATGAATGGTTTCATGTAAAACCACTACTCCTTCTAAAATATTTCTACCAGGTAGAAATGCAGACTGAGTTGGTTTAATAATACGCTGCGCAATCGCAGTGACTCTATTAGTACCAACTTTAGTAAAAATTTTGAAGCTCACATTTAGTAGACAAATAGGTCTATATTGCTCAATTCTAGAGGCATCTTCCTTTTTAGGTAACAAAATAATCACCCCAAAATTCAATTTAAACAATTGCAGCTCAGCAGCATGTAATTGAGCAAACATAGGCATCATATCTGTTTTGATCACATCCCAAAATCTCTTATAAAACTCTGCCGGAAATCCATCAGGTCCCGGTGCTTTATTAAGTTCCATTTGATCTATGGCCTCGAAAATTTCCTCTTCAGTGAAAGGAGAAGTTAAGATCATATTCTCATCTATAGATACTTGGGGAAGATCATTAATCCTTCCCTCATCAAGCGAAATAGTTGTTTGATCCGGAGGCCCAAATAATTTTTTATAATATTCAGATATAAAAACTTGCAGATTCTGTTGACCAACAATGGTCCCTTCATCCTGCTCAAGTTGAAATATCTTTTTCTTCCTATGTTTCCCATTAGCCATCAAATGAAAATATTTGGTATTATCTCCCCCTTCTTTAATATGTCTCATTTTAGCTCTTTGAGCCCACTTAGATTCCTCATCCCTTCTGATCTTAGCCAGATAAGAATCAGCTTCCCTTTTAGACTTTCTCTCCTCATCAGAAAGAGGCATAGTCTCAGCTTTTGTATCTAGTTCATTAATTAAGAGGATCAGTTTATCTCTCAAAATCTTATACTCCCCACTCATATTCTTAGCCCATCCCCTGAGAAAACTTCTCAGATGTCTAATTTTGTGTTGCCAAACCTCAATAGGTGAGCCACCTATCTGTTGTGACACCCACTCTGAGCCACCTATCTGTTGTGACTCTCACTCCTAGGCCTGGTCTTCGCCCGCATCTTTTACCCCGCCCACCGAGCTTGCTTCCAGGCAGTGTGCCGTTCTTGGCGCAGGGCCACGCGTCGTCCTCGTCCTCCTCCGCGCCAGCTTCCATTTTTTTTTGAAAAGGGAAATCCGGCATCTGCATCGTGTGGATGCATACGGCTTTTATTAAACAAACATCATCCAAGATTAAACTTACAAAAGAGGACCACTCTCAACGAGTCTCAATAGCCCTAGAGAGGGAAACATAAGAACACAATGCGCATCATGATAACTAATGGCCTAACCCCATCAACATGAGACTACCCATTACAAATTCGGCTACTACGCAACCAGCCACCCTTGCTGAAGATAGCCTGAACGACCGCCATCATACGAGTGCAACCACCATCCAAACGAACACGCTGGTCCTCGGATAGCAGATGAGACCACTGATGCATCCAGTAGTTGGCTTGATGAATGACCTGCAAAAAATTCCCAACTTTCTCATTGTTAAAAATAACCCCATTTATGTGGTTCCAAACGGTCCACAAAAGAGCACAAACCCCAATACATAACAGTGCTTTAGTATCATGATCAACTCCACATAACCAATTACCAAACAAATTTGGAATATTAACAGGAGAGGAGATACTAAAAGTAAAATGCACCAGTCTCCAAATCTTTTTAACAAACTCACAAGAAATAAAAAGATGAGAGACTGTTTCATTAACTCCACAGAACACACACTTTTTACATCCATCCCAGTTTCGCTTAGCTAGATTATCTTTAGTCAGCAATTCTTTCCTGGGTAAAAACCACATAAATATCTTTATTTTGGATGGCACTTTTAATCTCCATAGGTATTTATTAAGGAATCTAATATCCTCATTCATACACTCCGCATATAAAGATTTTACCGAGAAAATTCTAGAATTAGTGAGTGTCCAACGACACCCATCCGTGACATTAGTCAAGGAGACATCCATTAAACGTTCCATTAGATGTAACCATCTATCCCATTTGTCTCCAACCAGAGCCCGACGAAAATGCAAAGCATGAGGTAAATGGCCGAGCACGTTGGACACCAAAATATTCTTATTACTCACAATTGAGTATAACGAAGAGTATTGGATAGCAAGAGGTACATCCCCTAGCCAACGGTCTTCCCAAAATCTAATACTTTCACCATTACCATTATTGAATCTAATATGTTTGAAGAAATCTTCTTTAACCCGTAAAATACCTTTCCAAAAAGGTGAATCAGTGGGTTTAGCCTCCAATTCGGCCAGGGTCTTATCCCCCAAATACTTATTAGTCAACAAATCATGCCAAATCCCTTGCTCAGTTAATAATTTAAACAACCATTTGCTTAAGAGACATTTATTTTTAACTTCCAGAACTTCTATACCTAGACCCCCTTGGTCTTTAGGTCGACAAACAATATTCCATTTTGTCAATCTATATTTCTTTTTAGCATGAACACTCTGCCAAAAAAAACCGTGATCTATAGAAGTCTATTCTTTTCCGTACCCCAATAGGAACCTCGAAGAAAGAAAACAAGAACATAGGTAAACTAGAGAGCACCGAATTAACTAACACCAGCCGATCCCCATAGGATAAAAGTTTTCCAGCCCAAGAACTGAGTTTCTTTTCAAAACGGTCCTCAATGACTTTCCATTCCTTAATCAGTAGTCTCCTATAATGAATTGGAATGCCAAGATAACTAAAAGGTAGATTACCAACCTCACATCCAAAGATGCATCGGTAATCATCCAAATGATCACGAGTTTTGCCAAAGCAAAAAACCTTGCTCTTATGAAAGTTAATCTTGAGCCCGGACAATTGTTCAAAAATAGATAAAATTAACTTCATATTGACAGCCTTATCTAGATCAAGCTCTAGGAATAAAACCGTATCATCAGCGTATTGAAGAATCGATATTCCCCCTTCCACTAAATGAGGCACTAAGCCACCTACCTGATTATCCTCTTTAGCTCTCTCAATAAGCACTGCCAACATGTCTTCCATGGATCATGCTTCCACTTGGGGGGTTCTTGAACCCTTGTGACCGCCTTCTGCGCCGCCTTGTCTCCTTCCACCAGACTTGGAGCTGCTCTAATGACGGTGAGCATTTTCATAGCAGCGTTTTCTCCTTCTCCGACACCACGAGGTGCATTGGCTCGACGGACGGCTGGCTCGCCATCGACTGCGCGGACGCCGACAACACACACACATATTGCTTGTACAATGAGTTTTCCCGCACGACATTGTCGCTCCCCGAGCTGGACGCCGCCCTCGGCCATGTTTCCGAGTTTTTCAGTATACCCAAGGTGCTCTTGCGGTCGAACCCAGATGACATCATTGCTCTCATGACCAACCACGCTAGTTGCCCCATCATCTTAGCCCGGCGTGGGAAGGGTTTGTGGTTGCCCGAGTGGCATGCAGAGCCTCTCGCCCGCATCATCGATGTTGCGTTCCTTGGAGACAGACTTTACGGGATCACTCAGGACAAGCATCTGGTCTTTCTTGATATTGCCTCCGATGATAACGGCATACCCATGGTTACCGGTGGAGAGTGTGTCATCGGGGAAGATTTTATTGTGTGGAGTAACGAGGAAGAGTACGATGATGACGACGATGACAACATTAACTACGATGAGGATGACGACGGAAACGATGATGTTGCGCCTGATGCTCCTGCTGATGGTGATGACTACGAAGAAGCTGATAGTAGCTGTGACGGTGAGGGCGAGAATAATGATGACAATGAATCAGAGGTCGATAACGAACACACGTATGATATGATGGAGATGGAGGAGGAGGACATGATTCTTGAACCAATGGAATATAAAGTTGTCGATGGGTCCAACATTAAGATCAAGTGGTACTTGATCGAGTCGCGCGGCAAGCTGCTCAATGTGAGGCAAGAAGTGATATTACCGGCACAACAGAACATTGGTTTTCCGTGCACACACAAGGTAGAAGTGTTGGAGGCCGATATCAGCGCAGCCAAGTGGGTGCCAGTGAAAGACGGGTTAGGTGGCCAGGCGCTTTTCATCAGCACGCCGTTCTGCAAGTCTATCTCTGCTGCTTGCAGCAAGGAGATAAAGGAGGATGCTATCTATTTCATTGACACCGACGACGTATTTGATATGAGATCCAAAACTGTCAGCTCCCCGCGAAATGATTGGGAGTACAAGATGAACCTGAGGAACAGCCTCGCGGAGGAGCTAACCTGGGTCTTCCCCCCGGAGCTAGTGGCTTAATTAGTAGCGTCATTTGTCATTATATTATATTTATATACTCCTACTATAATAATTGGACTGCACACATGATAAACTGTGTTTATGTTTCTTCATCTCAGTGTTGTGATTCTGATTTTTTTTTCTCTTACTATATATTCTTTATATATCACTACTGAGGAGTCTCGTGTTGCCATACTACATCACCATCTGCTCTCTCCTCTACCATCTCTTCATGTTGTCTGGTGCAGATACCACCATATCCTGCCGGTGCTGCCGCACCACCCTGCCAAGTGCCAGTCTCCCGAGCAAGTGCTAATAAGTTTTTCCGTCATCTAAAATGTGCTTACAAAAAATAAACAATAGTGAAATCGCATATTTCCAGCAACATGATTCAAGAGAACAACAGATACTGCTAAACTGTGTGTCACCACACGAGTATGAAGAGGATGCCACGGTGTTCGTTGGATAAATCAGCCCGCTGATGGTGTCAGACAGCAGTGACTCGATTCATGTAGTGTACCATTAAGAATGTACGTAGTACTTTCGTTATTAGAAAAACGAGTTATTAGCATAAAACCGCCACTTTTGTGGCGGATTTTTTCAAAAACCACCACCGGACCTCGCAATCGCACAAAACCACCAGATTTTGGAATTTTCGTAGCAATGTGTACTGATACCTCTTCGCGCACGAATTGACACAGATTAAGGAACTTTGGCCCCACCCGTCAGTGACGTGGCTATGTCGGAACGGAGACGAATAACGGCCGTCAACGACCGCGCGTATAACCTAGATCCCGACCGGGCCACTCCTTCACTCCTCCCCTCTGTTCTTCCCTCACTCTCCCCGCGGCGATGGCAGCCGCGGCGACCCAGTAGTAGTAGGTGGTGGTGGAGATTCTAGGGACGGCCCCGGCGGCGATGACATTGACGGTGAGATGTGCGGCAGCTCCATCCTCGCGTCTGCCATTGGCTCCCCGCAACACCGTGCGGCCTCAGCTCTGGCGAAGGCGGTGGTTGCCTCTCCGGCGCACCTCAGCCACCAGTGGACCTCACCATTTGGCGGCGTCGAGTAAGTAATCTCTGTCCTCCTCCCTTGTCTTCTTTAGTAGAGTACTCTGTTACTAGGGTTCAAATAGGACAGTTAGGGTTCATGAACTTAGTGAAAATTCAGTGTATTTAGCGACAGTTAGGGTTCGAGTACTGTTAGTAACAATAATTTATCTTCATTTTCTCTGTAGTTTGGATGATGAAGTGTGGGAAATTAGGTTCAACTTCGTGGGAGAAGATAACAATTCTGAATTTGTTTGCTCTGCTCGGCACACAAGGATATGGCATAATGGACAAGACGTATTGTGTGACAGAAAAGGGCATTGGACTGCAAGGAGTGGAGGTACTTGACACAATGGATAAGGTGGATAGTGTGCTTAAATGCTTAGAGAGGAAGAAGATTCTTAATTTGACTGTTATTACGGCCAAAACAGAATTACCAGCTGACTTTAACCTTGAGACATGTGAATCTAAGTTGCAGCTATCAGAGCCAGTGCCAATGTTTGTTGACCTAGATGGTGTCTCACACATACCTGATGAGGACACCCGTGCTGAGTTGTTTCCAGTGGCCATGGATTACTCTGATGTTCTATTTCTGGGCACACAACAGAGCAGTAGTCACATGCCTGGAAAGAAATTGTTTCCTGTAGAAGACTCAGATACAGATGAAGATTCAGAGGGAGAGGGAGAGTCAGAGGGTGATTTCTATGACATGGGTGAATACAGACCTGGAGATCATGACAAAGGGGTAGCAGAGGAGCTGGAATTAATTAATGAACTGAGAAATAAAAAAAACTGTTGATGCTGAGAGAGAGGCCATACTAAATAAAATGGAGAAGGAGAAGAAAGCAAGAGAAGATCCATTTCTACATTATGAAGTAGACACTTATGTTGAAGAATTGTATGAGGAGGAGACTGGGTCAGAGTGTGAAGAACTTCCTGAGCCTGATTATTGTAAAGGGAAATAAATAATTGTTAATCATGGGCCAACCAGTAAGGCACATCATGAGCCAACATGTAAGAAGTATATGGATTTTAGGCCATCATCAGATGAGGACAGCAACCCTTCTGATTTGGGTGACAGTGATGATGATGACTTTGTGCCAAATAAGTTATTTACATCTGGTAGGAAGAGTAGGAGCAAGAAGCCAAAAGAAAGGGTGTGGCATGATAAGAAAAGAGCTAATCCTGATGGCCAACTGTGCAAAAAGATGTGCTTTACTAATGTGTACCAATTCAGAAGAGTTCTTAGGCATTTTCATGTATCTCAGCTCAGGAACTTTAGATACCACAGGAACAACAAAGATAGAGTTATTGCAGTATGTGCTGATGATAATTGTCCCTTTTTCATGGTAGGTTCAGAAGTAAAGCATGAGAAAACCTTTGTTCTTAGAAAATTGAATCTGCACCATGCATGTGGGGCACATGGTGAGCATACTAAAGTCACAATTGACTGGCTGGCAGAAACTTCTGTGGGTGCTATGAGAACAGATTTCAACACTTCTGTGGACACATTGATTGAACAAGCCAAACAGAAATATGGAGTTATTGTTCCCATGAGCAAGGCTTATAGAGCTAGAACAAAGGCTCTTAATATTGTGTTAGGTGATCATGAAACACAATATAAGGGGATTAGGGACTATCTGCAAACTGTTCTTGATACTAACCCTGGAAGCAGGTGCATTGTAACAACTAAAGAGGTGTTGAACAATCCTAGCCAAAATCCCAGGTTCCATGGCTTGTTTTTCTGTCTAAATGCCTCAAAAGAAGGATTTCTTAATGGATGCAGACCTTTCATAGGTATTAACATATTTAGTTACATTATTTGATTATTAGTGACCATATTTCATGTATAAAATATTTGTCACACTATTTGATTATTGATATGTATGTTGGCAGGGTTAGATGGTTGCTTCATAAAGCTCACCACTGGTCAAAGATACTTGCTGCCACAGGAAGAGATGGGAACAATAATATTTTCCTATTGCCTTTGGAATTGTTGACAAAGAGGATACAGCTAGGTGGTGTTGGTTCTTGACACTACTAAGATACTGCATTGGTGAGGCTGGGAAATTTTGGAATTACACCATCATATTAGACAGACAGAAGGTTAGTATGGCAGCACTTACAGCATTACTTTTGTTGTAAAATCCATCATGTATATCTACAGTTTACTTACATACACCAATTGTTACACAGGGTCTTCTAAAAGCAGTATCTAAAGTGTTCCCCAACTCTCCACAAAGGTTTTGTCTTAGGCATATTTATGCAAATTTCCAACAAGCTGGCTTTAAGGGTCAAGAACTTAAGAAAACATTGATGCAGCAAGCTATAGTTATACCAAAAGTGGCTTTGACCAGGCAATGGAAGCCTTGAAAGCAGACTGTGAACATGCATACAATTGGCTGGCTGAAATACCTGTTGAAACTTGGGCTAGGTTTGCATTTGATTATAACTGCAAAACAGACCTTGTTGTGAACAATCTTAGTGAAGTTTTCAACAAAATGATCTTGGATGTAAGGAGCAAACCAATCTAGAAAATGGTTGATGGGATAAGGATTAAGCTTATGGTGAAGTATTGTGGGATAAGGGCCAAACAAGATAGTACAAGGTGGGAGATAACACCTTTCTAAGGTGAAAAATTGGAGGAGGCCAAGAAATACTCTAGGTACTGCAATGCAGTGGCTGCTGACAAAGCACTTGGTCTATGGCAAGTAACCAGTGGTGACAGAATTCACCCAGTCAACTTGATTGCAAAGACTTGTGGCTGCAAGAAGTGGGATTTGACAGGTATTCCCTGTAATCATGCCATTTCTGCTATAATGAAAGACAAGTCACATCCAGAAGACTATGTGCTCGATTTCTTCAAGAAACCATTGTACTTTGAGGCATACAAGCATATGTTTACCCTGTCCCTGGGCCTGATGTATGCACAAAGACTGATACTCAGGACATAGATCCACCTCCAAGTAGACCAAGGCCTGGAAGAAAGCAGACAAAGAGAAGGAAAGGTCTTTTTGAGGTGCCAACACCTAAGGATACATCTAGGGTTGGCACTATCACTTGCGAAAATTGCAAAAAGCACATGACATAGGTTCTGTAACTGTGATATCTCTCTCAGGCTTGAGCTACAGATAAGGAAGGCACAACATCAGGTTCAAATAGGCACTATGTCTTTCCAATATTTTCCATAATATGCAAATGCTGACATTTCTTCTCTCCTAGGCTAATAGGCACATCATTGCTGAGGATACACCTGGATGTTCTTCAGCACCTGAAGCACTAGCTGCAAGTCCACCAAGGACAGCACCAGCAGCAAGGGCATCAACACAGAGGGCACCAGCAGCAGAGCCATCAACACAGAGGGCACCAGCAGCAGAGCCATCAACTGTTACAAGCTACTCAGCACCAGCAGCACCAAGGGCATCATTTGGTCCAAGCTCCTCAGCTCCAGCAGCAACAAAGGCACCAAGGGCAGCTGCAACTTCTTCTTCAGGCCCAACAAGATCAAGCAAAAGGAAGAGGACTCTCACTAGGAGAATAAAGGGGTACCTCAAACATCTGGAAATTATTGATGTTGTTTGGAACTATGTGTGTTTGAAACAATGGTTTGTTTAATTCGCACCAAACTATGTGGGTGATGTTGTTTAATGTCTACAACTCTGTCAGTTTGCATGAAATGTCAGACTTTCTGTAAGACTATGTGTAAAATCTATCTTAAGTGACTTGGTGAATTATCCTTGCTATTGTCAGTTAATCTGACAGTTATTTAACCCTAAATTCCCATGTGTGATCTTACCTCTATGAAATTGGGTTGTCGAGAAGCGTCTGGGTTCTCGACAACCATCAATGCTCATCTTACCTATATACAAAAGGGTTGTCGAGAAGCGCCTGGGTTCTCGACAACCCTCAATGCTCATCTTACCTATATGAAATAGGGTTGTCGACAACCGTCTGGGTTCTCGACAACCCTAAATGCTCATCTTACCTCTATGCAAAAGGGTTGTCGAGAAGCGCCTGGGTTCTCGAGAACCCTAAATGCTCATCTTACCTCTATGCAAAAGGGTTGTCGAGAAGCGCCTGGGTTCTCGACAACCCCTAATCAAACCAGATTTGAACTCATCATTCAGGTGACCATTTTAAAAATCAAATAGCTAGAATTTGACAACACTTCACCACATAAGTAGGTTCACACATTTACTTCCAAATAAAATGGTTCAACATAGCTAGGTTCACACATTTACTGCCAAATACTACTTAAGTTCAACACTACATCAGTTGCAACATAAAATAGGCAAATATTACAAGTTTATCTGCCCCGATCACTCATTCATCACTCATTCAGTACTCACAGAAGCCCTTGATTGTCTTGAGCTTGTCCTTGGCTTTCTCCTTTGCCTTCAGCAGATCAAACAACATGTACTCTACCTTCCTCTTCTCATCCTTCAGCTTCTCTCTTTCACCATCCCACTCTTTCTGCTTCAGATTGAGCAATTCAATCTCCTGAAGAAGATGGTGCCTTTGCTTCTTCACCTCCTCCAATGCCCTCTCTTCTTTCTGCATCATCTTGATACGCTCCTTGTCACAGTTGTGAAGATTTTTTAGCAACTCAAGCTCAGCCAGTAGCTTCTCATTTTGCAGCTTCGCCTCCCTCAGCTCTTCCTCTACCAGCATCCTAGCATACTCAGAAATTTCAAACTTTTGTTTACCATTACCTTGCATTATCTTCTTCATATTTTCAGTCCTGATCCTTCTGTCTGTGGTCTCCAACATCTTTTTCATGCCACATATCATAGTAGAGTACTTCTCTTCCAGCATTTCCTTCTCTTTAACCAGATTCTTCACCACTAAAGAGTTCTCATAGTTGGCTGAAATAGAACTTGCTTCACTATCCTCATACATTGCCCACAGTTTAGCAAGACAGTTTTGCAAAGTGTCAGGCCACTCCCCATCAATCCAGTCTACAAAGCCACAGTTCTCAACTTGCTGACATACATAAATAGCACTAGTTAAAATCATGACGTTTCAGAGTACTTGTTGAAATCATGTGAGTCGGAGAGGGAATTCAGTACTATGCAATACATTAACTAGGCAGAGTGCATTATCACTCACATTCTGAATGGGAGAGACTACGAAACGTCTTCCGGTGTTGCTGCCTTCTAATGCAACTTGTCTGTCAGGCTTGCATTTGTGCACGTGACAGACAACAGAGCTACCGACGTCGATGCCGAAGAAAGACAGGTCACGGATCGAATCAGGTGTGTAATCCATATCGGTGCTCTACGAATGAGTATCAATCGATCAAAAAACAAGCAAAATCGAAGAAAAATCGAAAATCCCCAAATCGTAACCCTAAAACCGAAGGAGAAGAACTCACATCGGTGAGATAGGTCCCATCGGAAGTCTCGTCGCCATCGTTCCAGCTCGGCATTTTGCCAGAGCAGCGGTGGAAATAGTAAGCTGCGCGGCGGTGACGCTTTCCTACTGCGGCGGCGACGGTGGAGCTCAAGCTCAGTGAGGGGAGAGAGTGAGCAGAGAGGAGTGAAAGAGTGGCCGAGGGCCCGGTCGGGATCTAGGTTATGCGCGCGGTCGTTGACGACCATTAGTCGTCTCCGTTCCGACATATCCACGACAGCCTGACGGGTGGGGCCCAAGTTCCATAATCTGTGTCAATTCGTGCGCGAAGAGGTATCAGTGCACATTGCTACGAAAAATTCAAAATCCGGTGATTTTGTGCGATTCCGAGGCCCGGTGGTGCTTTTGGGAAAATTAGCCACAAAAGTGGCGGTTCTATGCTAATAACTCTTAGAAAAACTCAAGGATGTAGCATGATATATGTTTTATATATAGCGTCGAGCCTGCAAATCAAACGAGTAGCTTCTATCTTGTAGAATAGTACACTTTTCAAGTTCAAATGTCAGCAGTAGCAAGGGACGACATTGTGTGTGTGTGGGGGGGGGGGGGGGTTAAAGAGTGGTAGAGGCCGCGGGCCTTCCACTTTTTTCGAAAAAAAAGTAAATAAAAAATAGAACGTCAATTTTCTAAATGTAGATGGTCACCGAGCTGATTATGATATGGTGGAGACATTGTTTAGCAATATATGAACAGAGGAGCGGGGATAGACAGACTCGAGAGCGTGGTGAATTCCTAAACCGTGCGCACTTGTCCAGGCTACGTCACCTCCGGCAAAAAAAAATGGCAAGGAATAATGTCCGTTCTACGGAACTTGGCTGTATATATGATCTGAACTTTGGACTACTTTTCTTGTTTATTTTTTGGTGGCATGAATTTTGGACTTATTCTGGCAATCTTAAGTTTTTTTTACGGGTACAACAATCTAAAGTTTGGTAGCGCGAGCAAAATCTCCATATGATTCCATTTGTCAGAATCTGCGAATATATGTTTTTGGGTCCTTTTACAGTACATCAGATCAACTGGGACCGTTTGACACAAATTTCTCAAGTGTATGAGAGAGAAAATGAAAAACGTCTTGGCGAAGTTGTAGATCGAGGCCTTCAACTTCAATCTTTCGAAGATCAACGAGTTTTAGTGGAGAGATTGGAAGAAATCTAACTTTTAGGTGAGCTCAATAATGGTGGACTTCAATGTTGGACGAACTGGCTCTTTGGAGAAGATGGAGGGGGTATTTATACCCCTCTCCCATTTCTAGTCGTTGCAGGGTGGCTAACTCCGGAGTCTCCGGTCAGGAGGGGCCGAAATCTCCAAAGTCTCTGAGAATACTCCGGTGACACTCCGGAGGGGGCATCTACAAGTTTTCTCCAAAAGGCATAACAGGGGGTGGAGTCTCCGGAGTCACTTCGGCCATGCTACGGAGTGGGTCTCCGTGAGATTTTTCCACAAGTTGCAAACACATAGGCCGGAGTCTCTGGGGATACTCCAGCCATATTCCAGAGGGACCATCTGCGAGTACCGCCAAAGTGCAGACAAGCTCTGAAGAAGAGACCGGAGTATCCGTCCTGATTTTCACAAACAGGCTGAGAGTTGCTCTTCTTTTGCTTTTTGATTATAATGCTTTCATGAGATAAATACCTAATCACATGTATCACTTTGACACACAATTAGGTAATCAACAATGTTGTTATCTAACACACAAAACCAAACTAGGGAGAACTAAAATGTTCTTTCGGAAGTGGCTTCCCCATGTTTTTGGGTCAAGGGAGGTAATTAAGTATGCCGGAGAGGAGCCGGAGACGAGGCCTGGTGCCGCCAGATGACCTGCATGCGCGACCTAGGGGGCCCACACCTGGGGGTCACCTAGTGGGACCCTGGCTCCCCTCCATGCCTCCTTTGGGCTCTATGGTGATTTCTTGAGAAAACCCATTTTCTGTTTTTTCTTGATTTTCTGACGTTCGGAAGATACCCCCTATGACATGTGCCTTTTCCCTCTGAAATCTGGCTCTAATAATTAATTTTGGAAAACTGTAAAACACACCGAAAACAACAAAAAAATATAAGTATTGCTTTCTAATATGAAATATATCAATGAATAAGAGAGAACTAACATATCAAATAGTGATGCGAAATTGACGTATCAGATGACGGTCTATTTATCTTGATGTAATGACTATAATGTTAGAACTCGTGAACTATATCTCGTCATAATAGTATTGTTATACGTTCATGATTTGTCAATTGACCAGTTGTAGTTTGTTCACCGAGCATGTTATTGTTCTTAGGAGAGACAAGAAAAGTGAAACTATGGCCCCTAGTCCTATTCTGCTCATTGATTACAACCTCGTTTACTTGATTTTCATCATCACTTGCTTGTTGTTTCGTTTTCATTTAACCTTCTCCAACCATTCGATAAAATTAATTCTCTAGTTTTCAGCAAGACGTGGAGATTGACAATCTTCTCGAAAAGTTAGGAGTAAGAGAGTTTATATTCGTGTAAAGGTTCACGCTTGTTGAAGCGCCAGACAAAAAGTAACCTACTGAGAGACTTTGAAATCATATTGCATTGATAACACTAGTTCCATAACTCGGGGAAAATACTAGCTTACGCTGCATCATACCTGCCTCTTGGGGTCTCCCAATGAACGTGTGATCCACGTCAACAAACATGGCCTCGCTGCCATCTGCGACAATGCTGCCACACTCGATACCAGTTTGGAGGCATGACCAGGGATGGAGTGCACTGGCAGGACAGACCTTCGTGTCGCATCGGCTCTCTGTCATCTGGGGCAGCGCCCCTACACCCGATACCAGTTTGAAGGCATGACTAGGAATGGGGCGCACTAGCAGGACAGATCTTCTCTGTATCATGTGCTCAGCCTAACTTCCATGGGCATGTGCACCAGTTCCTGGGAAAATGTATCGAGATGCACCCTCAATTTGCATACACACGCGTTGCCATAGTCATGACGTGGCCTTTAAAGCCACTTTCCTACGACAACGACATGCGTAAGAGAACACCGCCGACCAACAGATTGGAAGGCTTGTGATGCATATAGGAAACAACCAAAACGTGAGGCCGGCAGCGGCAGGATCATGAGGGCAGCGATGTAGACGACGTCCAGATCTGATAGATGGAAGAAGAAGATCACCAGGCTATAGAAAACAAAAAAACGAGCGACGACGTCCCGCCGCCGCCGTCTGTCGTCGGGCGGCCTCCTGCAGCAGTAGAGGGGCTCCTAAGATTGCGCTAGCGGCGTCTCCAGAGTCGTTGGAAGCGACCTGAGAGGCCAAAACAAACTCAAGATCATTTGTCTTAAGTAAGGCTTGCTGTGGTGGTTCAAGTATGGTTGCAGGTGAGTCTTTGTCTTCTTTCTCAAGGCGCCACGGTGACGATGGGATTAGCATGCAATGGGTTCTATGCAGCCCTGCTTCGAGCTTCCATAGAATTTAGATGCCGATGAATACTGCTGAACACTCTCGTAGGCCCTTGTGTTGGCATCCGACTTTGATGACCATCTAATGGTCTTCTTCAACCTCCAAAGGGAGGCCTTGTGGCGAGCTTGCAGCAAAGTACATCGTTGCTTCGACGCCAAGTGGTTTCGTCCCTGGCGCCGGTGTGAGCGGCCACGGTTCACTTCTCCGGCGGTAGCAGAGACCCGATTGCCTTTTCCAGATTAGTTTGAAGGTCTTTTCTATAAAAGGTAGGAACTGTAATGCGATTTTCACTTTCTTTGAGATCCTTGATGTATTTGTACATGCACTGCTGATTATTAATTGCATATAGGCCCTTCAGCCATGTTCCAAAAAAATATAAACATATGCTAGTGTAACGCAGTATCATATACGGAACTACTGCACGTACGACGTTTATTTGTCCGATCCATGTACAATGGATGATCAAGTGGTGCGCTGCAGTTTTGTAGTACCTTTTTTTTGCAAGGTAATATGTTCTCATTCATAAGATAAAAATCCGGTTACAAGACACGTAAACACCGACATTACAGTGCTGAAAAGATAGTATAATCCTATGCAAAAGACCAGCGTCTGTCCATCTCCTTCGGCACCACCAAAGTGACCACCAAGAGAGAGAAGACAAATCACCTCTTCATCCGAGCTCGACGCGGCTCCATCGCTGATCTAGACCTCCAAAATAGTTTGCCAGAAGCAAAACCATTGTCGTTGAACGAATCAGACTGGGGCAACGTGTCCCCGGACACGCCATCGAACTCCAGAACTAACATCCCCGCACGACTACAACGTCGAAGGAAGAAACCAGAACTGCCAGCTTCCATCCACAAACCCAGCACAGGATGCACCATCTTCCAGCTATTAACTGCGCAGGCAGCCGGCTGCGCATACTTCGGATGATAAATCCTCCCTGCTCCACTATGACGCCGGAGATAACGCCGCAGCAACGTGGACAGAACAGAAGGAGAGAGACACCCGAAGGGATCGCCGCCACTGCCTCGCCGATACCATCCATGAACCCTAACGCCACCGATCTGAAAGATCGGCGAACACACGATGCCATCAACTCCGAGACGCCGTCTCGAAGGACGCCGCCGGTGTGGGAGTGGAGTTGAGACGGATTTATTCGTCGAAGCGCCGCTCCCACCACCCCAACAACGCTCCACAACCTACAAAACCAAACCCTAACTACAGAACGGATTAACGAGGTCCCCCCTCCCTCCTGTCGCCGGAGCGGCAATCGGAGAGAGAGGGGACCAACGCCGTGGCTGGTGGAGATCGGAGGTAGAAGGTCCTCTCCCTAGTCGCCAAGCTCCTGGCGGCGGCTAGGTTCGGAAAACTTTTGCAGTTTTGTAGTACTACCCACCAACGGCTGTTGTGTTGCGTCGGACAAGTATGGTATGGAAATGGAAAACGATGTAAATCACCCGGGGAACGTTGCGTTCCGTCCCCCGGGTCGGTGTCCGTTGGATCTGCACGACGCGGGCGGTTAGATTAGGCGCACGTCCCCGACGTTTTCGCCTAGATTAGGACAGCCCGTTTTCGTTCCTCCGTTGTTTCCCATTTTTCGTTGTACCGTTACGTTTCCACTCGCGCGGCGCGGAGGCGGCGACGAAGGCGAGGTGGGCGACGCAGGCGGCGACGAGAGGCTTCGCGGGCGGCGGCGAGAGGCGACGCCGTCGACGAGGTCGCCCTCCTCCTCCTCCTCTCCGGCTATTCCTGAGGTGCTATTCCTTTCGCCCCCCTCCTCCTCTCCGGCTAGGCCCCCCTCTTCATCACCGGCGACATCTCGTAGGTAGGTAGCAATCGCGAGCGCTGCGGGCGGCGGAGCGGTCGCGGGTCTTTGCGCACTCCGGCGCCCCCCCCCCCCCCGACGTGACCAATTTCGCCTTATTTTGCATCAACGCTGGTGGCTATGGTTACACAGCGGAGGCGAGCGGCGGCGCTGTCGCAGGTCTGCGAGGACTCCGGCGCTCCCCTGCCACGCCCAATCGCTGTCTCAGGCGACCCCCCTGCCCTTGACCACCATCGTTGCTCCAGGATGTTGGTTCTGAGCAACAGTTGCTCCTAATTTTGCTACAATAGTTTAGTCCCAACTTCTTCAGTAGCAATTGTTTGGAGCAAAATGCTCCACTGCACTCCACCTACCATGTGCTTATTCCCTGTTTGTGCATAATTGTTAGTTGTCTTTTTGAGAATTGCAAATTATTTTAGCAGATTTTAGACTTTTTGAGCATATTTTTAGTTGCTCAACCACATTCGACACCCCGTGTACACATAACCGTGTTTTGTAGCAATTTTCCTTTTCAGTTCGAACCGTACGTGCAAGTAGTTGTATTTTCTGAACTTCATCTATTCTTTTTGTAGGTTTTTTGGTGTACTTACTGGGCCTCCTAGTGTATCTGCTTGCAATTTGTAATCAGCAGCGCAATGGAGGTTTGTTCTATTACTGCATTGTTTTTGCTTCTGTTGTACATTTTGTGTCCTTCTTTTGTTTCCTTTTTTTGTTCATAGTGTTCTTTTTTTGCTGATCAGGGGCAGTATTGGGTCAGCAAGGACCGATTCGCTGCCAAGCGTTTGCTGAAGTGCGCAAATGATCTCTCACCGCGGAAGCGAGAAATTATTGAGCAGCACAGCGCTTTTGCCTCACTTCTCAATATTTCTCCTTTCAATGTCCCTAACGAGCTGATTGATTTTGTTGCCGTGAACACTGTGGTTGAGCTCCGTGAGTTTCATTATGGATCTAAACGGATAGTTTTCACAATGGGATATTATCAAGAAGGTGTTTGGTCTACGCTCAGGATCAAAGCATGTTGAGTTGCTCACCAAGAGTGTTCATTCATACATCAGAGAGGCATACAAAGGTCCGTTGGCGAGGCTTCCCATAGAGAATGCAGCGAAGATGTTGAAGGAGCTTGACGACGGTGAAGAGGATGCCATTATCAGGACATGGGACCTCTTATGCTTTGCGACTGTTCTAAATCCTTCCACCAACAACATGATGTGCTTAGAGTACATAGGGTCCATGAGTGACCCAAAGAGGACCCATGAGTATGATTGGGAGGAGCACATCTTAGAGCTTCTGATGCATTACATTGAAAAAATTCAGAAGAAGAAGGAGCAACCTCTCGAGCTTGATGGCGTTAACCTTCGGAAGGGCAAGCTGAAGGTTGATTCCGAGGAAGCACCCGGTCCTTCGAAGAAGAAGACGAAGGTGAAGAGCATGTTTGAATTCTGGATGTCTGGCCCACTGCCTGTTCTTGCTGTAAGTTTTTAACTTTTTCTTCACATCTTGCTACTTTACTTAATGTTGTTTGCTCCATTAGTTTTAATTTATTGTTGCCTTAGTTAGTTTCTGTTGCTTCATTTGTTTTATTTCTGTGTTTTGTTTCTGTTATTATGTTCTAGGTTTAAGGTTTTACCTTGCTACTTTTCTTAGTTTTGTTTGCTCCATTAGATTTAACTTTTTGTTGCTTTAGTTTTTTTTGTTGCTCCACAGTTAAGTTTTGTGTGTACTAGTTTCTGTTTTTTATGTTCTAGCTATAAGTTATTTGCTACTTTACATAGTTTTTGTTGCTCTATTAGTTTTATATTATTGTTTCTTTAGTTATGTTCTGTTGCTCCAAATGTTTATTTTTCGCGTGAATTTTTGTTTCTGTTTTTAGTTGCACTTTTACAGCTCCAGGTTGATTCTTGTGTTTTTTTTCCATATGTAGCTGGTGTACATGGACCACTTGCTAATCCCGAAGAATGATCACTTCATAAACAATGGGATTCCTAGGGTTTGCTTTGTGACAAGTGAAGATTTCAGTTTCACTGTCAAGATCGACCGCGACAACAAAATCTTGCTGAACAAGACCGTCTTTGGGAGGCGTCCTGTAAGTAGACTCCCATTTGTTGTTTTCTTGTTTGCTTCTTCGTTGTTTGCGTTCCCCTGCCACGTTCCAATTTTGTTTTGTTTGATCTCAACCATGATTGGTTTTTTGGTTGTGCAGTTCCTCCCGTTATCCAGAACAGTGTATGCGCCTCACTTGGACAGTTCATTGCCCGAAGATATTGATGTAAATCCGTCTGCATCGCTTAATGAATGGCTTGTTTTCCCCACCATCGAGCAAATTGAGGTTTTTATAGTTTTCTATGTGTTCTTTTTTGTAGGTCATTTTGTTTGTTCATATAGCATTTTTTGTTCTTCATGTGTATCAAGGTGGCTTTTTTCCCACAATTTGCTACTTTACTTATTTCACTTTGCTCCATTAGTGTTTAAGCAATGCTTTTTTAGTTATTTTATTTTGTTCCATTGTTTTATATCGTGCGTACTTTACATGTCTGCTACTATAATAATTTTACTTTGCACCATTAGTTATTTTGTTTTGTTCTGTCAATGTAGTTGCTCAGTTTTGCTGTTTTTTTGCTTCTTTTTTAATGTAATCCATGTTTCTTCTTCATCACAGGTACCATCTCATTTCAAGAACATATACGACAAGCACAGGGTTAGTTTTGCTTCAAACGTTGATGCTACTCTCAAGAGTCTCGCTGTAGGCTTAAAATCAATGCAGTCCAAGCAAATGGCGTTGCTTTTGAATGATGTTGAAGCTTCCATGAAGGAAGACGATGGCCCTAGTGTTGTGTTTCCAGCTTCTGGAGTAGGACTGGACGGGCAGGGCAATATGGATGGTGACAAGTCTGATTCTGAGTCCGATGATCTCGATATTGATGAGGATCTTGTTGCTGTGGATCCTATGGACTGTGATTCTAATGTTTGTGAAGAAGGCAATGCAAGGGCAGCAGAGAATGAGCAAACCAATGCTACGGAGCTCAATGATGTGCCGCAACCAGCAGTTGTTGTAGGGCCCTCTCACACGGACGCTGATGTTGAGGAACAGGGCGCTGTGAGTAGTCCGATTAGAGGTGCTGTTGGTAGCCCAGAAAAAGTTGCTGACGGTAGTCAGGTTAGAGGTGATGTTGGTATCTCAGACAAAGATGCTGCTGCAGTTGTTGGTACTCCAGACAAAGATGTTGCTGTGGGTACTCCAGATAAAGATGCTGTTGTTGGTAGTCCAGCCATTCCTGCTGCGGTGATTCCACCCATGCCCACTGCCCTTAGCCCCCTAGAGTTGCTGCGGATACTACTTTCATTCCTAGGCCGGCTTCTCCCTCACCTCGGCGCAACATACCAACAGGCTACTGGGATGACTGTCTGAAATTCAATTTGTGGAGCCAAGACAATGAATCTTCCCAAGCCGCTGACCAGAACGACGTTGTGGAAAAGGTGGATGATGTTGCTGCTCCGATAGTTGGAGACAAGGTTGCTCCCACGTGTAAGTTCTCATCCCCCTATTATCTATTTGTTACATTTTGCATTTTTCATCTTTGGGTTGTGTGCACCGCCCGCCAAAACAAGACTTTTCAAAGTATCCTTTTTTCTGATTGACTTTTGTTGTGTAGCTCCCAATCCTTGCATTGACACCCCCATACCGGAAAATTTGGAGGAGATTCCAGAAGCTGCAACACCGGATCATGTTGACAAAACAGGTTTGCTCTTTTTTTATCCCCTGTGCGCCTCGCTGTTCTTCTGGTGGCTTTTAAAAAAAATGATGTCTTAGTGTTATGGTTTTGCTTCTTTAGATAATTCTGGTTGCTACTTTACATATATCTGGTTGCTACTTTACTTAATTCTGCTTGCTACTTTAGATACTTATGATTGCTACCTTTTCACATATTTTGTTTTTGTTGCTTCTTTTTGAACCTTAACCACTAGCTTATTTGTTTCTTTGTTTCCATAGACAAAGGCGGCAGCAGCACTGGTGTGGTAACTTTTCAAAGGAAGACCAGGCATAAAAGGGCTATGAAAGATGATGGCAAGGCTCCAGTGGCGAAAAAGTTGAAGAAGCCCTCGGCAGATACGGTTGCATTGTACGACCAGTTTGTGCGCCATCCGCGTTATCTCAAGACCGACCGTGGAAAGAAAGGGAAAGATGACCCGTGAGTAGTTTATTTTTATGGCCTTTTTTAACATAGTCCTGTAATTACGTGACATTTATTTGTTTTTGCTACTAGCTACTCCTTTTTTGCTTTTTACTTTTGGTCATTGCAGCAACCGGGGGTCACATCTGATTATGTTTTCGTGTTTTTCCTTTTTGAGGCCTCCTTTCATTGCGATTGGGGGGTCTCACTGTGACTACAGGAGTTTTCACAATTCCTTAGGTCTGAGGAGGTGTCTTGACTCGCAGGTTATGTCCGTTTGGTCTGAGAGCTTCAACAAGGATGCAAAAAGAGCAGAGGAAAGCAGTACATCCGCTTTGAAAAGATATGTTTTCAATTGCTACTCAACGGTTAGTTTTTGTCCTAAGACTTTTTTAGCTGCATGCCTCAGTTTTGTCGTAAGAGTTAATACAACTTTTGCTCTTTTTCTCGTTCTTCATGAGTAGCTAAAGCTCATAGTCGACCCAACGAAGTTCAACCCAGCTGTACTTGCGAGAGAGTTCAAAATGCAAAATGCAAAGTTCAAGATTATGAAGAAAGACCTTGTGAGCTATGCTTTTCCTCTTACTACATTTTTGTTTTCGCTGCGTTGTAATTACATTGTTATTTCTTTTACGAATCAGGTTTTTTGGACAATTGTATAACTTTCTGTTTTTTGGACAGATTTGCTCACATGCTTAGGTTTATATGCTCTTTTAGAAGTTTCTGTTTGCTACATTAGTTTCTAATAATCGCTACCTTCATATATCCAGTGATTATACATTTTCTAATTTGGTATTCATTTTGTTCCGCTTCATTTGTAGCTATATTTCCCGGTAGTCAAGGACAACCACTGGATGGTTTGCACTGTCAACCTGATACACGACCAGTTCCACGTGTTTGATTCATTGACCCACAAGGACAAGAGCTTTCTCGAGGAAGCTGCAAAGAACCTGGTTTGTTGTTAGAACTGTGTACAAGAATTACATCTTTTTGTCTTGTGTATTACACTAATTTCTATTTTTCTGCATTTTCCTGTTTATTAACTTTGCGGCACTTTGCAAAGCTTCTGGAGTTTCGAACCACATAGACATCGACCGCTACACACTTTCCACTCCAACACACCCACAGCAGAAGACTCTGTAAGATTTGTTTTCTTCTTTTTTGATGCAATTGCACAAGTTTCTGTTTCTGGGGCAGGATTTGCTCCCATACTTAGGGTTGTATGCTCTTTTAGAAGTTTATGTTTGCTACAATAGGTTCAACCAATTGCTACCTTCATCAATCCATTTTGCTAACTAGGTTCATTTGTTTTCTTTTCTCATTTTTACAGCTATGATTGTGGCTTCTTCATTGAGCACTTCGATGCTAAAATCATGTTGCCTTTCTCCAAGGATGACACTCTTTCATATCGCATGGCTGTCACAGAGAAGCTCATTGAGGAAAGAGAGAACAAAGGCAACCTCATCGAGATCATGGAGTTACACTTGGAGCCTCGGCCGGGGGTGTAGACATTGCCAGTTTGATGTAGTCTGGAGTGACGATCACCACATGTACATTCGCTTTTTAGCCTCATGTAGTTTCGTGTAGCCTGGATGGATGAAACAACCTTTCTATATGTTTTCTCATATTGTTACCCCCGCTGGTATCTACTGAATGCACGGATTGTGTCAGTTTGTCGAACAAATTATTGTGGCTATCTATGACAGAGAGTTTAACATGTTTTTTAACCATGGTAATGAATGTGTGTTTTCACCTGCCTGGTTCTTTCCTTCTAGTTTACATCAACATGAATTCTGTGTATTATTCTGGCACCTTTTGTTTGTGGGTCTATGTGTTTTCCTGGAGGTGTCCAGTTTTTGCTTCATTAGGTGTACATCTTTGCTTCAATAGTTATTTTTCGATGCTACAATAGTGAAATCTGGTTGCTACAGAGCACCTGTTTTTTTTGTATCATACAGAAATATTTTTGAAACCCCTGGACAAGAACAGTTTTTTGCTCTCGCAGAGTAAATCAGTTGCTTCAATAACATATTTGCTGTGTATTATTCTGGCACCTTTTGTTTGTGGGTTTATGTGTTTGCCTGGAGGTGTCCAGTTTTTGCTTCATTAGTTGTATATCTTTGCTTCAATAGTTATTTTTCGATGCTACAGTAGTGAATTCCGGTTGCTACAGAACACCTGTTATTTTGTATCCTACAGAAATATTTTTGAAACCCCTGGACAAGAACAGTTTTTTGCTCTCGCAGAGTAAATCAGTTGCTTCAATAACATATTTGCAATGCTTCATATACAATAAAATGTTGCTACCAACATTTTTCCACAAAACACAGTAAATAATTTACCTTTCACATAGTTTAGCACCTTTTTTACATTTTGCTCCAACTCAAGAATACAAGTTATCCACAGAATAATTTTTTGCTCCAATGCAAGGTAACTATGTTTTAAATCATTCTATACTAACGGTAACAACGTCATGCACAATCAAAACTTCCACACTAACAACTTATTCGTAGCAATTGTTTTCAAAACCATCATCACATAACAGCTACAGCCTAAGCTTAGCCCCAGCAGCCAATCTTTCATCTTCCACCTGTTTAGCAACACAATCTTTCACCGCATGTCCTTCCTCATGACACCATGGACACTTCATTACTCGCTTTTTTTCTAGGTTGCTTGGGCTTCTTCAACGGCTTCTGGTTTGTTGCTTTGGCTTCGTCAGTCTTGCTTGCGTCTCTTCAAAGTTTCTTCATCTCGTAGCTCAACCAAAGTCTTCTGCCTCTGTTCTTTCATTGTGGGACGTCCTTTAGGTTTTACCCTTTTAGTATTTTTCAGTGTTTGCCCGCTGGTAGCAAATTTCTCGCTGTCACCAACCATTGTTGTTGGTTCATCTTGATGTGGTACATTTTGTTGGTCCTCACCCAATCCTGCCTCTTCTTCACCTCCTTCATGAACATTTCTGTTTGCTCTCAAGATTGCAGCAACCTTTTTGCTAGCCTCACCCACCATTCTTGAAACAACTTCACAAGCTTCGTCCACAAAACAAGCATCAGAGGCAAGCTGATTCATTTTTCTGCAAAGTGAGTTGTATTTCAGGGTGTTGGTTGGTGGGACACCAAATCTGAGCCCGTTGTCCCCTGGGATCAGGCGCTGGTGTTGTTGCTACCGAGGACCATCTGTACAGCAAGTACCTTTCTGGGATTTTCTGGACATTTAGGTGGACCATGACCCTGATGATGTGTGGACATATCAGTCCACACATTTCAAACCCATTGCAGCCGCACGAGTACAGCCCCTCCTCAAACTCAACTCGAACCCGGTATGTTCTCACTTCATGGCCATGGTTTGGAACTAGATCAAAACCAACGCCGTCTTCATCTGCCCGTACTGGATAGAATTTTGTTGATGCAGCAACAAGCTTCTGGTACCTTTCAAAGATTTCTGCTGTGTAGAATTCTTGTCCTTGCTTCTCAATTGCATAACTGCAAAACAAGGTTTTTGCACCATTAGATGAAAATCATTGCTACAATAGTATTTTTTGGTTGCTACTTTAACTGTTCTGAATGCTACACACACAGCAGGCAGAGACCTTTTTTTGCACTAGTTGCTACACACTACCTTACATTTTGCATTGTTGCTACACACTACAATGGGTGCTGTTTTTTATTTAGAAATGCTGCTTTTCTATCTTACCTTCCCCAAAGCGATCTTCTTGTTGTCTCCATTGCAAACCCGGCGTTATCCTCCCGGTCAAGCATCAATGTTTGGCAAAGCTCATACTGTTGCACAAAATTGTACACCGAGTCCCCCGGCCGTATCAGTGTTTTGAAGTATGAATTCAGTCCTTCAGACCTCCCAGTAGTGCTCGTGAATGGGAAGAACCTTTTTCTGAAATAAACAGGGGCCCATGTTGTTCTAGTCTTCCACATGTTTTGCAGATGAGTGTTTTCAGACATGCCAAACTCCGCGACCATATGCTCCCAACAATCCTCAAATTGTTTCACTGTGTCTGTTCCATAGATGCACCCATAGAAAGCATCATTGAAAGGATTACCTTCTGCCAAGTTTGGTCCCAACTTCTTCCTCGCAAGATGCAGGACATGGTAGAGACAACACCTGTGTACCGAATGCGGGAAAACCTCACGTATTGCTTCAGCCATTGCTTGATCTTGATCTGTCATTATGTTTTCCGGGTGGACACCATCCATTGCAAGCATCTATTGCTCGAACACCCACTTGAACGTTTCTATCTTCTCATCTGCTAACAGAGCACAGCCTAGCACAATCGTGTGTGAGTGGTTATTTATTCCGACTATGGGAGCAAAAGGCATATTGTATCTATTTGTACAGAAAGTTGTGTCAAAAAAGACACAATCCTTGTACTTATGATACAATGACCTTGTTCGACCATCCACCCAGAATAAGGCCCTCACAGCACCATCTTTGTCAACCTGCGTAGCAAGCAGAATTAAGTAAAGTAGCAAACAGAATTCAATAAAGTAGCAAACAGAACTAAGTAAAGTAGCAATTAGAAATGAGTAAAGAAGCAAAACCTGCGTAGCATAAAAGAAGTTGCTGTTCTCAGCTTGCCTTTGCTTGAAATAGTCCAATGTCAGTTCCATGTCTCTTAATGTCACCTCATTGCGTAGCATTGTTCGGCTGTTTGAAACATCCCTCTTAACATATCCCAAGCATCTCGGGTCTCCACCGTGCACACTGCCCAGAGCTCCCATCAGTTGCGCTGTGGTTATGTTTTGGTTATGCAAAGTTTGTATGAACTGATAGTCCTCTTCCGGCACCTTCCTGTGTGAGCGGTAGAACCTGCGCCTCCCCACTTGCTTCACCAAGGCGTGTGTGTGATCTGCTCGGAAAATCGTCACAGTCCAAGCTCCATTGCGCACGCCAACGACCATGTGTGCTTTACAATCATGGCGAATGACCTTCATTCGCTGCCTTGTGTCCGACATTTCAACTTGCTCCGATGCTTGCTTGCTTCGAGACTTTTGCGCGCTGTGAATGCTCATGTCATTATCTTCTTCAAATGGCAATTTTCTACCACCATTGCTACCAGGCTTCTTCTTCTCAGACGGAGGTCTACCTGTGTGCACGCACTCAAACACCCTGCTCAGAATAGTATCCGGAGGAGTATTTCTCGCTTGGCTGTACTTCGTGTTTCCAATGCGTATGCCAAAGCCCAATTTCATCGCGTAGTCATTGTAAACCTTTTGTGCTTCCTCAATATCATCAAAAATCATCCCAACATATGGCTCCACTGGTTATGATGTTATTTCTTCGCCAGCTTCCTCAACAGCATTTGAAACAGAACCACTATTCGCGCTACGAGGCCCATCAACGAAACCATTCGGAGTACTGTCCCGACAATCATAGTGGTTCTGATCCTCTCCTCCAGAGGTGGTGTTAAGGTCAAATCCTTCCAATATTGAGTCAGCAACAAATCCCTGAAATAAAAAACAACAAAATCTGATCAATCTACTTTGCTCACAAACCACAAAAAGAGAAAATGCACTTGCACTGAACATAACATGTTTTTTATTTGAGAGATGGTAGCAATTTTTCCTCAATCTTTTTTATACTCTAACCATGATTTGCTCTTTTTTTTATGGTTATTTGCTCCACAAAGATAAGAAGATATTTTCTTTTCATTTTTTGTCGATGCTACAGAACACACATTTTTTTGTTTGAGTTTTCTGGAGCAAAACACCATGCCAAAAAGTAGCAAGTTTTAGCAAAATATGTGGATTAAGCTTGCTAATATACTTTTTCCTCTACCCAAACAATTCCAATGCTTATATTACTGGCAGTAGCAATAATTTGCTACATAACTAATTTCAGGAACCAATCACACCAAGTGGACACATCAATTGGAGCAAACTTTTGTACCAACATCAAAACACAGCAAATTGGACCAATTTCTTCTACAAGCAAACCATCACACAAACCACAGCAAGTGGAGCAATTTCTCTTTCATAGCAACAGCAATCACAACTGACTGGGCTCAATTTCCAGCAACCATCACAGAAGGTTTTGCTCCCAATGATCAACAAGTTGCAGGAGAAAATTTTTGCAGGAGCAACCATCACAGAATTGGGGAGCAATTTTTGCAGGAACAACAATTTGAGCAAAAAAAAACTCACAGAACGAGCTGGTTCCTCAATGTCCGGATCTTCATTGAAGAAGGCGGGAGGATTTCTGACACCTTCACTCGGGCGCGGAGCAAACCATGCTCCCAGGCCACCGTCGTACAAGCTTGAACTGCGTCTCCGTCGCCGGCTCGCCGGATTCGCCCCCGAGCTTGAAGCTACTATCGAGGGTGGGGGGACGCTGTGAGGATGACCAGGAGGAGGGTACAGAACGTTGTTGCGGATGTGGTTAGCCATGGCGTATGATTCGCGGCGCGCCGCCGCGTCGACCGCCGTCCGCCGCCCGCGTCGATCTCGTACCGCGCCGCCCCCGGAGATCACGGGGAACTGCCCGATCTGCGCCCTGTCCGGTTTTGCTTCTTTGCTTCGCCTTTTTGCTCCTCGTAGCAAAAGCGGGGAAGGGGTACGCAGGAGAGGATCGTGCGGCACAGGTTGGCCCGATCGGACGGCTGCCGACCCGGGGGATCGAGTTGTTTTATCCCCGGGGGACGCTCAGCGCGCTCCGGAAATCGTCGTACATATACTGTAGCATAAGCAAGGTTCTAGAAATGGATTTGCGGTTCCCAATTTGAGTGCTTGTATGTACAGTACATAATGTGTATCCGATTCGAATATTAATGATTGTTATCCTTGGCAAATCGTCGGTTGTTTAATTTGCAGTGTATCGACGCGTTACAAAAGGCAGCCCGTGTCGGAGAGCGCCCTCCGTGACATCATCTACAGTATTTCCAGCAGGAGGAATACACTACGTAGGCCCGCCACTCCCGCCGTCGAAAATTCGTTTCAAAACGCGTGCCGGGCGTCTCGCTCACGGGCATGATGTGACCTAAAAGCTGCAAAGGTGCTATGGCCAGGGCACGCGGTCTGCCACCAGATCTAGGCCAACGAATTTACTTCCTTCCATAAATTTATTCAGTGCTGTCAGAATACATATTTCAGAGTCCAGTCAGATGTCCCACCCCCCCCCCCACCCCACCCTGGTCTGGAGGTGGTAGACCGACTGATAAACCTACCCGCGCCTGGTGTTTTCCCGGGCCCCAGGGACTGTCGGGCCCAATTGCAGTGAGACATCGCCAATAATAAGCCTAAAAAAGTAGGTAAGAGTTCAGCTGCTGTCCGTCGTTACGTTGCCTTATCTTCCTGCTCTAGGTACTCTTGCTTATTTCCCCAACTCCCCGCTCAATCTGGATCTCGCCCAGCATCCTTGATTTTTCTCTCTGCGTTTCTCCATGGATATATCTGTTCCCGGAGGGCGTCGGCGGCTTGCTTCCGGCCGAGGGCTGCAGTAGCTACCATCTCCTCGGGGACGTGAGTCATGGTAATTCACTTGCTCTCTGCTCTGTACATACGGCTTGTATATCTTAGGTTATTACGATTAAGCTTTTGTTCGATTGCCTCTCAAATCTGCTCTCAAGATGTTTCGCTTCAGATTCTTATTTCGTTCTGTTTTCACCCAAAGATCTTACACAAAAAAAAAAAAGATTTCTCAACTTGCGTGTTACTAGACCTAGAGCCTAACCATGGCAAAAGAATCAGCGCTCATCCACGAGCAGACCATACAAACCAGTGCGTTCAGAAATTTCACTAGTATGGGGTTTCATATCCAGATTATGCTGTAAATCATAGGGAAAATATCTTCAAAGAAGCCACTAAGACCCATAAATATGAAGAAGTAAAACTGACTTCATGACTTCAGTTCAGAAATTATCTGACCCAGGAAAGCATTACCTAGCAGAAAAAAAGAACATGCACAGCCTCGTTTTCTATGCGCGCATCATCTGGACGCAAGCGGTTAGGGGATAGCTCGGTTTGGTACCAATTGGTTCTTCGCAAATCATTCGGGTGCCTTCAGGTTTCGCAACCACTAAACACACACGCTCCCAGGGGCAATCACCCGGCGAGATACAGAGCTGAGGCGAGGATGGGCGACGACCACCCACCGGACGGACGGCCATGTCGCCGCCGGCTTACTCTAGCCCTTCGGGGGCCGCTGCTCTCCACGAATCCGGCGGAGGAGGCCGGGGGTTCTCGCTACGGGGTTCTAGCTGACGGTACGGACGTCGATGTGAGCGCGGCGGGGGTGGCCATCGCGGCGGCGGAGGAAGTTCTAGGGGACAACTGGGAGGTCTCCCGCGACGACGTTGTTCGTTCTCCGGTGTCCGACGAGGCGCTGGCGGATGCGTTCTGGGCGCGGGCTGGATTTCCGACGAGAGAGTCTCAGGTGTGAGAGAAGGACCCCGTGGATGGCTCACGAGCGGCGTCGGAAGCGGGCTCTTCTGCGTGCTCGTCGGTGGCATCTCCGACTGCGTCCTGTCTGGCGGCTATCGGTGGCCGCAGGAGCCCGACGGGGCACCGGCTGAAGACTCCGGCGGTGCGGGTGGGATGGCGAGGTCCAATACCGCGTCCAAGAATCACTCCGGCGCCGTGCTAGGGGACTTTTTCCCTGCGGAGTTCAAGGATGCGGCGGAAGGTTCGTCGCCGTCGCTGCCGATCCGCGATCCACGATTACCGGAAGCGGGCGCATTCTCGGTGGTTCAAACTACAATTCTGCCGCGTGGGACCGGTGCGCCAAGTTCGAGGCCCTGGGGCCACTTCCAGGCCGCTTTTGAGTACCTCTGGGCCAAGTCGGATCGGCCTAGGGTTCTCAAGTCATCGAGAGCTGCGTCGTCTTCGCTTCTTTCTTCGACACCGACAGTTCCTTGTTCTGTTCGCGCCGACGACGCCTCTCGTGCTGTGCGTCGTCGCTCTTTCCTTCAAGCGCTGCTCACGCCCACGGACATGGCGGCTTCACAGTGCGCCGGCGGGCCGAGTGGAGTCCGGCCATCTGCGCCGGTTCCGGGTGGACGAGGACGGGGCGTTGGGCGCGGCGTGCCGGCGGGGATGGGTGCCGGGCGCGGCATGCCGGCGGGAGGTGGTGCTGGGCGCGGCCTGGCACCGTGCGTGGCCAGACCCATGGCCGGGCCGCCGGCCTTCGCCCCCATGTAGCAGATGGCAGTCAATGCTAGACCGGCGGCTCATCTTCCGGGGCTTTCCCATGCAGCTGCGGTGATGGCGTGGCCTAGCGCGGCGCCGACGGTGAACACGGTGGCGCCTCAGGCGCCGGCGGTGGGCGTTGCGCCTACGGCAGTGACGGATCTTGCAGCCGTAGCAGCGCCGGCCGGCGGGTTCGCGGTTGGCACGGTGGCTGCAGGGGGGGTCAGACGGAAGAATAAGAAGAAGAAACTGGCACCAGTCGCAGCGGCTCCTGGGACTCTCGAGACAGCTGTAGCATTTCCAACGCCCGTGGCTGAACAGCAGGTGCTAGCCGCCGCTGGACCCGTGGGGGTTGACGTTGCCGCGGCGACGGTGGTGAGAAAGACCCGTTGCTGGAAGTGCGAGGTTGATACACATGCAACTAGAGATTGTCCGGTGGATCACTACTGTTATGTGTGTGATAGCAAGAAACACCCGATGAAGAAGTGTCCCACTCTCAGACTCCCGAAGCCGACAGTGTCCATTGGAGGGATTGGTAGCTTTCATACTATGTTTTCCCAGTTCCCGGATAATCTGTTTCAGGATGAGGATGCGTCTGGGGGGGGGGGCGATTGCGCTTGTTACGGTGGTTGGCACTCCTGCTACGGCAAGACAGGTCGAGATGACGGTTGCTCGCATGTGTTCTACACCACGATGGAAGTGGGAAGCGATGCCTAGTGGGGATAACCGTTTCAAGATGGTGTTCCCGTCGGTGGCAGAGCTGGAGAGGTTTGATGGGATGGATTTTGGGGTATCGTCTTAGTCTACCAGGCTACTGTTCAGTAAGTGGAAACCAGAAGATATTGAGCCTAAACTAGAGTTCTACCAGACGTGGGTGCATGTGGAAGGAGTTCCAAATCCATTGCGACACTTCCTAGGTCTATGGGCAGTTGGTTCTCTCATCGGTATTACCTTGGATGTGGACCTTTTGGCTTTACGTCGCAGAGGTATTGTTCGATTGCGGATGGCGCTGTCAGATGACGAGGTGTTCAACAAAGCGGATGAGGTGGGTCCTTACACAAACACGGATGGTGTGTTACGTCTAAAAGCATATGGTTTCACTTTCCGACCGGAGCCTGAGGATTTTGTGCCGGAATCAGACTTCGTACCTTACATGTGGGACTTGAAGACGCCTTCGGAGTCCTCTACCAGAGGTGTGCGAGATTCAGATGTGCTTGACACAGATGCTAGCTTAGAGAATGAGGCGAGAGAGGCGACGGGCATGGCTATTGATCAGACCCCTGCGGATGGTGGTACTTCGGCTCATACCGAGGCGCTGGAGCTGTTGAAGAACTATGCATTGACGCCAATTAACATGTCCCCGGCCACTCCTAGGGGAAAGTAAATTGTGCGTTCGTTGCAATCTTCAGGCGGGATTCTCGCCAAGTCATCTACGGGAGAGACGCTGTCTTCTGCTGCATCGTCGAGTGGGCTGCAGGGTGCAGGAGGCACTCGGTTATTCGCCGCCCAGGCAGGGCAGACCAGTGGCATTCTTCCAGGGGACAGCGGCTACAGTGCGCTCGCTGCTGGGCCGGGTGGGGTGCCTCCATCCACCGCACATGAGGCAGCGGCAGGCTGCAGTGCGCAGCGTTCGGTGGCCCGCTCATCTGGCGGCCCATCGACGGTGCAGCTAAGCAGGGAGCAGGTGGCTCCCCCTCGCGCGGCTACTAGCGGCGGTGGCCCGCTGGGGCCACATGGGCCTTCACCGGCTCGGCCAGTGGCTGTTGGGCTGGGCGGAACGCCGGTATCCGGCGCTCAGGCAGCGGCTGTGCGCTGTAGCGATCAGCGGGCGGAGGCCCGCTCACCTGGCGGACAGGCCGCCCAGGCGCACTGCGGGGAGCAGGCGGCGCTCGCCAGCGCGATGGATAGCGGGGATGGCCTGCTAGGGCGTCCCGAGCTTTCGCCAGTTCGGCCAGTGGCGGTGGCCGTTGGCTGTGTCGCGCAGGCCGGGCGGTGCGGTCGGGATACCGTGACGACGCCGGTGACCCCGCCATCTCGATCGGGCAGCGACACGGGCGCGGCGGTTCCTCTCAGGGCGGGGAAAGACATGGTGGTCGGGGGGGGGGGGGTATCTTCTTCGCCAGTACCTCCCTCCACCGTGGCGCCCTCCTCCGTGGTTGGGCAGCCTGTACGTGGGCTGAGACGCAGTGCTCGCCATCTCGTTGCAGCGGATGGGGCTTCATCGACTGATGAAGACGCGATGTCCAAGGCCATGCGACGGAAGGCGGCAATGTACTCAACATCGCCAAAGGGTACGGGTTCTAATCATTTGTCATTTCTTTCTTTTTCAAATACCAAGTTATCCTCTAGCCTAGGCGTAGTTGGTGTTTCATTAGGGAAGAATGATAAGGAGATCACGTTGTCCACTAATGTGTTGAAGCATATGGAATATGATCGTTTAACGGTTAAGCCGACGGTCAATCCGAGTGCTTCTCCCATGGTGGACATACCTCACATGGATGATGATTCAGCGTATGCCTCTTCGGATGGACACTTTTATCACATCTAGTGGGGGAAGTGACTGAGGTGGGATTGGATGAGGACGGGCTTGGATCTTTATTTGATCTATACGCTTCCGGCCGAAAATCCAAAACCGCCAAACAAAAGAGGAAAAACTCACCGAGAAACACCGCGAGACCGCCTAAAAATCCAATTGTTTCCCGATGAATGGCTTATTCACTAATAGCAGAGGTCTTGGAGACTTGGCTAACATTTGAATATTGCTCAGTACGTCAGGGATCACGATTTGGAGTTTCTGGCTATCTCCGAAACAGGGAGGAGAGATTTCCAAGTGAGTGTTCTGAACCGCCTATCAGGTGGTATCGATTTTACTTGGCATTCAATCCCCCCTCGTGGTAGATCGGGTGGCATTTTACTAGGCGTTAAAACTGACTCCTTTGATGTGTTAGCAAGGTCGGATGGTGATTTTCATATTAAATCACACCTCCGTAACCGCGCCGACAATTTCATATGGAGTTTGGTCGCTGTGTATGGTGCTGCACAGGAAGAGTTTAAGGAGGCTTTTCTCCGTGAGTTGGTTCACTTGGCTAATAATAATCCACATCCAATTTTAATTGGTGGTGATTTTAATTTGCTAAGGTTTCCACATGAGAAAAGCTGGGGGCGGTTTGATGGTCATTGGCCTTTCTTGTTCAACGCTGTCATTGATAGCTTGGATTTGAGAGAGGTCTACATGTCCGGACGACAGTTCACCTGGGCAAATAGTCTGCCGGAGCTTACATATGAAAAGCTAGATCGCGTATTAATGAGTACCGATTGGGAAGATAAGTTCCCTTTGGTAACAGTACGTGCTCTAGAACGTATTCAGTCTCTATCGGATCATGCTCTCCTTCTGCTTTCAACTGGCACATCAAGACCAAAAGGCCAGACACAGTTCACATTTGAACTAGGTTGGTTTTTGCGAGATGGTTTTGACGAACTAGTAAAGAAAGTCTGGCACAAACCGGTCTTAGGTGATAACCCAATACGGAGATGGAATAATAAAATGCGCAATGTGCGTAAATATCTCCGTGGTTGGGCGAGACATACGACTGGGATGTTAAAGAAGGAGAAAGAGCGTCTTTGTTCCATTATCGATGAGTTAGATCGACTCGCTGAAACTAGGTTGCTATCTACGCAGGAGATTGAACTAAAAAGCCAATCCAATGCGAAAGTAGCACAAATGTTGCGGGAAGAGGAACTCAAATGGTATCAGAGATCAAAAGCTCAATACATTCTTGAAGGAGACTCGAATACTCGGTATTTCCATAATGTTGCCAATGGCAGACATAGGAAAAAACGGATTCAATGTCTCCATCAGGATGAAGGTCTCATTGAGGGACAAGAGTATCTCAAGGCCTATATCACAAAGTTCTATAAAGATCTGTTTGGGGCTCCTGAAGTAGGTAATATTACCATGGATGAGAGCCGCACAGATGATATTCCCCAAGTTTCAATGGAAGAAAACATTTTTCTTAATGCTCCCTTTTCAGAAGAGGAGATAAAGAAGGCTATATTCCAAATGCAACATAATAAGGTACCTGGTCCAGATGGTTGACCGGCGGAGTTCTATCAGCATTTCTGGGAAATCATTAAACATGATCTCATAGAGATGTTTGATTGCTTACAGAGTGGACATCTGAAGTTGTATCGTCTTAATTTTGGGGAAATCGTTTTGTTACCTAAGGTTTTGAACGCAGAAAGGATACAACAGTACCGACCAATCTTCCTTCTTAACGTTAATTTCAAAATCTTTACAAAGGTTGCAACTTTTATGCTAAATTCAGTGGCAGATCATATGGTAAAACCTACATAGACTGCTTTTATGCAGGGTAGAAATATCCTAGATGGGGTCGTGACTTTACACGAAACCGTACATGAGTTGCACACGAAAAAGCTTAATGGGGTAATTCTTAAAATAGACTTTGAAAAGGCATATGATAAAGTGAATTGGGAGTTTCTACAACAGACTCTGAGAATAAAAGGATTTTCAGAGTGGTGTACTCTAGTTCGCAGCTTCGTAGTTGGAGGTAGCGTGGCTATCAAAGTCAATGATGATGTTGGCCGATACTTCCAAACTAAGAAAGGCTTGAGACAAGGTGATCCGCTATCGCCCGTATTGTTTAATATAGTGGCAGATATGTTAGCAATCATGATCGATCGAGCCAAGGAAAATAGCCTAATTGAGGGAGTAATTCGACATCTAGTCGATGGGGGATTGTCTATCCTTCAATATGCAGATGATACAATTCTCTTTATGGAACACGATTTGGAGAAAGCGGCGAATCTGAAATTAATTCTTTCAGCGTTCGAGCGATTATCCGGATTAAAAATTAATTTCCATAAAAGCGAATTGTTCTGCTTTGGCGAGGCCCAAGATGCAGTTGCACAGTATACCGAGCTATTTGGTTGCGAGCAAGGTCAGTTTCCTATTAAGTATTTGGGAATACCAATACATTACAGGAGATTGACTAATGCAGAATGGGCTCAAGTCGAAGAGCGTTTGCAGAAAAGGCTAGCTAGTTGGAAAGGAAAATTGTTGTCACTTGGTGGACGACTGGTACTCATTAATTCAGTACTTACTAATATGGTAATGTATATGATATCATTCTTCCAGTTACCTAAAGGAGTCTTAAAAAAATTGGATTATTTCCGATCAAAATTCTTTTGGCAGGGTGACAACAAGAAAAATAAGTATCGATTGGCCAGATGGGATGTAGTTTTTCGTCCACGAGATTAGGGAGGGCTCGGTATTCATGACCTGCAAGTCAAGAATTCAGCCCTACTTGGTAAATGGATTTTTAAACTAATAACCGAAGATGGCGTATGGCAGACCCTCCTGAAACGTAAATACATAGGCTCGAAAGCAATATCACAGGTTATGTGGAAACTAGGTGATTCACACTTTTGGGCTGGACTCATGGCGAACAAAAATACGTTTTTTCGCTATGGTGTATTTAAGATTAAGGATGGATCGCAGATACAGTTCTGGGAGGATAAGTGGCTAGGTAATATCACACTCATAGAACAGTATCCGGCCTTGTACACGATAGCGCGACATAAGGATGATACACTAGCTACGGTTATGCAAACATCACCTCCTAATGTTACGTTCCGACGAGATTTACTCGGGCCTCGACTCGCGTCTTGGCAAAACCTGGTTGATAGATTAACGATGGTGTCGTGGGATAATCACGGCAGACGTTACCGGGGGTAACTTATCTTGGGGCAATTCGACTCTGGTGTTTTGGAGAGGGTTTTGCTCAGGGGAAATCATGGTGATAAACGATCTGGTAGCTGGCAATCAAGTCGCCGAGTCTCCGATCTAGATTTATTATCTCAACTCTGGTATTACAAGGGATACTCGAATAGCTAGTGAAACTCGTGTCTAATCTAACCCTAGGAGCTGGCTTATATAATATCCGCCCCCCTGGCTTCCTATCCAAGGCATACTCGGAATCCTACCCGGGCACCGCTTTACAAACCCTAAGTTTCCTTATCAAGACCCATAATCCGGGTTACGAGGCCTACATTCTTGGGTCTTCTAGAAACTTATTTTCCTTAAGCCGGGTCTTGCGCAGCTCCCTTTGGGCCGAGTTACACCTTGCCGTTAGCCTACCGGGTTATCATCCCTCTATCAGTAGTCCCCAGAATAGCTTGGGCTTCACGGGATCCTCCTTGAAGCGCATGCTATTCCCTGCAAAAAATAACAAACATACAAGTTCGTAAAAGGCCGGGTTAGGTTGCTTTGATAAACAACTAGGCCTAACTCCATTGGTGGTCCATATAATAACCCGGCTTTCTTCGGATTCATCTTCATTTTCCCGGGTCAACACACCGAGGAAAACACAGAAGACCCGGCTCACTTTGTTCGCTAATCAATCCGGATATCACGGAGACGATTCGCTTTGATCCTTTCCGGATATTACGCCCAAACACTTAACCACTTATCCCAAAAAATCCGGTCGGGTATCTCTCCTCCCGAAATTTTGGCTCCCGCTCCTCAGGCCTAGGGTTCTCCACCCGCCCCTATAAATAAGTGTCCCGGGGGGACCCAAGCGCTACACTCCATTTCCCCTATCTCCTTCTTCTCCAATCTCTCTCTTGGCGCTCCTTCGCTCGAGCTCGAAGCCACGCCGCCACGGCGTCTACGGGCACACAACCGGAGGAGTACTGCCGTCGCCTGCGCTCCGCATCAGCTCACCCCGCGCCGCCGTTGACCGCCGCCGCCGCGCCTTCGAACCAATCTCCGGAGGATCCAAAGGGCCACCGTGACTGCGCCATCTGTCGCCGCCGCGCCCTCCTCCAGATCCCGCCGGTAAGCATCCCAGCCCCATCGATCTTACCTCCAATCTTGCTCAAACTTGCTTTAAATTAGATTCGCTCTGGGATAGCTTTCTTGCTCCACATCAATTGGGTACCCGTGCACTTGCTCTTTCACAACCAACAATCAAGATAAATCCAATAACGCACCTCGCGATGCACCTCTACTACCTATAGTCACAATTTTCCCCGTAGATTTTTCTGTCTGGATCAAATCTGTCAAAGTATCTCACAGTTGCTCTTGGGTTAACCGGATAATCTGTAATTTCCGGGTCTTACGGTTGCTCTTTGGTTAACCGGACAATCAGTCATTTCCGGGTCTTAATTACTTACACTCTGCACTTTTTATCTCCTGTTTTTAGACTACGCACATGGCACCCAAGGTCAACACCAAGACGAAGGGAAAACAGCCGGTGAAGACAAGGCCGACTCAATCCATATCCGCCAACTGGGCAAGGTCCACCATGACCAAAGCAAAGTTGGACGAGCTCGCAGAGTCGGGCGTCCTCCCTTCCCGGGAGGATATTCACTGGCGCGTCCCGGGGGATGAGACTCGGCCCTCCCCGGCTATTGATGAGGTAATCTGTTTTGTCGAGCATGTGATCCGGGGATTCCGTCCCCCGGGTCACCCATTTTTTCGAGAGTTGCTTAGCCACTATGGCCTCCGAGTCTTTGACATAGGCCCCAATTCTATGTTAAACATTACCCACTTCATTGTTCTGTGCGAATCATACTTGTGCATCCCCCCAAATCTTGCTCTATTTCTCGAGTTGTTCCAATGCAAACCGTGTCGCGAAAGCGGAGACAGGGCCCTCCTGGCTGGCGGCGGGGTATCAATTCAGAGGCGGAAGAATTCACTGATGCCGACTCTGAGCCTCAACTCCCACGTCAAGCACTGGCAGAAGACCTACTTCTACTGCCAGGATACCTCCCCACCCGGCCAAAAGACTTTGCCGGGTTTCTCCGAGGGCCTCCTCGATCTATCCGATACTTTTAACGCCTTTGCTTCTGAATCGGCCTTGAGGTGGATCGGGCGTGCACGTATGAGCGCGTGTTCGCTCTAGAATCGAGCTGCCCCGAATCGCCGGCTGTGGACTTCGTCTTTCCTGCCTCCTCTTGCAAGATCGTAGGTGGCCGGCCGAGGCTCACGCCGGAGCGCACCACCACCGGGTGTCACCACTACTCCTCTCGTACCGGGCAGCCTCCCCCGTCTCCGTCTTGCTCGCCGACACACCCAACCCCTCCTTTGTAACATCCAAGTATGAAAACTACCTAGTGTTTCTGTTCCTTGTTTAATTTATGCAATGCATCATGGCATCATCCTCATTTTATTTTCTGTTGCATTGTTTTCTTAATGAAATTCAATCTTTAATCAACAGTTGTTTTCATACTTGTCTATTACAATCTTTTCAAATAAAGAATTGCAAAACAAAACCTCCCTTGTTTTCCAAATAATTCATTAATGATCACTTCTCAAATTGTTGCTTTAAACCAAACAAATATTTCAATCAATTAATTCTAATTCACTTCAATTTCAAATCCAATGTATTTCAAATCAGTACCTATTTAAAACCATAAAATTCACCACACAATTGCACTCTTTAAATCCTTCTAAAAACCCTAGGGGTAACCCTATTCAAATGCTTGTTTTTAATAAGGATATTTAATATTAAAAATCTCCCAAATTGGTTTCAAATACAAACATCTTTTTAAATCTCAAATTTTTGAAATCCAGTCTTGCAATATGGTTTCTAATTACCTAACAAGCCTAACCTAATTTTTTCTGAATTTTTTATTAACCAAAACCTAAACAATTTCTTCCAAATTCTGTTTCAGCAAAAAAAAAAAAAACAGAAAAAAAAAAAACCAGCGCGCGCGCGCGGCACCTAAGCGAACCCAACCCACCTAGCCAGCTAACGCGCGCGGCCCAGCCCGTTTTCCCCGCGTACCGGTTCGAATAGGTGACGTCACCGTCTCCCCCGTGTACGGCAGCGCATCCGCGCGTGCCACGGCGGCACGGCGGAGCGGCGACGGCTGATTAGACGCCCTGGGCCCCTATTTAACCCCCTGGAACCCTAGGGCAGCTAACCCTAGGCCCTAGGTTCGCTGTCCCATCGCCAGCGCCGCCAAACTGCTTCTTCCCCGACGCGATTTCCTCCTCTGCTCCCCTCGCCGGAATTCTCTCGTCTGAAGATCGCCATGGCGCCACCCACCTAGCCACTCCACTCCTTGTCCACCTACGGGAATCGCAACGCCGCTACTTCCTCTCCCCCTTGGACACCAGAGAACACCACGGTGAGCCTCCGTTCGACGCCGCGGTCCTCTCCTTTTCTCCGGCCACCGTGCGCCCTTAACTGAACCCGAGGAGATCGTCTCCGTTGCAGGGCCTCTCGACGTCGTTTGAGCACGGGAACGACATCGCCACCTTCCCCTCTTCGCGTTGGACGTCTGATCTCGCAAGGAGGAGCCCGGAGACCACGCCGCCGTCCACGACTACCTCGTCGCCGCCGCGGTTTTCCCCTCCGCCGTCAGAAAACGACCACGGCAACCTTCTGGTGAGCCCACCGTGCTCCCTTCCCTCTCTCTGTTGCTTCGCACCCGTGCACGCGTCATCCATCTGCACCGCAACAGCATCACCAGCGAGCGTTTGTGCGCGGTGATCGCCGCCGCGTTTCTCTGTCGACGTCGCGGAAGCGATTGCTCGTCAGAAAGTTCAGGTTCCGTTCAGTAAGCTTATCCTCAGTGCGTGCCTGTATCTGATAAGCGAACGCGTAGTAGCGCATTGGTTCAGTACTTGCGCTCGCAGCGCGCGGGCGAGGGATCGAATCCCCGCGGCCGCATAAAACCCCATCTTTTTACTCTACAACGCTGACAGCCAGGGCCCATTGGTCAGTCCCTCTAGTGCCACGCGGGCACAGCGAGCCACGGGGCCCCCCTGACAGCGTGTGGGTACGCTTCAGTGCGGTAACAAAAGATTAAATACAAATCTGTTTAATTCTAATTCTTTTTTAAATTGGCAGAATAAAACACTAACTTCAAAAATCAATAACTTTTAATCTATAAATCCAATAAATGCAAGTTTTATATGAATTCTGATCCAAATTTTCTAACCTTTCCAAATAACTTATTTGTGTTCTGTTTTGAGTTTTCAAAATACATTTAAAATTCAAATTTGAATAATTCAAATGTAATTTGCAATAATTCATAAATAATTCATGCTATTTCCAAATAAGTCAAATAAAATATGTTTTTCATACCATTTTGAATATCCTATTCAAATATAAAATTTGTTTCATTGTTTGAATAATTTAAATTGCCTAAATAATTTAATACTTGTTTAATTCAATTAAATTGGATAAAATCATAACTTGCTTAATATAAAATAATTTTGAACATGCAAATTATGTTTTCAAACCATCAAAGTGTGAACTTTTCAAATGTGAATTTGAAATTATGTTTTGACTAAATAAATTCAAATAATATTTAAGCTTGTTTTAAATTCAATTAAAACTTGTTTAATATTGTTTAATTCATAATAAATTCATCCCAATTCAAATTGCAATATTTGAAACATGTAATCCAACTAAAATTTGATGTTCTTTTCAAATATAAATTTTGTTAATTGTTTTGCACACTTTAAATTGGTGAAAACAATAATTGTATGTGTGGCATGTTTAAGTAACCAAATTTTCTAAACTTAATAAATAATTTCCAAACTTGTTTCATTCCTTTTCCTTTGCATCTATTATTGTTATTTGTTGTTATTTTGGTATTACCATCATGCATGCATCATAATAACAACTATCACATAATAATTAATTGTAAATCACTTGTCCACTTAATCTATGGACCTTTTCCATATGCAACTCTTTTAGCTTAGTGGTCCATTTAATTTGTATTATCATGTTAGCTAATTTATTTTGATGCAACCATTAACTTGTCATGCATCATATTGATTGTGCACAATGCCATGGCAATGATTGTTTACATTCCTGTTTTGTTTGTTTGCTTTTTCTCGAATAGACGACGACGTTGAGGCAGACGACCTTTACAGCACCCCTTCTGAGGATCTAGCTCAGTACCCGGCTGTTGAGTTTGCAGGCAAGTTATCACTCACATGAACCATTGTGTTGCTTTCAACCCTGGTTACCGATACTTTCCGTTGTCTATATCTTGCTAGCCTTAGTGGTAGTTGTTTCTGTTACGAACCTATCACATGAATCCTTTAACCCTGATAATGCCTCATCATCCCCTCCTACACCCTATTGATTGAGCCAGTGTCTTACTAGCATGCTTAGGTTGTTTTGCTCGAGTCTGTTACCTCGTTACTTTCAGTTACTATTTCATTATGTTCTGGGGGCTCGATGTTTAATCAATCAATCAATCATGCTAATGTTATTACTGTTAATAATAATTTGATGATAAGGCACCGGCAGGAGGCCCTGTGTGGTTTTGAGGTCTGCTAGTGTCGACCCTAATAGGAAAAGGGTCTTGTCTACTGATCCATGATGAGCGCACTACCCGCATGTGGGAAGCGAGTATGGGCGCCCCCCTCAATTTGATTCGATTCGCATCTCGTCCAAATCATCTCATTTAGTTCGTGCTTTCTATTTGCCGCATGCATGTTTTTGCGAGCCCAGCGCAGGGTGGAACTTTTGTAGTCGGCATATAGGGGGACACGGTCTTAGAGTGCTATGAGGGTCCCTTTTCTTCGGGGCTTGATTAGCCGTGCGCCCAAGGTGCTTTGGGCTTGATGCGGAGAAGAGTTGAGTTGTGTTGAGTGCCCCGCTTGGTGGGAGGCATCCCATCTGGCGGGTTATTCATACGTGTACGACCAAATTGGTGCAACCCTGCAGGGATAATCTTCTCGAGAAGCCGTGTTTTCCGCGGTTATGGATTACTTGGTGAAAGTACTGGCTAACAAGTACTCAGGACAACTTAAACTTAATGATTCATAATCTCACACCCCATAATTACAATTTGACTAGTAATAGGATTATTGTCACAATAACTTGTTTCATCTTAATCCAACTGTGTGAGTTATCCTTGGATTGCTTCTTCGGATAAGGGGCGAGATCCAGGATGGGTTTGTTTGATGTTATCTTTCAGTTGGTTACAACCCTCGATCTTATCCCCTTTCTGATAGTTGGAATTGATAGAATCTCTGTAGTTGGTTAGCGCAGCCAGTTGCAGCATCTTATTTATCCCCTTCTTCCGTTGATCCCAAGTCTTCTGTGCTTGTGTTGACGGGCTATACTTTGGTGAACTGTGAGTCTTGCTTGCCAGTACTTGGATGTACTGACCCCGTTGGGGCTGTGGTTTACGCAGACTACGACTACGGCTACGATGACCACCAGGATGGCTACTTCGTGGAGTTTGACGAGACTGCAGACGAGTAGATAGCTGGACCAGGGCTGGATCCAGAACCTACGTGGATGGGCTTCGTCTTCTTTATTTTCTCCGGCTTCTTAAGCCTGTTGGTTTTGTCTGTACCCAGACACCTGTGATTGCTTTCGCTGATGTAATGAATGCTATGTTGGGACATGTGTCCTCTGGATGATTGTATTTGCTATCTCTGCCTTAGTGAAGGCCATTTGCAATCTTATTTCAATCTTTTGTGTCTTAGAGATAAGTTGTGATCATCATTCGTTCAAAGCTGTTGACGTACCGTGCGTGATTGATATGAAGTACGTCGACAGTAGTGCCTATGACTTCTAGTGGATAGTTTACATCGACGGTGGAATAGCAGGGCTTGTGTTGTCGCGCTTAAGCGCAGGCCTACCAGGAAGCTGGGACGTGGGAGCAGTTATGCCCCATAATCCAAGCATCTGCTATCCAGTTCGTACGATGAGTATCCCTTAGAAGCCAGGGTGCGACAAATGGTATCAGAGCCTGTCTGCCTGTAGGATCCCTTTTTACTGGTCGTTGTTGAGTCTAGAAACTATTTTGTAGCTATATAGGAAAAAATGAAACGTGAGAGTAGGAATTCTGCCATTTTTCTTCTTTTCCCACCCACCCACCCCTTTTCTGGTAAGGAAGTGCAACGTTGTTTTCCGTTCTCACCTAAACTTTCAAGTTAGGATTTCACGTGTTTTGGGTTCTCCTTAGTACCTCAGGACTTTTGGTCTAGAGTTTCCCGATGTTGCTTCAATATCCTGTTCTTTTCAACATCCTTATCGTCCGTTGAACCTTGTTGCTGTTTTCCACTTCAGTTCTTCTACCGGAGTCTAATCAAAACCTCCCAAATCATCTGCAGATGGATCTCAGGTTCTACCCGCAGGTGGTTCGGATGACTCGCTGTGAGAGCACCGCTGGTTATCCGGAGATGCTGAGAGACATGGTTACCTATCTGGGGTTCCATTGGGCACCAGAGTACCAGGTCTACGAGCAACAGCGAGAGTTTGACCAGACCTGCTACCGGGCTATCGTCTACATTCTGTCGGATGATGGCAGGAGCATTGTCCACCGCTACGAGGCAGTAGGTTCCACAGTGGATATGGCCGTGCAGCAGGCAGCGTACGTGAGTCTCACCGTTCTCCGTGCTGACTACTGGGGGTTTGATGATTCCATCTATCGTCACATCCCCCGTGGTTACATCACGGCAGCGGGAGTTCACTTCACCCTCCACAGCAACCTGGATACCTACGAGTCTGATAGCTCCAGACTGCACACCACTGCTCAGTTCGTGAGGCACAGTGACGCAGTTGCTTCCACACTTTCTCAGGAGTTAGCCTCAGTCAGAGAGCAGCTCCACCTTGCTCTCACCCGTCTGGCGACGTACACCACAGACTTTGTTGGAGACGAGCGCTTTGCACGTACCGTTCAGACAGCTGGGTTACCGCTGCCAGATGCTGGAGGTTACGAGCCGATCAGAGGCCCACTTCTCGACCTCGGAGTTGGGTACACAGGGATTCCCCGCTATGGAGCACAGGGAGACGACGCTTTCTACTTCACCACACCGAGAGTTGCTCTCAGGGCAGTCCCGCTCTACGTGGATCGTCGTCATACCTACTTCCGTGGGATTCCTCCTCACCGTATCTCTCGTCGTACTACTCACCGCCGTCCTGCGTGATGAGCATGGGAGTACCGATGTATCCATTCCTAGCTATGTTTAGTTATCCTTTGTCTTTCGAACCATGTATTGGTCTGTTGGATATTCTGATGTATTTGAACATGCGATGATGTACCTGTTGGTTATCTATTCATGCGTCGGAATAATCTATCTTTCGGTTACCAAGTCTATCCTGTTCTATTGTTGTGCTAAAATGCATTTCTGTTCAGGATGCCTCCAACCAGGAACAACCCGCCTCCGCCACCACCAATGGGGGAACTGTTAGCTCAGATGACCCAAGTGGTGACACAGATGGCCCAGATCCAGGCTAACCAGCACACCAACCAGAATGCTCCGCGAGTCAGCATCAAGGAGTTTCTGAGCGTGGGGCCAAGAGTTTTCGTGGCAACACGTGAGCCTCTGGATGCTGATGACTGGATCAGTGAGATCAACAGGGCTCTGGAGATTGCTCATGTTGCTGAGGAAGATAAGGTCAAGTATGCCACCTACCTACTGAAGGGTCAGGCAGCTACTTGGTGGGAGAACTACCAGACCATGAGAGCTGGCTATCCTATCACCTGGGGATGTTTCAAGGATGCCTTCCTGAAGCACCACATCCCGGATGGTCTCATGGAAAGGATGCGTGAGGAATTCTGCTCTCTCAGACAGGGCAAGTTGGACGTCCTCGGCTACCAGAACGAGTTCAATCGTCTCGCTCGGTACGCTGGTGACGAAGTGTCCACTGAAGCCAAGAAGATGGCAAGGTTCCGCCGAGGTTTTAACCCGGAACTGAAGTACGCTCTCACCAACATCAAGTGCAAGGACTTCGTGGAGCTCGTGAACATCGCGCTCAATGAGGAGAATGGGCGCAAGACGTTCGAAGAGTCGCGCAAGCACTCGCGTGAGGGTTGTTCCTCCTCCAACATGACCACCCCTCCGCAGAAGCGCCGCATCTGGGTGCCAAATGGTGCTGTCACTCGGGCTCCAAATGCCCAAGCTTCTCCAGGCTTTGGTCCCCGCCCACCCAACCCATCTCAGATGCAGGGTCAGAGGATTCCAATGGGGCAGCCAAGGCCAGGTCCTCCTCGTGTCGTCACTTGCTTCAAGTGCAAGGAGACTGGACACTACGCTGATAAGTGCACTCAGAAGCAGCTACCCCTACCTCCTCGCCCCAACACCAACCAGGCAATGGTTCGTGCTCCCCCGGCTAAAGCCTTCAACTTCAACAACAGGCCTGCCGGGAGGAACGCGAGGGTGAACCATATCAAGGCCGACAAAGCCGAGGAAGCTGCTGACGTCGTTCTCGGTATATTACCCGTAAACTCTTTTCCAGCTAAAGTGTTGTTTGATACTGGAGCATCGCATTCGTTCGTGTCAAAGATCTTTGCTACAACGTACAATTTAGCTCTGGTTCCACTAAGCAATCAAATCTATGTGCACTCTCCGGGAACTAAAATGATTACTTCCAAGATAAGCATGGACAATCAGATCCTAATTGGAGGTCGCATATTCCTTGCTTCACTCATGTTGCTGGGAAATTCTGACATTGATGTCATTCTGGGTATGGATTGGTTGAAGACCCACAAAGCTAAAATTGACTGTGCTCAAAAGTCAATAACTCTCTCCCACACTTCAGGCCAGATAGTCTATTCTCCATATGGATCAAGTTCTGCTCAGCTGTTCAACCTCGATGCCAAAACCCTTCCTGCAATTGAAAATGTTCCGGTGGTTTGTGAATTCCCCGACGTCTTTCCAGAAGAGTTGCCAGGGATGCTCCCGGACAGAGCAGTTGAATTCGTGATCGAGCTTGAGCCAGGTACTGCTCCAATCTCTAAGCATCCATACAAGATAGCTCCTCCTGAACTGAAATTGTTGAAGGAGCAAATCGATATGTACATGGAGAAAGGTTACATTCAGCCTAGTTCCTCCGCTTGGGGTTGCCCAACTCTGTTTGTTGCCAAGAAGGATCAAACAAAAAGACTCGTGGTTGACTATCGTCCTCTCAACGAGAAAACAATCAAGAACAAGTATCCACTTCCTCGTATCGATGATCTTTTTGATCAACTTGCTGGAGCCTCAATATTCTCAAAGTTGGACTTGAGGATGGGGTACCATCAGATAAAGATCAGAAAGGAAGATATTCCTAAGACAGCTTTCACCACTCGGTACGGTCTATATGAATACACCGTCATGTCCTTTGGTCTCACCAATGCACCGGCAACGTTCTCAAGACTCATGAATTCTGTCTTCCATGAATACCTCGACAAGTTCGTTGTGGTATATCTCGATGACATTCTGGTCTACTCAAAATCCGAGGAAGAGCATGGAGAACACCTTCGTCTCACTCTCATGAAACTTCGCGAGCATCGTCTGTATGCCAAGTTTTCCAAATGTGAGTTCTGGATTCCAGAAGTTGCATATCTTGGTCATATCATCTCTGCCAAAGGCATTGCCATTGATCCTGAAAAGGTTAAGGCAATTGTTGACTGGAAACCCCCTAAGACGGTGAAGCAAGTCAGAAGTTTTCTTGGCTTGGCTAGCTATTGCCGTCGTTTCGTCCAAAACTTCTCCAAGATTGCTAAACCTCTCACTGATCTCACAAAGAAGGACAAAAAGTTCGTTTGGACTCCACAATGTGATGAAAGTTTCAACCTCCTGAAAACTAAACTCACTTCCACACCTGTTCTGGTTGGCCCAGATACTACCAAACCTTTCCAGATATTCTGTGATGCATCTCTCCAAGGCCTAGGAGCAGTTCTTATGCAAGAACGACAAGTTGTGGCTTATGCTTCACGTCAGTTGAACCCACATGAGCAAAACTATCCCACTCATGATCTTGAACTTGCAGCAGTTGTGTTTGCCCTCAAGAAATGGAGACAATACTTGTTGGGTAACAAAACTGAAATCTTTTCCGATCACAAGAGTCTGAAATACATCTTCACTCAGCCAGATCTGAACCTCAGGCAAAGGAGATGGATTGAGAAGATTAAAGACTTTGATCTCACCATTTCTTACACTCCAGGCAAGGCTAATGTTATGGCCGATGCTCTCAGTCGCAAATCCTATTGCAATAATCTCATGATCATGGAAAGCCAACCTCCACTTCATGAAGAATTCCAGAAGCTGAACCTTGGTCTTGTCCCTGTAGGATACCTTGCTAGCTTGACAGCCAGCCCAACTCTCTAGGACAAGATTCGTTCTGAACAACTTCGTGATACTGAAATCAAGAAGATTGTAGAGCACATCAAGGAAGGCAATGATAAATTCAAGTCTTTCTCAATTGATGACAAGGGAACTGTGTTCTTCGAAGGACGCATTGCAGTTCCTCAGATTCAAAGTCTCAAGGATATCATTCTCAAGGAGGCTCATGAAACTCCTCTCTCCATCCACCCTGGAAGTACAAAGATGTACCAGGATCTCAAGACTCTGTATTGGTGGTCTGGCATGAAACGTGAAATTGCTCAATACGTTTCTGAATGCGACGTTTGTCAACGTGTTAAAGCAGTCCATCAGAAAACAGCAGGTCTACTCCAACCTCTGAAAATTCCTGAGTGGAAGTGGGACATGATTGAAATGGACTTCGTTACTGGGTTTCCAAAGTCCAAGAAGGGCAACGATGCAATCTTCGTTGTTATTGATCGTCTCACTAAGGTTGCTCACTTCTTTGCTGTCAAGGAAACTATCTCAGCTAGCCAGTTAGCAGAGCTCTACACAGCAAAGATTGTTCCTCTTCATGGTGTTCCATTGGAAATTAGCTCAGACCGTGGAAGTATCTTCACTTCTAATTTCTGGAAGAGCTTTCAAGAAGCATTGGGCACCAAACTTCTGTTCAGCACAGCTTATCACCCTCAGTCTCAGGGGCAAAGCGAAAGAGTCAATCAGATTCTCGAGGATATGCTCAGAGCATGTGGTATCTCCTTTGGCATGAAATGGGAGGATTGCCTTCCGTATGCTGAATTCTCCTACAACAACAGCTACCAGGCAAGCCTAGGTATGGCACCATTTGAGGCACTGTATGGTCGCAGATGCAGGAGTCCAATCAATTGGTCTGGAGCTGGTGAACGTTCACTCTTGGGCCCTGACATTGTTAAGGAAGCCGAGGAGAAAGTTCGTATCATTCGTGACAATCTCAGGATTGCTCAATCTCGTCAGAAGAGCTATTATGATAGCAAGCACAGGGATATGATCTATGCACCTGGTGATAAGGCATATCTCCGTGTAACTCCCCTCAGAGGCACTCATCGTTTTGGTGTGAAAGGAAAGTTTGCACCAAGATACATTGGTCCTTTCAACATTCTCTCAAGGCGTGCAGAAAATGCTTATCGTCTTGAACTTCCAGAAAAACTATCCAATGTGCACGATGTGTTCCACGTGTCACAACTCAAGAAGTGTTTCAAAGATCCAGATCGTGCAGTTGATCATGATTCCATTGAACTGCAAGATGATCTATCTTATGAGGAGCACCCTATTCGTATTTTCGATGAGACCGAGCGTAAGACTCGCAACAAGAGCACCAAGTTCTTGAAAGTGCAATGGTCGCATCATTCCGATAAAGAGGCAACGTGGGAGACCGAAGAGGATCTTCGCAAGAAGTATCCGGACCTTTTCACATCTCAGTAAGGAATCTCGGGGCGCGATTCCTTCAAGGGGGGGCGTTTTGTAACATCCAAGTATGAAAACTACCTAGTGTTTCTGTTCCTTGTTTAATTTATGCAATGCATCATGGCATCATCCTCATTTTATTTTCTGTTGCATTGTTTTCTTAATGAAATTCAATCTTTAATCAACAGTTGTTTTCATACTTGTCTATTACAATCTTTTCAAATAAAGAATTGCAAAACAAAACCTCCCTTGTTTTCCAAATAATTCATTAATGATCACTTCTCAAATTGTTGCTTTAAACCAAACAAATATTTCAATCAATTAATTCTAATTCACTTCAATTTCAAATCCAATGTATTTCAAATCAGTACCTATTTAAAACCATAAAATTCACCACACAATTGCACTCTTTAAATCCTTCTAAAAACCCTAGGGGTAACCCTATTCAAATGCTTGTTTTTAATAAGGATATTTAATATTAAAAATCTCCCAAATTGGTTTCAAATACAAACATCTTTTTAAATCTCAAATTTTTGAAATCCAGTCTTGCAATATGGTTTCTAATTACCTAACAAGCCTAACCTAATTTTTTCTGAATTTTTTATTAACCAAAACCTTAACAATTTCTTCCAAATTCTGTTTCAGCAAAAAAAAAAAAAAACAGAAAAAATAAAAAGAAGAAAACCAGCGCGCGCGCGGCACCTAAGCGAACCCAACCCACCTAGCCAGCTAACGCGCGCGGCCCAGCCCGTTTTCCCCGCGTACCGGTTCGAATAGGTGACGTCACCGTCTCCCCCGTGTACGGCAGCGCATCCGCGCGTGCCACGGCGGCACGGCGGAGCGGCGACGGCTGATTAGACGCCCTGGGCCCCTATTTAACCCCCTGGAACCCTAGGGCAGCTAACCCTAGGCCCTAGGTTCGCTGTCCCATCGCCAGCGCCGCCAAACTGCTTCTTCCGCGACGCGATTTCCTCCTCTGCTCCCCTCGCCGGAATTCTCTCGTCTGAAGATCGCCATGGCGCCACCCACCTAGCCACTCCACTCCTTGTCCACCTACGGGAATCGCAACGCCGCTACTTCCTCTCCCCCTTGGACACCAGAGAACACCACGGTGAGCCTCCGTTCGACGCCGCGGTCCTCTCCTTTTCTCCGGCCACCGTGCGCCCTTAACTGAACCCGAGGAGATCGTCTCCGTTGCAGGGCCTCTCGACGTCGTTTGAGCACGGGAACGACATCGCCACCTTCCCCTCTTCGCGTTGGACGTCTGATCTCGCAAGGAGGAGCCCGGAGACCACGCCGCCGTCCACGACTACCTCGTCGCCGCCGCGGTTTTCCCCTCCGCCGTCAGAAAACGACCACGGCAACCTTCTGGTGAGCCCACCGTGCTCCCTTCCCTCTCTCTGTTGCTTCGCACCCGTGCACGCGTCATCCATCTGCACCGCAACAGCATCACCAGCGAGCGTTTGTGCGCGGTGATCGCCGCCGCGTTTCTCTGTCGACGTCGCGGAAGCGATTGCTCGTCAGAAAGTTCAGGTTCCGTTCAGTAAGCTTATCCTCAGTGCGTGCCTGTATCTGACAAGCGAACGCGCAGTAGCGCATTGGTTCAGTACTTGCGCTCGCAGCGCGCGGGCGGGGGATCGAATCCCCGCGGCCGCATAAAACCCCATCTTTTTACTCTACAGCGCTGACAGCCAGGGCCCATTGGTCAGTCCCTCTAGTGCCACGCGGGCACAGCGAGCCACGGGGCCCCCCTGACAGCGTGTGGGTACGCTTCAGTGCGGTAACAAAAGATTAAATACGAATCTGTTTAATTCTAATTCTTTTTTAAATTGGCAGAATAAAACACTAACTTCAAAAATCAATAACTTTTAATCTATAAATCCAATAAATGCAAGTTTTATATGAATTCTGATCCAAATTTTCTAACCTTTCCAAATAACTTATTTGTGTTCTGTTTTGAGTTTTCAAAATACATTTAAAATTCAAATTTGAATAATTCAAATGTAATTTGCAATAATTCATTCATGCTATTTCCAAATAAGTCAAATAAAATATGTTTTTCATACCATTTTGAATATCCTATTCAAATATAAAATTTGTTTCATTGTTTGAATAATTTAAATTGCCTAAATAATTTAATACTTGTTTAATTCAATTAAATTGGATAAAATCATAACTTGCTTAATATAAAATAATTTTGAACATGCAAATTATGTTTTCAAACCACCAAAGTGTGAACTTTTCAAATGTGAATTTGAAATTATGTTTTGACTAAATAAAATTCAAATAATATTTAAGCTTGTTTTAAATTCAATTAAAACTTGTTTAATATTGTTTAATTCATAATAAATTCATCCCAATTCAAATTGCAATATTTGAAACATGTAATCCAACTAAAATTTGATGTTCTTTTCAAATATAAATTTTGTTAATTGTTTTGCACACTTTAAATTGGTGAAAACAATAATTGTATGTGTGGCATGTTTAAGTAACCAAATTTTCTAAACTTAATAAATAATTTCCAAACTTGTTTCATTCCTTTTCCTTTGCATCTATTATTGTTATTTGTTGTTATTTTGGTATTACCATCATGCATGCATCATAATAACAACTATCACATAATAATTAATTGTAAATCACTTGTCCACTTAATCTATGGACCTTTTCCATATGCAACTCTTTTAGCTTAGTGGTCCATTTAACTTGTATTATCATGTTAGCTAATTTATTTTGATGCAACCATTAACTTGTCATGCATCATATTGATTGTGCACAATGCCATGGCAATGATTGTTTACATTCCTGTTTTGTTTGTTTGTTTTTTCTCGAATAGACGACGACGTTGAGGCAGACGACCTTTACAGCACCCCTTCTGAGGATCTAGCTCAGTACCCGGCTGTTGAGTTTGCAGGCAAGTTATCACTCACATGAACCATTGTGTTGCTTTCAACCCTGGTTACCGATACTTTCCGTTGTCTATATCTTGCTAGCCTTAGTGGTAGTTGTTTCTGTTACGAACCTATCACATGAATCCTTTAACCCTGATAATGCCTCATCATCCCCTCCTACACCCTATTGATTGAGCCAGTGTCTTACTAGCATGCTTAGGTTGTTTTGCTCGAGTCTGTTACCTCGTTACTTTCAGTTACTATTTCATTATGTTCCGGGGGCTCGATGTTTAATCAATCAATCAATCATGCTAATGTTATTACTGTTAATAATAATTTGATGATAAGACACCGGCAGGAGGCCCTGTGTGGTTTTGAGGCCTGCTAGTGTCGACCCTAATAGGAAAAGGGTCTTGTCTACTGATCCGTGATGAGCGCACTACCCGCATGTGGGAAGCGAGTATGGGCGCCCCCCTCAATTTGATTCGATTCGCATCTCGTCCAAATCATCTCATTTAGTTCGTGCTTTCTATTTGCCGCATGCATGTTTTTGCGAGCCCAGCGCAGGGTGGAACTTTTGTAGTCGGCATATAGGGGGACACGGTCTTAGAGTGCTATGAGGGTCCCTTTTCTTCGGGGCTTGATTAGCCGTGCGCCCAAGGTGCTTTGGGCTTGATGCGGAGAAGAGTTGAGTTGTGTTGAGTGCCCCGCTTGGTGGGAGGCATCCCATCTGGCGGGTTATTCATACGTGTACGGCCAAATTGGTGCAACCCTGCAGGGATAATCTTCTCGAGAAGCCGTGTTTTCCGCGGTTATGGATTACTTGGTGAAAGTACTGGCTAACAAGTACTCAGGACAACTTAAACTTAATGATTCATAATCTCACACCCCATAATGACAATTTGACTAGTAATAGGATTATTGTCACAATAACTTGTTTCATCTTAATCCAACTGTGTGAGTTATCCTCGGATTGCTTCTTCGGATAAGGGGCGAGATCCAGGATGGGTTTGTTTGATGTTATCTTTCAGTTGGTTACAACCCTCGATCTTATCCCCTTTCTGATAGTTGGAATTGATAGAATCTCTGTAGTTGGTTAGCGCAGCCAGTTGCAGCATCTTATTTATCCCCTTCTTCCGTTGATCCCAAGTCTTCTGTGCTTGTGTTGACGGGCTATACTTTGGTGAACTGTGAGTCTTGCTTGCCAGTACTTGGATGTACTTACCCCGTTGGGGCTGTGGTTTACGCAGACTACGACTACGGCTACGATGACCACCAGGATGGCTACTTCGTGGAGTTTGACGAGACTGCAGACGAGTAGATAGCTGGACCAGGGCTGGATCCAGAACCTACGTGGATGGGCTTCGTCTTCTTTATTTTCTCCGGCTTCTTAAGCCTGTTGGTTTTTTCTGTACCCAGACACCTGTGATTGCTTCCGCTGATGTAATGAATGCTATGTTGGGACATGTGTTCTCTGGATGATTGTATTTGCTATCTCTGCCTTAGTGAAGGCCATTTGCAATCTTATTTCAATCTTTTGTGTCTTAGAGATAAGTTGTGATCATCATTCGTTCAAAGCTGTTGACGTACCGTGCGTGATTGATATGAAGTACGTCGACAGTAGTGCCTATGACTTCTAGTGGATAGTTTACATCGACGGTGGAATAACAGGGCTTGTGTTGTCGCGCTTAAGCGCAGGCCTACGAGGAAGCTGGGACGTGGGAGCAGTTATGCCCCATAATCCAAGCATCTGCTATCCAGTTCGTACGATGAGTATCCCTTAGAAGCCAGAGTGCGACATCCTTGCTCAATGTCGTAGCATAGCCTACCCCCTACTGGCTCGTCCATGGCGGTGTCGTCAGGCGCGTCTACCTCCTCCCGCGCGCAGCAGATGTCCATGGAGGGCTGATAGGTGGGGCTCAGTCCATATCATCCAAATTTTTTGTCGTGTGCCACGTCATCCTGACGGCCGGTGGGCCCCTACCTCTTAATCCGTGTCAACTATCTCGTAGACATGCTTTAGTGGGTTTCAGGGACGGAGCTACCTTGACAGAATTGGGGTCAGCATACCCTAGTAAAAAGTGGGAATTCCTTCGCTAATTAGTACTAACAAATGCTTATTTTGTTGGGAATGACCCCAGTGTAATAATAGAGTAAACATAGAGCTTACCCCCATTGACCTTATTTTTTTAACTTCGTCCCTGGTATGATTTGAGAAATTAGAACACAATAATGGTGGATTTAGATTTCTGAAAGAGTCGATAAAAAAATGCATGTCAGAACTTTCAACATTTGTTAGACAAATTGCAGCCGTGTTTGACCAATGATCGATTCACTTGTGGTGCTTATATTAATTAATGGTGTGTTTGCAATTTTCGGCAAAGTCCTTGTTGTTCATGTACTTAACCATGTACGTAGACGAAACTATGCTGCAAAATGTTACTCTCTTCGATCCAGAAAAACTGTAGACAGTTACACGCAATAGTTTTATGCATGTAGCAAGTTGTGCACTATGATTTGTACCACCCATTAATTTCGTACGTACTCACTCCATTTGTTCTTGAACCCGTGTTTACATACCAATTAAGAAAAAAATTTTGAACTGATCGCTAATTTGTGAGTTTAGCAAGGTGGCTAATATATCCTTTAGTACTGGCTGATTGAGTTGTCACACTTTTAGAATTTCGGTGCTACTTTTTTTCGCTTTTATTTTTTCTTGGGGGAGAGAACTCGCTGCAGCGGTAGTCGACAGGATCCGTGTGCGTTATCAGGCCATCATCATTGTACTATAGGAATCGCGTATGCTCCGTGGATTTTCCGGGAATTCCCTCCCCATCGCCCGAGCGATGGGGGTTACCGTTTCGCTTAAGAATTCCGCCTGTGGGCCAGGCCCATTAACATCCATTCGCTCGCTACTTTTCCTTCTGCGCACGTTAACGTTCCTTCCTTCGTTCTTTTTTCCGTACGTGCACTGACAGACTGACCCATTCATGCACAGCACGGTGCTAGTTAGAACATAGCTAGCATGTGAGGTAGCTAGCTCATTTCCCGTACGTGAACCGACCCTTTTTTCTTTTTCATTTTTTATATGTTTCTTTTCACGTCTTTTTCTATCTATATTTCTTTTAAAATAGTACCATTTGTTTACTTTTTTGTTCCATATATTTTTTCCTTTATTCACAAATTTTTGTTTATCATTTAAAATTTTATCTTCATATTTTTCTTTCCTTTTTTTGTAATATATTTTATTCACTATTTTTACCCAATATTTTCTTTTTTAAAACATTTGTTTGTACTTTGTTTACACTTTTGTTCTCTCTAATGTACTTTTTTTGTTCCATGTTGTATCACTATGTGTTTTTTTTAATTAGAATTTTTTTCGAGCGTTTTGTTTCTACCTATTATTCCGAGTGATTGTTTTCATGTCCATGGAACTTTGTTCCTCTCTATATAGTGTGTGTTCGTATCCTTCCTAACTTTGTTATCTGATTTTTGTGGGCATAGTTTGTATTCCTATATCCATGGAACTTTATTCCTCCTATATAAACTTTTTGTTCCTATCTCTATTGAGCTCTTTTGTTCCAAGAATTTCTATCCTATGTCAATAGAGCTCTTTTTGTTTCTACTTTTTGTTCCGAGTTTTTGTTTCTATATCTATAGAAAATTTTCCTATCCATAGAGTTTTGTGTTCCTATATTTGTGGAACTTTTCTTCCTAACTTTGTTGTCCGAGTTTTTGTTCCTAGTTTTCGTTTCTATCTCAATGGAACTTTGTTCCTCTATAGACTTTTTGGTTCCTATCTCCATTTAGTTTTTGTTCCTAGCTTTGTTCCTCACTTTTGTTCCAAGCATTTTGTTCCTATGTCGGCAGAGCATTTTGTTCCGAGGTTTTGTTCCTATATCTATGGAACATTGTTCCTCTCTATATAGAGTCTTTTGTTTCTATCTTTGTGGAACTTTTGTCCCTAACTTTGTTGGCCGAGTTTTTGTTCCTATCTTGATGAAACTTTGTTCCTCTATACACTTTTTGGTTCCTATCTCCATTGGGATTTTTGTTTCTAGCTTTGTTCCTCAATTTTGTTCCTATGTCAATAGAGCTTTTTGTCCCTACCTTTTATTCCGAGTGTTTGTTCCTATGTCCAAGGATATTTGTTCCCCGCTCTATAGAGTCTATGTTCCTATCTTGGTGGACTTTTGTTCCTAACTTTATTTCCCGAGTTTTTGTTCCTGATTTTGTTCCTATCTTCATGGAATTTTGTTCCTCTATACACGGTTTTGGTTCCTATCTCCATTGAGCTTCTTGTTCCTAGCTTTGTTACTCAATCTTGTTCCAATCATTTTTCCCATGTCAATGGAGCTTTTTTTCTCTACCCTTTTATTGCTGAGTGTTCGTTCCTATGTCCATGGAACTTTGTTCCTCACTATATAGAGTTCGTGTTCCTATCTTTGTGGAACTTTGTTTCTAACTTTGTTGTCTGAGTTTTTGTTCCTAACTTTGTTCCTACCTCTATGGAACTTTGTTTCTATATAGACTTTTTTTGGTTCCTACCTCCATTGGCTTTTTGTTCCTATTTTTTTTATTTTTTGTTCCATCGGAAATAGTTTTGTTCCTATTTTATACCTAGTTGTTCCTTCATTCCGAAATATCCGTTCCCTTTATTTGTGAAAACTAGTTCCACAATTTTTTTGTTCCTATCTTTTCTTTCAAACTTTTTGTTATCTGTTACATCAAAAATAATTTTGTTCTTCTTGTATACCTAGTTGTTCCTTTGTCTCGAAAGATTTGTTCCTTTTATTTGTGAAAACTAGTTCCAGAAAAAAAAATTCTAGTTTTGTTCCAAACTTTTTATTTTTATTCCATCAAAAATATTTTTGTTCCTGTTCTATACCTGGTTGTTCCTTTGTTCCAAAAGATTTTGTTCCTTTTATTTGTGAAAACTAGTCTCACAAATTTTTTGTTCTTAACTTTGTTCTAAGTTTTTTATTTTTGTTCCATCGAAAATAATTTAGTTCCTATTTTATACTTCCTTCACTCCGAAAGATTTGTTCCTTTTTTGTAAAAACTAGTTCCGAAATTATTATTTTTTGTTTCGAATTTTGTTCCAAGCTTTTTATTTTTGTTCCATCGAAAATAATTTAGTTCATATTTTATACCTAGTTGTTCCTTCGTTCTGAAAGATTTTGTTCCCTTTATTTGTGAAAACTAGTACAAATTATGTCAAATTATTTCAAATACCAAGTTATCCTCTAGCCTAGGCGTAGTTGGTGTTTCATTAGGGAAGAATGATAAGGAGATCACGTTGTCCACTAATGTGTTGAAGCATATGGAATATGATCGTTTAACGGTTAAGCCGACGGTCAATCCGAGTGCTTCTCCCATGGTGGACATACCTCACATGGATGATGATTCAGCGTATGCCTCTTCGGATGGACAGCTTTTATCACATCTAGTGGGGGAAGTGACTGAGGTGGGATTGGATGAGGACGGGCTTGGATCTTTATTTGATCTATACGCTTCCGGCCGAAAATCCAAAACCGCCAAACAAAAGAGGAAAAACTCACCGAGAAACACCGCGAGACCGCCTAAAAATCCAATTGTTTCCCGATGAATGGCTTATTCACTAATAGCAGAGGTCTTGGAGACTTGGCTAACATTTGAATATTGCTCAGTACGTCAGGGATCACGATTTGGAGTTTCTGGCTATCTCCGAAACAGGGAGGAGAGATTTCCAAGTGAGTGTTCTGAACCGCCTATCAGGTGGTATCGATTTTACTTGGCATTCAATCCCCCCTCGTGGTAGATCGGGTGACATTTTACTAGGCGTTAAAACTGACTCCTTTGATGTGTTAGCAAGGTCGGATGGTGATTTTCATATTAAATTACACCTCCGTAACCGCGCCGACAATTTCATATGGAGTTTGGTCGCTGTGTATGGTGCTGCACAGGAAGAGTTTAAGGAGGCTTTTCTCCGTGAGTTGGTTCACTTGGCTAATAATAATCCACATCCAATTTTAATTGGTGGTGATTTTAATTTGCTAAGGTTTCCACATGAGAAAAGCCGGGGCGGTTTGATGGTCATTGGCCTTTCTTGTTCAACGCTGTCATTGATAGCTTGGATTTGAGAGAGGTCTACATGTCCGGACGACAGTTCACCTGGGCAAATAGTCTGTCGGAGCTTACATATGAAAAGCTAGATCGCGTATTAATGAGTACCGATTGGGAAGATAAGTTCCCTTTGGTAACAATACGTGCTCTAGAACGTATTGAGTATCTATCGGACCATGCTCCCCTTCTGCTTTCAACTGGCACATCAAGACCAAAAGGCCAGACACAGTTCACATTTGAACTAGGTTGGTTTTTGCGAGATGGTTTTGACGAACTAGTAAAGAAAGTCTGGCACAAACCGGTCTTAGGTGATAACCCAATATGGAGATGGAATAATAAAATGTGCAATGTGCGTAAATATCTCCGTGGTTGGGCGAGACATACGACTGGGATGTTAAAGAAGGAGAAAGAGCGTCTTTGTTCCATTATCGATGAGTTAGATCGACTCGCTGAAACTAGGTTGCTATCTACGCAGGAGATTGAACTAAAAAGTCAATCCAATGCGAAAGTAGCACAAATGTTGCGGGAAGAGGAACTCAAATGGTATCAGAGATCAAAAGCTCAATACATTCTTGAAGGAGACTCGAATACTTGGTATTTCCATAATGTTGCCAATGGCAGACATAGGAAAAAACGGATTCAATGTCTCCATCAGGATGAAGGTCTCATTGAGGGACAAGAGTATCTCAAGGCCTATATCACAAAGTTCTATAAAGATCTGTTTGGGGCTCCTGAAGTAGGTAATATTACCATGGATGAGAGCCGCACAGATGATATTCCCCAAGTTTCAATGGAAGAAAACATTTTTCTTAATGCTCCCTTTTCAGAAGAGGAGATAAAGAAGGCTATATTCCAAATGCAACATAATAAGGCACCTGGTCCAGATGGTTGTCCGGCGGAGTTCTATCAGCATTTCTGGGAAATCATTAAACATGATCTCATAGAGATGTTTGATTGCTTACAGAGTGGACATCTGGAGTTGTATCGTCTTAATTTTGGGGAAATCGTTTTGTTACCTAAGGTTTTGAACGCAGAAAGGATACAACAGTACCGACCAATCTTCCTTCTTAACGTTAATTTCAAAATATTTACAAAGGTTGCAACTATTATGGTAAATTCAGTGGCAGATCATATGGTAAAACCTACATAGACTGCTTTTATGCAGGGTAGAAATATCCTAGATGGGGTCGTGACTTTACACGAAACCGTACATGAGTTGCACACGAAAAAGCTTAATGGGGTAATTCTTAAAATAGACTTTGAAAAGGCATATGATAAAGTGAATTGGGAGTTTCTACAACAGACTCTGAGAATAAATGGATTTTCAGAGTGGTGTACTCTAGTTCGCAGCTTCGTAGTTGGAGGTAGCGTGGCTATCAAAGTCAATGATGATGTTGGCCGATACTTCCAAACTAAGAAAGGCTTGAGACAAGGTGATCCGCTATCGCCCGTATTGTTTAATATAGTGGCAGATATGTTAGCAATCATGATCGATCGAGCCAAGGAAAATAGCCTAATTGAGGGAGTAATTCCACATCTAGTCGATGGGGGATTGTCTATCCTTCAATATGCAGATGATACAATTCTCTTTATGGAACACGATTTGGAGAAAGCGGCGAATCTGAAATTAATTCTTTCAGCGTTCGAGCGATTATCCGGATTAAAAATTAATTTCCATAAAAGCGAATTGTTCTGCTTTGGCGAGGCCCAAGATGCAGTTGCACAGTATACCGAGCTATTTGGTTGCGAGCAAGGTCAGTTTCCTATTAAGTATTTGGGAATACCAATACATTACAGGAGATTGACTAATGCAGAATGGGCTCAAGTCGAAGAGCGTTTGCAGAAAAGGCTAGCTAGTTGGAAAGGAAAATTGTTGTCACTTGGTGGACGACTGGTACTCATTAATTCAGTACTTACTAATATGGTAATGTATATGATATCATTCTTCCAGTTACCTAAAGGAGTCTTAAAAAAATTGGATTATTTCCGATCAAGATTCTTTTGGCAGGGTGACAACAAGAAAAAGAAGTATCGATTGGCCAGATGGGATGTAGTTTTTCGTCCACGAGATTAGTGAGGGCTCGGTATTCATGACCTGCAAGTTAAGAATTCAGCCCTACTTGGTAAATGGATTTTTAAACTACTAACCGAAGATGGCGTATGGCAGACCCTCCTGAAACGTAAATACATAGGCTCGAAAGCAATATCACAGGTTATGTGGAAACTAGGTTATTCACACTTTTGGGCTGGACTCATGGCGAACAAAAATAAGTTTTTTCGCTATGGTGTATTTAAGATTAGGGATGGATCGCAGATACAGTTCTGGGAGGATAAGTGGCTAGGTAATATCACACTCATAGAACAGTATCCGGCCTTGTACACGATAGCGCGACATAAGGATGATACACTAGCTACGGATATGCAAACATCACCTCCTAATGTTACGTTCCGACGAGATTTACTCGGGCCTCGACTCGCGTCTTGGCAAAACCTGGTTGATAGATTAACGATGGTGTCGTGGGATAATCACGGCAGACGTTACCGGGGGTAACTTATCTTGGGGCAATTCGACTCTGGTGTTTGGGAGAGGGTTTTGCTCAGGGGAAATCATGGTGATAAACGATCTGGTAGCTGGCAATCAAGTCGCCGAGTCTCCGATCTAGATTTATTATCCCAACTCTGGTATTACAAGGGATACTCGAATAGCTAGTGAAACTCGTGTCTAATCTAACCCTAGGAGCTGGCTTATATAATATCCGCCCCCCTGGCTTCCTATCCAAGGCATACTCGGAATCCTACCCGGGCACCGCTTTACAAACCCTAAGTTTCCTTATCAAGACCCATAATCCGGGTTACGAGGCCTACATTCTTGGGTCTTCTAGAAACTTCTTTTCCTTAAGCCGGGTCTTGCGCAGCTCCCTTTGGGCCGAGTTACACCTTGCTGTTAGCCTACCGGGTTATCATCCCTCTATCAGTAGTCCCCAGAATAGCTTGGGCTTCACGGGATCCTCCTTGAAGCGCATGCTATTCCCTGCAAAAAATAACAAACATACAAGTTCGTAAAAGGCCGGGTTAGGTTGCTTTGATAAACAGCTAGGCCTAACTCCATTGGTGGTCCATATAATAACCCGGCTTTCTTCGGATTCATCTTCATTTTCCCGGGTCAACACACCGAGGAAAACACAGAAGACCCGGCTCACTTTGTTCGCTAATCAATCCGGATATCACGGAGACGATTCGCTTTGATCCTTTCCGGATATTACGCCCAAACACTTAACCACTTATCCCAAAAAATCCGGTCGGGTATCTCTCCTCCCGAAATTTTGGCTCCCGCTCCTCAGGCCTAGGGTTCTCCACCCGCCCCTATAAATAAGTGTCCCGGGGGGACCCCAAGCTCTACACTCCATTTCCCCTATCTCCTTCTTCTCCAATCTCTCTCTTGGCGCTCCTTCGCTCGAGCTCGAAGCCACGCCGCCACGGCGTCTACGGGCACACAACCGGAGGAGTACTGCCGTCGCCTGCGCTCCGCATCAGCTCACCCCGCGCCGCCGTTGACCGCCGCCGCCGCGCCTTCGAACCAATCTCCGGAGGATCCAAAGGGCCACCGTGACTGCGCCATCTGTCGCCGCCGCGCCCTCCTCCAGATCCCGCCGGTAAGCATCCTAGCCCCATCGATCTTACCTCCAATCTTGCTCAAACTTGCTTTAAATTAGATTCGCTCTGGGATAGCTTTGTTGCTCCACATCAATTGGGTACCCGTGCACTTGCTCTTTCACAACCAACAATCAAGATAAATCCAATAACGCACCTCGCGATGCACCTCTACTACCTATAGTCACAATTTTCCCCGTAGATTTTTCTGTCTGGATCGAATCTGTCAAAGTATCTCACAGTTGCTCTTGGGTTAACCGGATAATCTGTAATTTCCGGGTCTTACGGTTGCTCTTTGGTTAACCGGACAATCAGTCATTTCCGGGTCTTAATTACTTACACTCTGCACTTTTTATCTCCTGTTTTTAGACTACGCACATGGCACCCAAGGTCAACACCAAGACGAAGGGAAAACAGCCGGTGAAGACAAGGCCGACTCAATCCATATCCGCCAACTGGGCAAGGTCCACCGTGACCAAAGCAAAGTTGGACGAGCTCGCAGAGTCGGGCGTCCTCCCTTCCCGGGAGGATATTCACTGGCGCGTCCCGGGGGATGAGACTCGGCCCTCCCCGGCTATTGATGAGGTAATCTGTTCTGTCGAGCATGTGATCCGGGGATTCCGTCCCCCGGGTCACCCATTTTTTCGAGAGTTGCTTAGCCACTATGGCCTCCGAGTCTTTGACATAGGCCCCAATTCTATGTTAAACATTACCCACTTCATTGTTCTGTGCGAATCATACTTGTGCATCCCCCCAAATCTTGCTCTATTTCTCGAGTTGTTCCAATGCAAACCGTGTCGCGAAAGCGGAGACAGGGCCCTCCTGGCTTGCGGCGGGGTATCAATTCAGAGGCGGAAGAATTCACTGATGCCGACTCTGAGCCTCAACTCCCACGTCAAGCACTGGCAGAAGACCTACTTCTACTGCCAGGATACCTCCCCACCCGGCCAAAAGACTTTGCCGGGTTTCTCCGAGGGCCTCCTCGATCTATCCGATACTTTTAACGCCTTTGCTTCTGAATCGGCCTTGAGGTGGATCGGGCGTGCACGTATGAGCGCGTGTTCGCTCTAGAATCGAGCTGCCCCGAATCGCCGGCTGTGGACTTCGTCTTTCCTGCCTCCTCTTGCAAGATCGTAGGTGGCCGGCCGAGGCTCACGCCGGAGCGCACCACCACCGGGTGTCACCACTACTCCTCTCGTACCGGGCAGCCTCTCCCGTCTCCGTCTTGCTCGCCGACACACCCAACCCCTCCTTGCTCAATGTCGTAGCATAGCCTACCCCCTACTGGCTCGTCCATGGCGGTGTCGTCAGGCGCGTCTACCTCCTCCCGCGCGCAGCAGATGTCCATGGAGGGCTGATAGGTGGGGCTCAGTCCATATCATCCAAATTTTTTGTCGTGTGCCACGTCATCCTGACGGCCGGTGGGCCCCTACCTCTTAATCCGTGTCAACTATCTCGTAGACATGCTTTAGTGGGTTTCAGGGACGGAGCTACCTTGACAGAATTGGGGTCAGCATACCCTAGTAAAAAGTGGGAATTCCTTCGCTAATTAGTACTAACAAATGCTTATTTTGTTGGGAATGACCCCAGTGTAATAATAGAGTAAACATAGAGCTTACCCCCATTGACCTTTTTTTTAAACTTCGTCCCTGGTATGATTTGAGAAATTAGAACACAATAATGGTGGATTTAGATTTCTGAAAGAGTCGATAAAAAAATGCATGTCAGAACTTTCAACATTTGTTAGACAAATTGCAGCCGTGTTTGACCAATGATCGATTCACTTGTGGTGCTTATATTAATTAATGGTGTGTTTGCAATTTTCGGCAAAGTCCTTGTTGTTCATGTACTTAACCATGTACGTAGATGAAACTATGCTGCAAAATGTTACTCTCTCCGATCCAGAAAAACTGTAGACAGTTACACGCAATAGTTTTATGCATGTAGCAAGTTGTGCACTATGATTTGTACCACCCATTAATTTCGTACGTACTCACTCCATTTGTTCTTGAACCCGTGTTTACATACCAATTAAGAAAAAAAAAGTTGAACTGATCGCTAATTTGTGAGTTTAGCAAGGTGGCTAATATATCCTTTAGTACTGGCTGATTGAGTTGTCACACTTTTAGAATTTCGGTGCTACTTTTTTTTCGCTTTTATTTTTTCTTGGGGGAGAGAACTCGCTGCAGCGGTAGTCGACAGGATCCGTGTGCGTTATCAGGCCATCATCATTGTACTATAGGAATCGCGTATGCTCCGTGGATTTTCGGGAATTCCCTCCCCATCGCCCGAGCGATGGGGTTACCGTTTCGCTTAAGAATCCGCCTGTGGTCCAGGCCCATTAACATCCATTCGCTCGCTACTTTTCCTTCTGCGCACGTTAACCGTTCCCTTCCTTCGTTCTTTTTTCCGTACGTGCACTGATAGACTGACCCCATTCCATGCACAACACGGTGCTTGTTAGAACATAAGCTAGCATGTGAGGTAGCTAGCTCATTTCCCGTACGTGAACCGACCCTTTTTTCTTTTTCATTTTTATATGTTTCTTTTCACGTCTTTTTCTATCTATATTTCTTTTAAAATAGTACCATTTGTTTACTTTTTTGTTCCATATATTTTTTCCTTTATTCACAAATTTTTGTTTATCATTTAAAATTTTATCTTCATATTTTTCTTTCCTTTTTTTGTAATATATTTTATTCACTATTTTTACCCAATATTTTCTTTTTTTAAACATTTGTTTGTACTTTGTTTACACTTTTGTTCTCTCTAATGTACTTTTTTTGTTCCATGTTGTATCACTATGTGTTTCTTTTAATTAGAATTTTTTTCGAGCGTTTTGTTTCTACCTATTATTCCGAGTGATTGTTTTCATGTCCATGGAACTTTGTTCCTCTCTATATAGTGTGTGTTCGTATCCTTCCTAACTTTGTTATCTGATTTTTTTGTGCATAGTTTGTATTCCTATATCCATGGAACTTTATTCCTCCTATATAAACTTTTTGTTCTTATCTCTATTGAGCTCTTTTGTTCCAAGAATTTCTATCCTATGTCAATAGAGCTCTTTTTGTTTCTACTTTTTGTTCCGAGTTTTTGTTTCTATATCTATAGAAATTTTTCCTATCTATAGAGTTTTGTGTTCCTATATTTGTGGAACTTTTCTTCCTAACTTTGTTGTCCGAGTTTTTGTTCCTAGTTTTCGTTTCTATCTCAATGGAACTTTGTTCCTCTATAGACTTTTTGGTTCCTATCTCCATTTAGTTTTTGTTCCTAGCTTTGTTCCACACTTTTGTTCCAAGCATTTTGTTCCTATGTCGGCGGAGCATTTTGTTCCGAGGTTTTGTTCCTATATCTATGGAACATTGTTCCTCTCTATATAGAGTCTTTTGTTTCTATCTTTGTGGAACTTTTGTCCCTAACTTTGTTGGCCGAGTTTTTGTTCCTATCTTGATGAAACTTTGTTCCTCTATACACTTTTTGGTTCCTATCTCCATTGGGATTTTTGTTTCTAGCTTTGTTCCTCAATTTTGTTCCTATGTCAATAGAGCTTTTTGTCCCTACCTTTTATTCCGAGTGTTTGTTCCTATGTCCAAGGATATTTGTTCCCCGCTCTATAGAGTCTATGTTCCTATCTTGGTGGACTTTTGTTCCTAACTTTATTTCCCGAGTTTTTTTTCCTGATTTTGTTCCTATCTTCATGGAATTTTGTTCCTCTATACACGGTTTTGGTTCCTATCTCCATTGAGCTTCTTGTTCCTAGCTTTGTTACTCAATCTTGTTCCAATCATTTTTCCCATGTCAATGGAGCTTTTTTTTCCTACCCTTTTATTGCTGAGTGTTCGTTCCTATGTCCATGGAATTTTGTTCCTCACTATATAGAGTTCGTGTTCCTATCTTTGTGGAACTTTGTTTCTAACTTTGTTGTCTGAGTTTTTGTTCCTAACTTTGTTCCTACCTCTATGGAACTTTGTTTCTATATAGACTTTTTTTGGTTCCTATCTCCATTGGCTTTTTGTTCCTATTTTTTTATTTTTTGTTCCATCGGAAATATTTTTGTTCCTATTTTATACCTAGTTGTTCCTTCATTCCGAAATATCCGTTCCCTTTATTTGTGAAAACTAGTTCCACAATTTTTTTGTTCCTATCTTTTCTTTCAAACTTTTTGTTATCTGTTACATCAAAAATAATTTTGTTCTTCTTGTATACCTAGTTGTTCCTTTGTCTCGAAAGATTTGTTCCTTTTATTTGTGAAAACTAGTTCCAGAAAAAAAAATTCTAGTTTTGTTCCAAACTTTTTATTTTTATTCCATCAAAAATATTTTTGTTCCTGTTCTATACCTGGTTGTTCCTTTGTTCCAAAAGATTTTGTTCCTTTTATTTGTGAAAACTAGTCTCACAAATTTTTTGTTCTTAACTTTGTTCTAAGTTTTTTATTTTTGTTCCATCGAAAATAATTTAGTTCCTATTTTATACTTCCTTCACTCCGAAAGATTTGTTCCTTTTTTGTAAAAACTAGTTCCGAAATTATTATTTTTTGTTTCGAATTTTGTTCCAAGCTTTTTATTTTTGTTCCATCGAAAATAATTTAGTTCATATTTTATACCTAGTTGTTCCTTCGTTCTGAAAGATTTTGTTCCCTTTATTTGTGAAAACTAGTACAAATTATGTCAAATTATTTCAAATACCAAGTTATCCTCTAGCCTAGGCGTAGTTGGTGTTTCATTAGGGAAGAATGATAAGGAGATCACGTTGTCCACTAATGTGTTGAAGCATATGGAATATGATCGTTTAACGGTTAAGCCAACGGTCAATCCGAGTGCTTCTCCCATGGTGGACATACCTCACATGGATGATGATTCAGCGTATGCCTCTTCGGATGGACAACTTTTATCACATCTAGTGGGGGAAGTGACTGAGGTGGGATTGGATGAGGACGGGCTTGGATCTTTATTTGATCTATACGCTTCCGGCCGAAAATCCAAAACCGCCAAACAAAAGAGGAAAAACTCACCGAGAAACACCGCGAGACCGCCTAAAAATCCAATTGTTTCCCGATGAATGGCTTATTCACTAATAGCAGAGGTCTTGGAGACTTGGCTAACATTTGAATATTGCTCAGTACGTCAGGGATCACGATTTGGAGTTTCTGGCTATCTCCGAAACAGGGAGGAGAGATTTCCAAGTGAGTGTTCTGAACCGCCTATCAGGTGGTATCGATTTTACTTGGCATTCAATCCCCCCTCGTGGTAGATCGGGTGACATTTTACTAGGCGTTAAAACTGACTCCTTTGATGTGTTAGCAAGGTCGGATGGTGATTTTCATATTAAATTACACCTCCGTAACCGCGCCGACAATTTCATATGGAGTTTGGTCGCTGTGTATGGTGCTGCACAGGAAGAGTTTAAGGAGGCTTTTCTCCGTGAGTTGGTTCACTTGGCTAATAATAATCCACATCCAATTTTAATTGGTGGTGATTTTAATTTGCTAAGGTTTCCACATGAGAAAAGCCGGGGCGGTTTGATGGTCATTGGCCTTTCTTGTTCAACGCTGTCATTGATAGCTTGGATTTGAGAGAGGTCTACATGTCCGGACGACAGTTCACCTGGGCAAATAGTCTGTCGGAGCTTACATATGAAAAGCTAGATCGCGTATTAATGAGTACCGATTGGGAAGATAAGTTCCCTTTGGTAACAATATGTGCTCTAGAACGTATTGAGTATCTATCGGACCATGCTCCCCTTCTGCTTTCAACTGGCACATCAAGACCAAAAGGCCAGACACAGTTCACATTTGAACTAGGTTGGTTTTTGCGAGATGGTTTTGACGAACTAGTAAAGAAAGTCTGGCACAAACCGGTCTTAGGTGATAACCCAATATGGAGATGGAATAATAAAATGTGCAATGTGCGTAAATATCTCCGTGGTTGGGCGAGACATACGACTGGGATGTTAAAGAAGGAGAAAGAGCGTCTTTGTTCCATTATCGATGAGTTAGATCGACTCGCTGAAACTAGGTTGCTATCTACGCAGGAGATTGAACTAAAAAGTCAATCCAATGCGAAAGTAGCACAAATGTTGCGGGAAGAGGAACTCAAATGGTATCAGAGATCAAAAGCTCAATACATTCTTGAAGGAGACTCGAATACTCGGTATTTCCATAATGTTGCCAATGGCAGACATAGGAAAAAACGGATTCAATGTCTCCATCAGGATGAAGGTCTCATTGAGGGACAAGAGTATCTCAAGGCCTATATCACAAAGTTCTATAAAGATCTGTTTGGGGCTCCTGAAGTAGGTAATATTACCATGGATGAGAGCCGCACAGATGATATTCCCCAAGTTTCAATGGAAGAAAACATTTTTCTTAATGCTCCCTTTTCAGAAGAGGAGATAAAGAAGGCTATATTCCAAATGCAACATAATAAGGCACCTGGTCCAGATGGTTGTCCGGCGGAGTTCTATCAGCATTTCTGGAAAATCATTAAACATGATCTCATAGAGATGTTTGATTGCTTACAGAGTGGACATCTGGAGTTGTATCGTCTTAATTTTGGGGAAATCGTTTTGTTACCTAAGGTTTTGAACGCAGAAAGGATACAACAGTACCGACCAATCTTCCTTCTTAACGTTAATTTCAAAATATTTACAAAGGTTGCAACTATTATGGTAAATTCAGTGGCAGATCATATGGTAAAACCTACATAGACTGCTTTTATGCAGGGTAGAAATATCCTAGATGGGGTCGTGACTTTACACGAAACCGTACATGAGTTGCACCTGAAGAGGACAAGACGTGGCAACCGACGTGCGTCGCGCATGGAAAGGGCGACGCGACCAACGGCCACCAACGGGAATATGTGTAATCAAGGCAATATGGAATGTGTGTAATCAATGTGATCTGATCTCGGCCCGATTTACTGCTGCTGCTAATTCTTTCCATTTGCGTCTCCTGAATCGATCGAGGCTGCTTACCACCACTTCCATATGGCGAAGATAATAGGCTTTTTCTTTTTCTTTTTTACATGTTTTTACTGACATGTGGGGACCACCATCAGTTTCTGGTATCAATTTGTTGTTAACAAGTGATTAGTGCATATTGCGAAAATCAAAACAAAATGTGGTGGTTTTTGGCTAAAAAAACAAAAACTGGTGGTTTTCCGGAATTTAGGCACAAAAGTGGTGGTTTTATGCTAATTTCTCCCGGTCAATGCATTCGCGCCACACCATGAGATGGTGTTGAACCTCTTGACCACCAGTTGGCCATCTTCTTCTATCTGGTCCCGTAAGACCATCGGCTGCTTCTGGTGGAACGGCAGATTGACGCGGAGCTCTCTTCGGGCCCTTTTATTGTGAGGCCCATACGAAGTCGGTGGTATCGGAGGCAGTGGACCTGATCGGCGATGGCCGCTCTGGGCACTGGAGCAAGGTGGACACATTTATGGGGCGTGCTCTCTACGTCAGCCTAGGCTGCTTCGTTTCGCTCCCTGCTCAATTTGGAGCTCAAGAATATTGCATCTACTTTATGACCGAACGGAAATGGTCTATTCCTAAAGAGCAGGTGAAGAGGCCGGATGACATTTTCGACTGCATCATGTACAACATGAGGAACGATACAGTGACACCGATGTCTTTGGAGTCGGCAGCGACGGAGGCAACTGGCGGTGATATATAGCATCCGACCTGGCTTTTCCCTGCCAACGTTTGAGTTATATATGCACTTGGAAGGTGCCGTACTGCCATCTAGGATTGATTTGGACATGATGATGCTGGTGTTTATCCAGTAGTATCTATTCTTATTGGCCCATTTTCACCAACAGGTTCTTCACCTCCTGTTGGGTGGTGGTAAAGGACGACGTCATGGCTGCTTTTTACTCGTTGGCACGGCTAGACATGCGTGGATTTAGCTCGGTTAACCAAGCTCTCATCTCACTGCTGCCAAAGAAACTGGGTGCGGAAGGAGTCAAAGATTTCCCCCCATCAGTCTCATTCACAGCTTTGCCAAAGTTGTCGCGAAAGTCCTGGCAAGGAGGCTGGCTCCATCCCTTCCGGCTTTAGTGCGTGGTCACCAAAGCGCTTTCGTGCGCAGGAGGTGTATCCACGATAACTTCATGGTAGTCCAAGGCACGGCCCGGAAGCTTCATAGCTCGCTGACACCGGCCATCCTTCTTAAGCTCGATATCACCAAAGCTTTTGACACAGTGGATTGGGCTTTCCTCATCGAGGTCTTAAAGAAGTTCGGGTTTGGCGATCATATAATCGCGTGGATTTGTGCTTTGCTGTCCACCGCTTCAACACGCATCCTTGTGAATGGCTCGCCGGGAAGTCGCATTTCCAACAGGCGTGGACTACGACAAGGGGATCCGCTCTCGCCACAGCTCTTTATTCTAGTCTTGGAGACTTTCCATCACCTTGTGGAATTGGCTGGTAGACTCGGGTATCTCACCCATTAGCTCGCAATGGGCTGCGTAGTAGGACCTCGATTTACGCCGATGATGTGGTCACTTTCCTGAGGCCCACGGAGCGGGACCTATAGACTTTCGCCTCGCTGATGGTGGATTTTGGGGAGGCTTCGGGCCTCCGCACGAACTTTCAGAAATGCTCGGCGCACATGATCAAATGCGACGACGTGGTGGAGGAGTTGGTTGCACGAGAGTTGGGGTGCCCGGTGAGCCCTTTCCCTTTCCGTTACCTCGGACTTCCCATGTCCCTTAGGAGGCCGACAACGGCGCAACTCCAATACTTGGTGGACAATGTGGCAGGGCGCCTGCCGGGTTGGAGCGCGAGTTTGATGAACAGAGGCGGTCGACTAGAGCTAGTCAAAACTACATTTTCTTCGATACCGATCTTCGCCATGATGTCGTTGGACGTTCCAGCGAAGACTATCAAAGCATTGGAGTATATCCTAAGAGGGTTCCTGTGGAAAGGTAGAAAGGAGGCGAATGGGGGGCATTGCCTCGTTGCTTGGGATCGGGTCTGCATGCCCAAAACTCTAGGAGGTCTCGGCATTCCGAACCTGAGTAAGATGAACATGGCCTTGAGAGCCCGGTGGTTGTGGCTGGAGCGCGTGGATCTGTCCAAGGCCTGGAGGGAGTTTAACTTTCAGCTCCCTCTCGAGGTGAGGCAGCTGTTTGAAGCAGCCACCATGTCTACTGTGGAGGACGGAAGGGACACTTTCTTTTGGACGGACAGATGGTTGGCGGAAGGGAGAATCAAGGACTTAGCCCCCAACCTGTTTGCAAGGGTGTCGAAGCGGGCGAAAAAGACCCTCAGAGTCAGAGATGGTATCATTGGTGGATGGTTTGGGGGTCTTTCCCCTGACCTGGGTACGACAGCAATTGGCGAGCTTCTGTGGCTCGCTGAGCGCGTCACAGCTCAGCGCCTCGTGGAAGGGAGGGGCGACGCCCTGAGGTGGAATTGGGAAGCAGACCACACCTACTCCGCGCGCTCCGCGTACCTGGCATTGTTTGTAGGGGCCACTTCCTTTGCTGGTGCTGACCAGATTTGGAGGTCCCGGGCGCCCGCCAAATGCAAGTTCTTCCTTTGGTTGGCACCGCGGAACCGCTGTTGGACGGCAGACCGACTCGATAGGCGAGGCTTACTAGAGCCTTCGTCATGCCCCTTCTGCGACTAGCACGATGAGAGCATCGACCATCTACTTTTAGGATGTGTACTCGCGAGAGAAGTGTGGACAACCTTCTTGGGGCTTTGGGGTCGTCAGGACTGGATCCCCACTCCCGATGACACCTTGGTGGATTGGCTCCCCGGCAAGTCGCTTGGGGATGGCGCTTCTCGTGGGTTGTGGACGGCTATGGTACTCATCTTGTGGTGCATTTGGAGGCACCGCAACGACATAGTCTTCGAGGGTAGACAACCTGACCTTGCCACCATGTGCCGCACCATTACGGAAGAGGCCTAACGGTGGCGGGCGGCGAAGCTATTTAGGAGAGAGTTAGCGCAGGTGGATCGGTGGAGGTGTGGCGAGTAGTCAGAAATGTAATTTCCGGTGGGTGGAGTGCGTCCTCGACGTTTGTGTCGACCGCGTTGTAATCTTGGCCATCGGCCTTTCCTTCTATGAAACCGATACATCTATCCATGACGTATCCTTAATAATTTATTGGCCCATTTTAATGATTAATTCACTTGTCTTGACTAATCCATGTGAAGTTAAATTGATCGTTGTTGCTAGATATCCCTTTTGTTTTGTCTTAGACATTTATCTGGACTATGGTTGTCTGCCGAGGATACATTTCAGGCTACAAGGCTTGGTGCATCCCGACGGAACTAGGCACCAGACTCCAGACATATGGATGGCTTGATAATGTATTGAATTTTTATGGTTCTTTCTTATATTGCACTTGTTCTGAAATATGCTGAGATCCTTGATTATGGTGCTCTGTAATTCACTATTGTTTGAGCTTTAGCCTTTTCCTGCCAAACTGTGATCTTTATAAACTGTGCCGATGGAGGCATTTGGTGGTACCATTGGTTCACTTCAATTCCCTTGCTTTGATTTATTTTCCTTAGTTCTAAGTCTCCCCCAATATTCCCTTTACGCCACTCCGACTCTCCATCATGGAAAAAAGCAGCTAGAATTATACTTCTAGCATACTTGGACTCGTAAAGTAGGATAAGGTGTTGGCAAGCTAGTCTTTGAACAGATACCCTTACCGTTCTTATGAAAATTTGAACAACTAATGTTTTATTTCAGGCTACAAAGGATTCGTTAATTCGCTATGAAACTAGGCAACATAAATATGAAATGGTTGATAATGTACTGAATGTTTAAGGTTCTTCCATATATTGCCCTTAAACTGATCCTGAATCTTCTTGAGGTACTTTATTATAGTGAAGTCATACTCCAGTATTCTTTGAGCTTGTAATGTTTCTGCTGCAAACTGTGATCTTGATTAACTGTACTGATGCGTGTACTTGGTGGAAGCATTACTTCAGCTCCCTTGTTTCACTATGTTTGTCCTAGTTCCGTGGCTCAAACAATCTCTTTTGCCAAGCAAGTTTTCGCATAGTTATCATTAGGTGAAGATACACATATAGTGGCACATTTTATTCCCATTCTCTTTTTCTTTTGTCTTGAAAATCACAAGGAGTCGCTTCTACTCAGTAGCCACTTTCTTCAGAGTTATATGCCTGCAATTCATTGTGCTTGAGGGAGTTTTTAACTGAAAGTGGCCACAAAGAAACTAGGCAACAGATATATGAATGGATTGATAGTGTATTGAATGCTAAGGTTCTTCCATATATTTCACTTGTTCTGGAATCTGCTTTAGATGCTTGATTATGCTGCTCTTATCAGACTGAATATTGTTTGAGCTTGTAGCCTTCTGCCAGTCTGTGATGTTGTTAAAGTGTTCTCATGCAGGTTCTGTTGGAAAGTCATAGTTAGGGCATCTCCAGTCGTTGCGCCCCCCAGGGCCCAAAACGCCGCCGTTTTGGGGCCGCCGCGGCGCTAAACGGCGCTATTCTGGAACCTGGGGGGGGGGGGGTAGGTTTCCCAGTTGCGTCCCGAGCCCAAGATTCGGCCCAAAACAAACGCAATTGCAAACTAGGCGACTTTTATTGAAATTTGCGAAGTGCGTACATATTCGGCGCGAATTTAAGCTAGAACGAAAAATTTAAACTAGAAACTTAAACCAAACTACTTTAGGCCGAGGCTGGCGGCGATAGCCTGGCTGTAATCGCCGCCGTCGTCGTCATCGTCGCCGGGGCCGTCGCCGGGGCGCTTGCTCGTCCCCTGTCCCTCGTTGCCGCCGCCGCATTCCCATCTGCTCGCCTCGAGGGCTTGCTGGATCACGCCCTCGTCGTCGGAGTCCGGGTCGAGGATGATGTACTCGTTCTCCTTCTGCGGCGGCGGGGGAGGGACGCGGAGGCGGTCCGCGTTGGCGGCGGCCTCACGTTCGCGCGCCGCCTTGTGCTGCTCGGCTTCCGCCAGCAGGCGGCGCTGGAGCTCGAGCTCCGCCTCGGTGGTCTCCCGCAGACTCCACCGAGTGGCGGTGTCGTCGTCGAGTGGCTGCAGCGTGTTCAGCGACAGCTGCTCCACGACCTTCTGGTCGGGCCACTCGGCCTCATCGTCGTCGCCGCCGTCCTCCGTCTTCGGGCGAACCACGCGTTCGAAGCGTGGCTCGCCGATGCGGAGCGCGCCGCCGCTGCGCCTGCGGGCAGGCGCGCCGGCGTTCAGAAAGGGGGGAGGTGGAGATGGACTGCCCGGCGGAGGAGCTGGACGTCGCGGACGAGGAAGAGGCGCCGGTCCGCCGTGCCACCCACGGCTGAGCCTGCAGCGGCGGCATCTCCAGGCGCGGCTGGTTGCCAGCGTGGATGTGGTCGAGGACCTCCTCCAAGGTCCTGTTGGGGGCGCTCCACCAGCGGCGCCGCCCGTTGGCGTTGAAGCGCCCGTCGACCGGCCCGTTGTCATTCTCGGAGTCGAGCTCCCGATCGTGGCGTCTCGTGAGCTGCCCCCACCAGAACTCGTCCACGCCGGTCAGCGGGTAGTTCGCGGGGTGCTGCATGCCGTCGCGCATCTCGCGGATGGCGCGCCGGAACTCTGGGTCAGAACTAGGGAGGGGAGGCACGGGGAGACCGCCGGCGCTGAGCGCCCAGCGGCTCGCCCCCGCGGCGGAGCTAGGGAGGCGCATGTCCGGCGGGCATGGGTAGCCCGCGCGGTAGAGCGCTATCGCCTCGCTCCGGCGCAGGTTATGGCGCGGGAACCCGTTGGCCGCAGCCCCGTCCTTGTAGCCGGCCATTTTCGTGGAGAGAAGAGGGGAGGAGAGCGTCGAGAGGAAGAAGAGAAGAGAGAGCTCGCCGGTGGAAGAATGGTGGGGCGCGGCGTGCGGCGGGGGGGTTTTATAGCGCGGCGAGCGGCCGGGCATTTATTGCGTGCGCGCGTCCCCTCGCTGCCGCCCGCCACGCCATTACGCCGGCAGCCTTTGGGCGGGGCGCATGCACTGGGCGGCCGCCACGCCATAAACGGCGGCAGCCTTTGACCGCGCGGCAGCCGAGAAGACGATCACGGGGCGGTTCTGTTCCCGCGCTTTCTCGTCGCGTCGCTGACCGAGCTGGCCCACGCGCGCGGCCGCGCAGTTTCGCCCCCCCAGGCCGAACCCAGCGGGCTGGGTTTGGCCTGGGTGCCGCGGCGCTAAATAGCGCCGAAACGGCGCTATTTGGGCCTCTGGGGGGGCCGAGTGGTGAAGAAGCGGCGCTATTCGCCGCTTCCGCCGCGAAAAAAGCCCCCTGGGGGGATCGGGGGGACGGCTGGAGATGCCCTTAGACCTATGTAAGTAAGCAAGAACAAGTATATATAGAAATACAATTTATTCATATTTTCATTGTGCTGAGAATACTAAAGCTGCTCGCATTCTTCAGTTACATGCCTGATAATGGAATCCGTTTTTTTTTCTTTTGACATTTAGTCAGTTGGACATGTGAATTGGAACAACGTTTATTCACAATTTTCTTGAGATTCGTGGCTTCTTTGAACTACCGTTTCCCCTAAACTTCCAATGGAAATTTTGTGTAAGGCCGTACAGTCCAGCATATGTCATGCTGCAGCGTCCATCATCATTTTGTAGCTGCTTTGGTCACATGAGTAGTTTGCTGTTGCCGGTCCGCGGCATGGGCCTTTGTTTCTGCTCCCAACTGGCTCTATCAATGGTTCTGACTTCATGGTTTATGGTTGTGGTAGATCGCAATATGAATAGTGGGCCTTGTTTCTGCTCCTGCTGCTATTTTTGTCCTCCCCTGAAGAAAGTCAGGAAGAGGAAGATGGTCATGCTGAGGAGATTGATTTCTGCTCCTGCTAACATTCCTGTCACCGTTCAAGGAAGGAAGAAAGGCAGGCATGAAGAGCAGGTTCAAAGAACGTCAGTGGGTCAACCTGAGCAAGAGCAGGTTCGGAGCGAGGCTGTAAGTTAGCATTAGCCAGACTAGCTCCTGCACTCTGTATATCTGATCAGCTCTGTGCGCAGTGGTATACCTGTTGTTGTGCGACTGTGTTGTGCTACATTTATGTACTGGAACCGATTGCTGCCTTGAAAGCACAACTTTTGTCTGAATTTTCGATTAAATCTTTGGAGCTTTGTGTGAGGATGGAATACAGACATATAGGGCCGATGTGTGTAATTTTAATTGGTAAAAAAGTTTACACACTACATGTTACAAATCGTAGGCGCACAATCGATTTACCGAGGACCAAGCAATCACAGCATGACGACGACACCGAGATTAGTTAACGCAGTTCGGCGAACTCGCCTACATCTGCGGGGCATGACTACGGGCGCTCCTCCCTATTGATACCGCTGCACCGGCCGCCTTGGTCGCCGGCACAAGCCGCCGGCTTCCCTTGCGCGCCTGCTGCTATCAAGTCGTCATCGACGACAAGCCCGCCGAGGCAATACAGACGCACCAGATCTCAACGCCACGCCGGTCCGGCCGCCCCTACCACGGGCGCCGGACCGTCCCCTCGTGATCTTGTGTCTAGCCTACCAGGTTTCGTCGTGTCTATTTGGGCTACTCCCGGTGCCTTTATATATTAGGCCATGTTACACGTGTCCGACTCAAACACCTAACCTTCCGTTTAATTACAAGTCATAGCGTAGCCCTACTCGTACACATATTCGACATATATTCCAACAAACTCCACCTTGGCGAATATGCCCTTCGCCATGTTGAAGCCGTCATGCCGAATCTTTGTATACCTGGACTTGAACCATTAATCATGAGCTCAGCTGCTACTCTCTTGACTCCATATGACTCCACCTGCAACCGTACTTTCTTCCTTGTTTCACCACAGTCAATGCTCCCACGAAAATTAAGTTCTTTCTCACTCTTGTCTTGTGCTCCCAACTCTCCGGAGTATCCGTCCACCGCCATCACACAATGATCATAAAGTCACCATATCGACAACGCCGTTGCATCGTCACCTTGGTAGCCTCGTCCTTGATCCATGTGAAAGTGAACAACTCACATATTAGGTGTCACAAATAAGAGTTACCTGAACTCATCATTCTCGCTATTGTTGACTGCATCTCTGAAACCTTGAAGAAATTTCGCCGTTGCCTTAAGTCATCTCCAGTCAAATTCACAACTGTCTCATCACCGCTTTCGCAGATTCTCCATGGCCGACTCATGTCCATCACTTGATGTCAATCCCGATAGACCCAGTCACCAACTCGAACCTGGTACTCGCCAACACTGCTTCAGAACCCCTGCACACATGTCAAACCTCATGTCCGACCGTCCGTGCCTCGTCCCGTCGCCGTGTCCCGTGCTTACCGCACACCTCGCCGCTATTACCGCGTCGAGCATCCGCAATCTTGGCCAAGATCTCATCGCCTACATCTAGATTAGTGGCCAAGAGCATGACGACGACACCGAGATTAGTTAACGCAGTTCGGCGAACTCGCCTACATCTGCGGGGCATGACTACGGGCGCTCCTCCCCATTGATACCGCTGCACCGGCCGCCTTGGTCGCCGGCACAACCCGCCGGCTTCCCTTGCGCGCCTGCTGCTATCAAGTCGTCATCGACGACAAGCCCGCCGAGGCAATACAGACGCACCAGATCTCAACGCCACGCCGGTCCGGCCGCCCCTACCACGGGCGCCGGACCGTCCCCTCGTGATCTTGTGTCTAGCCTACCAGGTTTCGTCGTGTCTATTTGGGCTACTCCCGGTGCCTTTATATATTAGGCCATGTTACACGTGCCCGACTCAAACACCTAACCTTCCGTTTAATTACAAGTCCTAGCGTAGCCCTACTCGTACACATATTCGACATATATTCCAACACTACACACGGCAAAAAGAGGGTTACTTTTGTTTGGTGCGGATATATAGGGCTGGAGACCCACCGGCAGCCCAACAAACTGAGAGCAGGGGCGCCCGCGCAGGGCATCGGCGCTTATGTCATCAAGGCCAAAGCGCCGGAGAAACGCCTAATTTTGGTATTTTTCCCTCGTAAACTCTCTCACCCCGGGAGGAGAACGAGATGGTTTAGGGTTTGGCGCGCGCACCATAGGATGCGCTCATTACGCGGGCGCCCCTCCTGCAGGCCACACTTCACCCTCTGCTAGTTTTTTTTTGACACTCAAAATTTACTTTATTGCACTAAACGGAGTTTCTCTAACTGCACACGCGCAGCCAGGAAATCAGGGGTTACATCATAATCAAAATCAAACAAGCTAGCTTCTTTGGCCGCACAATGAGCTACCATATTGCATATACGGCTAACAAAACGAAGCTCAAACCCCTGAAAATTTGTGGCTAGTTCCCTCATCTCACATAAAATATGGAAGCTGGGAGATCTCTCCCCTAACCTTGACTCCCACATAGCCTTGATGTTTGCACAATCAGTCTCAATCACCAATTTGGAGACCCCCTTAGCTGAAGCAGCGACCATACCATCTCTGCACGCTAACATCTCCAACGACTCCGGGTCCGTTACCCCTTGATATCTTCTGCCCCGAGCGAACACGAACTCTCCCGTGCTGTCTCGAGCAACACAGCCTGCACCGCCCGTAAGCGACTGAGCATCTACCGCAGCATCTGTGTTTACTTTAACCCATCCCTCCGGTGGTCTCGCCCACTTCAGATCAGTTGGTTTCGCCCGCGCTTTTGGGTTAGGCGGAATCTCTAACGACCGCACTATATCATCAATGATCTGCATCGACTTAAGAGGTTGGAACACCTCTTCCCCATGTGTGAACTTGTTTCTGCTATGCCACACTGCCCATAACACCGTGATTAGCACCCCTGCATCCTTTTTCGCAACGATGTCCGGATCCAGGAGGTCCTCCGCCCATGTCAATGGATGCAGATTCGGTATCTTGACGTCGAACACACTTTCTGCCGCCGCCAGGAAACGTTTAGCATGGTCACACTTAATCAGGCCGTGGTACAGCGACTCCTCTTCGCTACCACACAGTGGACAGTCACCCTTCTCACGTACATGCCTTCTCGCCATCTCTTGAAAGCACGGTAGCAGGTTTTTAAGCACTCGCCATCAAAAGATACGGATCTTCGGGAGGACATTAAGCTTCCAGAGTGACTTCCACACTCGTTCCTTGCCCAACGAGCAAGAACTATCCTTCGCCAGCGCACACCTCCGCTCGACGATTGTTCGATAGGCTGAACGAACAGAAAACAGCCCCGTTCGCTCCCATGCCCACGCCCATACGTCATCTCCTGCACGTCTTGGTCGTGGCATACTCAGAATCGCACCTGCATCCGGGGCTAGGAACACCTTACGGATCAGGTTCTCCCTCCATGTCCCTGTATGTTCACAGATCAGGTCCGAAACTAACTGTACCGGCTCCTCGTCGAGCCTACCCATCGGTTTCATCGTACTGGTACCAGCGATCCACCGATCGTGTCATATTTCGGTTCTTCTCCCATCTCCAACTCTACGAACCAGACCTTGCTTGAGGATTTCTCTTCCTTGCATGATTGCCCGCCACGTAGCCGAAGCACCCGAGGGGCAACCCGCTGCCAAAAATTCCCCATCATGGTAGTACCTCCCTTTCAAAACTCTAGCACAGAGACTATCAGGAAATTCCAGTAGTCGCCACGCCTGTTTTGCTAACATGGCATCATTGAAGACTTCGAGATCACGGAACCCTAAACCCCCTTGTCTCTTAGGTACCGTCATCTTGTCCCAACTCTGCCAGTGCATCCCTCTCTTGTCTAAAGAACCAGCCCACCAATACTTTGACATAACAGTCGTGATCTTTTTACATAAACCTTTTGTGAGTTTAAAGCAACTCATAGAATAGGTCGGTAGGGCTTGGACAACAGACTTTAAAAGGGTCTCCTTTGCTGCACAAGACATAAATTTCTCACACCATCCTTCCACTTTGGACCTCGATCTCTCATAGATATACTCCAACTGCTCATTTGTTACTCTTCCGCTAGCCGTTGGGAGGCCTAGGTATTTCTCCGACAAGGCTTCCCTTTGGATTTGAGTTGCCACACGAATCCCCCTCCGTACCGCCATGCCACAATTCGGGCTAAAGAAAATTGAGCTCTTCTGCTTGTTTATGCACTGGCCCGAGCCCAAGCTGTAATCATTAAGGATATCATTTAGCCGTGAAGCACTCCACGAGTCTGCCTTCATGAATACCAGGCAGTCATCTGCAAACAGCAGATGTGTAATCCACGGGGCTCTCGTACTTACTCGGATACCGCGATCAATCCAACCCCCATCATAATTTTTCAGCATACTAGAGAGTCCTTCACCGCATAGCAAGAATAGATACGGGGATATAGGGTCTCCCTGACGAATACCTCTCGATGGAGTAAAGGCTGGTAATAATTCACCATTTACTTTGACTTGGAAGCTCACAGATGACACACACCTCATCACAAGAGATATCCACCCCTCATCGAAACCCAATTGTTGCATAATGCCTTGAAGATATTGCCATTCAACGCGGTCGTAAGCTTTCATCATATCTAGCTTAACCGCACACCAGCCCTGTTTCCCTCTCCTCTTCCTCATCGAATGAACACATTCATAAGCGGTGAGCCCATTATCTGTTATGAGGCGTCCAGGGACGAAGGCACTCTGCTCTTCTGCAATGATCTCATCCAATATCTCACGTAACCGATTAGCTAAAACCTTCGAGCATATCTTATAGATTACATTGCAAAGAGAGATCGGTCTGTATTGAGTGATGTTTTGCGGGTTTTTTACCTTTGGAATAAGGACAATAGTAGTCTTGTTGATAGCACCAGGCATAAAACCCCCATTCAGAAACTCAAGAACAGCCGCTGTTACATCTCCTCCAGTCAGCTCCCAATGATGCTGATAGAACCCAGCGTTAAAACCATCCACTCCAGGTGCTTTCGATGGTCCCATAGAGAACAGCGCCACCTTCACCTCATCAGCACTAAACGGCCTAGTGATTCGCTGGTTCATCTCACTCGTGACTCGGGGATCCACGTGATGCAGTACCCGATCAATGTCAACTTGTCCCTGCGCCGTATACAGATTAGTATAGAAGTTTTGTATCTCAGCTTGGACATCCTCTTTACTCTCACAAAGACTACCATCCGCCGCATGTAAGACAACAATGCGGTTACGGTTCTTTCTCTTTGAAGCCCGGGCATGGAAAAATTTAGTGTTCCGATCACCTTCTTTCAGCCAGTCCACCCTCGAACGCTGTTTTGCCATGATCTCCTCCCGAAGGAGTAACTCGGCTAGCTGTCTTCCCAATTCTTTCTCTCGTCTAGAGGGGCCTCTAAACAGCGACTTCGTCTTCTCCTCCTCGAACTCTCTTCTTATTTTCTTTATCTTCCTTCTCACATCACCGAACTTTCTCCTCTTCCAATCTGAAAGGCAACTTTGCATACTAGCCAGGGCCTCATTTAAACCCATGAGCCCTTGCTCTCCCGCCCCCTTATGCCACCCTTCGAGAACTGTCTGGGGGTAAGTCTCCTCCCGCCGCCACGCATCTTCATACATAAACGGGCGCGGGCCATGGTTCTCCTCCATATCCACTAGTCTGCGGAGTTTCGCAACCAGCATCACATGGTCTGATCTTGGTGTAGGTAAGTGCTTAACAAAGCTCCCAGCATATAGCGCCATCATCTTCGGATCAGCAAGAAAACGATCGAGTCTCACCTTCACATTCGCATCACCATCTTGCATGTTATCCCACGTATACGGTACGCCTTGGTAACCGAGATCAGAGAAGCCACAGAAGTCAACTGTCTGCCTAAAACCCTCCATCTGCCACTCTGACCGATCATGCGCTCCAAAATATTCAGAGCCATGCAAAATCTCATTAAAATCTCCTCCACATAGCCACGGCTCATCACTCTGCCCGCGCAACCATCGTAACAACTCCCAGCTCCTGGCCCTCTCACTTCTTTTTGCCTTAGCATAAAAACCAGTGAAACGCCACACATTCTGATCACCACCAATGTTTTTAACTAGCACATCAATATGCTGATCAGAATAGGTATTCAACGTAACTTCCACCTCCTTCGACCAAAACAGGGCCAAGCCCCCACTTAAACCGATGCTACTAACCGGGAAACACCCATGAAACCCTAGTCGAGCAGTTAACTCTCTAACACGATCACCACTGATTTTTGTCTCACATAGAAACAACAACGCGGGCGCTTCCACTCTCACCATATTGTGGAGTTCTAGGGCTGTCGCCTGGTTCCCAAGCCCGCGACAGTTCCATATTTTACAACTCATTGATCACGGCGGGGCTGGTTCTCAGCCTCCGCCAGAATAACATCGTCATCCATTATTGCCTTGCTTTTCTTCGATCCACGGCTATCATTGTTCGACCCAATTGAGGCAGTCTCATCATTCTGCCTCTTCTTGTTCAGTGTCTCCTGGTCCTGTAGCAACAACTGTCCCTTCTTTGGTGCTGAAACATTGCCTTCATTCATGTTTACCTTGCGGTAAACATCCTTCTGTCCCCTGCCTCTTTCCCCTCCTCCTCGTCCGTAATTACCTCTCCCTCTCGAGCCAAACTGGAATCCAGCCGGCTGGGTATAGGCAGTTTTATTTTTCGCTGGTGAGTTCACCTCCACACCCTTCTCGACATCGTCCTCCTCTTCCGGAGGTCTTCTTTCCCAGCTCGTGTCACCACCACCACCCTGACCTCCCGATCCACCGCCCCATCCTCGACGGAAGGGTGTGTACCTGAGTGCCTCACTATAGGGGGGGTCTTCCTTGGTCATCTCTCCCCGCAGGAAATAAACATGTCAACTCCGCGTGGCCTATCTTACCGCACGAGAAGCAGAAGTACGGTAGATTCTCGTACTGGATGTCGAACAACTCAGCCCTCTTGGTTTTTGCCGACTCGAGCTGCACACATCTCATCAAGGGCTCCCTCACATCAATCCAAACTCGAGCAAGTAGGCTCTCACCCCAAGCATAGCCCTTTGCATCGGCATCAATTTTGATCACCTCGCCGACCAAGCCTGCTATCCTTGACGGCCATGGTGGGCAGAGCATATTGAAAGGCAAATTGATTATGCGTACCCACACTCTGATCCTGTCAAAGCACAATTCAGATGGCCTTGCTTGATGTTGAACACCTCTAGCACAACACAATGCTTCCCCACAGCCCAAGGACCCCCTTCAAGGATCCGATCTCTATCCCTAATCTGCTCAAGCTGAGCCACGAAGACGTTCTCTCCAACTGGCCGAAAAGAGAGCCCCCTTGGGTTCCGCCACGCCGGTCTTAACGCTTCCGCGATCGTACTGACATGGAAGGATTTCTTGAACAGAACCTTCCCTATGAGCGCGATCATCTTCCCATCTTCTTCCTCAACCTCATCGTCGATGATTAGCTTTGATTTCTCCTTCTCCATGAGGTGCAACTTGCCCATCAGATCTTCCAACTTGGATCCCCCTCCTTCTTACTCTCCTGACTCGACCCCTGGTCAGTCATGGCCGCAGCCCTCCGCGCCGCTCATCCGTCGCCCTAAGCCAAGGGTGGGTAGGGACGCAGGGGTCCCCCCTTGATCACCCCGAACTCAGGAGCAGCGAGATCGAAGAAGCGCGCGAGAAATCGGTGCCAGCAGTCTAGGAACCCTAGCGATCTTGCGTCGGAAGTGAAAATCGCCTCCACGCCGCCCTGCTACTCGAAACCCTAGGAAAACGTTTCGGAGCCTACCAGTATGTTGTTGCCTCGCTCATTCCGTAGTCTACTCGATTCACCCTCTGCTAGTTGTCCAGCGTGCGGACGCGCAAGTATATAAGCAGGACCAGAGCCAGCTCAGAAAGTGAGGTGGGACTACAGAACGAGCGTGGCCGCGTTCGCTGTCGAGCCTGCGACGATGGGCCGCCGACCGATCGATGGGCTTTCATCAAAAGAGTGACCGCAGGAAGAAGCTTTCGAAAATACAACAAATTTTTAAAATGAACAAATTTCAAAACTGGACTTTTTTCATTTGAATAAATTTAAAACTTGAACATTTTTTATCCGAACAAATTTTAAAATTAAACAATTAAAGTTTGAACAGATTTCAAACGGATATTTTCGCATAAAAGGAAAATAAAGTGAAAAAAAAACAGAAAAGAAAGAAACAAAACGGAAATAAAAAACAGAAAAAATGGGAAAAAACAAGACAATAAAAGGTTAAAAAAGGCTACCTAGACACGAACACTTATCTATCCCAGTGGTTGCGTCCTATGATGACTCAGGTTCTGGGTTTGAATCCCCTTTCCCACCCATTTTCTATGTTGTTTTCTATGTACGAATAGGACTTAATGGGCCGGCCTGTCTGCGAACTGGTACGCGGTACAAAGACTCGCTATAGGCGTCCTATAGTGCCGGCGGCTGTACCACCCGTTGCTGATGCTAGCTCAAAAAAAAGAACGGTTGCTAGTCGGGACCTACCTGCAAGCATTTTTTGTATGCCAGCTTATGAATCAAACAAGAAACTACGAAGTGCGTACAAGAAAAAGGTGACATGAACCAAAAGAAAGCTGAACATTTCGTTGGGTAGACAGCAAAAAAGCAATTTGTGGGAATAGTGATGTGTCACGGCAGCCATACGTAGCCTAGAACGACATTGACATTTTTGTCCCTCGAAAAAAGGGACTCTAAAACCCAGGTGTATGCTTCAGCATCATAACCACTTTTATTAATTATTACCGAACAAAGACAAACATAAACGATTGATTACAAGATATGAAACTAACACCTACGAAAAAATCGACTTTACTTCTAGCAATGCCGTTCTCATGCCATCATGGTCGTCAACGTAAGTTCGTTACTATTGAGCATGCGAATAAGGCCGAGACAATTTTTTCACCCCGGAAACAAAACACATTGAACTCATTTACTAGTTTCATCAACTGCACTCAACTCTCTATCATTTCATTATGAAGAGAAACAACCTGTTGCAACACTGCAACTCACCGGGCCGGTCCTAGAAAACCGAAGGAGAGAGATCTAAAAAGTAATTGTTTGAGATTATCGAAAAAATCGAGCGGAAAAGGTGCAACTAGGACCTAGTTGCAGAAATCGGTCTGGAAAGGAGCAACTAGGACCTAGTTGCACAAATCTGAGTTGAAATGTGCAATTAGGACCAAGTTGCACATTTTGATTCGAAAGATGAAACCGGTACATAGTTGCACACTTTCTGAGTGAAAAATGTACTAGTTGCATGAATACGAGTGGAAAGGTGCAATTAGGACCAAGTTGCAAATTTTCGATTGGAAAGATGCAATTCTCTTTAGCTGTAAGCTCCATAGAAAGCAAGCGCTCTCAGGGCATCTACGTCGTCGTGTGTCTCTGTCTGTTGGCCACTTGATTTTTTGCTGAGGCTGACATTGGGCTGCCCACGAATCGCTCGTGTCGAGAGGCGGTCGCCATGGTGGGCTCTCGTTCGTGCTGTACCGCAGCATCGCCGCTACGGTGCGTGCAAGGCTGGCCATTGAAGACGTTCTCTCCGATCTTATGTCTCCTCTCCCTTATCCTCCCGGGTCAAACCCTCGCCGCTGTCTCGCCTTCTCTCCGATCAAACTAGCGAAAACATCACGTCGAGCGTGCCGATTCCGACGCGGTTAGGAGTGCTGGCGCGGCCCCGGCTCCCCGACGACGACCGCCGCCGCCGCCTTCTTCTCGTTCGCTCCCGCCGCAGGCCAGCGCCTCCGCCGCCACCAATGCCAAGAGAGCCACCCGCAGACCTAGAAACCGCCCCATCCCGCCAAGGAATATCCCGCGGCACCAGATCTAACTGCGAGCCAGGATCGCCGGAGCATCAGGGTGAGCTCGGCGGAATGGCCGGTGGAGCAGAGGGGGCCGCTGGTGAGATGTCTCGGGAGCTGGAGTTGTTGTTGTTTTATTCGCACTCCGCATTCCAGTTTGGGTTCAAAGGGATTGGGAACGGTGGAGCTGGTCTGCAAGGTGCAGCCGCACAAGTGAGTCTCATGCTTCAGTTTGGCTTCAGCCGTTGAAAGGCATGCGCTGGAGGCGCAACTGCCTGCGACCTACAGAGAAGAATTTCATGGCGGTTGAAATAGCAAGACATGGTCCCCTCCAGCGTGCAGGTCGCCATGCAGCCAACAAGGTGGTATAGTGCTAACTTTTGTGTTCTTGTGATTATTTGTTCATGGGAGTTCCAGTAGTTTTGTTGCAATTTGATTAATGTTTTTAGTTTGCACTTTGCAGCGGTCATTTCCGCCTATCTCCTCCCTAGCTCCGGCCTTTTTTCGGGTCCTATTCAACTTTCGTCCATGGCGGGCAATGACAATTTGGTGCAATGGGCAACAACGACTCAGTGGCGATCTGAGTGGATGGCTCCATTTATGCCACAGCGACATCGATTGCTGTAAGTCCATGTTTTTTCTGAATTGACCAATGGTCCTTTGCACTACCCAAGTAGTCTGTTTTTTAAATTTTCCAACGATTTTAGGCGCTATTTTACCAATTTCATGCCCCATGACAATAAATCATGTTATCTTATGTGTGAACTCTATATATTGATAAGCCATGTGTGGATCCTCTCGGCGGCAACTTTTTTATTTTACCAGGAACAAAATTAGGTAAAGTAGGAGTGGCTACCTGACCACTTCTGTAACATTCGAGTGCTCATTAGTTTCTGAAGAGCGGGTTGCATTCTTTTCTCTTACAGATGTTTCTAATATTGCGCCATTCACTCGTTTTCTTGACCTCCCAATTCGCTTGATGGATGATTTAATTGTGTCCTATAATAACAAGGTATAAGGGTTAGTTCATGTTCCTTATTTTTACTGGCGTGTAAATAGATCAGGTATAAAATTATCAGAACTAAAAGTTTATGTCACTCCCTGTTTTCTGATTGAATAATTTTTCAGATTTATAGAATGCCTCACAAAAGGAATAGTATCATCGTACTCTCTTACTTAATCATCATGTACGCCAAGATAGTGTCAATGGCAACCCACCATTTTTTTAACAAACAGCTTTCTATGTTTCTCAGTAGGTTATCTTTATCTATGCATGTTACAATACACTGACCAGACTTACATCACATAACTGATACAGTGAAGCAAGAAACCAAGTAATAATCATCGACAATGGGCGGTATCTGTTTTTTCTTTGTTGCACTTGAAGAATTTGCTGGCTTTTGCGGCTGGTCACCGTAGGCGGGCGTCATGTGGTGGCGACATTCCACTCGACAAGCGAAGTGCGCTGCAGCGTCATGGTCGTCCTTGGTGGTGCTGCTGCGCAAGCGAGGCACATCAGGAGCAAGGTGGACTTTTGGCGTGGAAGGGCCATGGGAGGATCTCACTGTGGAGGTTCTGATGGTGGCGGGTTTGGGGTTCATTATGGCTATCTTGAAGGCGCACATGCTCCCTCTGATGTTGTCGTACTTATATGTTCTTTTGATTCTTAATCGAATTTTTTTTCATGGGTCTCTTTGCAATGTGAGAATCTTACTATCTTAGCTATTCTCGCGATTCCTAATTCGTATCTGGGTTGCTAAAGAGAAATGCCTATAATTTCTCCAAGTGCGTGAGTGAGCTTATTGGTGCCGTCCTCAAGACCTTGGAGCTCTAATTCCCGAGGAGCAGTGATTGATGATTTGGGGGAGTTCCTATGTGAGTACTCTGTTAATCATCACAATTGTGCTCAGATCCTACTTTAGCAAATATTAATGCTTTATGGAAAATTCATGGCGTTACAAATTGGAAGGTGCTTCTGTGTGTTTGCAGAATTAACATGCTCAGTCTATAAGTTAGTCCTACTGTATTTCCTATGGTTTGACTTCATTGTATAACTGGTAACGCTCTAAATAGTATCTATCTATTGCACTGAATAGGAAGTCCCTTTCGTTTACAGCAAATACATGTCCTTTGATGTGCAGACTAGCCACTCCATTGACATACACACATGATTGAATAGGTATATCTCTATTGATGATGTGCATATATGTAGGCTAGAATGCGGTATCTTTTGGATTTATGTGGCATGTTCTCTGCGAAGTGGTTGGGGTCATCAGAATCTTAGATGTAACAAAATATAAATGCGTGAAACTTGCCAATAAGCTATGTTAATCTATGAATATTGCAACACACAAATTTCATGCAAGTTTGTTGATAATCAGTTTAGCTTTATCTAATAGTTAGAGAAGTGACGGAAAGTGAGAACTACTTTGACTACTTTAGGCTACCTTGAAATACTAAACCGGTAATAGATTATAAGTCGAAGAGTAGAACACAAGAGCTTTAGAATGCTTTAGTTTGGTATATAGAATTCCAGTAGGAATTAGAACTTAAGGATAGATAAGTACATTGTAGTTCCCAATTTTTCTATCTGCTCCAGAATCTCAGATACATGCTTAGCAATCAGCTGATGGTCATATTGTTGAAAGATTAATACTTTTTATATGATTTCCATGAAGTTGGACCAGTGGTGTGGTAAATATATGGTTATTATCTAATCTTGTGGTCTAATGTCTCTGATGGTACAATTGTTCAAATTGAAGGGCATTGTGGTGGATTTCACTATAAAAAAAACATGTCGGCATCATCTTTAGTTGACAGAGAATTTATATAATTGTCTAGGTAGATTAAAAAACCAATTATGTCAAATGTAGAAAACTGAGTATTTGCTCCTTACAAATGAGTTGTTTGCATGATCTTCCAAGACTATACTTGCGGCTTCTAAGGTTAGCCAAAGTTGTGAGTACTCCCGATCGTATACATAGGGTTCCTACCTATGGGGATACAATAAAACAACGATAAAGAAAAGTGATCCTAAAGAATTAAGCTATGTTACAATTGAACTACCCAATAGCATCAGAGCTATAAAATTGTATAGTTCTATAACCACATCATTAACAAGTGCTTTATTTTCCCTTATAGTGGAGTTTTATAGCTTCCTATAAGTGTACCGATGTTGTTTTTAGGCCAATGAACAACCATAATATTTGCAGGGTTAACCAATTACCATATTTCTATTTTTTTGAAATAATTAATGATGCATTTTTTTCGAGATTGGTCAATTTTTCTTACCATAATTTTGTACACATGAAGAGAAGTTATGATGTTAATAATTAGTGGATGTATGCAACTTCTCTCCTCCTACATGGATTATGGGGTTTGTCACCAGCAAATCTCAAGCACCATTATCCAGTACCTCCTTCGCCGCATGGTACCACTTGTGCACGTAATGTGTATAGTGAATTGCAGAAGTCATACTCATACATGGAGAAACCATTATTTTACATTTAAAACTACTGACTTGTTTAACTTTACCAACTTGTGTAATGTGCTGCCTTCGAAGCACCGAAAGGTACACCGAAATCAACACTTTGGATGAGTGCTGCTACACGTACAACAGTCCGTGTAGGATTTTCGTAAGACAATGCATGCAGTCCGTTCATGAGAAGCAACTCACGCAGTGCGTTCGTCAGATCTTAAATCATACCAGCATCGTACAAGAAACGTCGTACAAAGAGTAGTTTCTCTTTGGATTTCATCCTTTAGTTTTCAGCTTGGGGCATGCATTTACTATGGCTTCAAATTTGTGATGTGTTTGTCTTTATTCCAATTGATGTCTTTTATAGTGATCTTCTCTCCTACTGATGGGGATCACTCTGTTGCCAAGTGGTTATGTTAGTCTACCATGCTTAATTTATTTCTTTAACCGTATTTTGACTAGCATGTGTATTCTTAATTTTTGCTTACATATGTATAATATCCGTCCAAACAAGTCCATTATGTGTTGTCAAATGTGCCGGTAAATTCAGCATGTATCGTAGTGTGTCTTTATGCTCTAGCTACGCTACCTTATATTGAGCAGTGCTAAACATCAGACAGGAATCGGACATGACATGTCGTACCCTAGAGCAATTTCGCCTTATATTAAACCGCTCACCCCTCCTGCATAGACCAACTACATGTTTATTTCAACATGTGCCATTAGAATAGAACGACAAAAAATAGAACCCCATGCAGCGGGCGCTGCGAAGCGCGCTTTTTGTCTAGTCAGTATATAGTTGCACATTTCCGAGTGGAAATGTGCAACTTGAATCTATTTGCTCGTTTAAAATTAAAAAAGTGAAACTGAAACTAAGTTGCATATTTTCTAGTGAAAATGTGCAATTAGGACCAAGTTGCACATATCGAAGTGGAAATGTGCAAATTGAACCACGTTTTCGAGTGAGAAGGTGCAACTAGGAACAAGTTTCACATTTTCGGATAGAAATGTGCAACTTAGACCTAGTTGTACAAATCTAAGTGAAGATGTGCAACTAGAACTAAGTTGCGCATTCTAAAAAATGTGTAATTTGAGCTGAGTTGCACATTTCTAACTAGAAAGGCGTAACTAAACCCGAGTTACACCTTTTTTAGCGGGAATGTGCTATTAGAATCTAGTTGCACATATCCGAGTTGCAAGGTAGTTGCACATTTCTAAAAAAGTGCAATTATGGTTTATATGACAAACAAAATGAAACCTATAATAACCTCACAAAAATAATATGAAAATACATAGAGAACCCCAATTGACCTCACACACAAAATTTTGTGTAAAAATACATTGTACTTTACGCCACGCAAAAAAAACAAAATTCAGGATAGAATAGGGAATTGTTGTGTTTCTGTAGCCTGGAATAACTTTGCACAAATGTTTACACCATGAATACCTATTGACGTTCCTTGAATTTTTTGAAACTTGAAAATACTTTTTTTAGAAAAAAAATCAAAACAAGCATCATTGCTGCCAAGTGGACGAAAACCTTACAAAACGTTCACTTTTAGGGTATGAAAAATTCCAACTATATAATAAAAGAAAAGAAAAAACCCAGCCCACAGACAGAATGCACACAAGCCAAAAAGAAATAGAAAATGACTAAATAAAAACGCCTTCTCAAAAACATTTTTTTTTTATTGTGACCATAAATCAACAACACATTCCGTACAAATAGACAAATTTATGCAATCTAATTATGTGCGTCACTTTGCTGCTGTATTTGATTTTGACAGCAAAATTTGCCATGGTATAATAGCAACGAATGATTTTTTTTTTTGAAGAAAATTGTACCGGTTGGACGAGTCTGCCCTGCTCAGACACGCACCTCTCGTCTCCTCCACTCTTTGCTTGCCGAAACCAGAGCGCCAGTACAAGAAAACCCTTCCCACCAAAACGGCAAAATTCATCCCGTGAGCTCGCCCCTGATCCGCACCTCCACTCCACCGCAGCCAGATCCCTCCTCCTTCGCCTCAGAAGACCACCGTCCGCCGCCGCCGCATCGTCAAGGCGGAGTTGATCTGCACCGAGAAATTCGCGGTCGTATTGTTGCGGAGATGCTCGGCGCCGGCCTCAGTGCCGCGGTCGGCAAGGCCATGGCGGCCCTGCTCGCGTGGCTAGGCCTCACGCTCTCCCATGGTTGGCTAATCTGGGAGGCGGCGCCGACGGCTTTCCTGCCGCTCTGGCACCAGTTCGTTCGACGCGCTTCACGGGGCGAAACCGCGCCGTGGTCGGAGCTCCCGCCAGAGCTGCTGGGCCTCGTGCTCTCGCGCCTGCCCTCCCAATTCGACCGCGTCCGCCTCGGCGCCGTCTGCCGCCCGTGGCGCTCCGCCCCGCGCCCGCATCCGCTGCCCCCGCCGTTCCCGTGGATCGTCCTCCGCGACCACACCTTCCTCAGCCTCCCCGACGGCGCCCTTCACCGCCTGCCAAGGCACCTCTGCTGCGGCGAAGTCGTGGTCTACCGTGTCTCCACTGGCAGCACGCTTTTCTTCTGTCACGCCGACGGCCGCTGTTGCTTGCTGAACCCTTCCTCCGGGAAGACCACCACTCTGAAGATCAACCTCGCTGACTGCAGCAAGTTCCACAAGCTGGTACTCTCCGACCACATTGTCGCTTTTCACACCATAGACAAGCTCACCATCATTCCTCGGCAAGGTGGTGCGCACATGACATGGGTACCCCCTGCAAACATCTACTATACCAGTATGTCGCTTACTCCAGATGGCATTGATGTCATCGTGGACATCGCAGTGTTCCAGCGGAAGCTTTATGTCCTTACCCGAAAATACAATAACCTGCGTCCTCAACAACCGGAGCTCCATCTCTTGGACATCAACCATGAGCACAACTGTGTCCGATCAGTCCCATGCATATCTGCCACGCCAATAGACGACGACTTGTTGAATGCCGCCATTGGAACGCGGCACCTTTTCTTCTTCTACCTCGTTGTGTCGGGTGATCGGTTGCTAATGGTGGAACGGCAGATTGATGCGGAGCTACCTAATTCCACCCATGACAATCCGAGGTCAAGGCCTATACGGGCTACGTTCGAGGTCTCGGAGGCGCTGGACCTGATCGGCGGCCATGGGCGTTGGAGCAAAGTGGACACGTTGATGGGGCGTGCGCTCTTTGTCGGCCGAGAGTGCTCTCAATCGCTCCCCTCCCAGTGTGGAGCTCGAGCAGATTGCATCTACTTTATGACTGAGCGTAAACGTTTGCTTCCTAGAGTGGACAGGATGCCCGGAGATGATCTTCTGGACTGTGTTGTGTACAATCTAAGAGACGGGAAAATGGAGCCATTGGCATGGGAGGTGGAGGCAGCGAGGAACGGTCCATCGCATCCGACTTGGCTTTTCCCAGCCGATGTTTAAGTGACATGATCTATTAAATAGTTGGAAGGTGTGATGATGCCGGAGTTTATCTACTAGTGTACCTGTCTTCATTGTCTTAATTCGAACACTACCTAATTTTCTTGTTTTGACAATGTACTATGTCAGCTGAGCGCACTTCCCTTGTAGAATGTGTGTTATGGTAAGCAGAAAAAGGTTATGGCTGCAATAAAGAACATCGCATTATTTGGCCAAGGGCGAGTTTTGATTGTTTGTAACCCGGTACTATGACTTGGTTAACATTTTAGCCGTGTTGACGATGCTGTGAGAAACTGAGAATACATAAGCTTAGCTTGTATTCAGTTTGTTTGTTGTGCAAGAAGATTGTCGAATGGGGTTTTTGTTTGGTTTTCTTGAGGGGAAATGTACTATGTTACCATTATATATATTCCTGAAGAAAAGATGAGGTTTCTCTGACAATGTTCTGCTGCAAAGCGTATGCTAGTCAGAGGGAGAACCATCTTCTTCGACATCTACTGAACACCAATTTCATTGGATATATCAGGACAGACCATGCCTCCTCAGCCATGGAGAAGGACACTATCCCAGCGGCCTACTGCATCAAGGATGCGCTGAGGATGCACCCTACTGCGAACATGATGATCTGCCATGCAAACAAGAGCTTCAGGTGCAATCAGGAGAAAGAATCAGATATTGAAAAGAAGGGATAGACTGTCGGTTGAAACGGCTCCATCTCCTATATATTAAACAAGATTACAATCACAACCGCCTGAAACGGCTGAGGTCAGGATTCTGATCAATTATATCCATGGTTTTCCGACTAATCTAGGTTGTTACAAGGCGTAATAAGCACAAGATACAATTCGTAATCCTAAGATATTCGATCACCCTTCCTCAATCTCAAATGCCTCTCGTAGACTGAGACTGTGCTTACATGTCTGAAATATCGGAGTTTGCAAAGGTTTGGTGAAGATATCTGTGACTTGATCCTTCAATGAGATCAACCTGATTTCCAGTTGTTTCTGCCAAACATGCTTCTCACACACAAAAATAAACTCCACCTCAATGTGGTTTTTTTTTAGGGGAAACCTCAATGTGCTTTCTGAGCTCATGGAACACTGAAATCATTAACGTTGACACCCTTGAGCGTTAGCACGGTTCATGGAAACTTATTTACCCTTGTTTTTTTTAGAATTCTCCCCACTCTTTATTAGATGGTTACAGTTCTAGAAATACAAATGCACTCAGGCATATTTCCGAGCCATACTCCTAAAAACTTTGTGGGATGGATGCTTAATTACGGAGAAATAGTCGTTTTTGTCCCGGGGTCTATAACAGGCCCAATTAATGTGAGACATCAGATGAGGCATATACTACAACTGAAAATGTGTAGTATAATGCACCGTAAAATAACCCATATTTTTACGCGGCTGTCTGAAAAAAAAATGTGAGGAGCAGATGAATGCAAACCTTTATGGAGTCAGGAATGACCCTACAACAGTAGAAACTAGAAAGGGCTATCACTGAAGGAAAGCTAACAATGTGGAACTGCTAGCGCGAAGTGAAGAATATTGGAGCTCTGGATGCAGATAGTGTCGAAGGGGAGCAGACTGAAGTCATCAAGAGTGTAGAAAAGGAACAATCCGAAAACAGTAAGGTTCAGAGCAATGCAATTCTGGATGGAGTCGGGATTGACCGGACTGCAGTAGAAACAGCTACCACTGAAGAAAAAGCAACAACGTGAAAATTCCAATGTGAATCAGAATGGAGCTCATAGGGTTGAAGGGGAGCGGACTGAAGGCAGTAGTCAAATTAATGCACCGCAACTCATGAGTAATGATGATGGAGAGAATCAAGACACTGGTGGCTTGAGCTTGAGTTCAGGAAAGGCTCGTGTATTTTTTAGGGCCCTGCTTTCTGGTGAGCTTACCGGGACAAGCTTAGGTGCATCATTAGAGGATCCGCCAAAGCTGGTACATCAAATGTGAACGCTAGCAGAGCTTATCTGGATGACCAATTGAACGAGGGAAAAAAGCGATCGACATTATTTAGTTGCTTCGGCTGCTTAAATTCATAATGCCTTCATATGGGGAGCTAGATTTCTCTTTTGTTTTGTCTTGACATTTATCTAGACTATGGTTGTCTGTCAGGGATGCATTTCAGATGTTTAGGTTTCTACTCCAGCATTGTTTGAGCTTGTAGCCTTCTCCACACGAACTGTGATGCTGTTAAACTGTACTCATGCATGTACTGGGTTGTGGCCTTGCTTCACACCCCCTGTTAAGCATTGGTGGCTTTAGTTCTGTTGGAAAGTTGGTTTCCTCCCGATTTACACTTACGTGAAATAAGCAAAAAGATATATTTATAGCAGTACACTTTATTCACATTTAGTTGTCCTACTAGAGTTTCTGAGATTCTTGCCTGCAAATGCAATTCGTTTTTTCTCTTGGCATTTGCAAATGAAATTAGTCTTTGCTTTGAAGGTGTGAGCTCTTTGTGGTCCGGTCTTTTACTCAGTTGGACATGTGAATTGAAGTTTTATTCACATTTTTGTGAGATTCATAGCTGTTTCTTGCAGTTTTCCCTAAATTCCCAATGGAAAAATTATGTACAGTCCAGCATATGGCACGCTATCATTTTATTATTGCTTTGGTTGCACGAGTAATTTCCTGAACCTCAACTGAGTGTGGCATCAGGTGATGAGCTTGCAACTTAGGAAAAGCAGGAACCTGAACCACAAAGCCTACAACCTCCATGGCCCCTCTCAACCTCAACTTATCCTCCTGTTGTTTCACACCCACTGGTATATCATCCATTAGCTTTCTTTTGTCAAACTATTCATATTGTGTAGAGAGCCACAATCTTCAGTCTCCGCTATCTTCCGTCAACATGTTGTTGATTTTTTAGCTATTATCATTAACGATTTTAGTAATTGCTCGATTCCTCCATCTGCATGGAAATAAACAGTGTTGTGAATAAAGTATATTACACCTTCTAGGAATCAAAATAGATAGGATTCAAATTGCCATTATTTGGAGCAGTAACATGCTTAATTTTACTAGCCAAAACCTTATGTAAAATAACATGGAAATGTAGGATGTCTGGTATTACAAACAAAGAACTCAATGAGCTTGTTCGGTGTCATCAACAACCGACCCTGGGCATCGAAGTTGAAATCTCTGTGTTCATATATTCCTATGTGTAATCTCCATGAGCATTGTATTGAACCCCAACGAGAGCTCTATCTGTTGACTTCTCTTGATTGCACACTGAGTCTCTTGTTTGCATGGCGGATCATCATGTTCGCAGTAGGCTGCATCCTTAGCGCCTCCTTGATGCAGCAGGCTGCTGGATAGTGTTCAGTAGATGACGATGAAAAATGTTTCTCCTCTGACTAGCATACGCTTTCCAGCATTACATGGTCAGAGAAACGTCATCTTTTGTTCAGGAATAGAACTGTAACATAAAAACTTTCCCCTTGAGAAAACCAAACAAAAATCCCATTTGACGAACTTCTTGCACAACAAACTGAATACAAGCTAAGCTTACCGATTCTCACAGCATAGTAACACATGCTTACAACTGAGCCTACATGACTAAAATGTTAACCAAGTCATGGTACTAGGTTACAAACAATCAAAACTCCCCGTCTTGTCCAGATAATGCGATGTTCTCTAATGCGGCATATAACCATTTTCTGAAAACCATAACACATTCTACATGGGAAGTGCCCAACTGACATAGTGCATTGTCAAAACAAGAAAATTAGGTACTAAATTAAGCCAATGAGGACAGGTACTACAAGTAGATATACACTGGCATCATCACACCTACCAACTATTAAATCATGTCACTCAAACATCGTCTGGGAAAAGCCAAGTCGGACGGAATGGACCATACCATGCTGCCACGGGCTCCCATGCCAATGCCTTGATTGTCCTGCTGTCTCTTAAATTGTACACAAAACAGCCGAGAAGATAATCCCCATGCTTCATCTCCACTCTAGGAAACAAATGGTCATGCTGAGTCATAAAGTAGATGCAATCTTCTTGAGCTCCACACTGGGCGGGGAGCGATCCGGAGCACTCCTGGTCGACGAAGAGCGCACATCCCTTCAACCTATCCACTTTACTCCAACGCCCTTGGCTACCAATCAGGTCCACCGCCTTCCAGACCTGGAAGTGAGTCCGCATAGCGAGCGGCCCCAAACTCGGATTGTGATGGGTGGAGTTGGGTACAGCTGTGTGCATCGATTGATGCAGAGGCTGGGGCAGAGCTCCCATTCCGGAAAAAAAATGGGTGGAGTTGGGTAGCTCTATATCAACCTGCCTTTCCACCATTAGCAGCTGATCACTTGACACGACGAGGTAGAAGACGAAAATGCGCCGTCTTCCAATGGCACTCAAGCAAGGGTCCATATCGTTGTTTATTGGCACGGCAGATATGCATTGGACTGATCTCACGCAGTTGTGATCATGGTTGATGTCCAATAGATGGAGATCCGGTTGTTGAGGACGGGGGTTATTGTATTTTCGGGTGAGCACATAAAGCTTCTGGTGGTAGACTGCAATGTCGATGATGCCGTCAGTGGCATGTGTATGCAACAGACTATTGCTGTCCCCAGGGGGCGCCCATGTGAGGCGCCGATCACCTTGCAGAGGAATGATGGTCAACATGTGTTTGGTGTGAAAAGCGAGAATGTGGTCGGAGAGTACCAGCTTGTGGATCCTACAAGATCGGTAGTCGGCGAGGTTGATCTTCAGAGTGGTGGTCTTCCCGGAGGAAGGGTTCACCAAGCAGCAGCGGCCGTTGTGGTAACCGAAGAAAAGCGTGCTGCCGGTGGAGGCACGGACCACGATTTCGCGACAGCAGAGGTGCCTTGGCAGGCGGTGAAGAGCGCCGTCCGGGAGGGTGAGGAAGGTGTCGCGGAGGAGCATCCACGGGAACGGCGGAGGCAGCGGGGCGGAGCGCCAGGGGCGGCAGACGGCGCGGATGTGGACGCGGTCGACTGCTTGGGAGGGCAGGCGCCAGAGCACGAGGCCCAGCAGCTCTGGCGGGAGTTCCGACCATGGCGCGGTGTCGCCCGGTGAAGCGCGTTGAACCAGCCAGCGCCAGAGCCGCAGGAAAGCCTTCTTCGCCGCCTCCCAGATTCGCCAATCATGGGCGAGGGCGAGACCTAGCCACCGGAGCAGGGCTGTCATGGCCTTGCCGACTGTGGCACTGAGACCGGCGCGGAGCATCTGCGCAACAACAATACGGCCGCGTATTCCCTCGGTACAGATCTGCTCCACTGCGACGCGGCGGCGGCGGACGGTGGTTTGGTGGGGACGAAGGAGGGATCTTGGCTGCGGTGGAGCGGAGGTGCGGATCCGGGGCGAGCGCTGGGGACGGATTTTGCCATTTTGGTGAGAAGGGTTTTGTTGTACCGGCGGTCTGGTTTTGGCATGGAAAGACTTTGCCTGGAAAATAGTGGAGGGAACGCACATATGTTGATTGCACAAATTTGCCTTTTTTGTACCTAATGTATTGTGGATGGCACATACTATCGCTCATTTTCCGCCGCTATAGACCTACACCGATCGTATTTTTTTGCGCAACAATATTACCAACCGTAGTAGCAAAATAAATATGCTGTTTCAAGATATTGCCACCGACCGATCCGATCTGAAGGCAAATGCCGACCTTTCCCCACCGGGATTAGGACATCTCCAGTCGTCCCCCAGCGCCCCCCAGGACGCAAAATAGCGCCGTTTTGCTCGAAAAGCGCCGTTTTTCTACCAGTCGTCCCCCCAGAACCCGAAACAGCGCCGTTTCGGCGGAAATTAGCGCCGTCGCACCCAGGCGGAACCCAGCCCGTTGGGTTCGGCCTAGGGGGGGAGGGGGGCGGCGGAAGGAAAAGCGTGTGTGGGCCAGCGTTGTCGGCGAGGGAGCGCTATTTGCCCCACTTTCCCCACCCCCGACTCGGCTTTTCCTCTCGCTCGCCTCACCGTCGCCACCCCGTCGATCACACCCCACGTCGCCGCCGTCGGCCGCCATCACACACGAGCGGCGAGGCAAACCACCGCCGGCCTCTCAACCACATCGTCGCCGCCGTTTGCTCGCGTCTCCGCCGCGGAGGAGGTTGTGCCCGGTGAACCGTGTCCACCACCCGCAAGGTGTTCGACGTTCTGTCATAGCCATTGACTCCAACGCCGAGGAGATGCTCGCCGAGCTCTTCGACGAGGAAGACCAGGCCGCCATCGACGATGAGGAACACCTGCTCGTCCTGAGCTGCCTGGCGATTGCAGGCCCAGGACGCCGAGCCGCGCCGCACTGGATCGAAGCCCGGTCGCCGCAAGAGCAAGCCGAGGCAGCGGTACGAGGGCTACTGCATCCTCTACTCCGACTACTTCGCCGAGGATCCCACCAACGACGAGAAAGTGTTCCGGCGTCATTTCAGGATGAAACGCACGCTCTTCCTCAAGATCATGCATGCCATCCGGGAGTTCGACACCTACTTCAAGTTGAAGAAGGACTGCACCGGCACGGTAGGCTTTACCTCTATCCAGAAGTGCACGATGGCCATGAGGTTGCTTGCATACGGTGCTCCCGCAGATGCACAAGATGACTACCTGCGCATGAGCGAGTCCACGGCCCTCGAGTGCTTGAACAAGTTCTGCCGGGCAGTGGTTGCAGTTTTTGGCCCAATATACCTGCGATCACCCAATGCGCAAGACACTGCTCGTCTCCTCGCAGAGAATGAAGCAAGAGGGTTTCCTGGGATGCTTGGCAGTATCAACTGTATGCATTGGGCATGGAAGAACTGTCCATATGACTGACAGGGGATGTACAAGGGAAAGCAAGGAGAGTGCTCGGTGGTTCTCGAGGCCGTGGCTTCGTACGATCTATGGATTTGGCATTCATTCTTTGGTATGCCTGGAAGTCACAACGACATCAATGTCTTGCAGTGCTTGAATGTCTTTGCCGAGCTTGTCGAAGGCCATGCCCCCTTGTGAACTATGAGATCAATGGACACCAGTATACAAAGGGAACTATCTTGCAGATGGCATCTACCCAAAGTGGGCAACATTTGTGAAGAGCATCTCCAACCCTATCCCAGGAAACGCAAAAGATTGGTTTTCCAAGTGCCAGGAGTCTTGCAGGAAGGATGTTGAGCGGGCATTTGGTGTGCTGCAATCTCGATTCGCTGTTGTCCGGTACCTAGCTATGACTTGGTCGAAGTCCAACATGTGGGAGGTGATGCAGTGTTGTGTGATATTGCACAACATGATCATTGAGAGTGGGAGGGATGACCCGGTGCCTGACAGTGAGGCAAGCACACCATACTACCGGCAGGGCCCTCTTGCAGATGTTGATCACCAAGTGCCAGCATCATGGACAGACTTCCTCACCAAGCGACAAGAGATTCGACACGCTGGAACACACCATGCTCTGCAGAATGACCTGGTGCAGCATTTGTGGGCGCGAAAGGTGAATGGCAATGTTGAGGACGATGACGATGACTAGTGTAATTTATTTATTTTGTTTAAATTGTTGAACTATTTATTTGTGTGGCAAAACTCTATTTATTTTGTGGCAAAAGTTCAATTATTTGTGTGCTAAAACTCTACCTGCCCAAATTGGGCCGAATCGCCGGCTGGGTGGCGGCCTGGGTTTCATGGCTGGGAAACGCGCCCCCCCAGTTTCCAGAATAGCGTCGTTTCGCGCCGCGGCGGAAAAAAGGGGGGTTTTGCATCCTGGGGGGCGCAACGGCTTGAGATGCCCTTACATACCAGCTGCGGTGGCGTTCAGGCTATGGTTGTCGAAGATTGCGTGCGGGGCTGGCTTAGCGTGCCGGAGTCCCTTCGTGCGGAGGGTTCAGTTCCTTGGTGGCGCAAGTGGAGGTCTGGTGTGGGCGGTGGCGCTCTCCCATGTGCGGCGTCTTTCGGCACGCTGCATGGAGACGTGAATGGGATTGAGAGGGGCGGGTGTACGGTGATGCCCGGAGGTGATTGGGCGGAACCTACGGCGATGGCACTCCATTGCATGCCTAGGGTGCGCTGGAGCATTCCTCATGTCGCTGCCACGTATGTCTGATCTGCTCGATCTGTTCGTCAGAAGCTAGCTAGTGGCGTGGGGGCTTGCGGGTGTGCTCGAATAAAGGCGGCGGTCATAATCTTTCTTTTGCGCCAAGACGAAGATCCGCCTCATGTATGTCCTTTCTGATATGGCCGGAGTGGCGGGTTCCGGAAGGCTCCGACGGCAAACTCCCATGGGCGTGTTATGCCCGGAGATTGCTGGATCAGGTGAAATTCGGTCATGCCCATTGGTTCTCTATCAAGGAGGAAGTGGCGCTAAACTCAGCTATCTCTTGGCATCAGGAGATATTTTACTCCATGGTGAAGTCAGAGGCGGATAATGTCATAGAAACCAGATTGGAGGACTAATAATGGTGATTGGAGCTTACGGTGTTGAGGACTTGCTTGGAGTTTCGGGTTTTGTAGCAATGGTATGTAAGTGGGATCGACAACAAGTGTGAAGTTCAAGGTCTTATCTTTCAGAATGAAAACATAAGATATGACCTTAATTGGCTCTGCCTGGCAATGGACATGTTGAAGACATTGTTTTGAGAGCAGTGATTATCTCCAAAGTGAAAACCCAAGATTTCTGATCGGCAACGAAGGCGTCGATGCACTGTTTCCTTCTTGGTGACGCCACTTTTTAAATATTTGGCCATCATGTGTTGTCTTGGTGTTGGTTATGTTGTTGATGTAAGGCTAAAACTCTCTAGCAGGACTTTTTTTTTAGTTTTTTTTTGTGCATCCGCCGTGACATTAGGATATTGGGTTGTTGCAGAGACTGAGTGTAACTTCGCGATATTAATATATACTCTCTATAAAAAAAAGAAATCGCCACAAATTTTTTTGATGTTACCAATGATGCAAAAAAAATCTCATCCTTTTGAAAAAGTAATGCAACAAAAAGTTGGTTATGCAAAGATTTCCCGCAATTTTTTTTTTCAAAAATATGTTTCAACCATGCAAAAATAGTTCAGCTACATTTCGGAAAAAATTGTTGCATATCATGAATATGTTACAGAAACATGCACATACAAGATTCCCAACAATTTGAAAATGGACTAGTCTAGAAGCCGCTCTCTTTTCCTTTATGCACCAAACCTTCCTGTAAAATCAGGTGTGCAGCTTAGTTGATAGAGCATTGGTCTTTTAATCTAATGGCCGCAGGTTCAAGTCCCGCTATACGAAAACAAAACAAAAAAAACACTCTTGTATTCCATAAGGATGCATAGTAGCCTTTAAATATCACTCTTTGGTCTTGAGACTTGCCCCTTACTCATAAACATCTCTACTTCGCTCATTGTTTGTGTTGGACCATGTCCGTCCATATGAAGGTGTGTTGGCATCCCAACATCAGCCCAGAAAGTCCAAGAAGTTTCACCTGTTGATCGATGTTCGTATCCAACGGATGACTTGCCCCTTACTCATCAACATTTCGACTTTGCTCATTATTTGAGTTAAGTATAAATATGATCAGACTGCCTTAGTCACTATTAGGCCGACCTTCACCTTATTCATTGGATAGGGCCCGAGGGAAAGTCATGTCAAGCACTAGTTATTGGTGAGACACATTAAAGCATCGTTCGTTGCAATTGTGTCTTATCTTTAAGCTAAAAAGACACTCAAAAGACAAAGTGCGTTCAAAATCGTTGGTTGTCTTTTTTTAGTGAACAAGTAAGAATGAACTTCTTCTTTTGTTCTACGAATCTACGAACAAGAACTGCCGTGCAGTCCTATCGTTTCTTAATTAAGAAAGATCAACATTCTGTTACCTAAGTAGTTGAGAAATTCATTCCAAGGTAAACAAAGAGGTATTTTTATGGTTCGATACTTCTCTCCTTCCATCCTAATAGTCCTATTCATGATTTTTTTGCTATCCATCTTGATTAGATTGAAGACGAGAAAGTTTAGACTAAGCAAAACATCTCAACAAGTTCAAAAAAGATAAAACAACTTTGTTATTGTAAAGTAGTAAACCATAGTTCTCATCCTAGCAAACCATATCGATCATCGATTCATAGCTCCCAACTACGACACTCTTTTCTAGAGCGAGACAACAATTTGCGAATAAATGTTTTGAATAAAGCTATGTACCCGGGTAAAGATTATTTCTCTCAAAGATGTTCCGCTCATCCAAGAATCTGAAACTTCATCTACATAAACTCATAAATAGTAATTTCCTTCAATTTCTCGACTTAAAAATGTAATGAATCCTATATTTTCATCTTTGCTATCTTGGTTGCATTTTAATGTAAGCAGGGGTGTGGCCCATTTCCTTCTAAAAAAAACCTCCTTTTTAGCGTGATATTCTTGGTGTCTAAGACAAAGGATAATAGTATAGCCAGTGGTTGACTATAATATAGTGCCACGTCATCCATAGCTAACCTTATAGCCAACATGTATAATAATTAGCTATAAAAATATGCTACTTTATTATTGGAAAGTTCTACGGTACCTTTTACTAGTCCCCAAATATGACTAGTATAGTTTGATCGTATGGATGAGAGAGATTTGGCCCAGGAGTCCCAGCTAGTCAAAATTGTTGGAGATATGCCCTAGAATAATAATATTTAGTTATTATTCCATCTCCAAGTTCAAATTTCAGTTTATGTCATCATGCTACAACCACTATAACACTTGAAAAGTGAGTTTTCAAAAGAGAATCTTTGTGCGGGTGTAAAGACATTAACAAACAAGAGTTCTTAAATCTTGTCTCTAAGATTACCTTATGTTTTGTAAGATGGTCACATTTTCCTGATCATGGACTTGGTTTAAAAAGTATAACAAAACATAAGAGTTCATTGTTAGGGTAACAATAGTACTGAGCCGATCCAAGTTTATGTTGTTTCTAAAAGAGACTATATAATTGTAATATATTTTAGCAAAATACATAAGAACTTATTATTGGCTATAATTCATGTACTATGAGAATATCTAGTGAACGTAAGATCAAAATTTATACTTTGGATATCATCAACCATCTTTCCGTAACTGGGGATCATAACGGTGATTTCTGCGTATAGCCTAGAAAGTGTAATGGAACTGAGATTATTCAAGATTAGTACTTAACTCATCTAGACGATAGATAGATACATACTCTGGGCCCTCTTAGTATCGCCTATGTCAACCAATCACTTGGCCAGATACAATGTGATTTATCACAAGGACATTGGATATATGGATGAGAAAAGAGAACGATATCGTTAACGAATAATATGTGTTATGATCAAAGAGTTTGATAAAATCATATCGCATAGTCTTAACTCGTGATATCGTTGGTATCTTGAAGTTAAGTGAATACGTTCAATAAGTAAGTTATAAGGTTCTGTTGTTCTTCGTGAACACACGGGAGCTATCATGGGCGTCTTCGCTAGCCGTTGTTGGTTATCGTTCGGTAAGTTCCCTAACTTCATTGTGTGTTATCGAGCCTTTATGGGTCACACGCTTAAGCCACAAAAACCTTTTATTGAGATAAATAATATGTTTTTATTGGTTTTATGAATGTTAGATGTCAATACGATGTCACAGAAACAAGTCCAGTGTCAAGCGGAGTCGTTTCAGGGAAGTTACTATAAGAGAGTAATTGTGCCGGTGTTTGGAAGGACTTATATGAGAGGTAATGTCAGACATGAGATTTCCAGGGATGTTAGAAACCTTTCTAACATAGGTACATAATGTCAATGATTTTATCTATTGGGGTAATACGTCATAAACGTATCCATAATTTATGATGTTCTATGTTGTTTTCATGCCATATGCTACATGTATTCTATAAACTTTATGCCATTTTTATCGATTTTCTGGGACTAACCTATTGACAAGATGGCACAGATCCAGTTCCTGTTTTCTGCTGTTTTTAGTTTTAGAGAAGTTATTCTGGAAATATTCTCGGAATTGGACGATTGGAAGCCTGGAGGTCTTAAAATTTGTCGAGCACGCGGAGTCCGGAGGGGACCCGGAGGGGGCCACAGGGGCCCACACCATAGGGCGGCGCCCCCCTTGGTCGCGCCCAGGGGTTATGTCGGCCCCCTGGCCGCCCACAGATGTTGCCCTATCGCCTATTTATACCTCTCGGGAGGTTAAACCTAGAAACATATGCATTTTCCACGAAAAACACCCGAAGCCGCCGTCATCGGCAACCCTAGTTTGGGAGGGTTCTGGAGCTCTCCCTGGCACCCTGCCGGGAGGGGGAATCATCACCGGAGGGATCTACACCACCATGCCCGACTCCGAAATGATGCGTGAGTAGTTCATCCTTGGACTACGGGTCCATAGCAGTAGCTAGATGGTTGTTCTCTCCTCTTTATGACTCATGTTTACATCTTGTGAGCTGCCCTACATGATCAAGATCATCTTATTGTAATGCTACATGTTGTGTTTGCTGGGATCCGATGAATATTGAATGCTATGTCTCGTGATTATCAATCTATCATGTTTTATTCATGTGTATGTTATTTATGATCTTGCATTATTTTTGTTGTTAGTAGATGCTCTGGCCAAGTAGATGCTAGTGACTCCAATAGGGAGTACTTATGATCGATAGTGGGCTCATGCCTCTTTTGCATCTATGCTCGAGTGACAGAACCGTGACGGATGGGGGATGTGCTGTTGCCATTAGGTAGAAAATAACAATGTTTAAATTGTTTAAATTACACACTTTACTTAATGTGATTATCTGTTGCTTGCAACTCAATACCCAAGGTTTGCTCGGATGAAATTCTGAGGGTGGATTATTAGTCATAGATGCAGTTAGATAACGGTCTATGTATTTTTGTTGTAATGCCCGCATGAATCACATAGTAATCATCATGTCATGCATATGCACTACGGTGCATCCTTTATATCTTTCAATTGCCCAGTAGTAATTTGTTTACCACACATGCTATCTATCTGTTTTGGAGAGACACCACTGGTGAACTGTGGCCCCGGTCAATTTTCCTCATACTGATAATACAACCACTGCAATCTTTGTTTTCGTACTGCTACTATTGTTTTCCTACTGTTTTCCACACCATACATTTAACCTCTTTGTTTTCAGCAAAACCTATGAGATTGACAACCTCACTACATCATTGGGGCAAAGTGATTTGATTATGTTGTGTACATTCCACGTTGCTTCTGAACCAGAAGTGCGCCCTGCCACCTCAGCTGCATCAATCTTCGGAAGTGATTTATTTCTCCTACTGGTCGTTTCAACCTCGTTTTCTTTTTGAGGGAAACTTACTGGTGTTCTATTCATACCTTCCTCTTGGGGTTTCCCAACGAACGTGTGTTACACGCGCAACATGGGGTTATGTGGTCCCGGAAGAGTTTCAAGAGACTGACCATAAAGGGGTTGAGTACCGGGAGGTTGAAGATTTCCTCCTCATGGCCGAACCTAATTTTAGGGGCTCCCAAGTGGGCCTAGTAGGTTCACTAGTTGTTGCACATCATCCTGGTATTTTCCTGGATTTATTGGAGAAAACAGGGATAAAATAAAAAAGTAAAAAGAAATAAGGAAGGGAGAGGGAGGTGGAGTTGGACTCCCACCCCCCAATCTAAGTTGGGCTAGGGGAGGGATACGTCTACCTTTATGGTGCATCCATCCTTCTCCTAGCTCAACTGGGCCTCCCCCCTCCCTTGGAAAGTATCCCCCTCCCTCCCAGTACCTAAAGAACCCCATGGCTCATAGCAACACACTTAATTGGCTCTCAAGTCTCTATCTCTCTCTCTCTAGTAGAATTACATGGTCTAATTAGAACATCTAATTAGGTCCTCTCTAATTGAATTATAGCCTATTCTAATTTTGTTTTGAGGTGTCCTATCCCGATTATACCTATGTCTAATTCTAGCTTCTCTGATCTGTTGAGAACTTCCAGATTCATATAGCTCTAATCATAGTTGATTGGACGCTGCCAATTAGCAACGCCGGAAGGTTGTCTCTCTTTGTCAGTGCGGAGTCCTGGACGGTGTAGCGTTCATGGGTTGACAAGAGCGTACACGTGCACACCATAAGAGGTATTACACATGTGATCCTTATCGATCGGAGTTTAGCGACATACTTGCAACTAGGCCTAGTTGTGAGGATCCCCGATTGTTTAGAAGTCTTCTACGACTACATGAAATAAGATGCTTGGTGAGTCATTATTCTGATCCTCGCATCTATGGGCATGCCTCATTATCTGCATAGTGATATTGGCGGACTACGTATGGATTTTTAAAAAAAAATCTGCAGCGTACACCAGTAGTGGTATCAGGGCTTACTATGTGCAGATACGATTGGATCTAGAGCACAGTTTTGTGCGGGTATTGCATAAACTTGTGCAAGTACATTGGAAATCTCTCCAATGTTGAGCTTATTTTTGTTGCTTCCTAATAAGTTGTGTTTGTTTTGTTTCTAACAACATGGTATAACTTTTTACAAACTTGTGGCAATCCTAGGACATTTGAGTTGACCCTGGCATATCTCGCTTGATTCGAAGAAGTGCTTGATTAGTTTTGGGTCACACCATAGTTGGTCTCATACAACGGCATGATGGAAAGGGCATGTGAATTGGATTCACACGGGGCTCTTGGTTATGAATAAGCTTAGATTGAGGCTCAATATGTTTTCGTAATGTTTGTGATTCAATCACCTCACAAAAGTTAAACTAGGAATGAGACTATACATATCTCGAATCGCGTAGGTGATGACGATAGTTGATCGTGGAACCTACAGCCACGCTAAAACTTGCAAACAAGAACGTTAGAGGCGTCTAACTTGGTTTTGCAGGGTGTGTGTGGTTTGGTATAGCTATCTTGTTAGTGTGTTTTGTCATGATGGAAAATGTCAAAGGATTGTCATTGTTGGACATCGACAATCAGGCGTTTATCGTGGAGCTCGGAGGAAGTACATGATAAGAGAAAGTGGGCGTTTCTCTATTGTGGAAAAACTTGAAGCAATTTTCACTGTAGTGGAATTTCCTCGGATTTCCCGCTAAGGTGAAAATAACGGAGATGGAGAATCCTCATTAGGAGGTGCGTCAAGAAATCCCCGAAGAACAAACACTATGCCGAATCACACGAATTATTAATTGCAGGTGATGTATATCCTTTGTTGATTTCACCTTGATTCACAGTAGTCGTTTATTAGGGTGATTTCTCACTTAAAATATCAAGGTCCTTCGTGTTCTCCCATCCTATAGTAACCATCATAAGAGACTTGGGTTTGCGTCCATCACTTGTATCCAAGGGTCAGCGTATTCTTATCATTTGAAGGAGGGTATGGATTGATGACTTGTATCCAAGGATCGGTCTGTACGTGCAGTGTGAGATTGTTGACTTGACGTTCAGGCATAACCAGTTATGAGATCGGAACATATACATTGAAACATGAGCAATAATCAAATTGAGTGATTTTCATAGCGGCCTACCCTTTGGGTTGTGATTGGTTGAGATGTATCCATCCTTATTTTCACAATTTATTGGGTTCTCCTATTGATGCTGACGTGATCACGCTCTCGTTGGGAGACCCCAAGCGGAAGGTATGATGCAGTCTAGTGTAAATTTTCCCCTAATTAAGAAGCATGATTTATCAAACCAATAGAGACTTCATAGTCTTGAAGAAGGTTACTTGAATCAACGACACTGTTTATCGATGTTGACCAAGCGTGGAACTTGCACACAAGCACAAACTCTCTCTTGACCCAACTCCCCGGAAGGTTATCAACCGTTTAGTCTTGCTGAAAACAGGAGAATTAAACGTATAGAGTCTTGAAAAGTAATTAAAGTAAAAACGGTACAGCAAGGAAACAATGATGAAAAGTGCTTAAAGGAGGTAGTACTTATGAGGAAAATAGGACCGGGGGCATAGGTTCACTAGTGATGTATCTCCAAAGAAAACAAACTTGCTGGGTGAAAAAATTACAGTTGGACAATTGAAAAATCATGAAAGTATAACAATACTATTATGAAGAGATAAAGTTCACGGGTTCTAACATTGTAGGCATTAGGTCAAGGCATATGGAATGCTATCTAGCATGCATCCATATCTAAAATTCCACCTCAAGAAAGCTATCCAGCAAATCCATTGGTATTAAGTTGCAGCAAAGAAGTGTGTGCAACAGATAAATGCATTGAGAACGATACATAATTTAAGCAAATTGTTCCCATCTGTAGACAAGAGCACCGCTATTTTCTCCCTAATGGCAACATCACATCCTTCCCCCGCACGTTTCCGCCACTCGAGCGTAGGCAACAAGGAGGCATGAACCGCACTATCTAGCATATAAACGCTCTCTTGGAGGTGAAAACAACTACGTGGCCAAGGTAATCGTAAACACCGTAGAGCATTGCAAGACAATATTAAAACTCTCTAAAAATATAAGTTAAGCACCTCAAATTTACATGAACAAAATAATCATTATCTCATGGTTCATCGGATCCTACCAAACAAAACCTTCACGATTACATAACAGTGGTCTCGATCATGTGAGGCAGCTCACGAGACTCTAAACATGCAGGCATAGGAGAGAGAACAACCATATAGCTACTAATCATTATCTCATGGTTCATCGGATCCCAGCAAACACAACCTTCACAATTACATAACAGTGGTCTCGATCATGTGAGGCAGCTCACGAGACTCTAAACATGGACGCATAGGGGAGAGAACACCCATATAGCTACTACTATGGAGCTGTAGTCTCGAAATGAACTACTCACGCATTTGTCCGGAGGCGATCATGGCGATGTAGAGGCCTATGGTGAAGATCCCCCTCTCTGTCAGGGTGCCAGAGTAGGACTCCAGAAGCCGTAGATTGGACTTTCGAGGTGACGTCGCCTCTCTATATATTTCGTGGAAAATAACTCTGTCCCCATGATTTTGCGGTTAAAGGAAATTATAGTCAAAGAGGTTGAGGCGGCAGCCAGGGTCCCCAGGGCCAACAAGGCGCGACCTAGGGGGCGCCTGGCACCCTCCTCAAGGCCCCCTGTCTCCCCACCAGGTCCCCTTTGGACTTCGTCTTCGTTCCCGATAAAAAATGACTTCCGTGCATTTTCAGCCCTTTCCGAGAATATTTCCTTCAGAACTTTTTTGAAATAGAAAAACATCAACTGGCCTGGGGCATCTTGTGAAAAGGTTAGTCAATGAAAACATCCGGAAAACATAGGAAAACATGTGAAAACATGATAATAACATAGGGCATTGGAAAGAAAACAAGCATGCGGCATAAAAAATTATAGATATGTTTGCAACGTATCACGTATCACTGAAAATTGATCTTAAGGAATATCAGTTTTGGTGGGAGCATATCATAGGTTCAATTTTATTGAACTAGTTGCCAGGTACATGCAACGCACATCTTCATAAGGAAAAATTATATGTAGGAAAAGACCATAGCAAGATATACTTGGATTACTTATTTTGGTGCAAGTCAATGGTTTGAAATGCAGTGTGGTGAAAACACGTAGGTAACACATATCTTATCCTATGGTGACTCGGCCAGCGACGCGTCAAGCGAGCAGTGCATCCGTGATGGACGCGACAACGGAGAGGTACAGGTGAGAAATCTCCAACCCGACAATGCCATCTCAGTTGGGAATCTATATGCCACGCTCTCGGCATCGAAGTTGATGACCTCACCGGTCGGCGCATCCACCCAACAAGGCCATTCTCCGAGTAGCACCACACCCACGCTTGGTGCAAAGAAAAACATAAAGTAATACTAATTAATTAGCAGTAAGTATCACCATTGGAGAAGATCATAGTCATATTCTCTCTAACTTTGCGGATGCCTTTAGGAAGATGGAATGGATTGCAAAAGTTTGGGGGATGTCTCCTCTTGCCGAGCTCGAGGTCCGCCACAACCTTCCCACCCTCCTCCCGGCAGCTTCCTCGTCAGGGTGGAACCACTCACCGCAGGGGTTCTCCTAGGTCTTGGTGACTTCATTCATGTTTTTCCATTGTTCTAATTCAAGCCTTTTGTCTTACATGTTTAATACTCGGGTGATGGTTATATCTAACGTTGGAGTAATTTAATTTGGAATAATTGTTTTTTTTTTGTAGCTTGTCATAAGAAGTGGACACGTGTTTTAGGTCGCCAGGTTTTAGAATTAATTTGTAGAGCTAGAGAGAGAATATAAGCTAGCCGAGAGAGTCAAAATAATCATAGATATGCATACATACATTGTTCATGTCTATTAGACTATCACACGTTCACACATGTCAAAATGGATTCCGACCGAGTTTTTCTTTCAGTTGTGCCGCCGATCGATTACATGAGATAGAACTGCACTATACATGTACCTTTCTTTTGTATCGGCTGATCAGCTACGAGTCTATTGACAGATGGGTTTGTAGGGTTTCGCGGAAGAATTTCAAAAATTTACTACTAGCGAACACCAAAACTTAGTTGTGATCTATCTATTAGTAATGCAGTAAATGTTAAAGCGGGGTTCCGATGACATACCCTTGTAGACCGACACGCGGGGATTACACCCCTGCACAGGCATTGCTGATGATGACAACGTAACTGATCTCAAGGTCGTGACGAACTTGACGAGTTCCCGACAGCCTTCCAGTGCAACGACGAAGTGTAGCGCCCCAAGTGTTGAGCCTCACAGGTCTCGCACGCATACGATGTACGACGACGGTTCCCGAACTCTGACCCAGCAGAATTTACGGAAATTAGATCTTCCTGATCATACTTTCCCCAGCACGACGACGTACTGGAGTAGAGAGAAATATCCCGTCTGCAGCCCAAACTTTAGGGCCATAGAGTGCAGGAGCGAGAGAAAGATATTTTGTGCAATTTGTATTTTGCCTAAAAATTGTGTGTCAAAGGTGTCACTATGCCCCTTCTTATATAGGAGGCCAAAGGGGTACCCCTCCCTTTGGTCTCCCTGTTTTCTCTTATTTTCTTTATGTTTTTTTTTCTGTGAGTGTTTGAAGTTGAAACTCCTGTAACAACCTCTCTTTATCCTTTTTTTTTGTGCCAAGAGTAACCTCTGTTTGAAAGAAAGTGCAATTTGGTGTTTTCTGTCCATATTATCCCGTTTCACCAAACAATCCATATCTCTCGGCCAGAGTGCGATAAAATTCTAAAAACAATCAGGCACATGCCCCAAGTATTTGTATAACTTTCATTAGTTGACCACTTTTTGTTTCAGCTACGGAAGAGCCTCGGAAAAAAATCATCTTTACAATCAGTTCTTTTTTGATAGATTTCTGCCTTTGTTTGCATTTGACTTTTCATAACTTTGTTTTGATTGATTTCTGCCTTTGTTTGCAGTTGCCTATTTTGATAGATTTCTTTTTGTGCTCTCTAAAGGGGGAGAGCTTTAAAATAAGTTGTGGAAACAGATAATGTTTAAAACTGAGTGTTTTTCTTGTGTTAAAACTGAACCAAGTGGATTTATTTATTTGATGCACTAACCCCGCTAATGAAGATTGCGAGAAGTTATGTGCAGAGGAAGTTTTCAAGTGTAAGCTGAGGAGGATAATATGAGAAAAATAAGGATAGACAAAAGCTCAAGCTTGGGGAAGCCCATGTCATCCCAATAAATATCGAAGACATACAAGCGTAAAAGCTTGGGGATGCCGAAGGCATCCCCTACTTCATCAACAAAATTATCAGGTCTTCTTTCAAGACACCATATTTTTGTTGCTTCACATACTATGTTTTATTCTTGGAGCATCATTTTATTTTGCTTTAATTTTTTTTGCTTGTTGGTCATAATTTGTTGGATCGTAGGATTCTTGTTTGGAGAGAAACACACTCCATTGCATTGCTTAGAACAATCTAGTTTCCACTCTTATTCCTTTCCGAGTGTTCAGTTTTTTCTATTGTTCTTTTTAGGTCCTGTTTTCCTTGATTATTTTGTTCAGAGATTGTTAGTTTGCTATATTTATATATAATTATCTCTGTTATTTAATTAATACTTGCTTTGTTTTAAATAAGTTGATTTGTGTTAGATGGGAGAATTTTTTTTCATGCTTATAGTGGCGCAAAGGAAACTTGTTTAGACTGTGACAAGGCTTTGACATGTCATAGAAGATGTTATTTTAATTCTTTGCTTACTAATTTCTGATACATCATGACTGGTCTTCAATAACTAAGAGTTCTTAATGTGCTATTGACATTAAATCATGTGTTGTTCCTCATCATAATGAAGCATATTATTGTGGTATTCTCATTTGATGATTTATTTTGATCGACTTGGCACATTCTCACGCCATGTTATGACTATAAAAAAGTCACCTTTAGCCTTGATGATCGGTTTTTTAGACTCGTAATATCACTTTATTCTTTGATCAATGATGTTTGTCGCTATGCATGATTCTGGCTGTTATTGCTCTCTTAGTTGGTCGCTCCCAATCTCTTCCTATCCTTCACGTGTACTGAGTATGAGCTCTAATCGTGCATCAAAATCCCTTAAACCAGAGTTATTCCAATGTGTACACCATATCTACCCATGCATGGTATTTTATAGCCATTCCAAGTAAATTTCTCGTGTACTACTTTTAAAACTTTCAAATTATTAAAACTCATTTTTTTCGTGTTTTAGCTCATGGGAATCAGTGTATGCTTTAATATTTCTTCGTGTTGGATGGCTTCACCACTTCACTTGCATGAATAATGTACGTGTCCCTAATACTGGAAAAAGAACTGGCAAACAAGTGCCCAACCCAAAAAGGATAAATTACAAACAATGACAATAACAATAACAATTAAACTCCTCACACTTTGTTCCTGAAAAATTAGTCCAAACATAGCTTGTGTAAACAAAGGAGAAGAGGAATGACATCGTTCCTCCATGGGATCCGCTCTTAGAAGACATTTTATATGGAGGATATAAAAACATTCATTAGACATAGACATACACTTCTCTCAGAATTATATTTGCATATAGTCAGTTTTATTAAATAAAAATCTCTAGCACATGAGTAATTCATGCTTCCCTCTACGAAGGGCCTTTCTTGTTGAAATAGGACGAGTCTTAACCTTCTTACTTTATGCACCAATAAAGAGCCCATAGTTGGCATTCTGATTATAATGTGAATAGTCCCAAAATTTATTATTGATTGGAATATGATTATGATATTGCTTGTATAAAATTATTTGTATCTAGTCACCATTTGAACTTTGAAGGCGACGGATACGTCATAAACGTACCCATAATTTTTGATGTTCCATGTTGTTTTCATGTCATATGCTACATGTTTGCTATACACTTTATGCCATTTTTATCCATTTTCTAGGACTAACCTATAGACAAGATGCCACAGAGCCAATTCCTGTTCTCTGCTGCTTTTAGTTTCAGAAAAGTTGTTCTAGAAATACTCTCGGAATTGGACGATTCGAAGGTTGGATCTCTTATAAATCTGTTGCGAACACAGAGTTCGGAGGGGACCTGGAGCACAGGGGGGCCACACTATAGGGCGGCGCGCCCCCTGGCCGCGCCGAGTGGTGGTGTGGGCCTCCTGGCCGCCCACCGACGTTGCCCTATCGCCTATTTATTCCTCTCAGGAAGTTAACTCTAGATACAGAAGCTTTTTCCACGAAAAACACTCGAGGCCGCCGTCATCGTCAACCCTAGTTCGGGCGGGTTCTAGAGCTCTCCCTGGCACCCTGTCGGGAGGGGAATTCATTACCAAAGGGATCTACACCACCATGCCCGCCTCCGGAATGATGCGTGAGTAGTCCATTCTTGGACTACGGGTCCATAGAGTAGCTAGATGGTTGTTCTCTCCTCTTTATGCCTCATGTTTAGATCTTGATCAAGATTATCTTATTGTAATGCTACATGATGTGTTTGCTGGGATCCGATGAATATTGAATGTTATGTCTCGTGATTATCAATATTTCATGTTTTATTCACTTGTATGTTATTCATGATCTTGCATGCTCTCCGTTATTAGTAGATGCTCTCGCCAAGTAGATGCTAGTAACTCCAAGAGGGAGTATTTATGCTCGATAGTAGGTTCATGCCTCCTTTGCATCTGTGCTCGAGTGACAGAAACGTGACGAGGATGGGGAATGTGATGTTGCCATTAGGGTCAAAACAACGATCTTTACATTGTTTACATTACACACTTTTCTTAATGCGATTATCTGTTGCTTGCAACTTAATACCCAAGGTTTGTTCGGATAACATTCTGAGAGTGGATTATTAGTCATAGATGTAGTTGGATAACGGTCTATGTATTTTCTTGTAATGCCCGCATGAATCACATAGTAATCATCATGTCATGCATATGCACTATGGTGCAGCCTTTATATTTTTCAATTGCCAAGCTGTAATTTGTTTACGACACATGCTATCTATATGTTTTGGAGAGACACCACTAGTGAACCGTGGACCCCGGTCCATTTTCCTCATACTGGTAATACAAGCACTGCAATATTTGTTTTCATACTGCTACTATTGTTTTCATACTGTGTTCCTACTGTTTTCCACACCATGCGTTTAACCTCTTTGTTTTCAGCAAAACCGGTGAGATTGACAACCTCACTGCTCGTTGGGGGCAAAGTAATTTTATTGTGTTGTGTAGGTTCCATGTTGCTTCTGAATCGGTAGTGCACCCTTCCACCTCAGCCGCATCAACCTTCGGAAGTGCTTTCTTTCTCCTACTGGTCGATTCAAACTCGGTTTCTTTCTGAGGGAAACTTACCACTATGCTCTTCATACTTTCCTCTTGGGGTCTCCCAACGAACGTGTGTTACACACGCATCAGTGACGCATAATTTATGTTTTTCTATTCCACGAAGGACAAGTGGAATGCCACTTTATCATGTTTTTAATTATGATTGAACAAACATATCACTCTCAATGCATTATCACTCATTGTCAATTATTTGTGTTCCTTATTCATGTGCACCATATTTGCAATGTTTCCATCGTTCAAATAACATTTATCATGCATTTGTTAAAGTGCTTAGATCTCAGCTTAGAATGCTTTTACGTAATGATTGATCAAAATTGGTGTGGCTGGATGTCACCTCAAAAATTATCCACTTACCTACATGAGGAAGAGCACGAGTTAAGCTTGGCTGATACGTCCCAAAAGTATATATAATTTTTTATGCTCCATGCTTGTTTTGTTTATGTTCCACCATGTTTTAAACAAGTTTTACTTCGTTTTTCAGATGATTTCATGGACTAACCTATTAAAAAGATACCTAGAGCCAGATTTTCATTTGTAGTTTTTTTATGTTTCAGAAAACTTCTGAAGAAAATATTCGCCGAAATTCCTGAAAATTCAGGAGATCATTTTTTACCTGGAACGAAGACAGAATCCAAAGAACAGTCGGAGGGGAGCCAAGGTCCCATGAGGTGATCACCAGGTGCGGCCCGTATGGACCCGCGCCTAGGGGTTATCTGGTGGCCCTGGCCACAGCCTCCCGTAGCCTCTTCGCCTATAAATTTCCTTTTACCCTAGAAACTTTGGGGACGGAGAAAGTTCCCATTAAACAAATACAGAGTTGCCATCACCTTGAAAGTTAAATCTAGGGCTTCTGGAGTCCTTCTCCGGCACCCTACCGGAGAGGGGGAGGGGTCGTCACTAGAGGCCTCTACATTTCGACGATTGCCTCCGGGCAGATGTGTGAGTAGTTCATACCAGGACTACTGGTCCGTAGCAATAGCAAGATGGTGTACTATCCTCCTTGTGCCAGCATGTTTAGATCTTTGTGAGCTTCCCTACATGATCATGATCACCGTTATGTAACTGCTACATGTTGTGTTAGCTGGGATCTGATGAACCATGAGATTATGCTTATTTTGTTCATGTCATATTGAGATGCTTCACTTATATCTTTAGAGAATTTTAATATTTTCTTGCAATTCTTCTCCGGTGTTTATGATTTCCGTTGTCGAGTTATTGTATGCACGTCCAAGAGAGGGTTTATATGCTAGACAGTGGTTCATGCCCACTTTGACCAACGTTTGAGTGGCATAAATGTGTAGGAGGAGGATGTGTTGTTGCCACTAGGGAGAAAACATAGGCGTTCTTGTCTACGGATTGGAATTATTGCTCACATTACATAATGCTCTTAATGCATTTGTCTGTTGCGCACAACCAATCACTTCTTTGCTGCAACTTAATACTAGCGATATTTAATGGATGGTTTTCTCAAGGTGGACTCTTAGTAATAGATGTTGTCGGATGCCGGTTTATTTATCTTGACGTAATTCCTAGAATGTTAGAACATGTGAACTTTATCTCGTCATAATAGTATTGGTATACTGATGTCTACAAAAGCTTCTATTATTGTAGACAGTGTCGGGCCTCCAAGTGCAGAAGTTTGTAGAACAACAGCAAGTTTCCCTTAAGTGGATCACCCAAGGTTTATCGAACTCAGGGAGGTAGAGTTCAAAGATATCCCTCTCAAGCAACCCCGCAATTAAGATACAAGAAGTCTCTTGTGTCCCCAACACACCCAATATACTTGTCAGGTATATAGGTGCACTAGTTCGGCGAAGAGAGAGTAAAATGCAAGTAATATGGATGGTAATAAGTGATAATAGCAATCTGAAATAAAAATGGCAGCACGCAAACATGTAGCAGAACAGGCGGAAAACGGTGTTTCAATGATTAGAAATAAGGCCTAGGGCTCGTACTTTCACTAGTGGACACCTCTCAACAATGAAAACATAATTGAAAGCATAAATATCATTTCTTCACTATGCTACTCTGAACCACTCTCCGGTCGAATAACGAACACTAATCATTGCATAGGGCTTTAACATCACTCCTCAAGTCTATATTCCCTCTCTAGGGCACCCCACATTATCACCTTGAGCGCCCTAGATTAGTACTAAACAAACGCCACAATTTCATAGGTTCATCTTCCAACACAAGATATAAATATCATGCTAAACCACGCGGTATACACACTATCACCTTTCCACCGTGATCAAATTGTTTGCGGAGATAACAAAACCACTTGAGTAGCATATCAGATGAAGATCAAATCTACATATTCAACTAGATTACAAAGCTCATGATCACACAAAGATCACACCATGGGAGATAGAGAGAGATGAACCTCATAGATACCGGTAGAGCCCTCAGTCCCGGGGGAGAACTACTCCCTCCTCATCATAGGAGACAACAACGGCGATGGATATGGCGGTGGAGTCGAAGGAGATGGCTTCCAGGGGCACTTCCCTGTCCCTGCAGGGTGCCAGAACAGAGATATGTCCCCCTGAAACTTGTCGGTGGCGGCGGCGGATCTACGGATGTATTTTGCGGAAAAGGTCGATGTGTTTAGGGTTTTCCATCCGGGGGGGATTAAATAGGAGAAAGGGCAGAGGCGATGGAGGTCCAGGGGTCCCACACCACCCCCTGCCACGGGCAAGGGGGGGCGCCACCCCATGGTGTGGCCCCTCTAATGGCCCTCTTCGTCTCCTCTTTGGTCTTCTGGATGCTTCCGGGGGGAATAGGACTTCCGGGCTTCGAACTTTCCAATTTCGAGAATATTTCCAGAACAACTTTTCTGAAACTAAAAACAACAGAAAACAAGGTACTGGCTCTGTGGCATCTTGTCAATAGGTTAGTCCGTAAAATCGATAAAATGACATGAAGAAGGGAGAAAACATGTAGCAATTGGCATAATATCATCATGGAGCATCAGAAATTAGGGATACGTTTATGACGTATCAAGGATCCCCAAGCTTAGTTCCTACTCGTCCTCGAGTAGGTAAACGATAAAACAATAATTTCTGAGGTGACATGCTACTAACATAAACTTGATCAATCTAATGTAAAAGCATATGCACGCTGAGATCATAAAACTTTAAACACAGGCATGATAAATAAAACTTTAATAATAAAGCATAGCAATTACTTTGCATCACGAAGAGTAACTCAAATAAAGGATCATGAATAATAATGCAAAGAAAGGTAGACATTTGTTTCAGGTATAGAGAAAGCATGGCAAAGTGATATTTCGATAGTCCTTAAGAGTGGGGCAAAACATAAATGCCAGGAAACTTTCAAAGTTCAAGAGGAAGACTAGAACAAATAATTTAAGAACAAATGATATCACATCATGAAATAATTATTGATGTTTATGGGACAAATGCACATAGAACTCAGAATGGCAAAAATGCTCTCTCAACTGTGCATAAAGTTAGAAGATGGAGACTCAACATAAAAGTAAAAGAAAGGCCCTTCGCGGAGGGAAGCAGGGATCACTCATGTTCTAGAGCTTTTTATTTTGTTAAACAAAGGTATTAAAAGTTTGAAATTTGTGGAGGAATGTCTATATTTTAGGAGGGGTGTATGCTAGTGTCAACGAGTGGTAAACAGATAATACAGTACGTCACAAGCCAAATGGATTCACAAGAGCGTCTCCCATGGTGAAGAACGCAACTGGTGTAGAAGGTCATCCTTCTTTCTCTTTTGTTTACACAATTATGCTTTGACTGATATAATCAGGAAAAAAAATATTGAAGAGAATTTGTTTGTATTAATTTGGGGCTGGGCACCCCGCTGCCAGCTCTTCTGTCATTTGAATAAGCGGATGAAGCCACTAGTCCAGGGTGTGAAATCCAATCAACAAGTGAGGTCCTCATGAGCAAAAACAAGAACACAAAGAAGGAGCAATTTTCAAGGTTTTAAAGGAAACACATGAGCAATTTACTTGGAGTGGCAGTTAAATACCAGATGGAGGTAGGTATGGTATACACAATGGGAAAACTTTGCTTTAAGGAGTTTGGATGCACGAGTAGAGATCATACTTAGTACAGGTGGAGGCTAGCAAAAGACTGGGAGCGACAAATCAAGAGAGCATAAGAGCCATAATCATGCATAGCGACATAAGAATCATTAATTAAAACATAAGAAGTATCACAAGTTCAAAAACTAAGTGGTCATGGAGGCTATTCGTGACTGGTTTGTAGTCATAAACATGGTGTGAGCATGCGCCAAGTCAACCAGATAAAACATTTGAAAGAGAATACTATAAATTTATGCTTTACTATGACAAGAACAACTCATGAATCTTTCAAGACATATTAAACTCTCTCAGCTATTTAAGGATATTCATGCTACTCAATAACCACAAGGCTTTAGAACTAAAATAACATTTTGCATGGCATGAAAAAGTTCTAGCCACAGTCTATACAAGCTTCTACTAGTACTATTATAAATTCTACATCAAGCAGCAGTTTTCTTTCTCCCAACAAGCACCATACAAGATATGTTTTAACAAAAATACTCTTTATGATACAGCAAGAAAACATGAGAGTACTCACATAACACTACTAAAACTAACAGCTCTAATTAAGAGATGCATGAAAACAAATGCTAAACGCAGTACTAGCAAAAAGTGAACACTCACAGAACAATAAGAATGAAAACTAGAGTGTTCTAAGCAATGAAAACGGAGCGTGTCTCTCTCCCACACAAGTATGATATGATCCAACTATTTATTACAGCAAAGAAAACCAAACAAACTGAAAAAAGACGCTCCAAGTAAACCACATAAGATGTGACCGAATAAATATATAGTTTCACTAGAAGTGACCTGATAATTTGTTGATGAAGAAGGGGATGCCTTGGGAATCCCCAATCTTAGACACTTGAGTCTTCTTGTAATTTGATGGGATATACCACCGGGGCATCCCCAAGCTTAGGATTTTCACTCTTCTTGATCGCATCATATCATCCTCTTCTCTTGACCCTTGAAAACTTCCTTCACACCGAAATTCTCACAATCTTCATTTGCAACGTTAGTGCAATCAAAATAATAAACTCACATGGTTCAGTTTCAACACAATACTAGAAATAAAAAACACATTAGCTACTGTCACAACTTATTTTAAAACTCCTTTTCTCAAAATAACACCAAAAGAAAGAGATTAAGATGCAAATGCAATTATTGGGAGAAATCTGTCAAAACAGAACAGCAGGAAGAGATCGAATTTTCCTAAATTCTTCTGTTTCTCAAATAAAAAAGTGGTCAACTACGAAAAGTTGCGTATATAGCCCAGGATTAAGCACGAAAATCTCAGGTCGTTTTGAATTTTATGTGATTTTATACGTAATTAACAGTAGACAGAAAAAATCTGTTTCCTGCGCAGAAATCCGAAATATAGTGCCAACTTTCCACTAGAGGCTTTATTTGGCTCAACAAAAACACAAAAGAAAAGATACAACGGGGTTGCTAAGGAAATAGAAAACACCTAGGTTCAAAGAACACCAAAGAAAACAAAGGAAAACAGAGAAATAAAATGGGTTGTCTCCCGGTAGCGCTTTTCTTTAACGCCTTTCAGCTAGGCACAATGATTTTTAAAAGATGCTCACATAGGAATAAGAGTTGAAGAACAACAAGAGAGCATCAAGAAGAAAATATAAAACAAATTTAAGTCTAACCCACTTCCTATGAAAAATAATCTTGCAGATAAATAAGTCATGAAAACACAAAGCAACAAGCATAGGAAAGCAAAACAAGTGCAACTTCAAATTTTGCAACGTAAAGAGTGAAAACTTGATATTGTTAAGATGCATAAAATTATGTTTCCCTCTCTCATAATAATTTTAAGTAGCATCATGAATAAAATTAACAATATAACTATCACAAGAAACATTCTTATCATGTTCCACACGCATAAAAGAATTATTACTCTCCACATAAGCATAGTCATTCTCATTAATAGTAGTGGGAGCAAAATAACCACAATAGCTATCATTATTATTCCCATCACCATAATCATTAAATATAGGAGGCATAGTATCATCAAAATAAATTTTCTCCTCAATAGTAGGTGGACTTAAAATATCATATTCATCATTGTAATCATCATCTATTGGAGGCATAGTATCATCACAAGTGATAAAATAGTTGTCTTCCAAAATGTGTTCATTTGTAAACACATCATCATTTTTACTATGAGGATATGTATCAAGCATATAATTATTAATAGAAAAGGGGTTTTCAAACACATCATCCACAAGTTTAGAGCTTTCTATATCATCATTTTCAATATCAAAAGTAGTGTGCTCTTCCCAATCATGATCACTACTATATGTAACAGGAATAGGCTCATCATCAAAGAAAATTTTCTCCTCCGTGCTTGGGGAACTAAAAAGACCATTTTCATATAAACTAGCTTCCCCAAGCTTAGATTTTTCCATAGCATTAGAAATAATAGTGTTCAAAGAATTCATACTAATAACATTGCTATTAGCATGCAAATAAAGTTCCATAGGTTTTTTAATTTTCTCTTCAAACACTTCATGTCCTAACTCAAGATAAAGATTATTAAGTTCTCTCATATTTTTGTTGTTTTCCATTAAGACTACTAGTAAAAATAAAAACAAGAAGCAAGTAAAAATAAGCCTGACTAGTGAAAACAAGAAACAAAAAGATATAATTGCAGAATCTAAAGGAAATAACTTCGAGCACTCACACCCGAGGATGTCAGTACCTTTTACCTTACCTCCCCGGCAACGGCGCCAGAAAAGAGCTTGATGTCTACGCACTCTTCTATTATTGTAGACAGTGTTGGGCCTCCAAGTGAAGAGGTTTGTAGAACAGCAGCAAGTTTCCCTTAAGTGGATCACCCAAGGTTTATCGAACTCAGGGAGGTAGAGGTCAAAGATAACCCTCTCAAGCAACCCTGCAATTCATATACAAGAAGTCTCTTGTGTCCCCAACACACCCAATATACTTGTCAGGTATATAGGTCCACTAGTTCGGCGAAGAGAGAGTAAAATGCAAGTAATATGGATGGTAATAAGTGATAATAGCAATCTGAAATAAAAATGGCAGCACGCAAACATGTAGCAGAACAGGCGGAAAACGGTGTTTCAATGATTAGAAATAAGGCCTAGGGCTCGTACTTTCACTAGTGGACACCTCTCAACAATGAAAACATAATTGAAAGCATAAATATCATTTCTTCACTATGCTACTCTGAACCACTCTCCGGTCGAATAACGAACACTAATCATTGCATAGGGCTTTAACATCACTCCTCAAGTCTATATTCCCTCTCTAGGGCACCCCACATTATCACCTTGAGCGCCCTAGATTAGTACTAAACAAACGCCACAATTTCATAGGTTCATCTTCCAACACAAGATATAAATATCATGCTAAACCACGCGGTGCTGATGGCTAGGTTGAGACTCCAAGTGCATAGTGTGTAGCTAGTAGCAAGCCTTCTTCCCCACGAGGGTGACTCGAGGGTTTATATCGAACTCTTGGGGAGCCAGTATTTCAGCAGTTGTCTTCCAAGATTCCTCCAGGATCCTGCAAACAAGTAGAGAATTTTGTGCCCTCAACCTCACCAAGTGGTTGTCAAGCACAAGGTGTGAGACTTCTAAATTGCAATGCAAAACTGAAAGTAAATGTGCAATAATTAAATCTACTACTAAATGCAAATGAGAAAATAAATATGCAATAGATTGTTTTTGTATTTTTGCGATGCAAGTGGTGATGGAGATAATGTAAATTCGAATTGGAGATGCAAGTAAAGTAAAGTGCAAGTAAAATTGCAGCAAAGTAACTAGAGTGTTTTCTTATAATTAAAATAGGACCGGGGTTCATGGTTTCACACTTGCATTCTCTCAAATAAAGTGGTAGACGATGGACATAAAGAATTACATGTGAGATTACAATAACATGTTTACCATTGAGTACTTTCATATGGGCATCACGTCCTAGCATAGAGATCTCTACGGTCATATTGATCCCTCTTATACTCCACCAAGATGCGAAATAAATCATAACACCTCGATAATTAAGGAAAAACCAGAGTATACCTTTAATCAATGTGACATGAAGTTGAAGTAAGAACTTGCTAGATCTAGTCAGGGAGATTGATTAGTGTCACTTCAAATCCCCGGTAACAAGGTACTCCTTTTTATCCCTAGTGAGGTAACTAAGAAAGGTTTAACAAAACCTAAGTGGATCGCTGAACTTCTGTCACTTTCACAGCACTAGCCACCCCCCCCCCCCCCGTTACTCCAACTAATGCACCCATCACCCCATACACGCTCTCAAGAACTAGATTGATCAAAGCTAGCAAATAAGAACGGGGTACATAAGATACATCTACTCAAATAACTCAAGAGAAACAATTGCAATCTCAGATTCAATAACTCATAGAAAAGATCCACCACATAGGAATTACAACGGTGCCCGTAATCATGTGAGGCAGCTCATACGGATCTAATTAGTGAAGCACATAGAGAGAGAGATACAAGTGCTACTTCCACAAACCCATAGCCCTGGGGTGGACTACTCCCTCTTCATGGAGATGTCAATGGAGATGACGTTGGAGGGGTAGGAGATCACACCGGCGGCGCCCCGCCGGAGTTTTCCCCCTCCAATCTGTAACTTCTGGTCTCTGTTTCGGTGTTTCAGAGGCGCTCTCCTCCGTAAGGGTACGGGGGACCCTTTTTATAGTCGGTTTTAGGTCAAGACGGAGTCGGTAAGTTGAAGATGGAAGGAATTGGGGCCACAGGGGCCAAAAGGGGGGCTCTCACGCGGCCAAGGAATCTGGACGCGTGGAGGGTCCTCTTTTGGGCCTCCTTGCCCAATTCTCGTGGATCCTTCGCCCGCAAGTCTTCTCCTTCCAAGAAAATGACCCCCGCAGATTTTCAGGTGATTTCGCGGAAGTTTGCCCCCTGATACATCAAAAATATAGAAAACGGGGTTTCTGACAGGCATGGTTAATTCCATAAAAGTTGGGGGACTTTGTAATTTAACCCCAAAATACTATAAAACATTGAATTATACTCTTATATGATGCAATATGTAATAGAAAACCATGTGAAAATATGCAAAATTCATCTATGCATTTTACATGCATCAACATCCCCAAGCTTAACCCATGCTCGTCCTCGAGTATGAAGGTGATAAAACTAAGATGGGTTTTGCATATTGAAACAATCATGGGATATCAAGGAGGATTATTCATGCTACATATACTCAAATGATTAATACTAGAAATGAGTAGCAATATACAATTCATGTTGTAAGAAATATCAAATATGCAAGCAAAGATGCTTCATGAAAGTTCACAAAGTGTATAATGAAATAAAAGCACTATGGACCAAATGCATACACAAAATGAAAAATAAAATCCTATATTGGTCAAAGAATAGCATAATCGAGAATAGAAAATATAGTGGACACTTTGGAGAAAATTGAGTAGAGGTAAAACATGATCAAGTCTTTATTTAGCCTCTAAATTATTCAACTAAAATTACTAATTGAAATGTGGTATCCATTGATCTAGGACTCTCATTGCCCCTTTATCACTAGCATCGTAAAATTGTGAGTATTGAAGTAATGAGAATGACAAGGTGGTTGAAAGCCTCATGCCCCGTGAGTGTGAAAACCTACTCCATGATTACTCAACTTAAGATTCCTAATAAGCTTTGTACAATCATAATAAGTATTAATGACATCATAGAGAACCGCAAATAGGTACATCTTTCCCCGTGACATGGAAACAAGCCCATGTTACAATGACAAGATGAACAAACGGAGTAGACTCATCATCCTTTTTATTTTCATTCACTGTTATGCATAGCTTCTTATTTTATTATAGGATGTGTTGTAGAGTCACTCAAGCTGTAAGTAAATTTCCACCATGATAAAGCATGGCTTGGGTTAGTGGCCCAATGCGTTTATCTAGTCATATAGATACTTACTCATCAAAACTTACTATTCCTCGATTTCATTTCGGCATGGCAGGAGTCCAAAAACAAAAGTACATGATATCAACCAAATGTAAATTTTTTGTGCAATGTTGAAAGCTTTCCGGTGATACACGTTTATAGCTATCTCCCAACCACACACTTGTCAAACGAAAAACTTTTGGCTCCCATTATTGGGTCATGTTTATTAGATGCATAAAAAGTAAAGTGTGCCTTCAAAAGTTCGTGAGAGTCCTATCCCAAGTTCAAACCATGACAATTAATAAAGTGAATATCTTAATTTAGAACATAAATAACACAATAACATGGTTAACATACTCGGAATAGCAATGAAGCTAATGGGAAGATATGGTGGACTCACTGGAAATACTTGGCTAAGGAGTGTTGGAAACAAGTTTTTACTTGTTGGAATTTTTAAATTTTTGGGCTAGCAAGAGGGAGATAGTTGGCCAGCTACTATGCATGCATATGTCCATAGAACTACTCATTTCATGACAAACTAAATAAACCAGCAATTAACATCAAGGACATGAATAAGAGATAGCTCAAGACAACATTATTGCAAATTTCTACACATAAAAAGCCTATAAATCATGCAAACATATGTAGCTCTTCAAATCAACCATGGCATCCCTATTCCAAGTTATAATACTAGCATCCAATACATTCCAACCCCAAACTCCAGTAGTTCAATCTCATATAAAATGATGGTGGTGGTCTTATAAAAAAAAACAAAAAAAAACTAGACGCTTCAAGTCTCTACGATAAATGCTTTGCTTAGAAAAACAGAAAGTAGACGTGTGCTAACCAAAAGAGTGTAGCTCTAGTGGGGTGTTCATCACATCCCTAAGCTTATGGCTTTCACCATTCTTGGATGTCTTGAGGCGCAGCTCCTCTATTCCCTGTGAAAAAACTTCACAAAACATGTTTCTCCCATTCTTTTTCTGTGGGGTGAGATTAGCAAGGACAAACAAATCACATGCTTGCTGTAAAAAATTCCAAATCAAATTCTCCAGTAGATAGACAATAAGGTTCATTATGTTGTATGTTCACTCTCTTGCTTGAAAGAATCATGGAAATTCGATTCCCAAGCCCAAAGAGTGCATAAAACAAAAGAAGGCAGAATCTGTCCAGAAAAGCAACAGAAGCAAAACGAACGTTTTTCCCTAAGCTAGACTCATCAAAAAATTAAGCCAATTTTTGTGCTTACAGAGGAAGAAAAGTTGCACAACATACTAAAAAATAGCTCAATCCGACATACCAATAAAAAACGTAAAATCATACGGTGAGCAGACTCGTGCTGAAACAGAAATTTCATGCACTAGGATAGCAACTTATAAGTCCAAATGGGTTTGACTTGACTCTTTATTGAAAACTCCAGAATTAAAACAAAAAACTAATCTCTTGAGACAGCAAGAGGACACTAGGAAAATCCAAACAAAAACAACCGGGTTGCCTCCCGTAAAGCGCTTTCTTTATAGCCATATAGCTAGGCTTTACTTGATAATCAAGAGGGATAAAGCTCATGTGGGAGCTTGTTCTTCAGCGTGCCCCTCTTCCTTGGGAAGTGCTCCATGCTTTTCTTGTGAGGTAACTGAAACTTGACATTCCCTTCCTTGGAGTCTATGATTGCACCTGTAGTACGAAGAAAAGGTCTACCCAAAATAATAGGACTAGGGGATTTATCCCCCATATCCATAATAATGAAATCAACGGGTACGATAGTCATGTGCAATTCAATCATAACATCTTTTACTTGTCCTATAGCATGTTTAGTAGATTTATCAGCAAGGAAAAATTCACTTGAGCACTTTTCTAAATTTTCTAGTTCTAGCAATTCATATAATTCTTTAGAGAGTACCGATACACTAGAACCTAGATCTAACATAGCATGGTGAATTTCTTTTCCAATTGAAACTAGCACCTTGGGGATCCATGCATCCCCAAGCTTAGGAGGTATCATGGCCTCATTCTTTTACCTAGCAATTTTTTCTTGCAAGACATGATTAGCAATATAAGATCCAAAGCCAGGTTGATTAACATTTATAGTGGGATCACTAGCAAATTTTTGTAGAGTAGCAATAAGTTCTTGCAAGCTACTTTTTTCTAAATCAAGCAATGGATCCTTAATTTCAGTAAGAATCATAATTTCCTCTACTTTACTCTCTAATTTAGCTAGCATGCTTGATTCATGAGGACTAATTTCATCTTTGCTAGCAAGATAAGACATATATGGAAGTAAATATTCAGGGTACTTCACTATTTCATTCAAAGTTTCTTCTAAGCTAGTAGGGACATGCTCACTTGTATTCTCAGCAATATGATCAATATTTTCAATAATAGGAGCAGCAATAGTAATAGAATTCATTCCTACACTAGGTTGTGCTTGTGGCTTTCCTGCTGACATGCTTAATAGAGTTGCTTGATTATCAGCTAATTTTGACAATGCATCTAAATTCGAAGATTGAAGTTGCAATCCTTTAATATCACTACTAATGGATGCAATAGACTTATTTAAATCATGTATCATAGCATTGTGAATAGCAACTTGTTCCATAAGCAATTTATTAAATTCAGAAATTTTACTAGAAGGCTTCCACTTATTTTCATTAGCATTAGGATATGGAACAAAAGGTTTATTTGGCACATAAGGAGGATTACTATATGAATTGTAAGCATTACCAAAACCATTGCTACCATAATTCCTAACAAAATTAACATCCACACTTTCAGAATTACTACCAACTAGCTCCTGCAAAGGCACATTCTCCATATTTTGTTTATTAATAAAAGCAAGAATAGTGTCCATTTTAGAAGACAAATCATTGGTTTCTTCAATTGAGTTTATTTTCTTAGTGGGATTGGGTGCTCTTTCAGTATTCCATTGACTATAATTTTGCAATATGCTTTCTAATATGCTCTTAGCCTCACCTACAGTTTTACTCATAAAGGCACCTCCAGCAGCAGAATCAAGTATATTTCTAGACATGTAGTTTAGACCATTATAAAAAGAGTGTAGTATGGTCCATTCATTTACTCCATGTGATGGGCATGTTCTAAGTATTAATTTAATTCTATCCCATGCCATGGCTACATGTTCATTATCATTTTGCCTAAATGAGAGGATACTATTCCTATTTTGCAAAATTTTAACGGGAGGATAATATTTCTTAATGAAAGCTTCTTTTAAATCATCCCAAGACTTTATACTAGCTGTAGGTAGTGAAAGTAACCATTCTTTAGCCTTTCATCTAAGTGAAAAAGGAAATAATTTCAGTTTTAAAACACTACTTTCCACATTTTTAAATTTTTGCATATCACATATTTCCATGAAATCATGAAGATGCATAGAGGCATCCTCCATAGCACTACCACCAAATTGCTCTCTAGTAATTAAATTCAATAAACTAGGACTTACTTCATAGCTTTCAGTTTGTATTTGAGGTGTAGTAATTGGCCTAGCAATGAATTGGTCATTGGGTGTATTTGTGTAGTCACTTAATTTAGTTCTATCACCCATTTTAACAGTTTTTATGTAGTTTTTAATTTTTTATGCAAAACTGAAAAGTAAAGTAACTAGGCAAATTCGAAATACTAAAATAAACTAGATAACTAAATGCAAAGCTAAAATGCAAACTAAAATAAAATATGCAAGACAAAACAAAAACAAAAACAAAAAAAACAAAAAAAAAAACAAGACAAGAAACAAAACAATCTACTTGAAAGAAGGTGGCGATAGAAAGGACGGTACTCACGTAGGTGCAACCTCCCCAAGCTTAGGTGTTTGCACACCTTGTTGGTGATGAAGACTTCTTGTGATCTCCCTTGGAAAACTCCTTCACCTATGGCTCCCCAGCAACGGCGCTAGAAAAACGCTTGATGGCTAGGTTGAGACTCCAAGTGCAGAGTGTGTAGCTAGTGGCAAGCCTTCTTCCCCACGAGGGTGTCTCGAGGGTTTATATCGAACTCTTGGGGAGCCAGTATTTCAGCAGTTGTCTTCCAAGCTTCCTCCAGGATCCTGCAAACAAGTAGAGAATTTTGTGCCCTCAACCTCACCAAGTGGTTGTCAAGCACAAGGTGTGAGACTTCTAAATTGCAATGCAAAACTGAAAGTAAATGTGCAATAATTAAATCTACTACTAAATGCAAATGAGAAAATAAATATGCAATGGATTGTTTTTGTATTTTTTTGATGCAAGTGGTGATGGAGATAATGTAAAGTAAAGTGCAAGTAAAGTAAATTGCAGTAAAGTAACTAGAGTGTTTTCTTATAATTAAAATAGGACCGGGGTTCATGGTTTCACACTTGCATTCTCTCAAATAAAGTGGTAGACGGTGGACATAAAAAATTACATGTGAGATTACAATAACATGTTTAACATTGAGTACTTTCATATAGGCATCACGTCCTAGCATAGAGATCTCTACGGTCATATTGATCCCTCTTATACTTCACCAGGATGCGAAATAAATCATAACACCTCGATAATTAAGGAAAAACCAGAGTATAGCTTTAAGCAATGTGAAATGAAGTTGAAGTAAGAACTTATTAGATTTTGTCATGGAGATTGATTAGTGTCACTTCAAATCCCCGGTAACAAGGTACTCCTTTTTATCCCTAGTGAGGTAACTAAGAAAGGTTTAACAAAACCTAAGTGGATCGTTGAACTTCTGTCACTTTCACAGCACTAGCCACCCCCCGTTACTCCAACTAATGCACCCATCACCCCACACACGCTCTCAAGAACTAGATTGATCAAAGCTAGCAAATAAGAACGGGGTACATAAGATACATCTACTCAAATAACTGAAGAGAAACAATTGCAATCTCAGATTTAATAACTCATAGAAAAGATCCACCACATAGGAATTACAACGGTGCCCGTAATCATGTGAGGCAGCTCATACGGATCTAATTAGTGAAGCACATAGAGAGAGAGATACAAGTGCTACTTCCACAAACCCATAGCCCTGGGGTGGACTACTCCCTCTTCATGGAGATGTCGATGGAGATGACGTTGGAGGGGTAGGAGATCACACCGGCGGCACCCCGCCGGAGTTTTCCCCCTCCAATCTGGAACTTCTTGTCTCTGTTTTGGTGTTTCGGCGGCGCTCTCCTTCGTAAGGGTACGGGGGACCCTTTTTATAGTCAGTTTTAGGTCAAGACGGAGTCGGTAAGTCGAAGATGGAAGGAATTGGGGCCACAGGGGCCAAAAGGGGGCCTCTCACGCGGCCAAGGAATCTGGCCGCGTGGAGGGTCCTCTTTTGGGCCTCCTTTCCCAATTCTCGTGGATCCTTCGCCCGAAGTCTTCTCCTTCCAAGAAAATGACCCCCACAGATTTTCAGGTGATTTCGCGGAAGTTTGCCCCCTGAAACGTCAAAAATATAGAAAAGGGGGTTTCTGACGGGCAGGGTTAATTCCATAAAAGTTGGGGGACTTTGTAATTTAACCCCAAAATACTATAAAACATTGAATTATACCCTTATATGATGCAATATGTAATAGAAAACCATGTGAAAATATGCAAAATTCATCTATGCATTTTACATGCATCAGGTGCACACACTATCACCTTTACACCGTGATCAAATTGTTTACGGAGATAACAAAACCACTTGAGTATCATAACAGATGAAGATAAAATCTATATATACAACTAGATTACAAAGCTCATGATCACATAAAGATCACACCATGGGAGATAGAGATGAACCACATAGCTACCGGTAGAGCCCTCAGCCCCGGGAAGAACCAATCCCTCCTCATCATAGGAGAGAGCAATAGTGATGGAGATGGTGGTGGAGTCGAAGGAGATGGCTTCCGGGGGAACTTCCCCGTCCCGACAGGGTGCCTGAACCGAGATATGTCCCCCAAAACTTGTCTGTGGCGGCGGCGGAGCTACAGATGTATTTTTCATAAAAGGTCGATGTGTTAGGGTTTTCCATCCCGGGGATTAAATAGGCGAAAGGGGCAGAGGCAGTGGAGGTCCAGGGGCCCCACACCACCCCCTGGCGCGGCCAAGGGGGGGCGCCACCCCATGGTGTGGGCCCCTTGATGCCCCTCTTCGTCTCCTCTTCGGTCTTCTGGATGCTTCCGGGGAAAATAGGACTTCCGTGCTTCGAACTCCGAGAATATTTCCAGAACAATTTTTCTGAAACTAAAAACAGGGAACTGGCTCTATGGCATCTTGTTAATAGGTTAGTCTAGAAAATCAATAAAAATGACATAAAGAAGGGAGAAAACATGTAGCAGTTGGCATAATATCATCATGGAGCATTAGAAATTAGGGATACATTTATGACGTATCATATACGTTCACCATTTGTTAATTGACTAGCTGTAATTTGTTTACCCAACATGTTTATTGTTCTTAGGAGAGACACCACAAGTGAAACAATGGCCGCGTGTCCTATTTTCCTCATTGTTTACAACCTTTCTTACTTGCTTTTCATCATCACTTGCTCGCTGCTCCATGTTCATTTAATATTCTTGAACCACTCAATACAATTAATTCTCTAGTTTTCAGCAAGACGAGAAGATTTATAACCTTCTCAGAAAGTTGGTAACAAGAGAGAGTTTGTGTTTGTGTGCAGGTCCACACTTGGTCAACGAGATTTAAATGGCATCGGCCACAAGCAACCTACTGAGATACTTCAAACTCCTACTGGATCGATAACCCTGGTCCCTTAACTTGGGGAAAATTTGTTGCTGACTACATCATATCTTCGTCTTGGGGTTCCCCAACAGGTGTGTGAGCACGCCAACAAGGAACCAGAAAACTTGTGTCGGGGTAAAACACCCCCGTGAAAGAAGAATATACAGATCACAAGCATACAAAGTTATTTACAAGATAAAATAAAACTAGGAGCGTTGTCCAACAACTCCCAAAATCCAGGTACCCAACCTTGGGAAAGTTGCGAGTAAGTCTCCTCTTCTGCAAGATGCATCATGCTAACAGCAGGACCAAAGGCAACAGAATAATGGGCCTCATATCGACTGCCCCACCACTAGTTTGAGCCGGAGGACCCTGCCCTATCGTCTCTAAGTTAATACTTGGGTAGTGGAGTTTGGCCACCGCTAGGGAAACGTTAGCGCCTCCAATAACATGACACTGCACCAATACCTTAGTCCAGAGGTAGTTGCAGAGCATCTTCGCCAAGCCAAAGAGTCCATTTTGCTGCTTGTTGAGTGGAAACATGGCCTTGAAAACATTGGCTAATGCAGAATGGCAGGAATCGACTCCCTAGCAACCTGGCCAATACGATCTTACAAAGTCACCCGAACAAAATCCCTACCCCTGTCAGACTAAAAATGGGGAGCACTGGATCCAGTGTCATAGGAAAGCGACTGCGGCCGATTTTTGACTCGATGTTGTTTGTTAGAAGGATTCATACGGATACCTACAACTTGGAGAACAAAGTTTATGATGATTATCAAACTGAAAATTGGAAGAACAAGTACTCGGGAGCTTCCCCCCAGCAACTTACTGGTAACATCCATATTGGCATTCCACAACTCTGACATTGTCGTGGTGGTGTCACGGCAGATGCCATGGGATGGCTAAAGATGTGGGAACGAAGGACGCTGGAGGTGCTCGGGGAGGGATCACGCGACGAGTAGCCGCGTGAGGTACGAAGTAAACACTGCAAACAACACGATCTACCCAGGTTCAGGGCCCTCGTGAGGAGGTAAAACCCCTACTCCTGCCTTTCTTTGTGTATTCTGGTGTCTCACCGAGTAGCCACAGTACAATGTTCTTGCTACCGAGTAGCCACTCTCCTCTCTATATGATGAACTAGGTCAAGAACTTAGGGTTTCCAGTGTCCCAGCATGCAATCTAGGTCAAGATGTGTTCGATCCTCACGCAGGAGGCGGCAGGGCACCTTATATACATGGTGCCCAGCCGGATACGTCCAAACATGGACAAGTGTCGACATAGTGTGCACATCGTCCTTCTTCCGGGTTCCCGCTGACAGCTTTGGTTCCTAATCTTGGCTGCATCTAGAAAGTCGTTGGGCAAAACAAGGGGACAGACTGGTATCACTGTGCCAAACACAGAGTAGGCCCCCTTATCCTGCCACGGCCTGCTTCCATGCTGTCACTGTCAGGCAGGCCGGTCCCAGATGAACAGTAGTTCGAATACTGCCAAGTACGGACCCAGGATACGCGGGATCCTGTGTCAGAACGGCTCCTTTGACTTTCTGGCCCGAGTAGATTCCCGCCAATTCTACTCGGGCCACCTCTTCTACTCGAATGGATGGAACTTGATTGATATCTCCTTCCGGTCATCTTGAGGTCAGACCGAGTAGCAGTCAACCGGGTAGCAAAATACCGGGTAGGCGGCTACTCGACCAAACCCTTCTTCTGTAAGTCGCCTTTACCACTTGCCTTTACCCTACTCGGGGGTAACCCCCCGACAGCAGTCCCCGAAGCTGGTTGAGTCTTGCGAACTCGTTCACTAGGCTCTGCCAGCTTGACACCAACTTTTGCAACATATCCCTTGGACCTCAAGATGCCGAGTAAATAACTTCCGAGTAGCTCTCTGAATAGTACCTTAAGTTTCCTCTCCTCCGCGTAGCAGATGACTTCTACTCTGCGACCGAGTAAAAAGACTTGGAGAATTTTCTTGAATTGAGCCTCTGCAGCGCAGAGCACGATCCAGCCCTTCGCACAGCAACTGAACACGTGTCAAGCATCCAGGCCCCCGTCGTTTCGCTGCCACGATACGACGTGCCACGCGCCCAGTTTTCACGGGGCGGGCCCACTGGCTCGTTATGTCCCATCACGCGCAGTAATTGGCCACGATCTGGTAGTGGGATCAATTGCGGCCGTTACGCGCGCATCCCGCGCTTGTGTGCGTTTCCAGCCGGCCACAGATCCCACCACACGCCACGATCGATCCCACTTCCCCGATGGTAACGGTAGCCTGAGGCGAGGGTATAAATACCCCCGCCGGTAACTTCCTTTTCTCCTCCCTCGCACTTTTCCTCTTTCATCTCTCTGTTCTTCTCCGCCGCCGAGCTCTCCGCCGCCGCGCAATCTTTTGCGCCGCCGCGAATCCAATCCAGCCAATCAAATCCTTCCGATTCTTTCCACCCCTCCTACTCGCAACCATGTCTCGCGCCGACTGGGCTGGCTCGCACGTCACCGCCGAGGACTGCGCCTGGCTTGTGAACACTAGGAGGGTTCCTCCTGGTGTTCAATGCCGGCCATCTAGGGGCGAGCTCGTGCCTGCCCCGGAGGAGGGCGAGCACGTTGTGTTCTTGGCGCATTTCGAGCGCGGCTTCGGCCTGCCGGCCTCCGACTTCCTCCGCTGCTTCCTCGACCACTTCGGCCTCCAAATGCATCACCTGCCACCCAATGCCGTCGTCTTCCTCGCCTACCACGCCGTGGTGTGCGAGGCCTTCCTCGGCATCCATCCAACACCGGACACCTGGCTCAAGTACTTCCACCTCCGCCAGCAGACCACCGGGAAGAAGGAAGGCGCGGGTGTGCCACGGGCGACTGACACCGGCTGCGCCATGATGGTGCAGCGGTCGGGAACCAATCACCCCCGTATCAAGGGGTTGGAGTCCGTCCGGATGTGGCAGAAGACGTTCCTCTACGTCAAGAACATCCCCGCCACCGAAGGAGGACAGGTAACTGATAGAATCAATCTTCCCGCTTGGAGCCTCCGTGCTCCCACCGGGAAGAATTGGAAGGAGAAGCCCTCCAACGACCTCAACGCGAAGGAGATTGAGGCGCGGCTCGGCGCTCTAATCGACGAGGGCCTCAAGAGCGACGATCCTGTGGCGTGCTGGATCAAGAGACGGGTTCTGCCTCTGCAAGAACGCTGCCATCTGATGTGCTACATGGGAGGCCCCCGTGACTGCACCAGGACGACCACCATCGAGCTCGACAATGCAGATGTTCCTGAGCACGCGAGGGCTATCCTGACAACGAGCCTCGCCGAGCATTGGCAGTACGGGTTCGTCCCATTCAGCCGTACAAAGCCGATTCCGCGGGTACGTTCTTCTTTCCCTGCTTTCTGTATATGGATTCCGAGTAGAAAACTTCCTCTTATCGCCGCGACTAGCGATCGTAGTCTGTACCGAGTAGAGTACTTAGTAGAATTGTATAGGCTTAGTGTGCTTTGTGCCTGCACGCCTTTCCGAGTAGAACATTCGGTAAAATTACTTAGGCTTAGTGTGCTTTGTGTTTGCACGCCTATCCGAGTAGGATACCATCCTGCTACTCGGCTAACTGGTGACACTTCTCCGCTCTTCAGGTCCTCAATCGCCAGCTTATGGAGAGCTGTGAACGTTTTGAAGGCAACTGGTTTCCTGACCGAGAGGAGGACGACAAGGCCTCTTTTGAGACCGCTGACCAGATCAACCTCCCTCGTTCCCCCACCATGGAGAAGCAGCACGCGGAAACGTCTCTCCGCGACTGGCCTGAGGACGAATTTGAAGGTAACTGCGCACTTGCTTTGCTTGTTCACGAGAAGCACCAATCCACTGTTTGTTGTTTCTGATTTGCTCCTCTTCTTTTCCTGAATCCGCAGATGATGTTGATGAAGAGAACGAGGATGAGGATGAAGACGAGAACGAGAACGAGGGCGATAAAGCTCTTGTCGTCAACCCTCTTTCTGTCGCCGCCCCTGCCACCCGCAAGCGGACAGGCAGCGGCGCCCACGAGCCCCCCGCCAAGAAACAGAAACCGGCCGAGAAGAAGAAGACGACCAAGACGGTCGTGAAGAGACCAAGGCGAAAGCTCGCCTCCACCAGCGCGTAAGTTTCTTCTCTGTCGTCTCCCTTCTCGTACTATGTTATTTTCCCCAATCCTCTTCTAATTTCCGAATTTCTTTTTCTCTGCAGACCTCCCATGGACGCGAACGCTGCTCTCGCGCCCGACCAGGCTAAGAAGCCAGCAGCGCCACTTATCAACCTCGACGATGACGAGGATAACACCGCCAATGCACAGAGCACTGATGCTCAAGGAGCAGATTCGGAAAAGCAGTCCCGTGCGGAGTCAGCAGCACAGGACACTGCCGCCCACCAGGAGAGACCCCCTTCTCCTCCGGCGAACACTGCCGAGGAGACTCAAGACGAAGAGATGCAGGATAACACCGCCCTCGAGCGGCCAGAGGCTGAACAGGAGCAGCCAACCACAGACGCTGCAGGCCAAGTGAATCCCGCTGCCGAACAGCGGGTGGAAGATGCCACCATGACAGATGCCACCCTGACAGATCACTACCCACTGAGCGATGCGCAAACAGGCGCCGCACCGAGTAGCGCCCAGCCGACCGGCGCACCGGATAGCGCGCCCCTGGCGCCGCCAACTGACCAAGCCAGGCAACAAGCCCTAGATGCTTTGAAGGAGGAGGTCGAGAAGAGGGCAGCCGAGAAAGAAGCTGCCGAGAAGACAGAGGCTGAGAAGAAGGCAGCCGAGGCTCAGAAGTCCGAGAAGCCAACCTCCGGGAAACCGCCTGCCCAGAAAGAGACAGCCAAGAAGAAAGCTGCCGACAAGCCGCCGTCGACATCAGCTGACCAGTCCAAGCAGCTTGTTATCCGCAACCCTAGTGCGGTTCCTGCCGCTGCTAACATAGCTGATCAGCCCCTCTACCTGGATTATATGGTGAAGGTCAGCCAACAACGCCAGATTGGTCTTTCCGTCGAGGACCGGAAGATTGCTCTCACAAGAGGAAGGAAGGCCGTGGCGGCGGATTCCGGGCCCTCGGCCCCACACCAGAACAGATCCATTGCTTCTCGGGGAGCTCAAGACCAGGCGATATCATCCCAGAGCCTCGAGCAGGTACTTGACTTGGTTGGTTTCATCGATGCCAAGTGGGACAGCAAGCTTCTCGGCACAGAGAAATGGCACGGCCTTGGCCTGGGCGACATCGATCATATGCGGGTCGACTGGAACAAGGTGGACTTGGGCTACAAACCCATGACCGTCTCCTCCAGTACCGCTACTCTTGCTGCCAAGATGTTTGTGCACCGCAAGAATGAAGAAGATCTCGAGCAGTCTTACGCGGTAAGTCTTAACTTGTCCTCTCCGAGTAGAATTTTTCTTCTCTCCTATCCGTCTTCATTTTCCTTTACCCTCACCCAGTCCCCGAGATTCTGGCCGAGCAGGCGGATGCTCTCCCGAGTAGCCGCCTTCTCGGGTTGAATCTTCACTTCTCTATCTAACTTGTTTTCTTTTCGCTTCTCAGGATAGCGTTCTGAAGCGTACCAGTCTGCATCGCCAGCTTCTCTGGAATCATGCTATCGCTAGGAGGCGAATTGCTGCACTGGAAAGAGAGAAAGCAGCTGCGGAGGCAGCCGGTAAGGATGCGAAGGATATCACTCTGAAGCTGTCTGAGGTGGAAGGTACGCTTCTAGCCGCGCGGTTCTTGCGTTTTTTGTTTACGCCCGCTTCTGCTTTCTTGCGCTAACCTTTTCTACTCTGCAGGGAAACTGAAGGCCCTGGCTGACGAGCACGAGGACTGTCGCACCTTTGTTGCGAATGCCGAGAGCACCATCAAGAAGCTTGAAGGTAAACCTCCGTCTACTCGGTCTGCCCTTGTGCCTGTTTCCTTTGCTTTTCTGCTAACCGTGCTTTGCTCTTTTCAGAAGACCATAAATTGTTTGTTGAAGAACACCAAGACTGCGTCAAACCTGAAGAAGTGCAGCAGCGGCTGTCCGACCAGGCCGTTGAGCTGCTGAAGGACCACACTACAGAGATGGAGCAGCTGCAACTCCAGCTGCAGAAAGCCCTCCAAGATGCTCTCGACCTTGGTGCCGAGAGGGACAGAGTTATCGCCGAGAAGGCCAAGGCTGAGACAACTTTCAATGCCAAGATCAAGGCCCTCGAGCAGGAGTGCGAAACGCTGAAAAAATCCAATGCTGGGTACTTCACTCAGTTGGACGGACTTCGCTTGCTCGAGGAGAAGCACATTTCCAATGAGGAGGAGTGGAAAATCCAGTTGCAGCAGCTGCGCCACGAGCTTCACAGTAAGTTTCCTCCTTTTTGCACCTTTTCTTCTCGGTCCTGCCTCTTCTCGGTTCCTGTGACTGAATTTCTCCCTTGCTTTTGTGCAGAAATCTTCCCTGATCTCGTGTCCGCTTGCGCGCCAGCTTTGGCCAAAGCCCGAGCAGCTCGCCTTGAGAAGGGCGAGGCCTCGGACACCAGAGCCGAGATCGAGGACAGCCTGCTGGTGATGAAAGGGCACTTCGAACGCCTAGCCGGCGTGGGCACCGACTTGGTGCGCGTCGGCTTTGCGCTCCACAAGCTGTTCTGGCCTGAAGATTCCGCGCCGACAACGATTGATGGCCTTGCTCTGAAGCTGCAGAATGTGAAGGCCGAGCTGAAGAAATGGCGCGCCTCGGGAGCTCGGGCGGGTGCTGACTTGATGCTTCTCTGCATCGCTTCCTGGTACGAGAATCTGAACATGGAGATCATCCGCGGGAAGCGCAACGATTCCAAGTGGGAGACAGACCCCAGCTGCGTGGCCATGCGCAAGCTGATTGTGTACGAAGTCCCGGAGTGCGTTGAGACGGACGTCTTCATCGACGGCCTCCCCGAGCCCGACACCGAATTGGAGGAGGACGAGGAAGCGGATGAAGACACAGAGTCCGACTTGGACGGCTTCTTCGATTCGCCTAGAGGCAAGGCCGGGAAGGGGAAGAATGTCGCCGTCGCGAGTAGCGATGAGGAGGCCGAGCACATCGACACCGCCGCACTCGAATTCGGCACCTCATCAGGAGCCGCTCTCGACGACACGGTATTCACCCCTGGTCAAGCCTCTGGTGCTTCTTCAGCTCCAGGGCCTATCTCGGTGGCCACGACTACTTCTGACCAGGTAGCCACCGAGCGCGACGTCGAGATGGAAGAGTCCGCCACCGTCCAGTCGGAGGCGGATGCCACCCATACCAGCGCCGAAGAAGAAACCGCAAGGACAGCTACCGCCAACTCGGAGGCAGAGGCAACCAAGACCACCACAGAAGATGCAGCAGCCAAGGCCAGCGCCGACAACAATGCCTCCTCCACATGATTTTACCTGCACACTTTTTACTTGAACACTTATCAGATCCCCGGGATGCCGGGAGCATATGTATCAGACTTATTTATGCTTTTCTCTTGCTACTCAATTTTATTTCCACTTGTTATCTTTAATTTAATCATTTTGAGCTGCCCTGGCTCAATGCCGGGTTGCGTTTCCATGCGAGTCCCCGAGTTGCGTTTCTTATTCACCCTCTATTTTCATCTCTGCTCTACCCGCAACTTGTTGCTTTTTTGGTATCCGAGTCACAAGAGTCAAAGAGTAGGGCTGCAAATACTTAGCCACTAGAAACAATCATAGTAACGCAGCCCACCACCTAGCCGAGAAGACAAAACAGAGAACAAAAGTAACAAACATTCTACTCAGTTCCTGCACTTTTTCTTCCTTAGCGATTTTCTTGTGCTCATTGACCTTTTGCTTGTTCTCTTGCTTGCCATGAAGCCGGGTTTCGGACAACAGCAGAGTCGAAGAGTTGGCATATAGGTTTAGGCACAGTACTCAATACGCGTATGAGTTCTGAAGTGAAGCAACCGAATAGACAAATAGTAAAGCCGAGTAAAAACACTTAGAGCGATTTTGGACGAGGGCAGTCCCCGAGAACAATTTCAGATTGCAGAGTAGAATTTCAACTCGGATAAGAGGGTACATACACATCTTTGCTTACGAATGAAAACGACGGAGTAGAGCTACATTCCAAGGGCGCTTGGTTTCCTCTCCAGATTTATCTGCCCTGTTCGCCTGTGGTGGGCGCACATCTACAAGATAGTAAGCATCGTTGTGCAGCGCTTTGCTCACAATGAAAGGCCCTTCCCATGGAGGCGACAACTTTTGCATCCCGGCTGTGCGCTGCACAAGCCTAAGGACCATGTCTCCTTCTCGGAAAACCCTTGGGTTCACCTTTCGGCTATGATAACGCCGCAGGTTTTGCTGGTAGATAGCCGAACGTGACAGAGTCAGCTCTCTTGCTTCTTCAAGCAGGTCAACGTCGTCTTCTCGAGCTTCTCTCGCCTCCACCTCAGTGTAGAGGGCTACTCGGGGGGAGTCATGCTCTAAGTCTATTGGCAACACGGCCTCAGCCCCGTATACCAAGAAGAATGGCGTGTAGCCGGTTGACCGGTTAGGGGTAGTCCTTAGACTCCACAACACCGCTGGCAACTCGTCTAACCAACACCCAGGTGTTTTCAGCAGCGGCTCCATCAGCCTTGGCTTTATGCCTGCCAGTACCATACCATTTGCTCTTTCAACTTGCCCATTGGAAGCAGGGTGCGCGACTGATGCGACGTCTAGTCGGATATGCTTATCTCTGCAAAACCGCACCATTGCTCCCTCAGCAAAGTTTGTGCCATTGTCGGTGATGATATTGTGCGGGTAGCCATATCTCAGGATTATATCCTTCACGAATCTCACAGCTGTGGCCCCATCACACCTCCGAATAGGTTTCACTTCAATCCACTTGGTGAACTTGTCCACCATGACCAAAATGTGAGTCATGTTGCCTCTAGCCGGCTGGAAAGGCCCAACCATGTCCAAACACCAAACAGCAAATGGCCAGGTGATAGGAATTGTTTTCAACTCGGAAGCAGGCATGTGAATCTTACTTGCGAACATCTGGCAGCCTGTGCACTTCCTCACGATATCCTCAGCTTGCTGCAGTGCTGTGAGCCAATAGAATCCATGCCGGAAAGCTTTCTGGACCAGCGCCCGAGAAGAGGCGTGGTGCCCGCATTCTCCTTGGTGTATCTCTATCAGGATCTCTTCTCCTTCTGCTGGATCCACACAACGTTGCAGCACGCCAGTGGCACTTCTCTTATGCAGCACATCTCGGACAATAGTGTAGCCCTTGGATCTTCTCTGAATCTGCCTTGCCGTCACCTCGTCTTCAGGTAGGGTGCCGTCCCTTAGAAAGGATAATATGGGCATAGCCCAACTCGGTGTCTCCCGTGTGGGAAACACTGGTTCGTCCAGTTACATTGGGACAGGCTCTTGTGGTTGCTCAGGAGGAGTAGGAGCGCTTCTCTGTAACCCAGATCGATTGGCGAGAACTTCTTCAATGAATGCGACAGCCTCCGGGTTAAGGGCGGCAGTCCCCGAGTAAGGAGTGGCAGTCCCCGAGCGTGGAGTGGCAGTCCCCGAGTAGGGAACGGCAGTCCCCGAGTAAGGAGTGGCAGTCCCCGAGTAGGGAACAGCAGTCCCCGAGTAGGGAGTGGCAGTCCCCGAGTAGAGGACGGCAGTCCCCGGGTTTCCTGCAGCACTCTCCCAGTCAATCTCCATTGGATCAGATTCCTCACTTGGCAGAGAAGGGACAAATATAGACTCCGAGTTGGGAGAAGGCTTGATGGATGGCTTCCTCAAATGCTCCAAGGCGATTCCCGCCGGGATGGATTGCCGAGAAGATCCCAACTTGGATAACTCATCTGCTGCTTCGTTCTCTGCTCGGAGAATGTGCTGGAACTCACAACCTTCGAAGAACCCAGTCATAGACTGCACCAGGAAGCGATACGATGTCATGTTGGCATCCAAAGCATCCCAAGTGCCCGAGACTTGCTGCACCACCAGATCTGAATCTCCATAGCATATGATGCGCTGCACTCCAACTTCCTTGGCTACTCGCAAGCCATGTACCACTGCCTCATACTCTGCAACATTGTTGGACGCCTTGAAATGAATCTGCAGCACATACTTGAGTTGATCTCGCTTGGGTGACGTAAGCACAACACCAGCACCAAGGCCTTCTTTCACCTTTGAGCCATCAAAGTGCATCTTCCAGTAATTGGAAACTGGAGCAGGAGGTTCATACTGCACCTCGGCCCAGTCCACAAGAAATTCCGCCAGGATCTGAGACTTGATGGCGTCTCTTCTCGCATACGCGGGAGCATACGCGGCTAGCTCAATCGCCCACTTGGCTACTCTGCCACTCGCCTCCTTGTTGCCCATGATATCCGAGATGGGAGCTGAGCTCACAACTGTGATAGGGTGCTCCTGGAAATAATGCTTCAGCTTCCTGGCGCCCAGGTACACGCTGTAGGTCATCTTCTGGTAATGCGGGTAGTTTTGCTTTGAACTGGACAGCACTTCACTGAGATAATATACTGGGCGCTGCACACTCTTGCCTTCTTCTTCTCGTTCCACCACAATCACCACGCTGACTACTCGGTTAGTCGCAGCAATGTACATTAGCATTGGTTCCTTGGGTAGCGGACTAGCCAAGATGGGAGCACTAGCCAGCATTGCTTTCAGCTCATTGAATGCCACATCCTCTTGCGGAGTCCAGACAAACTTGTCACTTTTCTTCATCAGTTGGTACAGAGGCAGGGCCTTCTCGCCCATTCGACCCAGAAAACGGCTCAGAGATGCCAAACAACCTGTGAACTTCTGCACATCTTTCAGTGATCTCGGTAAAGACATGCTCTCAATAGCTTTTATCTTTGAAGGATTGGCTTCAATGCCCCGACTAGAAACTAGAAAACCGAGTAGCTTCCCAGCCGGTACACCAAAGGTGCACTTACTCGGATTCAGTTTCATTTTGTACTTGCGTAGGTTAGCGAAGGTTTCCTCCAGGTCGGCAAGCAGTGTATGTGTTTTATTCGTTTTGATGACAATGTCATCTACGTACACCTGCACATTCTTGCCGAGCTGGTCGTGCAAGCATTTCTGCATGCATCTCTGATAGGTTGCACCCGCATTCCTCAAGCCAAAACACATGACACGATAGCAATAAGCCCCGTACGGGGTAATGAAAGCAGTCTTTATTTGATCAGCAGGATTGAGTGCAATCTGGTGGAAACCAGAGTAGGCATCTATGAAAGACAGCAGTTCACAACCAGCAGTGGAATCGATCACATGATCGATGCGAGGTAGCGGGAAAGGATCCTTGGGGCATGCCTTGTTCAAGTCGGTGTAGTCGACGCACATGCGCCATGCAGTGGTAGCCTTGGGATCCTCCTTCTTCTTCTCGACCATGACCGGGTTGGCTAGCCAATCCGGATGCAGCACCTCCATGATGAAATTGCTTATCAGTAACTTGGTGATCTGGTCACCAATGGCCTTCCTTCTCTCATCTCCGAAACGGCGCATAGCCTGCTTCACTGGTTTGGCGTCAGGACGCACATGTAATGAGTGCTCAACCAACTCCCTCGGGACTCCTGGTAGATCTTCATTGGACCAGGCGAATACATCCCGATTCTCACGGAGGAAGTGGATGAGCTCGCTTTCCTATTTCTCCGCCAACCCGGAGCCAATGATGGCTACGCGGTCGGGGAACTCGGGGTCGACCTGGACCTTCTTTGTCTCCTTGGCAGCTTGGAAAGCAGTACCGTGCTGGGTACTCGGCACACCTTGTGCACCGGCTTGTGCGGACTGGGCCATGGCCACCACCTCGTACATCTTCTTCTTCTCGGCAGCAATCACCATCGACTCCGCCAACTGGGAGCTAGCAGAGGCACACTCCATGGACTTCTTGTAATCTCCAGAGATGGTGATGATGCCATTGGGACCAGGGATCTTCATCTTCAGATATGCAACATGGGTAGAGGCCATGAACTTGCTCAGAGCAGGCCTGCCGAGTAGAGCATGGTAAGGACTCTGATGATCCACCACCTCAAACTGCAGGCGCTCTGTGCGGCAGTTCTCCCGGGTACCGAATAGCACATCGATCCACACTCGGCCAATCGGGTTGCACGAGATCCCGGGCACAATGCCATGGAAGGTGGTCTTGCTAGGCAGCATCATGTTCTCGGCCAGGCCAAGCTTCTCGAGTGTGTCCTTGTACACAATGTTGATGCTGCTGCCGTTGTCGATTAGCACCTTGCTGAACCTCACGTTCTTCTCGGGACCCAGGAAGGTAGGATCCAGCACCAAGGCATAGCTACCCGGATTGGGCATCACCTTGGGATGATCTGCTCGGGTCCACCTGATCTCCTGGTCACACCAATACATGTAGTGAGGGACAGCAGGAATCACTGCATTGACCTCCATGGCCCGCCTGTGCTGTGATTGCTTGTCGACTGGCTCAGAAGTGAAGATCATGTAACTCTCGTGGTGCTCTTGGTACTGATTGGAGCCATTGCCCCCATTGTTGCCATTGTTGTTGTTGCCCTGGTAGTTGTTGTTGTTGCCTCTGTTGTTGTTGTTGCGGTTGTAGTTGTTGTTGTTGTTGTTGCGGTATCTCTCATTGTTGAAGTTCTGGTTGGCTCCTAAAGCCACTTGGTTCACATTCTCTCTTCTCGGGTACACTGGCGGCCGAGCTGCGGGTGCGCGAGTAGGCTGCACATTGGCATTGGCTGCTGGCAGGGGAGGAGGAGGAGGCAAGCCATCACTCTTGATCGCCTCCCACCACTCGCACTGCCGAGTAGTGTGGTTAGCAGGCCTCGAGGGGTGGTGAGTGTGAAAGCTGCATGGGCCATCCTTCATGTCATCAAAGACAAACTTCTTCGGCTGCTCGGAGTTCCCGCTACCCGACTGAGAGGTGCGAAATGGCTTCTTGTTGCCTTGGCCCTGGTTCTGGTTCTGCCCGTAGGCTCCAGCAGGTTTCTGCCTCTGGCTGCCACCAGCTCCAACAGTCACTGCATTCACCTCTTCGGGATCATACCGATTATCTACTCGGCGCTTGTTGCGGAACTCGTTGCGCTTGCTGTTGCTGAAGTTTCTTCTCGGCTCAGAGGAGTCCATCAGCGGCTGAGTAGGATCACCGAGTGTGTACTGATCCGCAATCTTGATGGTCTCCGCCAGAGTGTTCGGCATCTCCCTCTGCAATCTCTGCCACAACATACTGCCATGCCTGCATCCCTGCGCAAACCAAGTGATGGCCTGTGCTTCATTCACACCCTCACAGGTGTTCCTCAATGTGCTCCACCGAGTAAGATACTCGCGGTCTGTCTCGTCTTCTCGCTGCCTGCAAGCTGATAGCTGCTGTGGCCTATTCGGCCTCTTGTATGTGCTCGTGAAGTTGCTGATGAAGGCATCCGAGAAAACCAGCCAGCAGTTAATGCTGTTCTTGGGCAAGTTGTTGAGCCAAGTACGGGCTGGACCCTCTAGCATCTGTGGAACATAGCGCACAGCCCATCTTCTGTTGCCATTCGCGATATGGACCGCGGTGACATAGTCATTGAGCCAATCTTCAGGCTTGGTGCTGCCATTGTAGCTCTTGGTGCCTCTTGCAAGCTGGAAGTTCTTCACGGACAGCTCGTTCATGATGCGCGGGCCAAAGCACTCGGGGCCAGGAGGACCCGTGCTCTCCAGCCGCGCCGACAAGCTGATCCGGTCCAACTGATGCCTCGCATCTCCAGGCGCCAGCACGCGCTCACCAACACGGTCATGAATGTCATAGCCAGCCATCTCCATGGCCGAGTAGCCATCATCATACCTGTCCACCTGCACAGCTGCAGGCTGCTCCACCGGGTTGGCGACTGGTGCCACTGGGCGCGGCTGCTGCCTCTGCCGAGTAGGCTGAGCTGCGGGTTGCCGAGAAGGACCTGGACGTGCAGCTTCTCGGGCACGGCTTTGAGCTTGATGGGCTTGAGAGCCTGCTCTTGCAGCGTTGTGTTCCTGCCCGGGCTGCTGCGGCACAGCGAGCTGTTTCGCGGCAGCAGCCGGGTCATACACCTGCATTTGCCTATCTCTGCCCGAACGACCGCTGTGGCTCTTCTCGCGGCTGGGATGCGGAGACGAGGCCTGATCGTTAGATCTAGCCGCGTGCGAGTGAACCACCTGTGAAGCCCCAGCACCCGGGTTGGCCTTCCGGAACTCCTCGTTCTGCCTAGCAGCCTCCAACACCAACTCGTTGAGCCTTTCCTGCTGCCTAAGACGCGCATCGCCATCCAGGCGAGGCAACTCGGCAGCTACAGCCTCTGCAGCTCTAAGTGTCTTGGCGGGTGTGCTATATCTTGGCCTTGTGAAGGTGTTCGCGGTGGCGGACTGAGCGGGAACCTCCGCAACCGTTGCCATCTCGACACCCAAGTTGCGCCGCGTAGCGCCTACTCTGCTAGGCCTCCTGGCGACTGGCGTGAAGCCGTGAGCCTTGTTGTACTCGAGCTGATCTAGACTCAGCTCAAGCCTGATCTTGTCCAACTCCGCATGCTCGGCAAGCAGCTCCTGGCGCTGCCGCTCGAGCTGCTCCCTCACGGCTAGGAGCTCGATGTCGGTGGGAGTGGGCATGCCAGGTCGCGTAGCTGACGCGGGAATGACCGTAGACGTGGAAGGCGGCAAGTTGCTCTCCTTCTCGTAGGGCCGGTGAACCCTGCCACCAGCCGGTGCATCACTCTCCTCGACGACGGCCGCAGCGCCAGTAGCGGCTGCGCCAGTGTTTGCCGCCAAGCCCGTCACCATCACCTCAGCGCAGTTCGCAGAGCGGCACGCGGGCTTTCCGCGTGCAGCGATCACCGCGGGAGGATCCTCCGCGTCATGCACCATCTCGGGGTACGCGCGGTTGGCGACGGTGGCGACGTAGACAAGGTGAGAGCCGAAGGAGATCACCGAGCCGCCCTCCGGCATGGCCCTGCCGCCGAAATCGCCGGCGTTGTCGGTGACGAAGTCGAAGGAGCCGAATCTGTGGACAAGGCCACAGACCACACGCTCCGCCGAAGAAGATCCCGTCCGAACAGAAACTCCAACCAGCGCTGCTGGTTGCCCCACGGTGGGCGCCAACTGTCGTGGTGGTGTCACGGCAGATGCCATGGGATGGCTAAAGATGTGGGAACGAAGGACGCTGGAGGTGCTCGGGGAGGGATCACGCGACGAGTAGCCGCGTGAGGTATGAAGTAAACACTGCAAACAACACGATCTACCCAGGTTCAGGGCCCTCGTGAGGAGGTAAAACCCCTACTCCTGCCTTTCTTTGTGTATTCTGGTGTCTCACCGAGTAGCCACAGTACAATGTTCTTGCTACCGAGTAGCCACTCTCCTCTCTAGATGATGAACTAGGTCAAGAACTTAGGGTTTCCAGTGTCCCAGCATGCAATCTAGGTCAAGATGTGTTCGATCCTCACGCAGGAGGCGGCGGGGCACCTTATATACATGGTGCCCAGTCGGATACGTCCAAACATGGACAAGTGTCGACATAGTGTGCACATCGTCCTTCTTCCGGGTTCCCGCTGATAGCTTTGGTTCCTAATCTTGGCTGCATCTAGAAAGTCGTTGGGCAAAACAAGGGGACAGACTGGTATCACTGTGCCAAACACAGAGTAGGCCCCCCTTATCCTGCCACGGCATGCTTCCATGCTGTCACTGTCAGGCAGGCCGGTCCCAGATGAACAGTAGTTCGAATACTGCCAAGTACGGACCCAGGATACGCGGGATCCTGTGTCAGAACGGCTCCTTTGACTTTCTGGCCCGAGTAGATTCCCGCCAATTCTACTCGGGCCACCTCTTCTACTCGAATGGATGGAACTTGATTGATATCTCCTTCCGGTCATCTTGAGGTCAGACCGAGTAGCAGTCAACCGGGTAGCAAAATACCGGGTAGGCGGCTACTCGACCAAACCCTTCTTCTGTAAGTCGCCTTTACCACTTGCCTTTACCCTACTCGGGGGTAACCCCCCGACAGACATGAGGAAGTCTTCATGTTCAACAGCCAGCTTTTGCTTCGACTATGCCACTCCCACTAAATACTGCGAGCGCTTTAGTTGTTTAGCCTTCTCCTCCAACTGAGCATGAAGGAATACATCCAGATCAGCGCCAGTTTGAATAGGAAGACGACATGTAGCGGGATCACAAAAAGTCGTGTTTAATGACCCCCCTCGAAAGCGAGTATCACTACGAGAAGTGGGTGCATAACACCTAGGAGTTTGTACCTGGGTACATAAATGAATCAAGTGCGGAGTTAAAAATCAATTAGTTTGACTTGAGTACTGCTAGTTCATGCTGCATATTTTTCCCTATGTAGTCCGCCAAGATCACTATGGAGATAACAAGGCATGCCCATACATTCCAGGATCGGGATCACGACTCACCGGGAAGCGGATTCGATGTAGTCGTAGAAGAGATCTGAAAAATTATAGATCCTCACAACTAGGCCTAGTTGCAGGGATGTCGCTAAGCTCCCCTCATCAAGAATCACACTTTTAATCCCTCTTATGGTCTACACACGTATGCTCGTGTCAACCCGTCAGCGCTCCGTCGTCTAGGAGTCCGCAACGACAAAGAGAGACAGCCTTCCGGCGCTGCTAATTATTAGCACTAACCAGATGTAATTAGAGTTATATGAAATTGGAAGTTCTCAACACATGAGAGATATATATATAATTAGAGCTAGATGTAACAAGGAGAGGACACCTCAACAACCCAATTAGAAGAGGCTCTAATTCAATTAGAAGTACTTTAATTAGACCCTCTAATTCTAATAGAAAGAGAGAGAGAGGCTTGAGATCCAATTATGTTTTTCCTTGAGCCTAGGACTTTTTTAAATATTGGGAGGGAGGAGGAGACTTTCCAAGGGGAGAGAGTACTCCTAGTTGTGCTAGGAGTAGGGTAGGAGCACCACCTCTCCCTAGCCCAACTTGGATTGGATGAGGTAGAGTCCAACTCCACTTCTGTCTTTCCCTTTTTCCCTTTCTCCTTTTATTTTCTCTTTTTTCTCTCCAATAAATCTAGGAAAATACCGGGACGACGATTACAAACATGTGAAGCCACTAGGGCCCACCTGGCAGCCCCCTCAAATAGGGTGCGGCCATTAGGAGCATTTCTGCCCTCTCCAACGGCCCCCTTCCCTTTTAAGAAATGTCCTGGAAACTCTTTAGGAAACATATAATCCCAATAGATAAAATCATCGATATTATCTACTGATGGTAGAAACTTATTTCTAACATCCCGGGACATGTCATGTCTGCCGTTACCTCTCATATAAAGTATGCCTATCGGGGATACTCCCATCAGGAGCAGTGGTCGCGCACCCGATAAAAAGAAGAAAAAAATCCATTTGAAGAAACTTACGTTGTTTGGAAGGCAAAGGGAAGAGTTGATGAGTTTCTCAAAGTTGACGCATGGACTATTTTTGCAGTCTTTGGTGTAGCTGTCGAGGGTTGTCACGCGCCTGTCTTGAGAACCAGCGGGTTCTTATTCGCATTTTATGAGTCCTCAGCTTTCTCTTTTGAAGGAGAAGTCACTTCAAAACTCGGGGTAGAATCGTTCTCTACAACGGTTTTTGACTCCCTCTCATTGGGTGGAGGAGTCTTAGCCTTTTCTGAGGCCTCGTTGAAAGAAAAATTCCAATGGAAAGTTGAAAGATGCAATGAATCAACTGTTGAGGTACAACAGGACTTACTCGTCATCGAGGATATGGATTGGCTTGGAACAAAGATCCAAAGGCGCCCTAGACGGGGTTTCTTGTCATCGGGTGGCTTCACGAATGGGATCCCTGAACATCCCTGCTAATTTGGAGGTTTGAAGGCCACTAGAGTCGTGTCGATGGCATTCGCAAGCAACTGGGCTTTAGTTGCATCTGAGGAAGCAGAGTGCCTAGAAGTGGCCTCCACATCCATATCATCATCGCTGGTGCGCTTGAGGAAAGACTCGGAATGGCCTGTAGTGCCCATCACGATGTCATCGCCCTCCCGTGAGCTTGCAGTGTCCACCAAAGGGTTGTAACATCCCAAGTATGAAAACCACCCTTAGCATGTTTGATTCTTGTTTTATTTAAGTTTTGCATCATGTCATCATACTCATTGAATTGTTTGCATTTGTTTTGCATCTGTTTTCCTTTTGGTTGCATCTGTTTTCAGTTGTTTTCTATTTCAAATTCAAACCAATATTCAAACCTTTGTTTCATACTTGTTATGTTACAACTTTTCAAATAAAAGGTTCAAATAAAAACAACCAATTGTTTCCATTTTAATTCCTAAGGTTCAACTATTAAAAATGGTGGCTTTTAATCAATCGCTTAAATTTAAATGATTATTCAAATTCAAATCACATTTTTCCAAACAGCAACCTTTTGGAATTAATGAGAATTACAAAGCAATTCTAACCTTTTTGTTTCCATTAAACCATAAGGTTCAAACCATTAAAATTATGGCTTTTAATAATTCAATTAATCCAAACTTAATTCAAATGTTATTTCAAATTCAAATCACAAACAACACCCAATTTCAAATTATGAAAATCACCAAAACAACTCTAATCATTTGTCCTAATTAAACAATAGGGTTCACCCTATTAAAAATCTTGTTTTTAATAATAATCACTTAATAAGCAAATTCTTTCAAATTTGAATTAAATCACAAACAACAATTTAAATTTGAAACTTTTGGAAAACAAAGTTGGCAATCAGTTGCTTTTATAATTACTAACTCACACAAATTTTTCTAAAATTTTTACTAACTTAAGAACCCCAATTTCCTTCCTATTTCTAATTCTGCAAAAAAAAATATAATAAACAGCAGATTTTTTTTAAAAAGAACAAAAAAAACGCGCGCGAGGAGGGGAGCAGCACGCAGCCCAGCCCGTTTTCCTTCCCCGCTGGCCCGCGTACCGTTTCGATCGCCCCCTCCTTCTTCTTTTTGTACGGCGCGGCATCGGGAGGTGCCACGGCGGCAGCAGTACCACTCCGACGGCCGTGAGCGCCCTGTACCCCCTATATAGCCCCCCTAGGCTCCCCTGGCGCAGTCCTAGCTACCCCCTACCCACCTACCTCCCTCGCGCCGCCATCTTTCCCTCTCCTTCCGCCGGATTCCCTCTCTCTGCAACCACCCAACCTCACCGGCGCCACCGTACCTGAACCCACGATGACCACCGCCACCTCGCTGCGCCACCATCCATACTAGCTACGGGAACCAGACCGCCGCACTACCCTCTCCCTCGACGACACTTCCACGACGCACGGGACTGCCTGGATCCACGCCTCCATCATCGACCTGCCGCCACCGGAACTTCCTCGGGACTCTGCAACGTCTACGCCGCCGGTGAGCGTCACCGTGTCCTCCACCTCTCTTTCTCTCCTGCTTGCGCGAGCGCACCCCCACACGCACACCAGCAAGCACCCGTACCACCCCAGCACGGCAGCAACCACGGCAATCGTCGCCGGCGTCGATCTCTGTCGAGGTTCAGTCAAGCGCGCTGTTAAAAGTTCAGATAAGCGAATCTGAACTATAACCTCACTGCAGCCCCTTACCTGACAGAAACGATTCGCTACTGCACTGGTTACAGCGCGTGCACGCGAGCGCGGAGGGCCTGGGTTCGAGTCCTGGCTCCGCGGGATTTATCCCAATCTTTTGCGCCGCGCACTGACAGGGTGGCCCCCCTGTCAGCTGCGGTGTGGCACTGCTGCCACGCATGCATGCCACGCTGGCCCAGGGCCCACTGGCAGTGCCTTGGGCTAGATAGCTGCGCGGTATAAAAAGTTTCCAGCACTTTTCTTTTCAAAACAAGTCCCTTTAAATTACAGAATGGTCCTCAAAATGAAAATGCAAATAACTTTTATTTTACAAATCCAAATAATAAAAGTAAAATATGTTTGTTGAACCAAATTTCATTATCTATCTATTTAAACCAATTGTATTCTGTTTTGAACATTTTAAATGCATTCCAAATTTGAATTCAAACAATTCATTTGTAATTTGAATAATTCCATAACTAATTCATACTTAATCCAAATAATGCAAATAAAATATGTTTTCCATGCAAATATAAATTTTGTTTCATGGTTTGAATAATTAAAATTGCTTAAATAATTTAAACCTTGTTTAAATCATTTAAATTTGCTAAATTCATAACTTGCTCAAAATAAATTATTTTTGAACATGTAAAATATGTTTTCAAACTAGAAAAGTATAAACTTTTCAAATATGAACTTGAATTTATGTTTGGAACAAATAAAATTCAAATAATTTTCAAACTTGTTTTAAATTCATTTAAAACTTGTTTAATCTCGTTTAAGTCATAATAAATTCATCCTAATTCCTTTTTCAACAATTGAAACATGTAATCCACCTAAAATTTGGTGTTCTTTTCAAATATGAATTTTGTTATTTGTTTTGAACAATTTAAATTGCTGAAAACAACAAATGCTTGTGTAACACCTTTAAGGAACCAAAAATTTCTTAACTTAATAAATAATTTTCTAAACTTGGTAAACCTTATTTTAAATTGTTCCTATGGTTGTTATTTTTCTGTTTTCCTCATCCATGCATCATACTAATCCACTTTCACCTGTTGGCTAATTGGAAAACAATTGTTTCAACCAAAATTCATGGGCTTTTCATATGCAACTCAAAATTGCATATGTGTCCATTTAAATTGTGTTACCATGTCAACTAGTTTATTTTGATGCATCCATTAAATTGTCATGCATCATCCCATGATTGTGCATTATGCCATGTTATTGATTGTTTGTTCTCTGTGTTGTTTGTTTGCTTTTTCTCGGATAGACGACGACGTTGAGACAGACGATACTTACGACACCCCTTCTGAGGATCTAGCTCAGTACCAGACTGCTGAGTTTGTAGGCAAGTTATCACTCACATGAACCACTGTGTTCCTTTCAACATTGGTTACCGATACTTTCCGTTGTCTATTTCTGCTAGCCATATGTATCGTTGCTTATGTTACGAACACATCACATGTTACCCTGAACCCTGATATTGCCTCACCTCCACACCTATAACCCCTTTGCTTGTTGCCCGTATCTTACTAGCATGCTTGCTCGAGTCTGTTACCCGTTACTTTCTGTTATCATATTCTATAATGTTCTGGGGCTCGATGTTAAACAACAACCTGTTAATTTTGAGGTAATAATAATTTGCTGATAAGGCACCGGCAGGAGGCCCGGCGTGGTTTTGAGGCCTGCTAGTGTCGACCCTAATTAGGAAAAGGGTCTTGTCTACTGGTCCATGATGAGCGCACTATCCGCATGTGGGAAGCGTGTATGGGCGCCCCCCTCAATTTGATTCGATTCGCATCTCGTCCAAATCGCCACACTTAGTTCGGGCTTTCCATTTGATGCACGCATATGCAGGTACGAACCCGAGGCCAGGGTGGAACTTTTGTAGTCGGCATTTAGGGCGGCGTGGTCTTCCAGTGCTATGAGGGTCCCCCTTTTCTTCATGGGGGCTCGATTAGCCGCGCACGCACAGCACGTGGTTCTTTGGGCTTGATGCGAAGAAGAGTTGAGTTGTGTTGAGTGCCCCGCTTGGTGGAAGGGCCCTTCCATCTGGCGGGTTATTCTTACGTGTACGGCTAAATTGGTGCACCCCTGCAGGGATAAATCTTCTCGAGAAGCCGTGTTTTCCGCGGTTATGGTTAACTTGGTGAAAGTACTGGCTAACAAGTACTCAGAACAACTTACACCTAACTAATGATAACTTGACTAGTAATAGGCTTATTGACCAACAACTTGATCCATCATTAATCCAACTGTGTGAGTTATCCTCGGATTGCTTCTTTGGATAAGGGGCGAGGTCCAGGATGGGTTTGATTGGAGGTAGTCATAGTTGGTTACGATACGCTATCTTATCCCTTTCTGATAGCAGAAAGTTGTACTATGTTTCTGTAGTTGTTAGTGCAGCCAGTTGCCGCATCTTTTGTATCACCCCTTTCCTCCGTTGAACCCAAAGCATTTGTGCTTGGTGTTGACGGGTTACACTTTGGTGAACTGTGAGTCTTGCTTGCCAATACGTTTATGTACTGACCCCTTTGGGGCTGTGGTTTCCGCAGACTACGCTTACGAGGATCCCCGTGACGGCTACTACGTGGAGTTTGACGAGGCTGCTGACGAGTAGATAGCGGACCTGGGCAGGATCCGAGACATCGTGGATGGGCTCCGTTTTCCTTTTCATTCCCGGCTTCTTAAGCCTATTTGGATTTGTCTGTACTCAGACCTTTTGAATGCTTCCGCTGAGATGTAATGATGATATGTTGGGACATGTGTCCTCTGGATGATTGTATTTGCTATCTCTGCTCTAGTGAGAGCTATTTGCAACTTATTTCCATCTTTTGTGTCCTAGAGATATGTTGTGTTATCATTCTGTTAAACGCCGTTGACGTACCATGTGTGTATGGTATGAAGTACGTCAATGGTAGTATCCTGATTTCTATGGGATGGTTTACGTAGACGATGAACATATAGGGGTTGGTTGTCACACATACGTGTGTTGGCCTACTCGTAAGAGATGCGGGTGCCGGTAAGCCCCGTAATCCAATCCACTATTGTTCAACGGAACTGCGAGTATCCTCTAAAAGTCCGGGTGCGACAAGGGTCGAAGGCAGTTTCTGACTCGACACCCGGTTCCAAGTTCTTGTCGACTTCTCACTTCCCGGAGGAGGGGGCTTTCTTGGTGCGAGTTCCTAGTTCTGAAAGTTAGAAAACAAGGCATAATTAAGTTGCATGCTCGAGTAACTTCAAGACGGACAAAGTAAATCAACAACAACTTGACAAATGAATCTTACCTAGGTTAGCGGATTCCCGACTACAAATGGAGCGATTGGAGGAGTATCTCAGAGTGATGTGTCTTCCTTGATCTTCGTGATCACCCGGATGTTGGTATCGAGTTCGTTACTCGAGAGTTCTTTGTCCCGGACTCGAGTAAGATCAGAACCACCCAGGTATGACCAGATACCATGTGCTCGGGCCTGGAGAGGCTAGATACGACGCTTGAGGAAAGTTGCAGCAATATGGACACTTGTCAGCTCCCTCCCCGAGTTCCTGTCTCGAAGAGTCGCGATTTTGGCCATCGGTTCATCAGTCAGCACCGTCTCCTCAACAGTCAGCTTGTTCTTCCAAGTCTTTCGGGAAATAGCTGGAGTGTCCGGCTCGAACAGTGGCCTCCCGTAAACATGCAATTCATCCTTGATGTAGAACCACTGGCTCATCCATCCTCGGACGGAGTCGGAGAACTCCATCTCTAGGTAGTCGACCTTTGGGTTGACTTGGATATTTTTGCCACCGACTCTGTAAGGCTCGCCCTTGCTCGACTGAGGCTCAACAGTGAAGACACGCTTCCACAATGCCCAGTGTAGAGCGATTCCCAAGAATCACTTGCACAACACGATAAAGCATGCAAAGTGTTCTATGATGTCTAGAGGCATCTCATGTAGTTGGAAGCCTTACACGCACAACCCGAGAGGACGAAGGGGAGAAGGAAAGGCCTCAAGTGACATGCTCGACAAAGGCCGCACGCCCATCGGCATGTGGCGCCGGTTTTGGCTCCTTACCCGGCACTGCCAAACTTTGGCATTCTCCGGCGGGATGAGCCCCCCTCTCTCTCATGATTGGTACTTCTTCGCGGAGACTGAGGACCTCAGACATGTCCTTTGTTTCCTTGCTAGCGCGTCAGAGCCATCAGCCAATTCAAGCTCTTTCCCTTCGTCATGTTCGCGGCAGCGGAAAGCTTCGATGAAAGGAATGGTGGAAGTGTGAAGAAAAAGACGATGCAGACACGAAGAAGATGAGAAGAACTTTCTCCTATTTCTTTCCATCCGCTACTTATATACGGGATCGATGAATATGAGTCGTTGATGTCCCATTATGCCATCCGAGTGTACACGTGGCGCGTGGAGGTGAACCGATGCACCACTACCTTCCCCACTACGCGCAAAAATTGAGGAAGACACTATGCTAGGCTCCTCAATTCTCGGGCACGAGCCGGTCAAGTCCAGTCAGCTGACCTCACACCTTTGTCACCTCTGACAGGTGGGGAGACTCTCTCGTCTGTCCCATCGCCTGACAGAGCGCAACAGTGTGTAGTGCACTATGACGTCTGGGTGACATAGGTACGAAATATTTATTCCCAGGTCAGTTCATGTTAACAATCTTTTTGGCTCACCTCACATTGTCCTCAATTCAAGTGCCAACAGAAAGCACCATGAGTCGAAACATTCCTGGTGGCCTGTACCCGAGGCTCGGAAAAAATGTATAGAACAATTTTGTTCCCAGATCGTCTGAACTAATTGAAAAATCTAGATGTTGTGTTTACAACGTGAAGATAAGACTCATGGATCGAGTCCACCTGCCTAGGAGTCGCACGACTGCTGCACTACCCAGTTTTTTTCATGCGTACCATGTCATGAAAAATCCTAACAGCCGCGTTAGGTAAAATATACTGAAAACTGGAGTTCGACTCGGTAAGGCCTCCGTCCCACGAGTCGAGCTACCCATGTTATTTCCAGGCTTGAGTCTAGGGACTCGAGTATGATTAGACTAAGTGGTGTTTTCTCCCGAGTGAGATTAATTGGTCTCGAACTGTCGAGTGAGCCAAGCCAGCTAAGTCACTTCCCTCGAATCCTTTGAAACTGCCGGCAGTCACTTGAGAGCCAGCCTCATGAACTTTTATGTTGGTATATCTCCAATTTCACGCAATCGAGATGGATTCAGATAACGTTTCGAGTTAGAGTCCCTGATCGAGTCTTCGACTCCACCGGGCACCAAGGGGCTACTGACGTGGGTATGCCAAATGGGCACCACGGTTGGTATGTCGAGCGCAGCCCAATGGGGGAACCCACATGCCGTCCGACAAGGCACCCGAGTCAAGGCCCATCACGGGTGCAGGTAGAAGAATAATCCACAAAAGAAGTGCCTTGGATGACAAGACTAGAGTTAGGAAACCAACTATGATTCAGTCCTACTCATGTACACACTCTAGAGACAAAGTCTACTATATAAAGGATGGGAGGGGTTCATAAAAAACCCTATAACACACACCGCATACTCTTGCATCGGATCTAATCTCTGATCCACAACCTCTGTAATCGAGTTCAACTCACCGAGCAATATACAGACATGCAGGAGTAGGGGTTTTACCTTCTTGCAAAGGCCCTGAACCTGGGTAAACCGTCCCTTGTGTCCTGTCAAAACGAGTAATACACCAACGCTCATCTCCCTTACAAAACCCTAGCCCAATAAGCATGTGATATGTCGTGGTACCCCCACGACAGTTGGGATCAAAAGAGATTTTGTGCTTCCTGTGCATGTCCATGTTTGTTGAAATGCTAGACAACAAGAAACATAACTTAAGTTTTTGAAGTCCTAATGGATTCATAATCTTGATATATTCACTCAGGAAAATTTACCGCTGCATTGCTTCATACCTTCAACTTGGGGTTTCCCAGTGGGTGTGTTGTAATATCACCATCACTGCACAACACCGTCGCGTCGACTCCTTTCGGTTGAGCGTCGGACAACTCCGTCGCGTCGACTTTGTCTGGATAAGCGCCACACAACTCCCATAACGAATCAACACAACTTGTAACAGCCTTGACGTTCGGGGTTTACACTACGGTCACACTCGACACTCAGGGGCTGCGCCGCAGCCGCACTCGATACACGGGGGCTGGGACGCGTTCGCTCCCGACTCGGGGGCTAGGCCGTCCCACAACCGCACTCCATACTCGGGGTCGGCGCTGCACCGGATACTCGGAGGTTGTTCCACACTCGATACTTGGGGGATGTCGTGGGATAATCACGGCAGACGTTACCGGGGGTAACTTATCTTGGGGCAAGACGACACAGGCGTTTAGGAGAGGGTTTAGCTCAGAGGAAAACATGATGATATGCGATCTGGTAGCCAGCAAGCAAGTAGCCGAGTCTCCGATCTCGATATATTAATCTCGACTCTCGTATTACACTGGATACTCGATACCTAGCGATATTGCTCGAACTCTTGGATCCCTCAACCTAACCTAGGGGCCGGCTTATAAAGCATCCGGATCCCTGACCTGTTCTCCAAGGCGTACTCTGAGTCCTTCCCGAACACTGCTTACAAAACCCTAAACTTCCTTACCGGAACCCACAATCCGGGTTACCAAGCCTACGATCTTGGGCCTTCTAGAAGCTCCTTTATCCTTAGCCAGGTCTTTGTGCAGCGTCCTTTGGGCCGAGTTACTCCTTGGCGTTGGGCTACCGGGTTATCATCCCTCCATCAGGGGATGTATTGTGCCGCAGTCGCACTCGATAATCGGCAGCTCTGTCGTGCAATAGCTGCACTCAATACTTTGGAGATGCGCCACATGATACTCAACACCCTTCGCCGCAGTCGCACCCAATATCCGGGGGATGGGTCATAGGTAGACATGAAACTTGGGCTCCATCGCGCAATACTCGGGGGGCGGGGCTCCTTTCGGCTAAGCGCCACACAAATCCCATCGGGAGCTACTCTTATCAAGAGCGTGCTCACATAAGTAAGGCAAATTGAGTGTATGCCCGACTACAAATAGTTGAACATAGCCTCGGAAGCGCTAATAGCGCACCCGGCGGGAATTGATTTATCCTTGCGGTTTCACTCGGACCTTAGCAGAGTCGACCTAAAATATTTATGCCAACACGCATGAAGACCGGGCCCAAGTCGACTACCTCCCTTGGACAATTCAAGATTTATAGACTACGGTTATACCCGACCAATTTTGGTGTCCTCAACACAGAAGCAATAAACCTATTCCTTAACAGAGTTGACTACAGTAACCGCACCCAAATTTTACACGGTACCAGTGGGCATATTGGAGACGTAAACCTCCCTAACAATCAAAGCTTCATTCACTGCAAAAAAAAACAGCCGAATATCGTGTCTACGGCGTGAAGATAAGACGTGTTGACCAAGTAAGCCGACCAGGGAACTCTACCGGTTGCGCTTACTTTGTAATTTACGATGTCTGCGACATGATAAAGAATTCTGACAAACACATTATGTACCCACTAGTTGATTGCCCGTGCGTTGCTACGGACGTAAAAAATAGACGATTGAACTAAAAGCCTAGTTTAATTCACAAATCAGACATGACAGTATGCAAGTTTCTATACCATCACAACAAACATCTCTCTTCCACTGTGTCTACTACGAGTATATATTTATTTCTAATCATAATATGTGTTCATTCCCACATTACTATCTCTCAAATTATTATGTACTCCTGTATGGTATGAGTATTTATTTATTTCCACATGCATCTCCCTATCCACCCACCAGCATGCTGCGAACAAAATACGTGTCATAATTCTACTTCATTCCTAGGGATAATGTGAAAGAGCATATGGTGTAAGTTTATGATGGAAAAAATGAAAAAAGATGGTGCAAGTTCATAGGTTCAGAGGCACATTTTGGGAGTCTAGGAGATGGAGTGCAATGTTGCGTTCTTAGATGAAAAGGCACTTGTTTCTTAGTGCAAAACAATTTAATGATGAAAAGTATCCTCTTACGCCAATTGCATCCGTTTGGGACTATAATTATGTGAATTTTGCACATCAAGGTGGAACAACAAATTCGAACAGAAAGAGTAGCTCCATTTTGGGTGTTTCAACAAAGTAATTTTAGACTCTTAGGTAAAAATACTCTACCAGTTAATTAACTAATGCCATGAGTCTGGCAGTGACCTCACTTTGTAACCAAAACTAAAAAAAAAAACTCGTGTTTGACACTTTGATTGAAAATCCATCGATGGCACGGTTTAGCGGCAATCAATTTAAGGCTTCATATTAGATCATACTGGCGGCCTCGCAGCTGTCCATGTCTACCACGCAGTGATCACTGTATTTCTGCATGGTTTTCAAGATGCCCTTCCTGCACGCCATCACCTCCGCGCCTCCACCTCTAGCCGGCTCATGCAGGTCGGCAGATACTGGCGCACCAAGAAGGTAATGGTACCTGGCTCATCCATAGCAGACCCTCATTGCCGACTGCTTGGAGCTGTCAGCCATTGCTTGGGGTTAGGTTTTGACTTTGGAGGGTCACACTTATCTGGTAGCTTCATGCGGGTAAAGTATTATTCCAAATTTGACAGTCAATTCAATTTGCTCCTATTTTGGGAACATGCAAATAGATCAGGCATGAACAAACACAAAAAAAAATATCCCTTTCCTCACTATATACCGTTCCATACCTTCCCAAGTAATTATCATCTCCCTACAAACAAGAGCGACATAAATCTATTAGTCAATTCATAGAGCAAATCATAGGAAATTCGGCTACGATAATCTAAAAAAATTTACGGTACTGACATGATGAGAACCATGAATACTTTTATGGAGTGAGTTTCACAAAAACATGAGCAACAACATATTATCAAGCAACATAATGCAAAGTATAATATTTAATCCTCGGGGTCTGAATAGCCTCAGAGACCACATGATAAAATTGTGGAATATAAAAGAAAATTTTATTTGCTCATTTCTGCTCACTTTCATTATTAATACTGAAAGAAGCTAAGAATCATGTACTGACCCTCCGGCATCAGGTGTGACACAACAATGACAATGTCTTTACAAAATCAATTTTGTAGGATAAAACTGTTGGCATTTAGCTGAAAATTTGAAGGATGCGCTCTGGTACAGCTGCATACAGGGCATACAGAATGATTTATTTGGCAACAGCAATATCCAAATTATTCTGAAAAAGTAATCAAAGTGAAAATGTTATGTATGAATTCAAATCAATATGTTTACGCCACAATAATATATTTGTGACATAACCCACCCTCTTGTTTTTCTCCTCCCATATGTTCTACTCTAACCACTATTACACTCCATATTGTGCCCTTTGACTGCCCCTTCTTCCTCCCGCCTTGTCCCTCTGCCTTCTAGTGCAATATTTAGGACACATGTTCTTGAACCGAATTTCCCTTAAGAGATGCTGGGATCTCCTCTAGCAATGGTTGGTTGGCATGTAACTGGAATCCTCACAAGCAAGTTATAGCAACAGGTAAACTGTTTCAACACTGAAAACTGGTGAAACCTGACTAAACTGAACTTGTAGTACTATTAGAAAATACAACCGGCGACATCAAAACCATGGCAAGGGTGATGTACTCCACACAAAAATGGAACTAAATAGTTTCAAATATGTCATATACTTGAAGCTTGACTTCACAATTAAATAAAAGAATAAGCAACATGTTTCTACACTACACATATGATATACCCAATGCTTAAAATAAACCTTATCTTTACTTAAAGCCGCAGAAACTGCACATAATCAAGGACCTCATATCCCTGACAAAAAAGAAACAACATAAGCACTGAATATGTTTGTTACTATCCAGAGAGTACACATGTGTGACAATAAAATACTTATGAAAGCAATCACGGACCAAAATTTACAAATAAGTACAACAGAGAGGTGACCAAGGATTCATAACAATAAAGTTTAGACTGTTCTATTAAAGAGACTTGGATCAGATTGTTCAGGGATCTGATGAGCGGAGTCAAAATGATAAAGCGATAAGTTAATCAGCACACGCTCAGCCATAAAGTTCCACCTTGCCATGCAATGACAGAAAAGACAGCAGCGCCCTAAATAGTCAAAAAATAAGAAAATAAAACTGACCCCGAACGGCATGATCAATGAAATCAAAGATAGGAGATATTCAACCGGGAGCTGCAGCTACTGATCCAGCTGCGCTGAGGCCCTCCGTCGAGTGAAAGTGTGTCATGTTGAATGATCAATATAAGGACAGCCTTGAAGCCGACACTGGACCTAGAATATATATGGCATACTGAAATCAAATCATCAGTTTTGCAAATATAAAAAGAATCATACAAATTAGTTGTAGATAATAAGATGAGAAGAGAAGATAGAAAAACACGGGATATATAAGAAGAACAGTGCAGCTGATTAGTGCGAGTGACAAGTTGGTCCGTGTGGTTGAAATCCGTCTATTCACTATGGTCGAAGAAGCCAAAACATGTCATTTATCTTCACCGGTTTTGATTCTTGGAAATGTAGTAATCAAACAACCACAAAAAAGGTGGACCGTCTTGGCCTCTAGTCCTGTAATTTGTGGACAAAAAAAGCTAGCGGATTATGTAAAGAAAAGATACATAATCTGGTAAATTTATTGGCAATGCGATCAAGAATATGTCAAAAAGTACTTGAGACATAGAGAATCACAAATAAATTGATGTTATTGCGATTGAGCATAATTTTTGTGACCAATGAAGCATCGTGCATATCAGTACAATTATATAGGAGTGATCCATCAGAAGCAATTAAAATTGAGAATGGACAAGATCACATGCATTAGTAAAATAAAAAGGTCAGACACCATATGCATCGTATCTTACCAATTCAAAAGTTCAAATATCATGTCACTTTGAGGCGTAACTCCCTGAAAGCACCCCTAACTGGCAAAACTGTTTGATGTCTCTAGATTGCAAGAGACAGTTGCCACACTTGGCATCTGATATCCAACTTTACAACACAAAGTTCCTGCTTCATGCAGAACGATGGGTAGCAAACCAGCATATAGCTTAGTTCAGACTGCAGTTTGTCCTCTATATTTCAAGGAGATAGTTTAGATAATGACACTATAATTGACAAAATTGAATGATAGGTAGGAAACACAAAGGCCGTAATGGATGAAGTATAGAATTTATCAGATGTACCTCCTCACAATTTCTCTTCCCAACACATCGAATGACCTTGCAATCTGAAACTCCAATCACCAGCTCTAAATTATCTGAACCATACCATTAACCTCCGATTTTCCAAAGCAGTCAAGCCAACAAAATACACAAATTTAGTTGCTCTTAGCTATGACAAGCCAGCACATCTGGAGAAGGGCCTCATGACGCAGGCCACTTTATCTCGACGACCTCGTCGCCGTCGATCTCGTCAACCTCTCAGTTGGATTGGGAGGCCAGATGCAAACCTGGGGGCAACCTGGGCATCACATTCTGTGGAGACCTGGTCGTCGCGCCCGACGGAGTGGTGCTAGGCTGCGGCTAGGCTACAAAGGAATGCAAGGCGGCGAAGTCGTCACGGGCGGTGGATTCATTGGGGGTTCTAGGGCGGCGGTTTCATCGCGGCTTCCAGGGCGCGTAGGTGTCGCAGGCGCCGGATTCCTCGCGGCCGGCGGCCGGCGGCCGGTGGATTCATCACGCATTGCAGGGCGTCGAGACGCCGTGGCTTGTACGGAGGCGAAGTCGTCGCAGGCGGAGGATCTGTCGCGGTGCAGGCGTCGCGGCTTGCGGTCCAGGCCGCATCGACGGAGGTGCGAAGGACGGCGGCGTCGAGGGTCGGGTCGTCGCTAGGTTTGGGGGAAACGGGATTGGTTTCTCACGGGAGTAGGTTTGGCTTCGCGTCGCCTTGCAAGGAATTGCGGGCTTTCTTGCGCGTAGGCGGCCCAGGTGGTCGACGAGGCGAGCGAGCGTAGGCAGACCACGCGGACGACGTACCAACTTACGTTGAACTCCCATATAATAGTAAAGATACTGAAGCTGGAGTTCGATTAGTAAGACCTCTGCGACATGGATCGTCCTATCCCAGCTTATTACGAGTCAGAGTCCGGGGACTCAGATTGAAGAAGGTTAACAAAGTTTTTTTCCCGGAGCAAATTAACCCGTCCCGTCTGTCATGTGCACCAGACCTGTTAACTACAAATCATATCAGACAAATGGGACGTCTAGTCGATGCACTTCCGAGTCGGTTACCTTCCATCATGCACTACCGGAACGCCCGAAAACGCCGACGGACCTACTACCGTCGGGGAAAACATGATTCCCGTCGCTTGTACTAACACTTTCCGATCGGTCATCCATTCTCAGATTGCTCCAGCTCTGTCACGCTTAACTTCGTAATTCCTTCCCTGTAAGCTACCTAGAAACAACGGGTGTTTTGCTGACAATCGTACCCAATCAATCTTGTTAACCCTTTGGACCATCATGTCACACTCTTTTATTTTGTGAAATCAAACAATTATTTAAATAAAAAATAATAACTAATAATAAACTTGAATTCAAATAATTTTGAATTTAAATAATAATTAATATTTTTGCCTTTTCTATCTAATATTGAATAATTCATCTATAAATCCGTAAATCGAAATTTGATAAATAATATGTCTATATCAATTAGAAAAATGAGAGATATTCAAATATGACATCCATATAATATTTTCCATCATGTATATAAATGAGATGTTTAGTGTATGGTCTATAGTCACCCAACTAAATTAGGTGTCGAAATTAGAATTTCTGGAGAAAACAGGCCAAACTTGGGCACGAAATGAGAAAACATGTATTGAATGTGCCAAGATATGGAAAAGTGAAGCACAATTGTATTGAAAACAAACATAGACCTAGCTTTGTGAAGTTGAAAAAAAAATTCCTTTTCATTGTAAAAAAATCCATTTTTCATTTTCCGAGTGCAAAAAATGTTTTCTTTTGTGAAAGACCAACCACAATTATGTTGCAAAACTTGAGAGGTACAATTTTTGAAACTACCTATTTCATCATATACACACCAAGATTTTCTAAATATTCAACCCCTAGCTACGAACTTTCATGCCTGCCGTCTTGACTTTTTTGTGGAACTGGCTTAGAAAATTTGAGAAAATTCAAAACAACCCAAAATGATGCAAGACCTTCGTGTGGTGTCATTATATATGTCTTCGAGAAAATTCAAAACAACCCAAAATGATGCAAGACCTTCGTGTGGTGTCATTATATATGTCTTACAGAAAATTCAAAATAACCCAAAATGATGCAAGACCTTCGTGTGGTGTCATTATATATGTCTTCCAGAAAATTTAAAACAACCCAAAATTATGCAAGACCTTCGTGTGGTGTTATTATATATGGCCTAGTATCCACAAAAAATAATAATTTTGGAATACGACAGTCGTGTTGAAAATGTGTTCACAAAAATAAGCTATGTCCTCCAATCATTCTAGCGTTTCAGGCCAAATGACATGTGTTATGGCAAAATCCATGGCATATAGTTTGTTTAAATGTGCCTATATTCCACACAAACATGCATCTTGAATGCACGAACAATGTTGATGGAGGAAGTTTCCTTTTCAATGAATAAAAAAAAACCTTTTTCTATTTTTCGAGTGTAAAATATGGTTTTGTTGTGAAGGACCTACCACAAATTTGTTGCAAAACTTGGGAGAGGCATTTTTTGAAAATACTAGACCATGTTATATGCATAAATAACCATTTTTTTTCTATGGAAAGGTTTCCACCACCTCTTTTGAAAAAACACAAGTTTCTACCGATTCAGCTGGAAACGGGTCAAATTTGAACTATAGGTGCCTCGTAATTTTCTCATGATTTTTAGAAAAAATATTTTGTAGTTACACAACTAACTATTTCATCATAGATACACCAAAAGTTTATCAATATTCAACCTCTAGCCCCGCTGGAGAAAAACCCAGCTTATAGGTCTACACCCGGTAACCGTTAACCCTTTCGTGTTTGTTCCGTTCTTTATCATTGAATTTTTTGAATAATGTAGCTTGAATAATATGCATGATAATGTAGATCCGTTTCTCCTTTTCGAAACGAGTTAAAGAACGTCGAAATCCGAGTTCGAATGCAAAAATTATGCTCAAAATGGTTAGTAAGTCAAAAAAGAAAAAAGAAAAAGCCGACAGGGTTGCCATCGGCATACGTAGCCCAATTTTTCTTTTTAATTATAGGCTAGCATGTCGCGTCTATGCCGACGGCCACGATATTTGGCCTTTGGCATATAAAACGGCAGTCGGCGTTTTTAACTTCTCCCGATGTGGTTATCGACTACCTCTACTCGACATACGATCCTTACTCTCTAGCCAATTCTACAAATCGAATAGCTGGCTATTGGTACATCTTGTTTCAAATGTTATATAGCTAAACAGTGTTATGCAAAAAATCTAAAATTTATCATCTTAGCCCACCAAAAGTCAAAAGGCATATCTAGAACTTCGAAGTCACGTTCCTAAGCTGAATCACTGATAGCAGATACTGGCTCGATGCGTTGGTCGGCCCTGGACGGCTTGCGCGGACGGCGGAGCATGGACACCGGGGCGGCGGCCCTGGTTCCTCTGGCGGCGGCTATTGGCTGGGTCTGCGTGGGCAGCCGGCGCTGGCCGGGGTGGTGGCGCCGCCGATGGGATCTGGGTTGGCTCGGCCATGGTGCGGCGGCCGCGTGGCGGCGGCGGCGCCATTGGCTTGGCTCCTGGGCGGCGCAGCCTCCTCTGTCTTTGGCGGCGGGAGGCGGTGGTGCTAGGGACCGTCGGCGGCAGGGCTCCCGGTGGCGGCGGATGCGGAACCCTCCCGCAAATTCTCTGCTGGGAGTCGTTTCGCGGCGTCGGGGCTGCGAGACATCAGAATAAAGGAGGTGGTCCTTGGGTTTCCCATCGCGCGAAGATGAAGATCCTAATGTAGCTTCTCTTTGATCAAGCCGAGGTGTCGACCCGAAAGGCTCCGCCAGCGAACTCCCATGGGCGACGCCTGGAGATTGCTGGATCGGTGGAATTCGGTCACAATGCTCAGTCATCGAAGGTGAGATTGGAGGACTAGCAACGGTGTTCGGAGTCTTTGCATCGATGGGGAACTGGCTTGGAGTTACAAGATTCGTGGCAGCCGTATGTAAGAGGGGGCGACAGCATGCGTGAAGTCCAAAGTCCTACCTTTCAGGGTAAAAGCCCAAGGTCTGGCCTTAATTGGTTGTGCCTGGCACTGGTCTTCTTGAAGCCGTTGTTTTGAGAGAGAGGATTATCTTCAGGGTGAAAATCCAAGGTCTGGTCTTAATTGGTTGTGCCTGGCACCGTTCTTCTTGGAGACGTTGTTTTCGAAGAGATGGACATCAGCTGTTGTTTAGGTGGTGGTTGTGCGGATACCGCGAGTACTGTAACTCTGTAGCGGGATTTTTCTTTTTATTTCTTCTTTTTATTGCCTTTCGGCTGTGTGCATCCATTGTGTTGTTGCAGAGACCGGGTGTAATTTGTATCTCCGCGATATTAATATACTTCCCTTTATAAAAAAAAATACCGGCTCATAATAAGCCAGCTAAGAAAAGCTCGTACGCATCGGCTAGATTTTTTTTTGTCCGTCCAAACGGCTAGCAGATGTTTTTCACATTGATCCTCGGTCGGACCAAGTCGTGACCCGCCCGTGACCGTGAGCTGCCTCTTTTTTTCTTTTTTCTTGTTCGAGTGGTACTAGCGAGCCTGTCTTGCGCGATTCGGAAACCAAACCCACCAAAGCAACGGCCCATGACAACACGACGGGAATCGGACTCCGTATCCGTCTTGTACAGTCTCCTGGACACGTCAATAAATACACCGCGAGGTTTACAATCCAACCCGCCAAACAAAGCGACGGAAACAACAGACCTGATTCCCACAACAGAATCCGCGAGCGAGCTCTGTTAGCTGCTACCTGCTTCCTTCTCGCCTCGATCGATTCGTGGCCTCCACTCCGTCAGCCGTCGCCGTGATGGATCCGGAGATGATGAGGCTCGCGGCGGAGCATATGGCGCGCATGTCCCCAGGCGACGTCGCGAGGATACAGCAGCAGGTCATGTCCAACCCCGAGCTGTTCAAGGTAGCGTCCGAGAGCATGAAAAACATGAGAGCCGAGGACTTCAAACGAGCCGCCCAGCAGCTAAACCAGACAAAGCCAGAGGAGATACTCCACATGACCGAACAATTCACCAATGCTAAGCCCGGGGAATTCGCCGCCTTGAAGGCCCAAGCCGACGCTCAGATGTCGTACGCGATGTCCGGCGCCAAGATGCTGAAGCAGCAGGGAAACGAGCTCCATAGCCGTGGGCAGTACTCCGATGCCGCTGCCAAGTACATGCTCGCCAAGGATAACCTCAAGAACATACCATCGGCGGCCGCGCAAACGCTGCAGGTGCAGTGCGCGCTCAATCTGATGTCGTGCTACCTAAAATCAGCCCAGTTTGAGGAGTGCGTGAGCGAAGGTTCGGCGGTTCTCACCTATGACTCGAGCAACGTTAAAGCGTGCTACAGAAGGGGCCAGGCGTACAGAGAACTAGGCAACCTGGAGGCTGCTGTTGCTGACGTGCGTAAAGCCCATGAGATCTCTCCAGAGGATGAAACTATCGCTGACGTCCTGAGAGATGCCCAAGGAAAACTTGCTGCAATTGAAGCAAACCTGGTGCCAAAAGGAGTTGTTATTGAAGAAATCGTAGAAGGAGATGACTTCTTTCAGCCTTCGTCTCCACAAAATGCTGCCAAGAACACCGACGAAATACTACTAGTAAACAACAACCAGAGCACTATGGACCAGCCGTCACTCACTCCTCCACCTGATATGCAAGACGTCGTGAGAAACTCCATGGGAGACCCTGCAATGCAGCAGATGCTTGCATCCATGATAGAAAACATGAGTCCTGATACGATGGCAAACATCTGTAAGCAATTTGGTATGGACCTGCCAAAAGATGATGCTGCCAAAGACCAAAAAGTATTATCTCCACAAGATATACATAGAATGATCAAGTGGATGAACAGAGCACAGAGAGGAGTACAAGTCGCAAACAAGACAAAGAACTGGCTCAGGGCCAGGAAAGGCTTCATCATCGCTATTGTCATGCTCATCCTGGCCTTCATCCTCATGCGGCTTTTTTTCTGAGCGAGAATTGATGATTGTGCACAAATGAGTATTGTCATTAGGAAGGGAGGAGAAATAGTTGGATTTGTGTCGTTCTTATTCTTTTTCAGCATATGTGTTTATAGATTGTAACATAATAGAATTAAAAAATTAGTGTTGTCTTTTGGATGATAGGCCGGCATGCACCGTTTTTTTTTGAGTTTTGGATGTCTGTTAAAAAAAATCAGTTGACGCTGATTTCTGCCAATGGAAAACACGAATGCTAAACTCAAAACAAATTAATTATGCTGCAAATCTAGCTCCTCCAAATAATAAGATACAATTAGGGATGAAAACTGGGTCCCGGTTAAGCCAATTTAAACCCACTTATTTTTTTTCTAACAGTTCAATAAATGTTTTTTAGCTCCACGGAAATGAACTATGGATCCAAATAAACGGGCCTTTGTGGCACCCTTTATTTAGCCGTTTACATCCCTAGATACAATACAAAATTCATAATTCCCTAGAAAATAAATAAATCAACTGTGGTGGTGTTTTGAACACCCAGCTCTAATTAGGAAACAGTGGAATGATTCATAATCCCCATCTTATTACAAGCTACCAGACTTTCGAAAGATAGGAATTGCTAAAACTGTAACACTAACTGTGCATGTCTATGTCTACTTTGGAAAATAGCAGTACCTTTTTTCGGACTCGACAGAGTAGATGCTTCAATCTGTTTTCACAGGTATAGAACGTTTGGACTACTACCAATGTTCTGTTCCACTGCCTCAGTCAGCCGTCATGTGCAAGTGATTAACCAATAAAATGGATGATATTTTGTTTGCTATCATATAAAATACAGCTCACTGGTAGAAAATAGGCCTACAGTCCCGGTTCGCCAGGACCATTAATCCCGTCCGGGCAACCGGGACTAGCTACGCGCGACTAAATGCCCCCCCCTATAGTCCCGCCACTTACGGACCGGGACTAAAAGCCCGTCCACGCGGGCGCTAGGGGTCCGTTGCGGCGGAGGACCTTTAGTCCCGGTTCTTGTGGTTAACCGGGACTGAAAACCTGCGCAGGTTTAGGGTTTTAGGCCCCCTAAACCTGTTTCCTTTTTAATTTGTTTTGTTTTAATTTCAGTACACATATTCATGCATATATATATATATGAAATATCAAACAAGGAGAATTCAATAGGAATATATAATATATATTCAATATCGGGTGACCATATATACAACCTCGAACAAGTTTCCATATTACACAATTAAGATGGACGAGCATACACAAATTCGCACAAATTTCAAAGTACTTAGGGCTTATACATGCGTATAAAAGTCATCGTCGCTGGACGCATGGAACTCTCCTTTCTTCTGGATGACATGCCTAAGGAAAAATCCTGCTATTTCCTCTTGAATTGGTCGGAAGCGAGCTTCTGGAGTAAGCGCCCTCCGCATGTTATTGAGACCCTTCCGCGTTACCTCGTCCTTCTTCCTCTCAGATATTTCTTTCCGTATGTTCTCACAGACATAGTATCCACATAGACCGGTCCCCGGTGGCTGCTTATCCACACCTTTGACCACATTTTTAAATTTTAGCGCATCTTTGAATTCACCGACATGTTGAAGTGAGAGCCGTCTCCAAACTCTACAATGCAAATAAAATTAAATGAACAAGGGAGTTATTAGCTTAGAAAATGAACAAAAGAGACCGATCGATATAGAGCGCAAATGATTGAAAAATAATTACTTTTGCATCATTTTTCTCATGTCGACCCAAAGATCTGTATTTGAATTCATAGAGTCAATGATGAAAACTATGGACTTGTGAAGATCAATTTTTAGCAGAATCCAGTGGTACCTGCGGACACATTAGATGCAGAGTCATGCATAATTTATCGATTAACATACCATGCATGGAGTAAACAAAAGAGAATGGGAACATGAGAGAAACACTCACCCAAAATGGTAAGGAAATAGAATATATCTTTTGGATTCATGCTTTTTAAAAAAATTGTACAAGTCTTTCTCCACGTCTATGGGGTGACGTTCTAACATAGTTCCATTAATGATTTGTGGGTCAATGAACCCAACATCATGGATGAGTCTTACTTTGCATTCCCAAATCTTCAATCTGCATAATAGCGTACGGAACAATATAGTTAGGACAATATATATATATAGTGTAGGCAATGAAGAACGAGATGAGGTAGAAATAAATCACTTACAGAACGTAGCAACTCAGGATAGATTTGTCGAGCTCACGCATATTGAACAGCTGGAACAATTCACTCAACTCAACTGTTACAGAGTACTTTTTGGTGTGATGCTCCTCTGTATAGTCCACATACACATATTCTTTGTCGGTAAATGTTATGAAATCTTTGTACCAACGTAGCAGACTTTGCATTAGTGGTGGTAGATCCTTTTCCTTCGCAGGCTCGACGAGAGGCCCTTTCTTCACATATTTTAATGCTACATCAGCCACTGGCATATCGTCCATGTCTAAAAAGGCACGAAGAGACATACCGGCCTCGGACGCATTTTGCATGGCAGTAGCTACAGTCAATCCCATTGCTGTCACAGCATTTATGACCTCGGGGTCCTGTTCCGGAGCGGCTTTCACTATGAGGGGGGATATCGATTGTTTACTCTGCATCCCGAGCTGGGCAACTTGTTTCCCGCTTTGTATCATTTTTGCTTTTTTTTTCTCCTCCTCCAATATTCCTGCTTGCTTACGAAGTTCAATATCATAGTCTTTAGGCAAATTCTTCACGGATTGGGACACTGTCGATAAAAAATCCGTAGCCCAATAGTCTACAATCGGAGGGAATACTTCCTTGGGCTCAGGCTCCTTTAGCGCCTTCAGTTTGCCCTTCCATTTCTCAACGTCAGCCTTCACGACCAATTTGGTTTCAGCATCACTAAGTTCCCAAGGCCTTGGGGTGAGAGGCTTCAGTGATGGCTCCGGTACCCGTGTGGTCTTAGGTACATAAGGGTCCGGGTTAATAGACCAAGAGCGGGTTCCCTTGCTGGCCGCCTGCTTCTGTTTCTTCGCTGGAGGAGGAATGGGGGGCGACGTCTGCTTATCCTCCGGAGGAGGAATGGGGGGCGACGTCCGCTTATCCTCCGGAGGAGGAATGGGGGGCGACGTCCGCTTATCCTCCGGAGGAGGAATGGGGGGCGACGACGTCTGCTTTTCCTCCGGAGGAGGAATAGTGGGAGACGTCTGCTTTTCCTCCGGAGGAGGAATCGTGGGCGACGGCTGCTTAACCGCCGGAGGAGGAAGATCGGGGGACGGCGTCGAATGGCGTGAAGGAGGCGTAGGTGAACCAGCACTAGCACCACCACCACCACCAGCACCTGCACCATCGTAGGGGGGTGGACTTGTTAGCCTTGGCGTCTCGCCTGGAAACACTATGTACTTCTTTTTCCATAGAATGAACTGGCGCTTGACATCTCCAAGTCTTCTCTCCCCTTCGGGTGTAGCTATGTCAATCTCCAGGTCCTCAAACGCTTGGACTATGTCTTCCACCGTGACACGAGCATAGCCATATGGAATGGGGTTGTTGTGATGGAGTGCTCCAGGTGTATAGGGTAAAGCACTGCCGGTAGCCACCTTCATGGAAGTGCTCCAGGACCCTTTCCAAAGATGACATTCAAATCCTTGACCATATCAAATATCTCAGCTCCAGTACGTTCCGCAGGCTTCGGCCGGTGATCTGCCTTGCCGTTGAAATGCTTGCCTTTCTTTCTTACGTTATGATTTCGGGGAAGAAATCGACGATGACCCAGGTACACGTTCTTCCTACAGTTATCCAAAAATACACTTTCAGTCTCATGTAAGCAGTGCGTGCATGCTTTGTATCCCTTATTTGACTGTCCAGAAAGGTTACTGAGAGCAGGCCAATCGTTGATGGTTACAAAAAGCAACGCTCGTAGGTTAAATTCCTCTTCTTTGTGCTCATCCCACACAGGTACACCAGGTTTGCCCCACAATTGTAAAAGTTCATCAACTAATGGCCTTAGGTACACATCGATGTCGTTGCCGGGTTGCTTCGGACCTTGGATGAGCACTGGCATCATAATGAACTTCCGCTTCATGCACAACCAAGGAGGAAGGTTGTAGATGCATAGAGTCACGGGCCAGGTGCTATGGCTGGAGCTCTGCTCGCCAAAAGGATTCATGCCATCAGTACTTAGACCAAATCTTATGTTCCTTGCGTCAGCTGCAAAATCTTTGAACTCTCTGTCGATCTTTCTCCATTGCGTTCCATCAGCGGGGTGTCTCAACTCCCCGTCGGACTTACGGTCCTCTTTGTGCCATCGCAACAACTTGGCATGATCTTTGTTCCTGAACAGGCGTTTCAACCGAGGTATTATAGGAGCATACCACATCACCTTGGCGGGAACCCTCTTCCTGGGTTTCTCGCCCTCAACATCGTCACCAGGGTCATCGCCTCTGATCTTATAACGCAATGCAGTGCATACAGGGCATTCATTCAAATCCTCGTATGCACCGCGGTAGAGGACGCAGTCGTTAATGCATGCATGTATCTTCAGAATCTCTAAACCTAGAGGGCACACAACCTTCTTTGCTTCGTACGTACTGGTGGGCAACTCGTTATTCTTCGGAAACATATTCTTCAACATTTTCAGCAAATTTTCAAATGATGAGTCAGCTACACCTTCCCGTGCCTTCCATTTCAGCAAATCCAGTGTGCAGCCCAGCTTTTTCAGACTATTGTCGCATCCTGGGTACAGTGACTTCGTGTGATCCTCTAACATGCGATCCAAATTCTCTCTCTTCTTGTCAGTTTCGCAGTGTCTCCGTGCATCAGCAATGGTCCGACCAAGATCATCAGCGGGCTCATCATGTGTCTCTTCTTCACCTTCACCAAACCCTTCCCCACCTTCAGCATCATCCTCCATGAAAGTATCACCGAAAAGGTCATGATAGTTGAAATCGATATCATCCTCTTCTTCATCTTCTTCCATTCTAACCCCTCTTTCTCCATGCTTGGTCCAACAATTATAGCTTGGCATGAAACCGTGCCGAAGCAGGTGCATGTGAACGACTCTTGAGGAGGAGTGACCCTTCTCATTCTTACATTCAGCACATGGACACATAATAAAACCTCGCTGTTTGTTCGCATCTGCCACTACGAGGAAATCTTTCAAACCCGTAGTGAACTCACCGGAGAGTCGGTTACCGTACATCCATTGCCGATTCATCTGCATTATTATTATATAAAGTATATAATTAACCATCATGCATCTGTTAAACTAACTAGCTAGCTGGAAATAATACAAATCATGAAAGGTTCAAGTTGCTAACCGCGACCACGGAGGTAAAATAAATGAAAACGCTCAAGTGTGTTTCATGCTATGGGGCATTTCAGCGAACACCTTGTGTGCATAGTAGGAACCAAAAGCATACCCACCACCCCCTTGTGAATATTGTGAGCAAATGTGGCCAAGTGCAGCGAGGTGAGTCCTATATATAGGGATGGGCCTTTAGTCCCGGTTCACCTGGACAACCGCGGCTAAAGGCCGTGGGGCCGGCCCGAGGACCTATTAGTCCCCGTTGGTCTGGCCAACCGGGACTAAAGCCCCTCCCCTCCGCCAGCTGTGGGCCGAGCGCGCTGGGCCCGGACTATTGGTCGCGGGTCTCGTCCCGAACCGTGACTAAAGACCCCTATGGTCGCGGGTCCATTATTTTGGGGACTAATGGGGGCGTACCGAAGGCCTATTTTCTACCTGTGGCTGAAAATCCTGATGAGCTAAAGGTGTCTATTTCCCTCGAAAAAGCTTTGTTTCCCTCGAAAAAAAAAGCTAAAGGTGTCTAACTGTTCAAGTTCAGTGAGTACTGCATGCAAACCATTGAGCACCAACTTTATATGGGAAAGGAATGGGCAAAAAAATATAGAGCTACCGCTGTTCCATACTTAGTTAACCTACAACTGTTGCGTTGTAGTGCCCCGTTGCTTCATGCCTGTGTTCTTCTACCCTTCGGCCAAGTTTCTATTTTTCGATTTATCGGCGCGTGGTCGTCTCGAGTTCCTTCCATTGTTGCACAGTTTTGTCCCTGAATATCGATTCATATAGCCTTAAATTACCGACGTTGAGGCAAAAAACTAACAAGCGTATGAGATTATTCTATTGTTTTATTTTCCATCCCTAATTACTAAAACAGAGCATAAGTGGATATGAAAGAAAAAATACAAACGTAATATAAATCCAAATAATTTCAGGTAAATTGATGTGCTTGGCTGTCTGCTCGAGACTACACAGGCCTAGATTAGACAAGTTCTGATCAGCAGATGCATTTCTCCTATCTAAAAAGCAAGTATTCAATTTCTGTGAAATAAAAGTATTAGACAGATCCAGGAAGTATAAGTAATATCAATTAAGCTCAGGCCTGAATTCACTTATGATGAATTTTAATAACAGGCAGAGCTAATTTCATTTCCTATTGGTAATATCTAGTAGCACAGTTAGGCAGAGTCTCCCGGATATTAAAAATTATTTTCTCTTTTTGCAAGAACAATAGACGTAGAGTGGGGAGAGGACGTATTAGAGTTGGTAGTTGTACATTATGTTTGTACATGTACCTGTACCGGTTTGATACCAAACCGATCGATGCGTGATCTCGTGTGAGATCCGATCGCCCTTGTAATCTCCCTATATAAGCAAAACCCCACGATGGGGTACGTACGGCAAATATTCCTTCAAACTTGGTATCAGAGCTAGAACCACATCGATCCGGCCTAGGGTTAGGGTTCTTCCTCGCACCGCCGCCGGTGATCTCACATCGGCGATGGCCACCAATACCTTGGCTCTCTCGACCACATCCGGTGCCCTCACTTCATCGGCATCCGCCTCCACCTTCGCCCCCATCAATTCCTCCACGATAACCGTGCGTCTTGATCGCACCAATTTCCTTCTCTGGAAAACACAGGTGGTTCCGAGCATTGCAGGAGCAGGGTACTATGGCTACCTCGACGGCAGCTGTCAAGCACCGCCGAAGACCGTCAAGCAGGGGACTGGCGACGCGGCTGTAGACGTCGCCAACCCTGACTACACGACCTGGTGTACGCTGGATCAAAGGGTTCTCAGCGTCCTTGTCGGGTCGATGACTGAAGATATCCTCGGCCAGATGGTCGGGAAGAACACTTCCGCCGCCGTCTGGGAGTGCGTCACGGGCATGTTTTCAGCCCAGAACCGCACCAGTGTGCGCCAGATCAAACGTCAGCTCTCGTCGCTAAAGAAGAAGGATCTGACCGCCGCCGCCTATTATCACAAGATGAAGGCGTATGCGGACACCATGGCTACCATCGGAAGTCCGCTGGCAGATGAAGATCTCATTGACTACATCGTCGGGGGCCTCGGGCCGCAGTACGAGTCCTTCCAGGCCTCGCTCGACATTCTCAGCCACACCAACCCGGCGCCCCTCAGCCGCACCAACTTTTACGCCATGCTTCTCTCGTATGAGGCCATGCAGGAGCCGAACAACTCCGACGCTGCAGAATTTTCATCTTCAGCGAACACCGTCGCCCGGCATGGCGGTGATGACTACGGACGCCAATTTGGACATCCGACTGACAACTCCGGTAGCCGTACCGGTGGACGTCAGAGTGGAGGACAGCCCAACCAGGGCTATGGTGGTGGCGGCGACCAAGGCAGCGGCTACCAAGGTGGACAAGGTGGCGGAAATCGCGGCGGCGGCCGCGACAATGGCAACGGAGGCGCAGGTGGTGGCCGTAAGTGGCGCCCGAAGTGCCAAATCTGCAAAAATTGGGGTCATGAGGCCCTCCAATGCAAGAAGCTCCAGGACACCTGTCGCTCTGGAAACTCGGCCACTAATGGCCATGATGACCCGCCGCACTGGATCTTGGACAGCAGCGCTACAGACCACCTCACCAATGACATGGAGCGGATGAATGTCCAGGACAGCTACCATGGCAAGGTTCAAGTTCAGGTCGCAAACGGAGCAGGTTTGTCTATTACTCATGTTGGTCATTCCCGTTTAGCTGGTTCTATTCAGTTTATTGATTTGAAAAACATCCTTCATGTCCCTGAACTTAGTAAAAATCTTCTTTCTGTTCATAGAATTCTCTGTGATAATCCTGTTTTTATCGAGTTTCACCGTGACTTTTTCTATGTTAAGGACACGGGCACGAAGCAAATCATTCTTCGAGGTAGAAGCCGTGGTGGTCTCTACCCAATTCCTTTCGGTCGCACGTCTTCATCCTCGAGTCGTCAGGCATCCTCTAGCGTCAAATTATCTTATGAACAATGGCATCAACGTCTCGGTCATCCATCCAATAATATAGTTCAAACTGTAGTTAAGAACAACAGTCTTTTATGTTCCCCAAACTCTCGTTCTTCGGTTTGTGATGCTTGTCAGCGTGCAAAGAGTCATCAGTTACCTTATAATCATTCATCTCGTGTTTCTATTGCACCTTTAGAGCTCATTCATACTGATGTTTGGGGACCTGCGTTGTCTTATTCCAGAGGTTTTAAGTACTACGTTAGTTTCATTGATGACTATAGTCGTTACTGCTGGATACAACTCCTTAAACACAAGTCTGATGTTGAGGAAATTTTCTATGCTTTTCAGCGTCATGTCGAGTTGACTCTTAACACTAAAATTCGTGCAGTACAGTCTGATTGGGCTGGTGAGTATCATCGCTTGCATAAGTATTTTCAGCGTACTGGCATAGCTCATCTTGTGTCATGTCCTCATACTTCTCAACAGAATGGCATTGCTGAACGTAAACATCGCCATCTTGTCGAGACAGGGCTTGCCCTTCTCGCCCATTCTTCTCTGCCTCTTTGCTTTTGTGATGAAGAGTTTCTCACTGCTTGCTATCTTATTAATCGGATGCCTACACCCTTGTTACAAAACACTACACCTGTTGAGAAACTTCTCCAGTCACCTCCGGACAACTCGTTTCTTCGCACTTTTGGATGCGCATGTTGGCCTAGTTTGCGGAAGTACAACTCACGCAAGCTGGAGTTTCGTTCCAAAATGTGTGTATTCTTGGGATATAGCCTTATGCATAAAGGTTATAAGTGCTTGGATCGTTCTACAGGTCCAATTTTCATCTCACGCGATGTTATTTTTGACGAACGCGTTTTCCCGTATGCTACACCTGGTGCCGTGATTGATGTTTCACAATTACATCCTGTTTCTTTTCCTATGCATGAACCAGCTATTCAGGATGTCCACTTGCGTAATTATGACATGTCCTTGTTGCCACGTGATCCGCTTGTTCCTTTGTCAAGTGTCTCTGTGCAGGTTCCAGCCCCGATCGACGTGCATGCTTCCGCATCGCTGCATGGAGCGGACGTTTCACCAGCGACGGCCTCGACGGGTCCGTCCCATGCTGCTACCACTCCGGATGGGCCAGCCTAGCGGGCCGAGCAGCGCCTGTGGTCACCTGCGTCTTCCTCGGCTGGGTCACCTGCCACGCCGTCGACTAACGGACCCGCCCAGCAGGCCACGCCTGACGAACCGGCCCAGCAGGCCGGTGTTTCCGCACCAACGACGACTGATACTGTATCGTCGACTTACGATGACAGTACCGCCTCTGCCTCCTCGAGCGCGCCGTCTTCGCCTGGCAGCTCCTCCGTCTCGCCAGCACCTGTGGCTCCATCACCTCCATGCCCAGTGGTTATTCGCTCGAACAACAATGTGTTCCGTCCTCGGAAGATCACTGATGGGACTGTTCGATATGATCTGTATCGTCGACGTGCGTTCTTCGCTACTCCTGATTCCCATCGCTCCACTCTCACCGATCCTGCTTGGTGGACTGCTATGGAGGAAGAGTTTTCATCTCTTCAGCGTAACAACACGTGGATATTGGTCCCTCGGCCGTCAGCTACTAATATTGTCGGCAGTAAATGGGTTTTCAAGACCAAAGTCCGTCCTGATGGTTATGTTGACAAGCTCAAGGCGCGTCTCTTTGCTCGAGGTTTCACTCAGCAACATGGTATTGATTATCACGACACTTTCAGTCCTGCTGTGAAGCCTGTCACTGTGCGCCTGGTTTTGTCTCTTGCAGTTTCTCGTGGTTGGTGCCTTCGTCAGATTGACGTCAGCAATGTATTTCTCCATGGGTTTCTCGATGAGACTGTCTATATGCAGCAACCTCCTGGTTTTGAGGATTCTCGGCATCCGCACCATGTGTGCAAGCTTCAGCGGGCCATATATGGTCTCAAACAGTCCCCTCGAGCGTGGTATGCCCGATTGAGTGATAAACTTCATGAGCTTGGCTTTATCTCCAGTAAGGCTGATACTTCACTCTTTATTTTCTCTCATGCTGGTGTCCACTTATACATGCTGGCATACTAAAACTCTTAGGCAGTTAATCCCAAAATAAGAGTCGAGGCTTTGATACCAATTGAACGGATATTATGGGCACCTAGAGGGGGGGGGGGGTGAATAGGTGTTATGACCAATTTTAATTTTTCTTCAAATTAAGGCTTGACACAAATGTAAATTCTCTAGATAATGCAACTAAGGTGAATTTACCTATATGACAATAACAACGATAAATACAATACAAGCACAAAGTAAAGGAGAGGGAATGAGGTAACCGATAAAGGAAGCACGCAGAGACATGTATTGCCGAGTTCCTCCTTGTTAACGGAGTACGTCTCGTTTGAGAGATGTGAGTTTTGCCACGAAGGCCTACTCAACGCCACAAAGCCTCACCCTATTCTCCGATGAACCCCGCCACAAAGTCCTAGTCCACCTTCCACTATTGATCCCCTTTGAGGCTGGAATCGAGTCCTTTACAAACAAGTTTGGGGCATACACCCACAACCAAATTGGGGGCTCCCAACAATCACCAAGAATCACCAAGAGTAGAAAGATGTCTAGATTTCCACACAAGGAAACCCTAGACTAGTTCCCCTCAAGAAAATGAGGGGGAATTGAAAACCGGTTGGTGAAGACGTAGATCGAGGCCTTCTCCTTCAATCCTCCGAAGATCAACACTTTTGGTGGGAGAGATTGGGAGATTAACCAAGGTAGGTGAGCTCTAGCAATGGGGGAATCTATTCTGGTCGAGCTAACTCAAGGAAGAAGAAGGGAGGAGTATTGATACCCTCACCGAGATTCTAGCCTTTTGAAGCAATCCTGCAAAAATAAAACCGGAGAGTCCGGTGTGAAGACCATAGACTTTGGTCTAAAAACAATCCGGACATGTCTGAGACGGAAGACTCCGCATAGCTGGATCGGAGACTCCGGAAAGTCTCCGGACAGTTTCCAGACGATGCCAGCGGGTGACACCAGCATCTCTTGGCGCAGGGAAACTTCTAGTCCGTAGAATCCGCACTTCTCGGCCGGAGACTCCGGTGTAGCCGGAGACTCTGCGGAGTATCCGATGATTTCTTGTCTCCTTGTCGCAGAGCACATCTGAGGTACGTTGACCACATTGGGGCAGTCGGGAGTCCGGAAACTTCGGCAGCTGTGCCCCGGAGACTCCAGTGTGGGCCGGAGACTCCGGTAAGTCTCTGCATACTCTCCGGAGTGTGTCCAGCGGGTGACACCACTTGCACCACTCGGCCTTTTCGCAGGAAATTCTTCACACCGGAGACTCCGGTCTGGGATACTGGAGACTCCGGCCGGGAATAAATTCCAGCAACTTCTTGGCATGTAGATCTCTTTGATATTTTTGGATATCACACCACCATTGGTAGTTTAATCAAATGACCCTTAAAACATCAACACACATAAATAGATTTACTTTTTTTGTCAACAAACACCCAAAACAAGATTCAGCGCATTTGCGCTTTCAGTTATGATGAATGGGGTATCTCTTAGAGTAGCCCAAAAGCCGGAATGTTAGAGAGGCCCACGTGATTATAAGGATAAGCCTTATAGGGTGGCCCAGCAGGCATAAGCACAAGGCGGTAACCTGGAGTGAGGAAGGCGGAAACATGGAAGGTTCCGACTTGGAGAAGAGACCGGAAAATCGTGTCCGTCTGTAGCTGGGTTAAAGAATGGACGGTATGTATTTCCTTGTAAGACCTACCTCAGCTCTCTACATAAAACCGGGCAGGAGGAACGCTACGGCGACATCCATAATCAACATCATTGCAATCTGTACACGAGTTTTTACCCTCATAGTTAATCTTGTAGAAAGTAGGGAGCCGACTCCGGCTAACCTGAACCTGGGTAAACTCATGTCCACCGCCTCCAGCAAAACTCTCTCGACATCCCTCCCCCAAATCTTTAGTCGGGACATAGCACCCAACAGCAGGTCTAAATCTACAAACCCCCGACAACTAATATGGGAATGCAACATAGTTCTCTGCAATTTTGGTTGCCCCATATGGCGCGTGGACGATGCATGTATGTAGGACCAACATGTATAACAAGTATAAGAACATAGGCATCACCTTCTACCGCGACGAGCTGTATGGCTTTACGTGCATTGAGTTTTTTTAAGGTGTTTCATCTCGGGGAAGGTGACACGATGTGGCAAGAGGTGACGAGCCTGGGAGACCAAACCTTGTTCATTGGGCCAGTATCTTCTTAGGCGGTCCATGTTTCGATGGAAGGCAAACGCGGTGCGGTGAAAGGGAACCGCATCTACTATTACGACTTTCCGAGCAACAACACTATCTCGACAACGACGTGGAGTGCTTCGAAAGGTTTGGATCTATGTAATTGCAGAGTGCATTGTTGGGAAAACAAACACAATAACTATTTAGAAAAATTCTTGTCACCTGGATATCATTACCTCGAGGGCGGTTATGGTTGTAATAGTTTGTACGTGGATTTTGCCTCCTGACTTCTAATCCTCATCCATAATGTATTCCACACTGAACTTATTTAAAATTACAATTTCTATTATTTTATGTTGCCAATTAAGATAATTACTACATAAATACGTGGCATAAAATACGAACGTTCGGGGTGGTGATATACCACATTTTCTTCCACCTTGTTCTGAAAAAGAAATCATTCTAATTAAATCTAGGTGGAGATTTTCTCACGATGTCTTATTCCAAACATAGAGTTGTTGTTTGATATTTGTAAATAATTTCAATGAGACACTATAAATGTATGATTAAGGCGTGCATGTCTTTTGATATAGGGGAGCAAGTGGATTTTAAATGAAAATTGAAGCACGGGAGAACATATTGAGGTTTTGTACACTAGTGGAGAACGGGGCTTTTTCTCACTGGCGAGCACCCCTTTCGCCCCGGGTCGGCCACCACCCAGTGCAAAAGACTGCTGAGGTGGGGCCAGGGCGAGCAGGGCGCGTGGTGGGGGGTCATTTGCCCCGGCTGGTGTCTCCAACCGGGGCTAAAGGCCCTCAACGAGCAGGGTCCATGCATGCCCGTGGTGGGGGGGCTCTTTTGCCCCGGTTGGAGCCACCAACCAGAGAAAATGACCCCCCCACTATATAAACCCTGCCAGTCCTCTCCTTTTCTCATGCCACTCACTTTGGAGGACATATTCTAGTTGTGTGGTGTGTGCTCACTTGTTTTTCCTCCTATGCACAAGAGGTGTTTGATGAAATGCCCGGGAGAATAACGCCATCCCAGCTTGCAGAAAACAAACAAGATTTAATTTGTCCGAGCCACACTTAATTAAATAAGCTTTATCGTCCTTCTTTCCTCCTCGGTCGAGGTACCAACTTTAACTTTTCATCTGTCGATGTAACATTGGTCATTTCTCTATTCACAGTGTTTTGTAACAGTTCTTAATTAATAATCATATAATGCAGATGAACCGACAATGGATGTACGCTGACCGACGCTCTGCCGCGTTCATGAAAGGCGTGGGTTATTTTCTCGAGGTGGCCCAGGCAAACAAGCGGAATAATTTTATCTGTTGTCCATGTGTTGTATGTTGGAATCAGAAGGAACACTCTTCTCACGGAGTCATCCACTTCCACCTGTTTCAATCCGGTTTCATGCCCGGCTATAATTGTTGGACCAAGCACGGAGAAAGAGGGGTTATGATGGAATACAACGAAGAAGAAGAGAATGATGACAACTATCATGACATGTTCCCTGAATACGGTGCCGGTACTGAAATGGAAGATAACAATGAAGTGGAAGTAGAAGACCGGGCACCAGATGAGCCCATCGATGATCTTGGCCAGGCTATTACAGATGCAAAGACAGAAAGCGATATTGAAAAGGTGAGGGTGAAGTTCGACCAGATGTTAAAGGACCACAAAACATTGTTGTATCCAACTTGCGAAGACGGGCAGAAAAATTTGGGCAGCACACTGGAATGGCTCCAATGGAAGGCCGAGAACGGTGTGACTGACAGCCGATTTACAAAGTTGCTGCAAATAGTGAAGAAGCAGATTCCTAGAAACAATGAATTGCCCGACAGTACATACCAATAAAATAAGCTTGTATGCCCCCTTGGATTAGACGTGGAGAAGATACATGCCTGCATTAATGACTGCATCCTCTACCGCGATGAGAAGTACGAGAATTTGGAACAATGCCCGGTATGCACTGCATTGCGGTATAAGATCAGACCAGACGACCCTGGCGATGTTGAGGGTGAGCGTCCTAGGAAGAGGGTTCCTGCAAAGGTGATGTGGTATGCTCCTATAATACCACGGTTGAAATGTTTGTTCAGAAACAAAGAGCATGCCAAACTTTTGCGATGGCACATGGAAGATCGGAAGAAAGATGAGATGTTGAGACACCCCGCTGATGGGTCGCAGCGGAAAAAAACCGAGAGAAAGTTCCCGCGCTTTGCAGGTGACGCAAGGAACTTATGGTTTGCTCTAAGTATAGATGGCATGAATCCATTTAGTGAGCAGAGCTACAACCATAGCACCTGGCCTATAACTCTATGTATCTATAACCTTCCTTCTTGGTTGTGCATGAAGAGGAAGTTCATTATGATGCCAGTGCTGATCCAAGGCCCGAGACAACCGGGCAACGACATTGATGTGTACCTAAGGCCATTAGTCGATGAACTTTTACAGTTGTGGCGTGAAGAAGGTGTACCTGTGTGGGACGAGCACGAACAAAAATAATTTAACCTACGAGCATTTTTGTTTGTAACCATCAACGATTGGCCTGCTCTTAGTAACATTCCTGGACATACAAAAAAAGGATATAATGCATGCACACACTGTTTAGATGACACCGAAAGTGTATATCTGGATAAATGTAAGAAGTTTGTGTACCTCGGGTATCGTCGTTTTCTTCCGGGCAAGCACCCCTTAAGAAAAGCTGGCAAACATTTTAATGGTGAGGCAGATACCCGGGAGACGCCTATCCTCCGACCTGGTGATGATGTATTTTATATGGTGAAGGATTTGAAAGTAATCTTTGGAAAGGGTCCGGGCAGACAAGTTGTTCCGAATAACGCTGACGGACACGCACCCATGTGGAAGAAGAAATCTATATTTGGGGAACTACCCTATTGGAAAATCCTAGATATCCGCTCTGCGATCGACGTGATGCACCTGACGAAGAATATCTGCATGAATCTGCTAGACTTCTTTGGCTTGTATGGGAAGTCAAAAGATACATATGAAGCACGACAGGACAAGCAACACACGAAAGAACGAGACGGCAAGAATCCTGAGCGGTTTCAAGGTGGTCCTGCCAACTACGCTATTACCAAGGAAGATAAGGAAATCTTTTTTGAAGCACTAAATAGTATCAAGGTCCCGTCTGGCTTATCGTCGAATATAAAAGGAATAATAAATGCGGCGGAGAAAATTTTCCAAAACCTGAAGTCTCATGACTGCCACGTGTTGATGACACAATTGCTTACAATTGCATTGAGGGGGATTCTACCAGAAAATGCTCGACTACCCATTGTGAAGTTATGCGCATTACTCAATGCAATTTCTCAGAAGGTAATCAATCCAGAAAGTATATCAGTGTTACAGACAGATGTGGTCCAATGTCTTGTCAGCTTCGAGTTGGTGTACCCACCATCCTTCTTCAATATTATGACACACCACCTAGTTCACCTAGTCAAAGAGATTACCATTCTCGGTCTTGTGTTTCTAAACAATATTTTCCCCTTTGAGAGGTTCATGAGAGTCTTAAAGAAATATGTTCACAACCGTGCTAGGCTAGAAGGAGGCATCTCCAAGGGTTATGGAACAGAGGAGATAATTGAGTTTTGTGTTGACTTTCTTCCAGACCTTAAGTCGATTGGTGTTCCCGAATCGCGGCATGAGGGAAGAATGAGTGGAAAAGGCACGCTAGGAAGGAAAGCAAAGATATTTATGGACGGACATTCTTTCACTAAAGCACACTACACAGTTCTACAAATGTCCACTTTTGTGGCTCCTTATATCCAGGAACACAAGAATATTATACGGTCCAAAACCCGGGGTTGTCTGAATCCTTGATTAATGATGAACACATGGATAGTTTCAGCGCCTGGTTGCAGACATAACTCATGAATAACAATATCGTTGGAGATCAGCTCTACTTGTTGGCCAGGTCACCATCTTCGACTCTACTGACTTTCCAAGGGTGCGAGATAAATGCGAATACATTTTACACGGTCGCACAAGATAAAAAGAGCACCAACCAGAATAGTGGTGTCCATTTCGATGCAACCGGGTACAATGGGACAAAGGACACATATTATGGTTACATAGAGGAGATATGGGAACTTGACTATGGACCTAATTTTAAGGTCCCTCTATTTCGCTGCCAATGGGTCAAGATGACAGGAGTAAAGGTAGAACAGCAGTACGGAATGACAATAGTGGATCTCAACAATCTTTGGTACATAAATGAACCATTCATTCTAGCCAAAGATGTGGCTCAAGTTTTCTATGTGAAGGACATGTCTACCCAACCGAGGAAAAGAAAAAATAAGAATTCTAATACATCATACGGTGAGCCGAAGTGACACATAGTTCTTTCAGGGAAAAGAAACATTGTATGAGTGGAGGACAGGACAGACATGTCAGAAGATTATAATAACTTTGAAGAAATTCCGCCCTTCAGAGTGAAAACTGACCCAAGCATCGTGTTAAATAATGAAGAAGCTTCATGGCTACGACAGAAAAGTAAACAATGGCGGCACTAGTTGGTAATAACGTATTAAACCTTCATGGTTCATGTAATATTGCTAGACTATTTTGTAATAATGTATCAAACATTGCAGATTATCCATATCATGTGTGAAAACATTGCAGATCTCTTCCATAAACTAGTTTTTTTTAAATGTTTAAAAATTCAAAAATTGTTACGAGTTTAAATAGTTATAATAATTATTTTATAAAACAGAAAACATATTTGAATTGCTTATGCAATTTTGAACACTTTTCATATAGAAAGTTTCTCCAAATTCTAAACCGTTCATAAACTAGGTTTTTTAAAATATTTGAAAATTCAAAAATTGTTACTAGTTTAAATAGTTAGAATAATTATTTTATAAAACTGAAAATGTATTTGAAATATTTACGCAATTTTAAACACTTTTCATATAGAAAGTTTCTCCAAATTCTAAACCATTCATAAACAAGGTATTTTAAAATGTTTGAAAATTCAAAAATTCTTACTAGTTTATATATTTAGAATAATTATTTTATAAAACAGAAAATGTATTTGAAATGTTTACGCAATTTTAAACACTTTTCATATTAAAAGTTTCTCCAAATTCAAAACCATTTGAAAAAGTATTTTAAATAGTATTTAAAACGTGGCGGTTGAAAAAATTGGCGGCAGAAAAAAAACTGAAATTTTGGGCCTTTTGCCGCGGTTGGTAACACGGACCGGGGCAAAAGGGGGAAGGTGCGCAGGCGCACGATCGCTCGCCTCCCCCTTTTGCCCCGGTTCGTGTTACCAACTGGGGCAAAAGACCCACAACTATATAAACCCAGGCGGTTGCTCCGCCCGGGGCAAACCTGCATTTCTTCTAAGTCCCGGAGGCGCCGAAATCCAGAGCAGACGCCGTGAGGCTGCCCGATTTCGCCGCCGCCGGGATCATCACCGCCCTCTTCCGCCCGCGCCCGACCGTGGCCGCGCCCGTGCTCCTCCGCCCGCGCCATTCTCCCGCGCCCGTGACCGTGCCTCCACCTGCGCCCCTCCTCCTCGTCGCCGACCCTTCTCGCGCCTCCGCGCCGGCCTTTCCTCGCCGTCGTGCCCTCCTCCTCGAGGTGAGGTCGCCCCACCTCGCCGCCGTGGCCTCATATCCATGCTTTCCGTACATTTTTTTTTGTTAATTAGTTTAATTCTATTGTTAGTTTAGTATTAATTGGTGTTAGTTAATTAGTTCACTTAGAGATTTAGTTTTTAGACTTAGAGATTTAGGTTTTATACTTAGAGATTTTTCTTTTATTTTTTTAGATTTAGAGATTTAGTTATTTAGAGATTTAGGTTTTAAACTTAGAGACTTGGACTTAATAAAAACTTTAGGTTTTAGACTTAGAGTTTTTTCTTTTTAGGTTTTTGGACTTAAAGAGAATTTTAGTTTTAGACTTAGAGATGTTTATGCAATTGTATGCTATTAGCTATTAGCTATATTTTGATTAGAGATTTTATGCAATTGTTGTGACTTATGATGTTATATATTTTTGCAGCCATGGCGAGAGCTCTCCGACGCAGTTCGCTAACCAATGGGCGCGACGCCGTCCCCGTCGAAGAAATCACAACCGTAACGTCCGCGTGGATAGAGTGCATCGCGTGCACGTGGTGGTGTCGTCGTAGCCATCAAGGAGGAGGAAGCGACGCCTCCTGCTTGTGGACGTGGACGCAGAGCACGGCGCTGCACGAGGAGCTAATGCCCTGTTCTCCATAGTGGTAGTGACATGTAAATTAGAAGATTTTCAGAATGATTATCGGCTTCCCAACCGGGGCTAATGTCCTGTTCTCCACTAGTGGCAGTGACAAGTAAATTAGAAGATTTTCAGAATGATTATTCGTTTAAATACAATCAGACTTCAGTGAATTGTTTAAAGAACATTTTGGGCATACTTAGTTTCTATAGAAGTTTTTGAAGTGTCACTCAAGTATGGTTGCAGTCTATAAAATGTGTGAAAAACAACTTCCTTTGCTAGGAGAAAAAAAAATGAAAATTCCTATAATTAGTATTTTCTGATGTTTGTGAAATGAGAGCTAGCCGGTCGGCCGGTGTGCGCCACGTCACGAGAAACTGCTCATACTTCCGCCGGGGCCGTACATCGTGAATCCTGTTTCGGTTCGCCATTCGTGGGTCCGGAGTCCTTCATGGAACCCTAGTTTTAAAAACCGAACCGGACCGGCGGTCCGACCGGAAAAACCGAGAACCAAAGCCTTGTACGGTCTTTTAACGAGCATTGATCTTTTAGTAAAAAACCAGAAAAATAAATTGAAAATGGTGCATAAAAAAGGAATTGAACCCTTGACCTTGACTTAAGGTCCACTACAAGCTCAACAACCATCTGTGCTAGCGCCAATTTATGATAATTTAGTGCATTGCATTAAATATTATGTGTACTCATTTATTTCGAGGTCAGAATTTTGAAACATTAGCTTCAATATTCCCGTTTTTTTGTCGCAAATGAAACGATGAACCGACGGTCCGACCGGTAAAAACCTGAACCGACAGGAACGCCGGTTCGATTACCGGTTCGGTTTTTTAAACTATGCATGGAACGAGAATTATCTTTACCTTAATATATAATCCGATTCCGAGCATTGCCGGGCGAACAGACAAACCGAACAAGCTACGAAGCCGATCCTACTTGTACTTGTTACAGAAACACAACCGATATCGTGTGCCTACCAACAACAAACACGGCCACATCTAGGGCAAGGCTAGCATGCGCGCGCGTGACGAAACGATCGGTTCCGACGGCGTGCTCTTACCTAAACAGAAATGTACGTTGTGCGCTTCTATTCCCTTTTAGGCCTGTGAGCCATGTGCTGGATGTGTTTGGATCGATCGGTTCCTTTTTCCCGCGCACAAGCAATCCGAACATTTCCCCGCGCAAAAAAAAAAACAGAAGAACGAGTCAGACAGTTCCCTTTAATCCACTAAGTTGTCATTTCACTTATAGAAAAAAGGCTACAAAATTAATTCCCTTTTTGGGCTAGTGGTTTTTTAGGGTAAGAAAAAAAGGGTGGGAGATTGAAAAAATTCACTTCCAACTAGTACAAAAAATTTCAATTTCAACTAGTGTACAAAATCTCCATTTCCAACAAGGAAAGGCTAAATCTAGTAGAAAGATACTGAGTAAGTTATCAAACAAAAAAATTATTCGCCGTCTCTAAGGGCATCTCCAGTCGACCCCCGCAGAGACCCTCAAGCGGCCTTTTTAGTGCCGAAAGTGACGAATAGCGCCGTTCTTGCATCAGCCGGCCGCCAAAAGCCCAAATAGCGCCGAAACGGCGCTATTTCGCGCCGCGACACCCAGGAGAAACCCAGCCCGCTGGGTTCGGCTTGGGGGGGCGAAAAGGCGGGGCAGCCCACGCGGGCCAGCACTGTCAGCGACGCGTGGGAAAACCGCGGGAACAGAAACCCCCGCACGTGATCTTCTTCTCGGCTCCCGCGACAGTCAAAGGCGGCGGCCGGCCAGTGCATCCGCCCATTCAAAGGCTGCCGGAGTTATGGCGTGGCGGGCCGCAGCGACGGCACGCGGCGCAGTAAATGTCCGCCAGGCTACAAAAGGCCCCTCGCCGCTCGCCGCTCTCCCAATTCTTCCTCCTCGCCGCTCTCCCCGTTCTTTCTCCTTGGCGCTCTCCCCGTTCTTTCCTCCTCGCCGTAGATGTCGAGCTACGACGAAGACGCCGCCGCCAACGGCTAGCGCCGCTGCCACCTCCGCAAGCACGAGGCCTAGGCGCTGTATCGTGCGGGCTATCCGTGCCCGCCCGACATACGCCTCCCAAGCGCCGCCGGCGGGCAACCACGGTGGCAACTCAGCGTCGGTGGGATCCCCGTGCCCCCAATCCCCTCCACCGACGCGGAGTACCGGTAGGCCATCGACGGGGTCCGTCGAGGGCTGACGCCGGACGAGGCTGCGCGACTGCACTGGAGGCCGCACGGCCAGGACGCGTTCTGATGGCAGGAGCTGCAACGCCGCCACGACGCGGACCTCGCCGCCGAGGGTAACAACGGCCCTGTCGAGGGCCGCGCCAACACCATGGGCCGCAAGCGGTGGTGGGGAAGCCAGCACCGCACGCTCGAGTGGGTGCTGGACTACATCGACGCCAGCAACGAGCCCCGGCTGCAGATGCTGCCCCGCCCGCACTCCTCGTGGGCACCGCGGCGGATGGGTGGATCGTTGTCGGCCACCTCCTCCTCCTCCGGCGCGGCGTCGCTTTCTCTCACCCCTCCCTTCTCAACTTTGGGCGCCCTGCCCCCAGGCGCCGCGGCGGCGCCCTGCGCATCGGCGAGCCGCGCCAGCGACCCGCCGCAGATTTCGAGCGCGTCGTGCGCCCGAAGACGGAGGTGGCGGAGGACGACGAGTGGCCGGACTTGAAGGCGGCGGAGGAGCTCTCGCGCAACACCCTCCAGCCGGTCCCCGACGATGTCGCCGACGACTGGAGCATGCGCGACAGCACCAAGGAGGAGCTCGAGCTCCAGCGCCGTCTCCTCGCCGAGGCGGAGCAGCGGAAGGCTCAACGCGAGCAGGAAGCCGCTGCCAATGCGGCCCGCCGCCGCGTCCCTCCCCCTCCGCTGCCGAAGAAGGTGCCTACATCATCCTCGACCCCAAGAGCGAGGATGGAGCCGAGTTCCCAGCGCGCCCTGGCGGCGAGCAGGTGGGGTGACGCCGGCGCAGGCCCGAGCAACCCGCATTGCCGCGATCCCGGCACAGGCACGAGCATGTGGGACGCCGGCGGCTCGGACGACGACGACGACGACGGCGGGAACGACTGTGACTACATCCAGGCGATCGCGGCGAGCCTTGGCCTGCGGTAGCCGTAGAGATTTTATGTTTTTAGTCAAATTTCTGTCAAAATCAATGAATTTGCGTCCAATCTATGAATTTGCGACCAATCTACTTTTTCGAATTAATTTGGGCCGAGGGTGTGGCTGGGGGGCGACTGGGAACCGTTCCACCAGGTTAGCCTATTCCCTTTACTCGCCTGAATTTTTATGGTGATAAAAATTAATTTTTGCTGCAATTGTTGTTATACAATTAATTCCCTTTTTGGGCTAGTGAGAAAAAATTCCACTTCCAACGAGTATAAATTTTTAGAAAAGGCTGTCAATCAGCCGGGGGATCGTCCTACTCCATCCTCCACATCCGCTGTTGTGGCCATGTGCGCCTGGACCCGCGAGACGTCTGCGGTTGGTATCCCATCCCAGCACGAGGCTTATCTCATCCGGTTTATTCTCCTCCACACACACACACGCGAGTCAACCATGGCCGGCCACGAGCCTCCGCCGTCGGCCAGCTCGCCGCCATGTGCTGCCGCCGCCATGCGCCGCCGGCCAGCTCCTCGCCCCGCCTGTCGTCATGCTACTCCGCAGGCGCGTCGCCGCCCCTGTGCTGCTCCTCCGAGCGGATCTCACCGGCGCCCGACCATGCGCCGCCGGCCAGCTCCCGCCCCTCGCTCGTCGTCATGCTCCTCCACCGGCGCGTCATCGTTCCCGAGTTGCTCCTCTGCCTGATCTAGTCGTCCCTGTCCTTCTTCCTGCATGCTACTCTCGCCACGAGTCTAGGCGCCGTCCTCTCGTCCGACCACGCGGGGGAGGTGCTCCCATGGCACTCAGGTGATGCTCGCGAAGGCCGGCTGCGGTGCTCCCGAAGACCGGCAGTGGGGGTCACGTGCTTATGGGTGATTTTACATGGCGGCGAAATTTTGCTACATACTCCTATTTTTTTGCTTTTTTGTGTAAAATTTTTGCTATGAGAACTCCGGCGATATGTCCAACGAGGTCATTTTTTGCTAATATATGACAATTTTTTTTGCTACAATTGTTTTATTTATGAGATATAGCAGTACAAATTTTTTGCTCACATTTTTATTGCTATAAATAGTATATTTTTTTGCTACGATAACTCCGGCGAGATCTCCGGCGACGTCCGCCTTCTTTCTTTTCTTTTCTCTGGTGAACCGTTTTTCGCTACACGGAGCAAAAGCGGGATTTTGTTTTGCTACATAGAGCAAGTACCATATTTTGGGGCAAAAAAGTACACATGTCAGCTTGGGGGCCAGTGGGATGAAAACTTTTGATCCCCGGGGGACCCCGCACTGTCCTAAATTTTTTTTACTTCCTTCTAGTATAAAAATTCCAATTGTCTAGTAGAAAAAATACACTTCCAACTAGTATACAAAATTTCCACTTTCAACTAGTACAAAATGTTTCCACTTCTAACTGGTGTAAAAGACTGTAAATCTAGTAGAAAAATTACCAAGATATTCTGCAGAAAATAAAATTATTGTGTAAATTATTGGTTGTCTCTGATAAGTGCGCGACTGCTTGGGACGGCACCGGCCAATTCCCACTATCTGAAAATTCATCTTTCACCACACTTGATAACATTCTTAAAAGGATTATGTTTCGTAATTTTAATTCATCCCACCTGATAAAACATTTTGAAGAATTTTTTTAGGTTGGTATTTTATGTTAATACCTCTTCATAACAATATTAAAAATGGTTTTTAGCTTTGTGATTTCCATTCATCACACTTGATAAAACAATCTTAACAAAGGTTTTTAGGTTGGTAATTTTTATTCATTGCAGTTGATAAACATTCTTAAGATGTTTCCAGGATGGTAATTTTAATTCATCGAACTTGATGACATTCTTAAAAAAATTAGGTTGGAAATTTGCATACTTGATAAACTTTTGAAGAATTTTAATAGGTTGGTATTTTTTATTATTTCTCCTTCATAACATTCTTAAAAAAGTGTTTTAAGGATGGAAATTGACATACATCCCATGTTGATAACATTCTTAAAAGTTGTTATGTTGGTGATTTCCATTCATCACACTTGATAAAACATTTTTAAAAAATGTTAGGCTGCTAATTTCAATTCATCAAACTTGATAAAAATTCTTAAAAAGATTTTTAAGTTGGTGATTTTCCATTCATCCCACCTGATAAAATTCTTCATAGGTTTTTAGGTTGGTACATGTTATTCATCGCACTTGATAACATTCTTGATGGGTTTTTAGGTTGGTGAATATCATAATCCCACTTGATAACATACTTGATGGGTCTTTAGGTTGGTAATTGATATTCATCCCACCTAATAACATCCTTGATGGGTTTTTAAGCTGGTAAATGTCATTCATCGCACTTGATAACATTCTTGATCGGTTTTTAGGTTGGTAATTTCATAAATCTTAGTTGATAACATTGCTAAAATTGTTTTTCATTTTGGTAGTTTTCCATTATCACCATTGATCGAAACATTCCTTAAAATGTTTAAAAGGTTGGTGATTTTCATACATCACACTTGATAACATTCTTAAACAGTTTTAGTTTGGTCATTTTCATTCTTCAAACTTGATAATATTCTAACAAAAATGGTTTTTAGGTTGGTAATTGTCATTCATCGCACCTGATAACATCCTTGAATGGTTTTTATGTCGGTAAATGTCATTCATCGCACTTGATAACATCCTTGATGGGTCTTTAGGTTGTTAAATTCATACATCTTAGTTGATAACATTGCTAAAATGTTTTTTAGTTTGGTAGTTTTCATTTATCACCCTTGATCGAAACATTCCTGAAAATGTTTAATGTTTGGTGATTTCCATACATCACACTTGATAACATTCTTGAAAAGTTTATGTTGGTGATTTTCATACATCACACTTGATAACATTCTTCAAAATTTTAGTTTGGTCATTTTCATTCTTCAAACTTGATAATATTCTAAAAAAATGTTTTTAGGTTGGTAATTGACATTCATCCCACTTGATCACATCATTGATGGGTTTATATGTTGGTAAATGCCATTCATCGCACATGATAACATCCTTTATGGGTGTTTAGGTTGGTAATTTCATACATCTTAGTTGATAACATTGTTAAAAATGTTTTTTAGTTTGGTAGTTTTCATTTATCACCCTTGATCGAAACATTCCTGAAAATGTTTAAAGGTTGGTGATTACCATACATCACACTTGATAACATTCTTAAAAAGTTTAGGTTGGTGATTTTCATTCATCACACTTGATAACATTCTTAAAAAGTTTTAGTTTGGTCATTTTCATCCTTCAAACTTGATAATATTCTAAAAAATTGTTTTTAGGTTGGTAATTGTCATTCATCACACTTGACAACATCCTTGATGGGTTTTTATGTTGGTAAATGTCATTGATCGCACTTTATAACTTCCTTGATGTGTCTTTAGGTTGGTAATTTCATACATAATTGCTAAAATGTTTTTTGTTTGGTAGTTTTCATTTATCACCCTTGATCGAAACATTCATGAAAAATGATTAAAGATTGGTGATTTCCATACATCACACTTGATAACATTCTTAAAAAAATTTAGGCTGGTGATTTTCATTCTTCACACTTGATACTATTCTAAAAAAAATATTTTTAGGTTGGTAAATGTCACTCATCGCAGTTGATAACATTCTTGATGGGTTTTTAGGTTGGTGAATATCATCAACCCACTTGATAACATACTTGATGGGTCTTTAGGTTGATAATTTCATACATCTTAGTTCATAATATTGGTAAAAATGTTTTTTGGTTTGATAGTTTTCATTTATCACCCTTGATCGAAGCATTCATGAAATTGTTTAAAGGTTGGTGATTTCCATGCATCAGGCTTGATAACATTCTTAAAAAAAAATAGGTTGGTGATTTTCATTCATCACACCTGATAAACATTGTAAAAAATGGTTTTTAGGTTGTGAAATGTCATTCATCGCACTTGATAACATTCTTGACGGGTTTTTAGGTTCGTGAATATAATCATCCCACTTGATAACATACTTGAAGGGTTTTTAGGTTGGTAATTTCCATTCATATCCCAATTATCATTGCTATAACATCTTAGTTGATAACATTGCTATAAATGTTTTTTAGTTTGGTAGTTTTCAATTATCACAATTGATTTAAATTACCACCATTGATTGAAATATATATTGGTTCTTAAGAGGTTGGTAATTTCCATTCATATCCCTTGATAACATTCTTGCGGAAACTATTTATAGGTTTTCAAAGGGTTGGTAATTTGCATTCATCGTCCTTGATAACATTCTTGGGGAATAAAAATGTATATTAGTTTCTAACAAGGTTGGTAATTTACGTTCATCTCCCTTGATAACATTTTTTGGGAAAATAATATACATAAGTTTCTAAAAAGGTTGGTAATTTCCATTTGTTGCCCTTGATAACATTCTTGGGAATAAAATATATATAGGTTTCTAAAAAGGAGGGTAATTTCCACTCATCGCCCTTTGATAACTTTCTTGGAAAATAAAAATATATATTGGTTCTTAAAAGGTTGGTAGTTTCCATTCATCTTCCTTGACAACATTCTTGGGAAAATTATATATAGGTTTTCAAAGGGTTGGTAATTTGCATTCATCGCCCTTGATAACATTCTTGGGAATAGAATATATATTGGTTTCTAAAAAAGTTGGTAATTTCCATTCATTGCCCTTGATAACATTGTTGGGAATAAAAATATATATGTGGGTTTTCAAAAGGTTGGTAATTTTCATTCACCGCCCTTGATAACATTCTTGATTATATATATGTTTTTAAAAGGTTGGTAATTACCATTCCTCACCCTTGATACACTCTTGGGAGGCAAATATTGGTTTTGGCTTCATAATATTCTTGGGAGAACTATATATAGGTTTTCAAACAGCTTGGTAATTTCCATTGATAGCCCTTCATAACATTCTTGGGAAATATAAAAAATTGGTTTCTAAAAAGGTTGGTAATTTCCATTCATAACATTCTTGACCCTTGGTAATTTTTTTTTAAAACTAGCACCTTAAAAACATGTTCATAAATAAAAGTTCACATTACATAGAAAATGCCGCATGGACTGGCATAGTAATAGCTAGAAAATATCTATTACATAGAAAAACACACATGGAGGGATATGATTGGGCATTTCTTCTGCCAACCCCCAAGATCCCCCTAGCACTCTAGGTTTGGCCTAGGTTCACCGGCGCAAAATAGATGTCCTGGCGGAGACTCTGGGATGTGGCTGGGCGAAATTTGGATTAGCCGGTGCAAAAAATGGGAAAAAGTGTGGTCCGAAACGCGCTGAAAGACGAGCTGCGGGGACGGCTGGAGATGCTCTTGGTCGTGTCCCCATGAGCACTTTTTTTACGCCGGCGTACAAAAAACGGCCCCGCCCAGTCACGCTCCGAGGAGGTTGATTAGCGCCAGATTTGGGCAAAAGTTCGTCCGGCAAAACCAACCCGAACCCACAGTATCGGGGCGCCGGTGCAACTTTTACGCTAATTTTTAATGGAAAGAAACCACCTGTGAGCCTCCTTCCCCTCTCTCTCCTCTGTTTCCACCTGCCATTCCATTGCTCCTCTCTCTCTCCCCCCCTTTATTTCCCCCTCGTTCCTTTCACCGGTGAACCACGAGATGGAGCTGGAGTGGCAGATGAATGGCGACATCGACAGGCGGCGGATGAGTGGCGACCTCGCCCGTGCACTCCTCGTCGTGCTGACCTACGCCGCCGACCAGATCAGGTGGCTCAACAGCAGCGTCCCCGCTGCACTCGAGCAGCTAGACGTGGCACGGGATCCTGACAACGAAGCTCCACACCGTCGCGGGTGCCGTCAAGCGGAGCGGCGGCGCAAGGGGCAGCGGCAGCAACGACCTCGCCCGGTGGCTGTTGCAGCTCAAGGACGCTGTCCACGAGGCGCACGAGGTCGTCGACGAGGTCCAGTACCGTCTCCTCCGCCCCGATGGTGGCAAGGTCGACTGCACGCTCCTTGCTTGTCAAGATCGCGGACGAGGTCGTCGACGAGTTCCACTACCGGCTCCTCCGCCCCGACGATGGCAAGGTTGACCGACGCGTCGAGCGCGGACACCTTGGCCTCGCGCCAGGCCTCGACGCCCAGGACATCGGCGAAGCTCCTACTGCCAGGCCTCGACGCCCTCGCTCTGCGCGTTCCAATGGAGAGGCCGAGGGCGGGTGGCACCTCCCCTGGTGGTCAGCACGGCGAGGGCGGCGGCTTGCGACCCCGCCGGCGCCGGTGTCCGCCTCAGTGCCCCACGCGGCCTCCTCTCCCGGAGCCCAGCCGCTACCTCGTTGCGTGCCACGGGCTCGTGGACCTCCGAGCTGATGCCACCTCCATATGCTGCATACGGACAAAAAAAAAGGGAAGCGAGGGGCGCCCAAGGCGGCAGGAGTGCTAGCATGACAGCTAGTTGATCGCAAGCTTTGTTTCCAACTAGAAGAAAGGGAAGGGAGACGTCGGCACCAGAAAAGGAAAGCGAGAGAGGAAGTCAAACGACCCGAAAGGGAATAGGCACTACAACAGAACAGAGCTTTGGTAACACAGTGTTATGTTACCACAGGCCGAAAACGGTGTTACTAGGCCGTGTAGTAACACATTTTATAATGTGTTCCATTAGGCCGTGTTACTAAGTGGCGTTCACTGTCACACATAATAATTGTTACCATATCTTAAAAGTCATGTTACAATTATATTGTAGTAACATGCATCTTATGTGTTACTCAATACATTGGTAACACCTTATTTTAGTTACAGTAACACCCATAGTAACATTATTTCATGGACGTAGGGCATTGGTGGTAACATATTTTTCTAACTAAAGTAACACAACTAGTAACACCTTTTTTAGCTTCGAATTACAACTAGTAACATAGTATCTAAATATTGTAACACTATAATTTATAGTTCTCAACTATCCTGGTAACACATTTTCTAACTCTCGTAACACCATCAGTAACACTAATAAATTAGTAACTAATGTATTCCTTTTATTATAATAAATAATAAATTAGGTACGCAATTTACTAAATATACATTTATTTAATAAAATTGACTCGATTGCACAAATAATTAATTATTTTGTTGTGGTGCTTGGCACCATTAAAATGATAGAGCACACGCCGGAAACCCAAATTGAATATATCAAGATATTCCTTACGACTATACATGAGTGTAGGACTCTAAGCATTCCAATAAATGAATACCAATATTATTGATGCAACTACACATCATCTATATCAATGATATAGAAAGCAAATTTATGAACGATATTACACCATAGATTTTAAATCAATTTGAACAAAGAATAAGATCGTTTGAATGCTATTACATTTTCAATCTATAAATATAAACTATGTAAAATATTCAAAATTTATTTGCTTCTTGATCCAACCGAATAGTTCTGCTGCAACTCACTTTCCCTTCTTTCGAATCTGTAAAATAAAGTTACACGTTTCTTATATAATTAAATATATACCAATATGATTTTGGAATATGGAAGAAAATTCTTCTTACAGAAGCTGAAGGCCAAGCAATTAAGTATCCTACAACAAAAGCATCACCAATTGTATTGTAATCCCATACTTCCCTTACTACCTCCTGATTATCCATAATTGTTTCATTTATCTGTACAAGTGCAAATCCGGCACCTAACTCGGTACCAGCAGCTTGCAGGATTAGTACTCCGAATAGTAGCATATGAAACATTCCGCTTGTTTGGATAGGTTGAAGTCTTTAGAACTACTTTGGAACCCTCCTGTATTATGATCAATGTTAGCATACAATGAAAATAGCATGAACAATATGTCAATGGATACACATGGTCACCGTTCAGGAAGTATTTCATAACATCTATGTTAGGGATCGACATATATACAATGTTTTTTAAAGGAAAAATCCAACTATGCAAACATTGATTAACATGAAGCAATCACTAGCCGATGCTAAACTTGGTTCTAGATAACGTGAAAAATAAAGACCAGAAATCAAGAGTAGCAATCGACTACCTAATCATGAACCTACCATGGATAATCCCTGTTTCTCTAAAAAAAACCTTGCATGCTTTACCTAACTCTGCAATATAGTATATAAAGATATATAAACATCAATGATAGGGCATTCCCATATGTGTGCATGGGTGTGTATAATATATCGATGGAGGTGAGAGAACTTATTTCCACGGATCAAAACAACCAAGCCATTTGTTTGCCAATCTGACAGAAATATAGTCGCATTGTATATCTGGGAGTTTGGGACATTAGTGGCATGCGGATCTTTACCTTGAGTGGAGAAGTACGCCTTCTTTTTCCAGAGATGTATTTACATGTCCCCTATAATTCGGTCATACAGTACTCCCAAAAAAATGCAACTCTAACTAACATAAGGAACTAGTATCTCTCCACACATCCCATTCTCCTAGTACAGCGAGATACTCGCTGCGATCGATCATCGCATTTTTAGGACCCTCTATCATGATAATGTCCACAAATTTTAGATGAGACCAAGATAAAGTACAGATCATTCTATTATGGTCATACAGTACAATCCATAAGCCCATTTTCTGACAAGATCTTACAAGTTGAAGGAATCAAGGGTAACTTTTTAATATACATGCTAGTTCTTTCATAGTAGAGGCAAATATTGTTTATTGTAGCTTCTAAAGAATATACACTAGGTACTCACTGCGATAACCAGATTTGAAGCACCCTCTTTCATTCATAATGTCCACACATTTCAGATGAAATTTCAGATACAGTACATGAGAATATTTCTTATTAAAAAAGCATATCTTTTCAGTCGTCAAACATCAGCAGAACCAGCGCTATGTGCATATAATCTTGAACCTATATTCACAGTTTACCAATCAAGGCATATATTAACTTATGACATCACAACAACTACTGTGAAAGAATACTAACTGAACTTGGACACTAGAAAGCTGAAAAAAATGTTCAGATGCATAACAGATCGGCATTGCAGTGACCAAAAAAAGGTTCATGGCATAACAGAACTTGGACCTGGGCAATGTAGGGAGACAGAACGAACCCTCAGATTCGACGGGGACGAGCACGCGATTGTGGTAGCAGCGTAGTGATGATGGTCAGCGCGGCGGCGCGATGGAGGTGCCGGCGCGGTGATGGTGGTCGTCGCGTCGGTGGGGGCGGCGCGGTGGTGGGCAACTCGGCGGTGGAGGGCGCCACGGTGGGGGCCGGCGCGGTGGTGGGCGGCTTGGTGGTGGGGGGCGGCGCGCTGGTGAACGGCTTGGTGGCCTGCGGATCAGGTCTGTTTGTACAGATGAGTAAATCGCGGGATTTATCTAGGCGTTGATTAACAGAAGGGGTGGATATATATAGGGCTATTAATGGAGGGAAGAGTCAATATTAGCGGGAATAATTAAAATTTTCCTCCGTACGTATCGTTTTGCTTCTCAGCCAAAATACTCAAACTAGCGGAGGAAAACGATTTCTTTTTTGGGTGAAAAACGTCAAACCACCGATAGCATGCATTAGGCAACGATTTGGATAAAGTTTTTGCAAATCTAGGGTCCCCAAAAAAATGGCCGAATTTTGAAAATTTTGCAAATTTCGGTGAAATCTTAGATGAAAAGGGGGAAAACAGTTTGAACTTTGAAATCAAGACTAATCCACTTGTACTGAAATATCGATTTTAATAAAATTGGCTAAATTTCAGTAGTTTTCGTTCGGTAAATAATGTTGCCAATCCTGAACAAAATTGCCAAAATCCAAATCCCTAAATGTGCCATGGAAGCTAAAGGGCAACGGTAAACACCCAAGTGAAGCACCACAAGAAACGACATGCCTTACCAAGCCGTGTCTCTCGAAGCTATGATTCCAACGAAGAAGATACGCCAAGAGAGGCGCCAACGGCAATCCAACAAGGCAGATCTCGGTTTTCACTTGAATAGAAGGAGCCGAGTAGGCCCGGTGGAGATAAATACCTACTCCTTCTTTGTTGTATTGGTACACACGAGGTCTTTCCCATGTGGTCCGGCACCAGTTTTCCCTTTGGAGTCAACTACATCTTTCATCATGTCTTCCATGGATTTCATGTCCAGAGTCCATATGTCGATTCTCTTTCAAACACTTTCTAAATCAAGTGACCCGAGAGATCCTGGCATCTTTGATAATCGTGGCTGCTCTCACCAGGTGATAGTGGTAGGCCACCATGTCTTCATGTGAGGATCCGGCTGCGGGTGGCTTGCTTGTTCGCATGGCTTCCTTCGCCCGTTTCCAAGATTCCCGCGAGACGCCGATTATGTTGCGCTCAGTCGCGCTGTGTTCTGTTTCCGAGCCTTGTTCCGATCCTGCCATGCAGACTTGAGCTAGTCGAAGCTCGTGCTTCCTAGGCGTAGGTCGAAGGTTTCTTTGGATTCTTGATGGTTCCTCCGTCGGGAGGGTGTGATAGTCGTTGGCGTTGAAGCGGATCGACTCGCCACTTTTCTTTGGATTCTTTGGATTCAGTCTCCGATTCATCCGAGAAGTGGAGGATCCCGTCCCTGTTCGTCACGAATTTGAGGCTCCCGAACGTCAGGGTGACGCTCTCCTCCAGATCTTCGAATACCGGGCGCGATTCCGGCGAGTGCGGTGTGACCACGACAGATCTGATCCGTAAAGAAGTGTTCGGAGCCATAGTCATTGGATTCCAACGAGAGTTTGATGTCGATGAAGCCGAGGATGCCGGTGATCCAGCGCCCGCCGTTCCCACAGACGGCGCCAATTGTCGAATCCCTGACTCAACAAATCCCTTCGATGAACCTATCGGGTTTCGATTAGGAGAACCCATGAGCGCTGGTGGAATCGTCGGCTAGACAGGGGGCGAGATTTACCCAGGTTCGGGGCCCTCGTAGAGGTAAAACCCTTACTCCTGCCTCTTGTCGATCTGTATTGAAGATTAGATCGGTTACAAAGGTTGTGCTCGAATCGAGAGTAGGTATCGAGTTCAAGGCTTTTGGTCGTGCGGTATTGCTTGGTCCTCTCTCGGGGGATCTCCTGGCTTTATATAGGCGGCCAGGTCTCGAGTTCTACCCGGAGAGGACTCCAACCCTAGCTAGGTCGGTTACAAGTTTTCTAACTTAACCCGCAAGTTTAGTGCGGATGGGCTTCACGTGGGCCTTCTGGAGTACTCCAAGGGCTCCTCTTCTTGGGCCTTCGCCTTGGGCCTGAGAGGGGGTGTCCTTATCCGCAGGATTCAGAGTCCATATCTTCGTCAGTGTTGATGGGCTTCAGATATCAGGCTGCACACCTGATGGGGTTTAGATCTCAGGTATACACTCGTGGGCATATTTCTGGACAGGTGCTATAGCCATATAATAGAGCCTGTAACACACAAAAAACATGGTTACGTGTTACTCTCGCTAAAGTTTGTAACACATTCCACCATCCCAGATTCGTATGTTACTACATATATATCTCTGTAACACCTTACCACTAACACATATTTATATGTTACTTAGTTGATATCTCTGTAACACAATTTCAAGCCTTATAATGTTTGTGTTACTGTCGCTCGTGGCAGAATAAATGATGTGTTACCAGAATTTTACTTGTAACATATTTTGATATGTGTTACATGATTGTGTTACCAAAACTATGTCATGTTGTAGTGAGGGAAGAGCGACCTGCTACTACGGCGGAGTAAACAAGCCAAACCAACAGGGACAGAACTAGCATGTGAATCGCGACGATGGCAATGGCTAAACAAAGAAACAGTCGAAAATCTAGACTGTGAGACCAACATACAACGGCGAAGATGCGAGCACGGAGATTCATACAATAAATACACTCCAAGATAAAATATGAACAAAACACAAAAATGTTCCAGTATGTAGGCGAAGGACAATCACCCGCAAGCAGTAAAATCTCCGACAAAAATCCCCGGTGGGCGGATTCCTCCGGCTTAGTCCTCGGATATGTGGAAAGGAAAAGGCCAAAAAAAGCCCAAAAATAAAAGGGAATAGGAAATAGGCCCAGGTAGCGCGTGGACCACAGCGCGTCCAAAAAAGCAAAAAAAAAAGAGGGAATAGGGAATAGGTTCCTGCTTGATATTCTTGTTGGTCCGGTGCTGTGTGGAAATTTCTGTAATAAGACCTGTGAGGAAACTTTCTCGTAAAGTTAGCCACTAGCAAACCAGCACAGGCGGGCACTGTTCCTCTCAGCCACGGTAAAAAATCTGCAACTTTTATTTCGGGCAAACATCTAGGCAGTTGCTTCGGGTCGAAGTATCTCGAAAGGCTTTGTAGACGTGTTAGCTAGCCTGCATACTAGACTTATAGGTCGAGAAAGTCACTGTATTCTCTGCGGTGCCAGAGCAAGGACCACAGCGCGTACACGCGCGTCCGACCGAGCGAGCGCTCGCGCGCTCGCGAAAAAGCGTTTTCGCCACAATCTCGGTCCTATATATCAGCCATACTTTCACTGGCTGCAAACGAACCAGAACTAAGATAGCAATGGCCGCCACCGGCGTGGTCGAACGGCAGTGGTCCGACCTCCCTGCCGACCTCCTTTCCACTATCTACCTCAAATTTGCCTCCGCGTATGACCGGGCACGCTTCGCCGCCGTCTGCTCGCCATGGCGCGCAGTCTCTGCGTGTCACCCGCGTCTGCCGGCTCTGCCGCTCCTGCTCCTGTCCACAGGCGACGGCAAGCGCGATCGGGAGGCGCGGGCCTACAGCCTCGAGGATGGCAAGCTCCTCAGCGTCCAACTCCCATGGTTCCCGTGGGGCAACCGACTCGTTGGGTCCTACGACGGCGGCTGGATCGCCACCGTGTCCAACTCTGACGAGCTGCTCGTCCTGAACCACTTCTCAGGCATCCGGGCGCTGTGCACCGCTAACCGCTTCTTCATCCGAAAATTCGTCTTCTCCACGGATCCTTTGTCGGGGGACTGCATTATCGCCGCAATGACCTCATGGCAGATTGCACTCCGCAAGATTGGCAGCCCAAGGAACCGGTGGATGATGCAAGGGTATGTCGCGGAGAGGTTGCGGGGTCTCGAAGATATCGTATCACAGGGATATCATTACCGCAAGGATCAGGAAGGCGCTAATGGTTCAAATGGTTGTGTGTGGCTCTGGCCTTCCAACTTCTAGTTTCTCACCCATCAAGATCAAGTAATGCACATATTTATCTTATGTAGAGGTATTATTGTTTTTTTTTGAAACATTTTCTACTGCAGGGGAGTCCCCCACAGCACTTTATTGCCACCAAAAAAGAGTTTACAGATATTTACAAATATACAGAGAATGATATACTAAGACAGTCTATCACAAACTAATGTAAAGAACTAAGCCATGATGATAATTTCGCAGCCAATCTATGCTTAAGCAAGTTGAGATCCAGCATGAAACCAACTTTCCAACCCCTGAAGAGTGTCTCTCAGACTTGAACATAACACCGTTCCCCTGTTTCCAGATGTTCCAACATGCTAGAATTACTATTTTGGTAAAACAAGGACCTTTGAAATTCTTTTTAGCATTGGAGAGGTTAGCCAAAATAGTGTTATCACTCCAAGGTATCTGCAGATAATTCCAGATTCTGGAGCTGAAAACACATTGAAAGAAAAGATGTGTCCAATCCTCAAGACAAAGCTGATTGCATAGGACACAGCACTCTGTCCCATCAATCTTCCATTTCCTTCTCTTAATCATGTCCTTTGGTATATCATTTAGAATCAGCCAAACAAAGAATTTATGCTTTGACATGCATTTGGATTTCCAGATCCACTTTGCTGGCTTATCATCAGGCAACTGAGACTGGTAAAATTTACTGGAGGTATATATACCTTTATTGAAATTAATGACCAGGCATCCTCATTATTATTCAACTGAACATTTACCAAGAGACCTTGAAGAGCAACAAATTCCTGGAATGCTTCATTAGAAAGTGGTAAATGAAAGGCATCAAAAAGGTCACTCATAACTTTTAAATCCCTGACAGAAGCCAGCTGATCCCTAGCAAAAGAGAACAGTCTTGGAAATTTTAGTGAAAGAATATCTCCCAACCATAAATCTTTCCAAAACAAGATAGAGAAACCAGTTCCAACTAAGCAAGACGAGAATGAACACCAAGGCTCAGATAGCTGCATAATTCCTTTCCACCGGAAAGAACCGCAAGAAGTTACTGCATGGGGGATAGACTCAAAGTAATAAGCATTTTTTACCAGATTAACCCAAGGGGTATCCACAGAGTTGTAGAATTTAGCTAAAAAAATTAGCAACAATGCCCTGTTTTGAATCTGCATATTAATGACTCCCAAACCACCCTTGCATTTGGGCTTACATACCATCTCCCAAGCAGCCAAAGAGTTCACTCTTTCCTTGTTTTTATCTTTCCTCCAAAGGCATCTCCTCCTATCCTTATCAATAATATCAATAACCCCTTTAGGAATCGCAAGTGTACACATATAATATGTGGGTAGGGAGGAAAGAACAGAGTTCACTAGCACCATATTGTCTCCATATGAAAGAAAAGAGACAGTAGCAGAAAGTCTCTTTTCAATTCTGTCAATGAGTGGAGAAAAATCCTTAATGGATGGTTTAGTGGTGCCCATAGGCAAACCTAGATATGTAAAAGGCATAGAAGCCACATTACATTCCAAAACCAGATTACATTCTAAAACCAGAGACAAATCAACTGCCTCCTGCTGAGAGATATTAATTGGTATCATGGAAGACTTATTGAAATTCACCTTTAGTCCGGTGATCTGAGCATAAAGGTTTAGCAGATTCTTGAATACCAACAATTGATCAGGATCAGCAGGTAAGACAACCAGTGTATCATCAGCATACTGAAGTATTGGATAGTCCCCTCCAATAGGAATTGGTAGGCGAAGACTACCATCCCTTAGGGCCAAATTTACAATACTTTGAAGCAGATCACCTCCTAGCACATAAAGGATGGGTGATAAAGGATCACCCGGCCTCACCCCTCTTCTACAGACAAATGGTTTACCTGGAACTCCAATTAACAGAATAGAGGAAGAGCCTGAAGAAAGAATTTCTTGTACCCATTTAATGACAAGGGGGGGACCCTTACGTCTCAAAATCTGAATGATGGCACTGTGCTCAATGGTATCAAAACCTTCTCAAAATCAATCTTGAAGACCACCACTTTCTGTTTAGATTGCTTACACTGAAAAATGTATTCAAAGCACCATGCCAAGCAATCTTGTATAGTTCTGGACTTAATGAAGCCATACTGATTAGCATGGATACAATCAAAAATCTTATCTTGAAATCTATTAGCCAGAATCTTAGTGATAAACTTCAGACAAGTGTTTGTAAGGGAGATTGGCCGAAAATCATTCACAGTTTTAGGGGACTGTGATTTTGTAATGAGTGTGATAAAAGAGCCATTAATACCCTCCAAAGATAACCTTGCACTATGAAAATAATTGCAAAGTTAATAAAATCATCCTTTACAATACTCCAACAATGTTTTATGAATAATCCAGTGAAACCATTAGGTCCAGGACTACGATCAGGCTTGAGATTTTTAACCACATCTTCCACTTCTTCTAAAGAGAAAGGGTTTGCAAGGCAATCCAGTCCATCCACCATATGCAAGAAAGGATTTAAATCAATATTAGAATTAGGTGGGCAGGAAATACCCATCCTGTTTTTGGAACAGTGCCAAAATGCAGCTGCTTAATATTTCCCGAAGAATCAGAGACGGAAGGAATTGCATTGTGTCTGTATCTCTCAGTTGCCCTGGCATGAAAGTATTTAGTATTTTCACCAAATAGTTTAGCCCAACGAATTTTTCATCTTTGCTTCGAGTAATTAGATTGCAATGATAATATTTTCTTTATGTGCTCATTATTGTCATTTTAGAATAGACACGTGGCCTTAAAACTAAAGCATGATTGTGTCGTATTGCATTTTCATATTTTGTCATCAACAAACAAAAGGACACTCTCATCAAAACTAGTATGAGAGTTTTCTGTGATTGTCTTATTTCAAACTATGTATGAGTGGATCATCCACAAATTCATATACATAGCAGAGGCGGAGCTTAGTGTACTTCAAAGGGGGCCACCGCCCCCCCCACCAAGATTAATACAAGTCTGAACAAAAAAATTGGGGACATGTTAAGTTAGGAATTTTTGTGTATTCCCTCCCCCCCCCCCCAAGATTCCATCTATTGCAATCCCCCCACCCAGGAATACCTTGGCAAGCTCCGCCACTCATACAAAGGACTCGTAGCATGTTGGATGTACAAGTTCTAGGGCTTCTGATTCGATGCACCCCCCTCCCAAACTGAACCAAAACTCAAACACAATAACGGTTGTGATTGACCGATAACCCTTCGTGAATTTTTGTCCTCATGCTCTTTTCATAATTAAACAAATGTTAATTAGCTGGTATTAAAGCCCTCACTAGTGGACAACGGGGCTTTAGTCCTGGTTGGTAAGGTTCTCTAGTCCCGGTTTTCCAAACAGGACTGCCCAATCGGGACTAAAGCCCCCGCCCCCTCCTAGTCCTGGCAGGACACCCACCGGCACTAGAAGCCCTCCACGTGGATGCGACGCAGTGCTCGGGCCGCAGGACCTTTAATCCCGGTTGTAACACAAACCGGGACAAAAGGCTTCCACGTGTCATCGTCGCAGCGCGTGACTCGAGAACCCTTTTGTGCCGGTTTGTGTTACAAATTGGGACTAAATATCCCGTGTGGTTTTGGGCTTTTGAGGTTTAGGATTTTGGATTTTGAGGTTTAGGGTTTTATTAGGGTTTTCACGGTACGGGGGGTCCGAGGGTTTATATAGCAAAAATATAGGTGGCGAAAGGAAAGTGCAGGTCGAAAACGGGTTGAAGACAGGCTCCGGGGCGCCCACACCATAGGGTGGCGTGACCAGGGGTGGGCCCGCGCCCCCAGGTGGTGTGGTGCCCTCAGGCACCTTCTCCTACCCTTCTTTGGCTCAATGTTTTTCATATTTTCCATAAACAACAGAAATATAAGTTGGAAAGCGATAAGCGAGCTTTTTCTTAACAGAACTATTACCTATTCGAAAACGGACTCTACAGTTTATGGAATATTCTCTTTAATAAACTCTTCCGGAGTCACCACTTGGATAGTATCAACATCTTAGTCATTAGAATCTTCGGAAATATAATGTTTGAGTCTTTGCCCATTCACCACTTGTGTAGTGTTATCTTTGAGGGAAGCAATTTTAATTGCACCCGAACGATATACTTCTTCTATAATAAAAGGTCCTTCCCATCTTGAGAGTAATTTTCCTGTAAAAAATCTGAGACGAGACCTATACAATAGAACTTTCTCACCAACATGAAACTATCTTTTAAGAATTCTCCTATCATGTCATTGTTTAAATTTCTCTTTAAAGAGCATAGCATTTTAATAAGCTTCACTTCTCCATTCATCTAAAGAACTCAAGTCAAGCATTCTTTTCTCACCGGCAAGTTTAAAATCTCTATTTAGTTCTCTAACTACCCAATAAGCTTTGTTTTCTAATTCTAAAGGCAAGTCACAAGATTTTCCATAAACCATTTTATAAGGAGACATACCCATAGGATTTTTATAAGAAGTTCTATAAGCTCATAAAGCATCATTCAACTTATCAGACCAAATTTTACTAGATTTATTAACAGTCTTTTGCAGGATAGATTTAATTTCTCTATTTGATAATTCTACTTTCCCACTGGTTTGAGGATGCTAAGCTGAATCAATTCTATGATTAACATCATATTTAGGGAGGGTTTTTCTAAATCCACCACGAATAAAGTGAGAACATACATCAGTCATAAGATATCTAGGAACACCAAACCTAGGGAGAATAACATCTTTAAGCATTTTTAATGAAGTTTGACCATCAGCATTCTTTGTAGGTATAGCTTCTACCCATTTAGGAACATAATCAACAGCAACAAAAATATGAGTGTAACCATTCGAAGGAGGAAACGGACCCATAAAGTCAAATCCCCAACAATCAAAAGGTTCAATAACAAGAGAATAATTCATAGGAATTTCATTACGTCTAGAAATATTACCAACTCTTTGACATTCATCACAAGATAAAATAAATTTACTTGCATCTTTAAAGAGAGTAGGACAATATAAACATGATTGTAGAACCTTCTGTGCGGTTCTATCTCCAGCGTGATGTCCTCCATAAGCACTGCCATGGAACTTTCTCAATATCACTCGTTGTTCATATTCTGGAACACATCTTTGCATAATACCATCTACTCATTCTTTATATAAGTGTGGGTCATCCCAAAAATAATGCCTCAGATCATAAATGAATTTCCTTATTTGTTGAGCTGTAAATATTGGAGGCAAGTACATGGAAACAATAAAGTTAGCATAATCTGCATACCCAATGACTATCTCGCGAGTTTACTTTTATTGCAGCCAGCTGTTCGTTTGGAAAACTATCAATAACAGGAATAGGGTCATAAGCAATGTTTTCCAATCCAGACAAATTATCAGCAATGGGATTTTCAGCACCCTTCCTATCCACAATTTGCAAATAAAACTCTTGTAAAAGCAGCACCTATCTAATAGGCCTAGGATTAGCATCTTTATTTTCCATAAGATATCTAATATCAGCATGATTAGTGTGAATAATGACTTTCGAATCAACAATATAAGGTCTAAATTTATTACAAGCAAAAACTACAACTAAGAACTCTTTTTCAGTGGTGGCATAATTCTTTTGAGTAGCATCAAGAGTCTTACTAGCATAATGAATAACATTCAATTTCTTATCTACTCCATGTCCAAGAACAGCACCTACAGCAAAATCACTAGCATCATACATAATTTCAAAAGGAAAATTCCAATCAGGTGGTTGAACAATAGGAGCACTAGTTAAAGCCTTCTTTAAAGTTTCAAAAGCGTCCTTTTAATCATCATAAAAACAAAAGGTACGTATTTTGAAGAAGATTAGTAAGAGGTTTTGATATTTTAGAGACATCTTTAATAAACCTCCTATAAAAACCAGCATGGCCAAGAACACTGCGAATACCTTTAACATCCCTAGGATAGGGCATTTTCTCTATTGCTTCCACTTTAGCTCTGTCAACTTCAATACCTCTTTCAGAAATTTTATGTCCAAGAACAATTCCTTCATTTACCATAAAGTGGCATTTCTCCCAATTAAGAACACAATTAGTTTCCTCACATCTCTGCAAAACTTTGTCAAGATTGTGCAAGAAGTTATCAAAATAAGTTCCATAGAAGGAGAAATCGTCCATGAATACTTCCACAATTTCTTCACACAAACCATGAAAAATAGCAGACATGCATCTATGAAACGTAGCAGGAGCATTACATAAACCAAAAGGCATACGTCTATAAGCATAAGTTCCATAAGGACAAGTAAAGGTTGTTTTGTCTTGATCTTGTGCCCTAACAACAATTTGAGGAAACCCCGAATAACCATCAAGAAAGTATAAATGTGTTTTCTTAGACAACCTCTCTAACATTTGATCAATAAATGGTAAAGGATAGTGATGTTTCTTAATAACCTTGTTAACTTTCCTAAAATCAATGCACATTCTATAACCAACTACTACTCTTTGAGGAATAAGCTCATTACTTTCATTAGGCACAACAGTCATTCTTCCTTTCTTAGGAACATAATGTACAGGGCTTACCCATCTACCATAGATAATAGAATAAATAATACCAGCATCAAGGAGTGTTAATACCTCATTCCTTACCACTTCCTTCATCTTTGGAATTAAAGGGTGTTGATGTTCAACTACTGTCTGTGCATCTGGTTCATTATTAATAACATGCTGACATATAGTAGGGGAAATCCCTTTCAAATCATCAAGAGTATATCCAATAGCTCCACGGTGTTTCTTCAATATTTCCAATAACCTTTCCTCTTCTTTACCTGAAAGTTTATAACTAATAATAACAAGATATGTTTTCTTCTCATCAATATAAGCATATTTAAGATCATCAGGTAAAGGTTTTAAATCGAAAAAGGATCCTCCTTGGGGTGTAATGTGGTACCCAAATCATCCACGGGTAAATTATGTTCCAGTATCACTGGTTGATGAAGAAGAATATCGTCAATCTCATTTCTTTCTTCCATAAAGACCTCACTTTTGTGGTCCTCCATGTATTGTTGCAAAGCATTGTTAGGTGCAAGAGAAATAGAGGCAAGCTGTTCAACTCTAAAATCTTCATTAGGCAATTCAGATTCATAAGAAGCTCTAACAAATTTGGAAAAATTAAAAGCATAAGGTTTTCCATCAAATTTAGTCAATATCTTATCCTTCTTACAATCTATAACAGCACCCCAAGTATTCAAGAAAGGTCTACCAAAAATGATAGGATAAGTTTTACTAGCAGCCGTACCCAGTACTAGAAAATCAGCAGGATATTTAGTTTTACCACATAAAACTTCTACATCTCTAACAATACCAATCGAAAAGATAGTTTATGTATTAGCAAGCTGAATAACCACATCAACATATTCAAGTTCACAAGGACTAATTTCATGCATAATTTCTTTATAAAGCTCGTAAGGAATAGCACTAGAACTTGCACCAATATCACACAAACCATAGTACCAATGATCACCTATCTTAACAGAAAGCACATGAACACTAGTTTTATTAGATCTACTAGGATGTGAAACAATATTAGAAGCATCCTCACATAAGATAATGTGTCCATCCTCTACATTCTCTGAGACAGGGTCTTTAACTATAGCTATTGTAGGTTCTACAATTATTTGATCATCAGGTTCAATAGATTTCTTTATACTTTTGTTAACCACACTAGCTATAATAGAATGTTCCTTTACCTTAGCAGGGAAAGTGTAGCGTTCCCACATTTAAATAATGTAAGGACACCTTTGTTATTGTGCTAGTCCCTGGATCAGTTGCTAGCACCACAGTACAAAATGAAATATCATGCAAATGCATCAAATTCTATTACATCGCATGCTCCAGTCTTTACAAAATAGGATTACAACTTGAATAGTCTTAGAAGACTAGCAGAAAACAAAGAATTACAGCGGAAAACATAGTACAACATTGAGCCCATCTTCTTCATGTGCCACAGGAAAAACATCTTGGCGATAGTCTCGATATCCTAAACGAAATCCTCACTCGTCTTCAGAAACATCTGCAATATGGAATATGCAGCCACAAGGGAGTCAATACAATTTAATGTATTGGCAAGTAACACTATGGTGGATATAAATGGCAAGACTAATACTACATGCTCATTTGGCTGAGTGGAGTTTTGGCTAAGTTTGCATAAAGCCAGTTTTCTCCTATCACTTTTGTAAAACAAACTTTTCTTTTCAAAAGGGTGGCAACATTGGATTAAGATCGAAGCACCACAACTACTGTTCACTTGGTCAAAATTTTACTTATTGAAATTGGTGATGAGATTCTTCCGTCAATCCTTGTCTAGTTGCTCATAGTTGTCCATAACCGGGGACACGGCTAAGATCTTAGTTTGTTGACTCTGCAGAGATTGTGCACTTTCACCCTTTGTCTTCAATTAGCCCAAACATCCTATACACCCTGAGTGCATCATGGAAAGGAGAGAATTGAGACGAGATATTTCAGAAGAAGAAGTCCAAACCCACCGGCAAGACCGTTCCACCTATAATTTTGCTACATCTGCTAGTCAAGCCTGGGCTGAACTCTCACAACTTATTTGATCAAGACAGAGCCCATATGTTAAAAGGCTGCACGGGAAGCTACTAGATTTAGAGGGACATAGTAATCTCTTTGTTCCTGGGTGGCCATCCGCAAGTGACAACCTCAAGTGGAATAACCCTTAGACAAGGGCCCTGAGGCAACACTCAACATAAACCAGTCTTACCACTTCCACCCAGGTGGTTCATTCATTAGTTATACTTAGGATTTTTCCTCAACATCTAGTAAAACAATTTGAAATATTGCATAGCATCTACTAAGTTCTAAGGCTATCAAAATAACAAGGGTAAAAGAGAAGGCTACACACTACTAGGATAATAGCATAGCATAATATAACTTATTAAAATTTCCTATCATGCATACTACTCAAAATCAACTAATGCATATAGAAAATAATGGGTAGTTGATGGTGTGTTACTTGCCTTGTTCAAGTTGGTGAAGATATCACACTCTCTTCACAAAAGATCGATGCTCTCCGTACAATCTATTCATTGACAACACAATAACCAAATAAACAAGCATCCTAACAAACAGACATACAAGTGTAGAAAACATACATAGCAACTAACATATCAAAAGGGGCTTAACCAAGTTGGTTAGGACAAGGTCTAGGTTTGAGTTCAATACTTGTTAAGGAAATTCCAAGGTTTTACTTGGGATGGACTAGGTTGAGTTTGATGTTATCTAACTTTATTATAAACATACTTGTCGAGGAAGTTCCAAGAGTTCACTAAGAATAAACATATTACTTCTTCAACTAAAGTAATACATGCAAACACTTGGTCATATTCACCTTCAAAAATATTTGAGTGACTATGTTAGTATTTTCCATTGTGGTTAGGGTAGGTCTACTAACTTCATCATCAAAAGGAAAAAAAATATTACTAAGTCTTGGGTTTTCCATAATGGTTGGACAAAAATAACTTGTTATTCTTCAACTTGTATGGATTGCTTCTAGACCTCATGTGATTTCCTTCTTGAAGATCATCATCATGCCATCTAAGTTGTTTCCTTCCTTGGTGTGGTGCTTCTCTTGGTCTTGATAGTCTTCATGGTTTTCTCACTAGTTGTTTCCCAAGTGGTGTGGTCACAACTAAGTGTTTTATTTAACAAATGTGAAAATATCACTAAGTCAAAATAGAGGAGAAATGAGACAAGAGGATAGAATGGGAGAGGTGAGTCTTCTTCTTCATTTCTTCATGCACTTGAACTTGATGGAGTATGCTTCATATTGTTGTGGATCCTAAGTCATTTCTTCAATGATCTTCTTTGTTTCTCTTCATTTTGCCATCAAGTTGAAAGGAGAAGAATAAAAAAGGGAAGGGAAAAGTCTTAGAGAGAAAGGGGGTTAGTCTTCTAAGTGTTTCCACTTCTTGGAGATGCTTCTGAAGTTTGTTTTATTTGCTAAGTCCTTCATTGGTCTTCTATCTTTATGTTGAAAAATCTCTAGATGGTTAAGTCCTCCATTGCACTTCATGGTTCTCACAAATCCCAACTTGGTGAAATCTTGAAGCAAGAATAGGGGAGTGGAGGAGTATATAGAAACTATGGTACTAGTGTTTTAAGGTTCACTAGTTGGTATTTTATGTGATTGACACATGCTAGGTACTTGGTCTCCAAAAAATAGCCATAACAACAAAGAATAGATGATGAAAACAATTTCTAAGACATGGCTATCATGAGGTGAAAGATATGTGTGATAATTTGGCCAGGATTTCATGAAAATGGTTCTAATATTTTCAAGGGTTTTATACAAAGTGGTCTCTAGTTCAATTTTACCAAATGGAGCAATTTTGCAAAAGGAACTATATTGAAATTATTTATAGAATTAAATCTATGTCAAAATTACTCAAATATACCACTTAATTCTAAATTCAATTTTAATTTGATCAAAATTATTTTGGGACAGAGGGTGTGGAAGTACTTATCCTAAGGTTTCCAAAAATATTTTATTTGCAATTTTTGGATTTGTAGAATTTGAATTATGCCAAAATTCATCAAACAAGCATATTTGAATTTGAACAAATTTAAAATGGTCAAATTTAGATTTGGGCAGAGCCAAAAGTTTCTACATGTTGTGCTGATTCCAAAAAGTCCAAGTTTGCTAAATTTGGCCTTATGGTTAAAAAGATATGATGATTCTAGTCTATAGGGGCTTTTCTGAAAAATTGATATTCTATTTTTATTCGGGAATAAATCCCAGAGACAGTAGGCCTCAATTCTGCTATTTGCCGCGCGGGGCAATGGATAACTGCTGGGCATGGGCCGGTTGTGCGCTGCGTCGGGCGGCAGGTAGTGTTTAAACGCGTATGCTGAGTTGGCGCTTCCCTATTGGCCGATACCTTTTCGGCTTAAGATCTAATCGTGGCCATTCGACTAGGATCCAACGGTTGGGGACGGAGAGGGACTCACCTCGCCGGCGTGGGCCGCCGGAAATGGAGGAACGGTGGCGCTGCGTCACGGTGGTCGACGGAGTTGAAGCTACGGTGGTCTCCTGGCTTGGCGAAGATGACTACGAGATGCGCCACAACGAGGGGAGTTCGATGGAGTGGACAGCTCCCTTCGATTGCGCTTCTGTTGGTGGCGTGATGGACTCCCGACGGGACGGCTCCGGCGAGCTACGGGAATGGACGGCGCGGCCGATTCCGTCGACAAAAATTCAAACAAAAAATTCATAAGATGAAGGAGGATTAGAGGAACATGATGGTGGTGGTCTCGGGCTCTAATACGGTCTCACCTGATCGAATCTAAGAAGAACGGAGGTGGGAGAAATGGATCTCCGGCGAGCTAATACAACGGTCTCAGGGCAGGATAGAGGGGGAAAATGGAGGGGAAAGGGAGAGATGAGGATGGGCTTTAATAGGGTATAAACATCGCAGCAAATGGACGATTTAATCTCCCGCAATTAAGGAATTGAATTCGCTTCAATTCGGTTAGAAACGGAAGGAGGGAGGTTGATGACGACATGACGTCAGGTGACGTCGGCATTTTTTTAATTCTTCTTTTTCTTTATTAATTCATATATTTTGATTTAGAAACCCAATTGACCTCAAACCAGTTCCCAAAAATTTGTAAAAACATTATATTTCAACCAAAACAAGTGTGTGCTGTTTTTCAACACATTTCACTTTTCATATTTTTAAAAATATAAATAATTCACTAATAGTGACAAATGTATATTTTAAATTAGAAAAATAATAATATGAGGTTTTGATTAAATAAAATTTGAGAGACATTAAACATGTCAACTACTATTTTTGAAAGTCATTTCACATCATTTTTATATTTTATATTTTTAAGATTTCAGTGATTTACTAATAGTAACTTGATTCCATTTTTAAAATAGAAAATTAAATAATATAAAAGTGGTTTAATAAAATTTGGAAAAAAAATCCCACAAGTCATAATATTGTTTTCTAAGTCTTATTTTATGTTATTTACAAAGCAAAGCATTTTATATTCACTCCTTTATGTTTAAAACTTGGAATAACAACTAAAAGTTATTATTAAAATATTTTATTCTCATCAAATATTTTTGAGGCTTAGAACTTTATTAAGGGTTATAAATCTTTGATTTTTGTTGTCATAAACTATTTTCAAAGTAATGTTTGAATTGAAAACATATAAAAAAAGTTTTCTAAGAGAAAATAATGTCTTTGAATAATGAATAGTTATTTTGAATGGGATTTTAGGGTTTATGGAATAGAGGGGTAATGGATTCTTAATTTCAATTTTCATTGAGTTATGTATTTTTTTTACTTTTATTTCTTGCATATCATTGGTTTTTGGTGACTTGCATAACATGAAAATAAAAGGTTTCAATTTTTTGTGATTTTTGAACTTTCCAAAAATCAGGGATGTTACAGACTACCACCCTTAAAAGAAATCTTGTCCCGAGATTTGGGAAGGATAGAAAGAAATATTAGGTTTGGGTAAGGGGGTTCCAAAACAACTGGATGGGCTACCACCCTTAAAAGAAACTTCTGTGGGTAGTCTATTTTCATTAGATTGGAGTGTAGATTGATTTGAGATTGGCTTGAGCAGAACTTTCCTTCATGGTCGAGCTGTAGACCAACATAGGTATGTTGAACCACCTTTGACACTGAGGGGTCACTCTTTGGGTCAAACAAAAGTATTTGGATCACTCTCAACTTTGTCTTTTGATGTCCTTGGCAATTATCCATAACACGTTCAACAATGTTCAGAGGTATTATAAAAGGATCCAACTGAGCAGACAGCGGGTCATCTACTACATTATCAGTAGTAGCAGTACTCTTAAACAGAGAACCAAATGGATTCTCAATAATAAAATAAAGAAGTAGACAGAAATAAAAAATAGCACTTACAGTAAAAGTTTCTCTCACCAATAGCTCTTCACTCCCCGGCAACGGCGCCAGAAAATAGTGTTGATGACCCACAAGTATAGGGGGCTATCGTAGTACTTTCGATAATTACGTGTGTCGAACCCAACGAGGAGCAGAAGGTATTGACAAGCAGGTTGGATAGAGGATTCGCTGTAAACACTAGCAAACAACTTTTTGGTGGTTTTTGATATAGCGGATAAATAAAGTGAGAGTAAATAAAAGACATTAATAATAATTGCATCGAGTGGCCCAATCCTTTTTAGAGCAAAGGACAAGCCGGTTATTTTACTTATGATTACCGAACATTCTCGAGGACACATGGGGACTTCGTCAAGCGCTTTCATTTCATACGGTTGATTAATATTTATTGTTTTGATAGGTGTTGTGTGGGTGAACCTATGCTATTGCACCACCCAACTAGGACTAATACGTACTTGCGATTAAACCCCTTGCAAGCATCCGCAACTACAAGAAGTAATTAAGATATATCTAACCACAACCATAAACTCTAGGATCCTACACTCCCTCGTGCATCAGTTTCCTAACGGGGGTTTAGTTTTCTATCACTCCGGCAACCCCACAATTAGTAGCAAAATACGCAATGCATCCCTCTAGGCCCATAAAGGTGAAGTGTCATATAGTCGATGTTCACATGACACCACTAGAAGAATAACACCACAACTTAAATATGAAACCATTAGATGTTACTTCAACATAATTCCACTACTAACATCTTGACTTCTCCCATGTCCTCAAGAACTAAACGAAATACTCACAAGACATCATATGTATCATAATCAGAGGTGATATAATGATGAATAACAATCTGGTCATAAAGTGAAAACACCTATAAATCTCACAAGCATCAACTACTAACAAGTAATCCACACAGGGAGAGAGATCTAGGAAAAAACAACGGTATAGAACCCTAATTGTTACATCGGGATGGAGATGAACGGTGAGGATGACCGTTCTGGTGGTGAGGATGATGACGATGATGATCTTGATGATACCCGATAATTGAGACAAGCTCTCCTTTTTTGAGTCCATTCCTTTCCATAGCTTGACTTGGTCTTCTCCACAACATATGCCTTGTCCTTGCGAGGATTCTTCCAAAACCTTTGCACGGTAAGAGCAATAACATCCTTAAGGAAGAGATCATACTCTTCATCTTTAAAAGGGGCCAAGTCTTCAATGCATTCTTAATGATGATCCACCATCTTTGTCACAACCTTGGCCTTCACAGCAACGGAGGCTATTTTTTGCATTCCCATAGCACGAGCACGATTGTCAAGAGCATTCTTTGTTTGCACTTGGAAGGATCACATCTCTTGCATCACTTGAGTTGAGGTCAAAGATGGAAAGTCGTGTCTTCCTTGAAGACTCTTAAAGTCCGCGGGCTCAAAAGGAATGAGAGCACTCACGTACTTTCTCTTGATCCAAGCATCATCAATATGAGTGGCACCAACACCATTGAAAGCGGTGGCAAGAGCCTTGAGCCTCCGGGACATGTCTTCATGGTTCTCACCATCATGCATATAGAATCCTCCGGGCTCATTGCTCAAGGTATCATACCTATTCCTCTTCATGCTTTCATTTCCCACAAACATGGCGACAAGTGCATCCCATGTTTCGTTAGGGGTGGAATATTGTTGAAGACGATGCATGTGGTTTGGACCCACGGCTTGTTGAATCATGGACAAAGCGGTGTACTTCAGTTGACAATCTACTTATTCTCTTCTTGTCAAGTTCTTGGGGGTCATGAGGCTTGTATCCATCTTGTGACCCTCCAAAGCTCAATACAAGAAGAGTTCAAGTGAGTTTTCATATAATATTTCCATTGATCAAATGTATGTGCATCAATTTTAGGAGGATCACCTCTAGGGACTATATGAGGATGTGGGACAGGAGGATCGGGGGAGTATGGTCCTTTGATATTGTGGTACTCGCCAGTCTCCTCCGTTCCCTTAGAAGTGTTGTTCTTAGGGGATCACGTTTAGCTTGTCCACCCTTATCCCCATCTTTAGCACCCCACGGTATTTCTACTGATGGAGATGAAGTGGAAGTCTTCGGTTCCTTGGCTTCCATGAGTTGCAACAAGAGATATCGCAACTCAGAAATTTTGACATTCACGGATGAGGTCAAGGAATTTTCAAATCCTTGAGATCATCCATAGTGACTTGTGCCGTGGAATCGTTGAATACCGCATCATCAGCCATAGTGACTCCAATTTACTTTGGAGTGGCGGTTAAATACCGGGTGTAGGTAGGTATGGTGGACACATTTGGCATACTTTGGTTCTTGGGAGTTGGATGCACGAGTAGAGCTCATACTCAGTACAGGTGGAGGCTAGCAAAGACTGGGAGCGACAAATCAAGAGAGCATAATGGCCATAATTGTCGCGACCCCGGACCCAGAGATATACATACTGTTATGTGCTCCTAGCCATGGACTCACAAGGGCTTCAGGGTTACCAGCCCCGGCCGCAACAAACAACGGCAGGAAGACCGGATTCATCGGCACGTAGTCCGGATCCCCGGTCTACTACTCCTTGTATCCATGCTAGTCATAACCAATTATGCATACCCAAGCGTCCACGAGTCGGATGAAACTGAAGGAACGGGACCAAAGTTATACAGAGATGCTATGTGTCCAGAAAGTGCAACAACAATCGAGGGTTACTGGGGTTACCTCGCCCCAGGCCGATCACATCGACAGGCGGGCTCGGACGTGGATCATCGGCTCCACAACCCCTCGACTGCGACAACTATGCAGGCATAGCCAAAACTGTATAACAATGAGCTCGAAACCAACAACCGATCAAAGCAGTACTCTAAACATGAAGCTTTATTAAAAAGGTGTTACTAGAGTATAGCTTTACAAACAGAGGTCACACGACCCAACATTACATCAGACAACGGAAGGCAAATTATGTTGCTAATCAACAAGAACCAAAAAGGCCTAAGAGGCCGCAACATAAGGCGACGTCCCAGCCCATAGATTCCAGGCTGCTACCTGGGAACCCCAAACTACTCGTCGATGTCCACGTTGAACCATCACTGAAGTGACGAACTCCACCTGAACCAAATTAAGCAAACCTGAGTATGGGAGGTACTCAACAAGACTTAATTAACCTATTATATATCTGCTATTTCGAAAAGGGTTTCATGAAGGCTGTTTTGCGTAAAGCAATCTTTGTTTTTGAAATCGAGGAAGAATAGCACGTCTCATAGAATGTTTTCAAAACAGATGGGAAAGCTACTCAACTACTGAGATCATCTTCTTCTTGTATTCCACCAAGTCCTTCTCATTCCCACACTATTTCATGCTACAAGGATCACCCCTCTCGGCATCTACGAGGAGGCACCCTTCAATCATTGCCAACATCTTTTACGTCACGTTCAAGTTATCTATGGCCACGTGACATTCACCAAGTCGTCCTTAACCGTGGACACGGCTTTCCGAAAGATTTCTCCCTGCAGGGTGGTACACTTTACCCACACGTACCCTTCCATGGAGCACGGTAGAGGGTGGATGGCTCCGACCTTTACCTTGCTTGACCCTATCCATGAGTCAACCCAAACAGGGCCACCCCGTCAACAGGGAGTTGGCCACCTCCTGACGGCACCTGTTCTGTGAGTCGAGATCAAGATCCGTGTACGTCCATCACTTGTCCCGGTCACGCCCTAGGTTTTCTGCAAATCGTTTTCTGACTCACACGCAGATGGAAATAGCAAACTACGTGACTCATGGATGTGGCCAAACAAGTTAGTTAGTCGAGCGAGGTTCATTAGCTCGCGCGTGTGGTTGCACGCTCAGTCTTGGTTTCCGCGGCGAGACCTTAATCCTAGGGTTGGCAAGTATAGGACAAAGAACCACTTCCCAAGTGGCCTCTCGTCCTCGCCTTAGTCAGGTTAACCACACAATGCTCATCTCACCACGACATCATATCATACTAGATTATCGCAGCTCTGATTCATCAACCGGATGGAGCAGAGGTAAACTAACATGTATGACTAAGCGAAGCAAATATGAGGCTCTGGCGATGCGCACAAGCAATTCTATGGCGGCTAGGAGCAGTGGATCAGGATATTGAGGCAATGCAGTATATAGGTGAACTATATCTACTAGCATCAAATACTTTGGAATCGAATGCAAAGTACGAGAATCAAATGTTGTTGGAAAACGTATATGAGCAGATAAGAGGTTTGCTTGCCTTGGTTATAAGAAAACCAGATAAAAGATGTCTTCTGGAATAAGTGCTTGACTTGTCGGTTAAGATCAAGTATTCGTCATTTGGATTGCTGGCCTTCTCTTCGGAGTCACGTTCTGCCGAGGGGGAAACAACACCAAAACAAAGAAGAACAGTCAACCATGGCATCGATGCAATGCGCAATATGTATGCATGAGCAAGTTAATGCACTGAAATAAAGCCCTAAACATGTTCGTTGGGTTGCTAGAGTTCGAATGTTAGTTATGCATTTTTACTCGAATTTGCCCGAAATGGACCCCGGAGGGCAATTCGGACGATTCTGAAAGTAGGTACCATTTTAGTTGCTCAAATGGGTTTGAAAACATCATAACTAGATTGCAATTGTCATTTTGAGCAAATTGGTATATAACTTTTAATTTTCTAATTTTAGTGAATAAAAACTTATTTTTCTATTTTAAATGATTAAACAACATTAAATAAATGCTCATAAATGAAGTGTGTCAAACATGTATGAAAGTGACATTTTTGGAAAGAGTACATTTTCCTGATCACTCCCATATTTTTATTATATTTTTCTGGCTTACATTTTTATAGATATTGATTTTCTAAAATTTAACAATTTTCTGTAATTAGTAACCGTTTTCTGGAAATAGAAAAAACAGGGATATGACGTCACAATGACGCACGAATGACATCATCATGCTCTGATCTTCATAGAGAGATCAAAATTCGAATGAACTCGCGCGCAATTCGCAGAACGGGAAGCACCACGACGTAGAGGGCCTCAAGGGGAAGCTAAGGGTGGCGGCGCCGCTTGCTATATTTCGCCGGAAGCTCGCCGGCTTCCATCCGCGCGGCGGGGGGCGGCGGAGCTCGTCGGGCGGACGTTACAGAGGGGGAGGGGATAAACGGATGGCACAGGGAGGCTCACCATAACGCGGGGAGTCTGATGGGGCAGGCGACGCGACGAGGAAGCGACGGAGCTCGCCGGAATCGGCGAGGGCGTCCGCCGGCCGGAGTTAATTTGGACGGTGGAATCCGCGCTTCCCCGGGCTTCCCTGCATCTCCGTGGACTCGAGGAGGTGGAGGAGATCGAGAGGAGGACGGTGAGGTACACAACGGCGCTCGGGAGTGGACGTATCGACGGCGGCGAGCGGCGGTTATGGCCGGAGTTAGGGTTCGCTACGGGACAGAGGAATACCAGAGAGAGAGGGCAGCGAGGAGGGGGGTTCTGCGGGGGTGTGCACGATCCAGACGTCTCCAGGGGTCCTTGTCCCCTCGCGAGATGGAAGCAGGAGGTGGCAGCGTGTAACACCTGGGGTGTTCCCCCTAAGTAGAAAATTGGTTGCTTTCCTTTTTCTTTTTGCATCACATGCATCATATGCATTGCATCCTGTTCTCAAAACCACTCAAAAATCCAAACCAATTTAAACTTTCAAAACATGTCTAAAATTTCCAATTAAAAGTTGCAGACTAAACAACTCAAATTTTTCTTCAATAGTTTGAATTTGAATTTATTTAAATTGCTTGTTAATAAAAATTCCCTTTTATTAACACCCAAATGGTAATTTTAAATTCAATTCAAAATCAATCATAATTGGCATGTTCCAATGGTGGTTTAAAGATTAAAATCTTCCAAACATTTTAAACTCACTAAGTTTTCATAGTGTTTGATCTTATTAAATAAAACTTGTTTATTTTAAAAATCAAAGCTATGTGAAACCCTAATTGAAAATTCAACTAACAAATTAAAATCAAATTAATATTTCCAAATTTTGAAATTAATGTTAACATTGCTTTGACATTACTGTTTTGAAAATTAATAACATTATTTTCCTAAAAAGTTAAACTCCCAAAATCCCTATCCTTTTCTCTCTCTCTCTCTCTTTTCTACAAAAAAAAGGTGCAACCAGAAAATTAAAAAAACAACAAGAGAGGCAGACCAGCCCATTTTTTTTTCTTCCCCTCTAGCCCACCTGGCCAAGCCCACTCCAGCCCATCTCCCCTCCCTTTTCCAGCCCACTACTCCTTCTTCCTCGTACGGCACTGCATCGACGGGGTACACGTCGACAGCTGCAGATGTTAAACGGCCGGAGTTCCTCCACCTCCTGGATAAAACGATGCCTACCCCCTCCTGCTCGCCCTAACCCTAGGACCCCTCCCCATCCCCCGCCGCCAATTCTTCTCTTCCTCCCACCTCTCTGTCCCCTTCCCTCTGTTCTGTACCGAGAGGGAGAGAGGCAGTGGCAGTTTGCCGTCGCACCTCCGCCTCCGACACCGTCACGCCCAGCCAACGCCGTCGACAGCACCCCGGTGAGCTCCCGTTTCCATTCCCGGTCTTTCCCCTCTCAATTGCATCTGGTACCTGTCAGTTTCTGTACGTTGGAGGTCTGTACGCCATAGCCTCCATGGCTGCGAGCTCGCGCATGGTCCTCGAGACCCTCTGCGTGCATGCCGCGGTGCAGCACACGATTCCCACACACACCGCACCTCTGTAGCACACACCTGCACGCCCCACACGCAAGCGCCCGCACACCACCCCGTCGATCACCACCGATTCGCCGCAGAGCTTCCCCGTGCCAAGTCTGAACTTTGATTCAGTAAAATTCAGTTAGTGCAGGCACCACACCACTTCTTCCGTCGGTAGCATGTAGAGTCACAAACGCAGCGATAGCGCACTGGTACTGACCCTACGCCGCACACCGTGAGGGGGTGGGTTCGATTCCCCCCTCGCGCAGTTCTTTTTCGGGATTTAACCCAGGGCGCGGACCCACCCGTCATTGACCCCCACGGCCACATCACCGCGCACCCACGCCACGGTGGCACCACGCTGGCCGTGGCCCACTGTCAGCCAGCGTGGGTGGCACTGCCTCTGTGGATATGCCCTGTCCCATTTCTTTTAAATAGAAATTTAAACCTAAATATTGAACAATTAATATCTTCTTCATTATAACTCCAAATTGCACAAACAAAATATGTATCCCAATCAGAAAATTATGAACTTTTCAAATATGTATTTTGTTTACTGTTTTGAACAATCCAAATATTTTCAAAAATTCAAATTCAAATAACTCTTATGAATTTGATTAAATCCATAACAAATTCAAATATATTTCAAATGTCCCATATAAAATATGTTTTCCAACCAAAATTTCATGCTCTTTCCAAATATAACATTTGTTTTCTGTTTTGGATAAATAAAATTAATGCAATTACTTAATGCTTCAATTAAATCATTTAAATGGTGAAATTCATAACTAATTCAATATTAATTCAAATGTCACATATGAAATATGTTTTCCATGCTAAATTGAACCACATTTTCAAATATAAAATTTGTTTCATGTTTTGAATAATTAAAATTGGTTAAATAATTTAAACCTTGTTTAAATCATTTAAAATTGCTAAATTCATAACTTGGTCAAATTAAATTCTTTTCGACAGCTAAAATATGTTTTCAAATCAGAAAATTATAAACTTTTCAAATATGAATTTGAACTAATGTTTTGAACAAATAAAAATTCAAACAAATTCATACTTGAATTAAATTCATTTAAATCTTGTTTAAACTTGTTTAAACTTGTTTAATTCATAATTAATTCATCTTAATCCCTTTTTCAATGATTGAAACATGTAATCCACCTAAAATTTTGTGTTCTTTCCAAATATGAACTTTGTTATCTATTTTGAACAATTAAAATATGTGAAAACAACAAATGCTTGTGTAACTCTTTATGAAACCAAAAATTCCAAAACTTAATAAATAAAATTCCAAACTTGGTAAACTTCATTTCAAATTGAAACTATTGTTGTTTTCTCATTGTTTTCATCATCCATGCATCATTCTAATCAACTTTCACATGATAGTTATTTGTTGATCATTTAAGTCAACATTAATTCATGGGCTTTTCCATATGCAATCCAAATTGAATATGGGCCCATTTAAATATGTTTACCATGTCAACTAGTTTATCTTTGATGCATCCTTAAACCTGTCATGCATCCATATCTTGATCATGCTGGATCTTTTGCCGTAGTAGTAATTGTTGCATCCGGTGTTTGTTCGAGGTTCGTTGCTTCTTCGCGGATAGGACGTTGAGATGATGTGAGCAACGACAAGTTCTTCGGATGTACCTCTACTTGCTGGATCTCAGGCAAGTATACCCACTTGCTGCCAAATGGCTTCCTTTCATCACTTGTTACCGATTCTTTCCGTTGTTCTTATGCTAGCCTTATGATTTGATGCTTGTGTCTCGATCCTATCATATGTTACCTTGCAGCCATGATATAGCCTTCCTTCCACTTCCTATTAACTGTTGTTTGTTTACCCCGTTGGCCCTCGTGTCGTAGTTGCATGCTTAGTGTTGTTTGCGCTCAAGTCTTGTTGTCCATCTTATCACCTGTTTAGTTTGATAGTTGGGTTTCAATTCAATCAACAACATGTTAATGTTTTGGGTAATAATAATTTGATGATAAGGCACCGGCAGGAGGCCCGGCGTGGTTTTGAAGCCTGCTAGTGTCGACCCTAATTAGGAAAAGGGTCTTGTCTACTGATCCATGATGAGCGCACTAACCGCATGTGGGAAGCGAGTATGGGCGCCCCCCTCAATTTGATTCGATTCGCATCTCGTCCAAATCGCCTCATTTAGTTCGGGTTTTCCATTTGCCGCATGCATATGTATTTTGCGAACCCAGGCCAGGGTGGAACTTTTGTAGTCGGCATTTAGGGAGACACGTTCTTAGAGTTATATGAGGGTCCCCTTTTCTTCGTGGGGCTTGATTAGCCGTGCGCTCAACTGCACGGGGTTCTTTGGGCTTGATGCGAAGAAGAGTTGGGTTGTGTTGAGTACCTCGCTTGGTGGGTTTGATCCCCGTCTGGCGGGTTATTCTTACGTGTACGGCCAAATTGGTGCACCCCTGCAGGGTTAAATCTTATCGAGAAGCCGTGTTGTCCGCGGTTATGGATGACTTGGTGAAAGTGCTGGCTAACAAGTACTCAGACAACTTACACTTAACGATGATAACTTGACTAGTAATATAGATTACCCCACCATCAAAATGAATGTCACCTAATCAACCGTGTGAGGTTCCTTGGGGTTGCTTCCTTAGTAGGGGGTGACATTGGATGGGTATTGTTTGGTGAGTAGTTGTAGTTGGTTCTGATACGCTATCTTATCCCTTTCTTTTAGCCGGATGTTGTAGCGAGTCTCTGTAGTTAGTTAGTGCAGCCCGCTGCCGCTTCTTTGCAATAATCCTTTCCTTTCCGTTGAACCCAAAGTATTTGTATCTTGTGATGACTGGTTATGCCGGTATCTTGTGAGTATGGTTTATCCACTTGCCAGTACTTAACCGTACTGACCCACGAATCCTTTTTCGTGGCTGCATATTCAATATTGCAGTCAACAGGTTTGAAGTCTGACGACGTTAGCTTGGGAATCCCTCCGGCTTGGCCTGGGCAGGGATTGGACGCTCTCGGTTATCTTCAGGACTCTTAGTCCAATTTATATCTTGTCCGTAGCCGGACGCTATGTTGTTTCTTCCGCTGTTATTTGGATCTTTGTATTATATCAGTTGTATCCTTGACTCGTTTGAGCCATCTTGTATATATCTTTTCTGCCGTTGTGGATTATTCGTGAACTGTTGTAATGTTATCACAAGTGGCAACCTGGAATCGGTTATTATGTGGATTTTGGCGGAAATGCTGAAATCTACATAGTGCCCGATCTCGGGGCGTCACACAGCGGCCACCTCATCGTCGCCCTCGTCCTTCTGGCCGGAGGAAGAAGAAGGAAAAAGTAAAGGAGATTTTCCCGTGACCCCCTGTAGTTTTAGGAATTGCAACAAGGTCCTTTTCTCTTTTAAAACAGGACATAAAACATTGTTTTGAGGGCCTTTTTGTAAACAGAAAATTTGGCAAAAATACTTTTTGGAAACCTCATAAAATTTCCAAAATCACCATGTATTGCTTTGGTGAAATTGAAATACTTTTCAGTACAAAATTTGGGAAACCAAAATAAGTACTATTTGTGAGATTTTCTCAAACCATTTAAATTCACAAATTAAATTGGTTTAAATTGGTTTGAAATTTTGTTTCCATGCATGTATGGGATGAACACACACCACACACCCTAGTTTAGCAAAATTGGGATGTTACAAATCTACCCCCTTACAAGAATCTCGTCCCGAGATTCCTGAAGGAGAAGAAAGAAGGAACACCGGTTTTGAACGATCTTCTCGAACCTTACGGTTCTTTTCTCGGAGAGGTTAATCCGCGACATCTTGAGGTATTGAACGGATACACCTTAGGTAAGAGGGAAACTGATCAAAGGCGGTTACAAAACACCAAGAGATGGTTCTCACGAGGAACTAGTTTTCACGAGAACAAAGGTTTTGGAGGTTCAACGGAGAGGTGTTGAGGAGATCAACTTCCAAGTTACCCTGGATGTTCTAGATACCGACAACAGGCTCTTGAAAAGCCTTCTTTAGGTCATCAAGCGGATGTAGAACTCCGGTTTGGAAGAACAGTGAGGGAAACTTGTTAGAATGAACCACACCAGAATTCTCACAGAGAGTGGTTGTTCTTACAGATTCAAAGAGATGTGACATTAGGACTTCCGGCTAATTGTGTCAACCACCACATCAACCATGCCGGCTTTTCAGAAGGACCTAATTCAATACTCTTGAGGAAACACCAACCATCATTTCTGCTTGAGATTCAGCTCTGGTTAGTGGATTTATAACTCAGACTCGGTATGTTTGACCAAAGGGGTTGCACCGGGTACCAACGAGATACATATGCTAGATTCTCAAGATATGGACTATGATGACACGCTCAAGAAGATGAGAAGGATTGCAGAACTCATGTCTTAGCAACTTGTGAAAGACGGTTGCACCTACATGGACTACTTGCAACAAAACACATCAGAGTCCTTGTTGGGAAGATTTTTACCGAGATAACGAAGTTCTTAGACCTCTTCTCTTTCACAAATGGTCAGTCAGTGGCTTAGTGTGGATGCACTTCTTCCAGTAGACGGAGGTAACAACCAATCATCTCAAGAATAGTCCACACATCCATAACTGACTTGGGAGGATTACCGAGGAAACAAGAAAACTTTACTCGGATCCACGGCGACAACTTTCACCGTAAGCACATGAACCCGAGAAAGTCACTACAAACATCCAGAACACAATCTTCGTAATGAAACAAAGATGGTTCTCGAAAGTTTCCAACATTAATTCCAAGTGTTCAACATGAACCTCTTGCAACTTGGAGATATAAGAATGTTATTGATGGGCTCAACAACACGCTTATCAAAATACTCCAAGAAGAGGGATTCACATGGTATATGAACAAGGCAAAATATTGATCAGACCAAAGGACATGAAGGTGTACTCGGGAAAAACACTATGAGTGAAAACACCGTCAAGATAGTCCTTGAATCTGAACTTGATTTGACGATAACCCAAATCAAATCAAGGTTAGAAAGATAGCATGTCCACTAAGAAAAGACTATCATGCTTCAACAAGATGAGAACTAGACATCCCTTATCAAAGGATCAAGTTAGGCGGAGCTTGATGGAGGGATGATAACCCGGTAGGCCAATGCGAAGGTGTAACTCGGCCCAAAGGGAACCGCGCAAGACCCGGCTCAAGGAAAAGGAGTTTCTAGAAGGCCCAAGAAGTAGTGTAGGCCTCATAACCCGGCTTGTGGGTTACGATAAGGAAATCTAGGGTTTGTATGCGGTGACTGGGTAGGACTCCGAGTGTGCCTTGGATAGGAAGCCAGGGGACCGGGTAAGATATAAACCGGCTCCTAGGGTCAGATAGAACACGAGCTTCATCAGATATTCGAGTATCCCTGTAACACGAGAACTGATATTGTAACCCTAGATCGGAGACTCGGCGACTGGATTGCCAGAGCTACCAGATCGATTATTAGCATGGTTTCCCTTGAGCTAAACCCTCTCCCAAACACCAGAGTCGAATTGCCCCAAGATAAGTTACCCCCAGTAACATCTGCCGTGATTATCCCACGACAGTTGGCGCCCACCGTGGGGCCTTCTTCCAAGGGTGTTTACATCACGGGAGAAGCTCGGGAGAGTATGAAGAACCTCGTCATCGGCGAGATCTACACCAAACCCGAAGGAGAGAAGATGGTGGACGATTTTGGCTGGGGGCTAGAGTCGGATTTGCTGGATGCCGGATCTATCGTCACAATTGGCCGGGTCAACATCTTCGTCGGCATGGTACGTACGTCCGGTTCAATTCCTGATGATGTTGAATATGATTCCGTGTCAGGAGGAGCGACCTGCGTCCAGTCGGATGGGGAAGAGTCGGTCGGGACGATCGATCCGATAGAAGAGCCCACCACGAAGAGGGAACAGCCGGAGGAGCCGGCATGGACCCCGCGTGGCCAGGTTACGAGGGAAGATGATACCGAGTCTATCCTGCACCTGCTGGAGGATCGGTACGAAGAGGATAGCTGTGATAAGGAAGAATATGAATCCGCACCAGGCATCGCGCGCCAGGTCGCGGTCTACACGGCCCCTGCAACCAATCTTAATCAGGGGTACGTGACTACGGCCGCGGTCGGAGCGGCGCGAGCGCTGGCCCAGCCACAAAATCCGGTTGATGGAAACCCGGTCATAGCCCGGGTTGACGGAGAGTCGGCTTCAGTCACCAGCAATACCCCAGAAAGCGAATTGCAAAGAAACATGTTTGGGTTTATGACGAACAGAACGCCAGGAGCAGGGCCCTCGAATCCGCGAAATCCGGCTCTGTTCAACAATAACCTGATCTTGGATCCTACGGTGCTGGCAACGGTGATAACCCCGGAAAACGCGGCGGCACGCGCTGCAGATCTGGATGTGGCCCGCCGTGCATTGGATAAGTAGAGGAGAGATATGGAAGCTGAAAGACAGGGGATAGCAGCGCGCCAGCGCGAGCTGGAAGCATTGGAGAACTGGCTCCAAGTTCAGTCGACCAGGATGCACAATCAGATATATCAGACGACATTACCGGCAACGGGTGGAACTATAAACCCGGCCGCACTGTTTATTACACCCCAGGATCAACCAATTCCAGCTGTGAATCAGGAAACCGGACATCAGCCTGTAACCTTGGGAGGACAGCCGGCAAACGTACAAGCAGGGTTACCCACATTGCAAACAGGGATCGTAACTGGCAATACAGCGCCACCACCACCACCGCCACGATTTCACACTCCACCAGGTCACTTCAATAACCCCATGGACAATGTATATGCAGCAACATTGGCATTGGATCGCATCCCCGTAAGAGAGTCACCCCATGCGGAGGAGACCCGGCGGGCGATAGATCTATTGCGCACAGCAGTGGCTCAGCAAGCCAATTACCCGGATAACAGGAGTGGAATTCATGGAACACCGTATGTTAGCCGGCATAACGGAAATACCGGCAATATTCAGACGAGCTCAGCACGGCGGAGGGCAGAGCAGCATCAAATGCCGCCTCCTCCCTGTAGACCAGCAACACCTGCAGTATCAGCGGCGCAAGCTATCATGGACAGTTCTCGAGCCAGGCGCGCAGCAGCTGGGTCTGCGGTACGAGGGCCGGTAGTGGTTGCACCCCCCGCCATACCGGCAGCCAGATCACATGTTTCCCGGGTGAGGCCAGTATCGGCAATTTTAGCCGGGCCCAAGTGTTTGTCGGACGTCATCAGAGCCGAGTCTTACCCGGATAAGTTCAAGGAACCGGGTAAAGTGGTCAATTACGAGCCAACCATGGATCCAGAAACCTGGCTGAGTAGTTATGAGATGGCCATGTCGATTCGTAACGCATCTGAAAATCTTCAAGCCAAGTTTATGTACCTGATGATGTCAGAGGGAGCAGCAAAATTATGGTTCAATAATCTACCCGAAAAATCCGTCAATTCTTGGAGCGAGCTGAAAACGGCCTTTGTCAAGCACTTTCATGGAACGTGCAGGAAGTTGTTCACAATTGATGATTTAGAGCGATGCGTCCAGAAGAAGGGAGAGTCGGCGCGCAGTTGGGTGCGCCGGGTCATGGAAATACTCCACTCGTCTACAGATATTCAACCAAAGGATGCATTACATGCTATGGCGAAAACATGCAAGTATATACCCTTAGTGCAAAAGCTGACGCGCATGAAATCTTGTCGGAATGCTTCAGAGGTTACTATGGGAGAGTTGATGGACGCGTGCAACAAGCACGCCGCCACAGATAGCACAGAGGAGGATGTTGATGATAAGAAAGCAAAAGCTAACGCGAGCAATAGCGGAAGACCCGGCAATGGATCTGCGCCGGGTAACAATGGAGGAAATAATGGAAACAACCAGAACAAGCGCCCGTACGAGGGAAGTTCCGAGTTTGTCGCCAATACAGAAGCCGGGTTTTCCAGACCCAGAGCAGAGGGAAATTTCAACGGAGGAAACTTTAATGGAGGAAATTACCAAGGACCGCCAAGGACGGCTATCATATAGAGGCTTTCAGGATGCCTTGTCCGCATCATAGCAGGAACGGCAGGCCGGCTAATCATTCGCTGGAACAGTGTGTGGATTTACAAAGATGGAAGAATGAGGAAATACAAAAGGCAATGCGAGGTGCAGGCCAGGGAGCAGGACCGGGTCCGGGTGGTAACCCGGGCAACGGCCCACCCCCAGCAGGCAACCCAGGAGGTGGCAATCCGGGTAACAACCAAGGAGGCGCGGGAGGCTTCCAAGCTAACCCCAAGCAGCTGGGGCAGTACCACGTTCACACTACAGGAACTTCTAACAAGGATAGAAAGATACTCAAAAAGGCAGTAAACTCGGTTTCTTCAGCTGTTCCGAGGTACTTGAGATGGTCGGATCAAGAGGTAACATGGAGCAGAAGGGATCACCCGGAAAAAATAGAACATTCGGGTGTCTTAGCATTGGTGGTTGCACCACAAGTTAATGGTTATGAGTTGAAAAAGGTGCTAATGGATGGCGGAAGTAGCATCAATATCCTATAAAGGGAAACTTTCCTACGCATGGGTCTCAAGGAGTCCCAGTTACAGAAAAGTTCTACAGTTTTTCATGGGATTGTGCCGGGTCACTCGGCGTGCCCCGAAGGAAAGATTACATTAGAGGTCGCTTTTGGAGAATCAAAGGATAATTTCTGAGTGGAGTGGCTCACGTTCGAAGTGGTAAAGTTGCGCAGCCCCTATCATGCGTTGTTTGGAAGGCCGGCTTACGCCAAGTTCATGGCCAGGCCATGTTACGTATACCTACAGCTAAAGATCCCGGGTCGCAAGCAAACCATCACCATACATGGGAGCCGGGTTATAGCAGATGAGTGTGACGAAGGAGACGCGGCAATGGCAGAACAAGCTTGCAGAAAGGAAGAGCTCAAGTATTACCGGTCTCAAGTAGACCCGGATGACAGAACAGCATTGAAGAGGCCAAATACGGAGGATGAGAGAGCAAAATTCAAGGCAGCACAGGACACAAAGATGGTGGCTTTTGTTGAAGGTGATCCCTCCAAGCAATTTGCTATAGGATCTAACCTAGACAGTAAGCAAGAAGAGGCACTCATTGAGTTTATTCGTGGAAATCAAGATGTTTTTGCTTGGACGCCCAGTGATATGCCGGGTATCCCGACCGAGTTAGCTGAGCACAGTTTGCATGTTGACCCTAAGTCCCGGCCTGTGAAGCAGGGCCTGAGAAAAATGAACGAGGAAAGAATAAAGGCTATAGGAGCAGAGATAGCCAGGCTACTCGCAGCCGGCTTTATCATGGAAGTTTTTCACCCGGACTGGTTGGCAAATCCGGTTCTAGTAATGAAAAAGAGTAATGAGTGGAGGATGTGCATTGATTACACGAGTCTCAACAAGCATTGCCCAAAAGATCCGTTTGCTCTTCCAAGGATAGATCAGATCATAGATGCAGTGGCTGGAAGTGACCTATTATGTTTCCTGGATGCATATTCCGGGTATCATCAGATCAAGCTCAAGAAGGAAGATTGGGAGAAAACGTCGTTCATAACCCCCTTTGGGGCTTTCTGTTACAAAACCATGACTTTTGGACTGAAGAACGCTGGTGCAACCTACCAGCGATGCATTCAGAAGTGTTTTGAGGATCAGATTGTACGTAATGTTCACGCCTATGTTGATGATGTGGTGATCAAGACAAATAAGGCAGAAACGTTCATTGACGACTTAAAGGAAACATTCAGGAACCTGAGAAGGTATCAGATGAAGCTTAACCCCACAAAGTGTGTATTTGGAGTCCCAGCTGGAAAATTACTCGGATTCATTGTTTCCGAGAGAGGAATCGAGGCAAACCCGGATAAAATCAAAGCTATTCAGAGTCTGAAAAAGCCGGAAAGCCTGAAGCATGTTCAAAAACTTACAGGATGCGTAGCAGCATTAAGCCGGTTCATATCCAGGCTTGAAGAGAAGGCAATACCCTTATACCGGCTCTTGAGGAAATCTGACAAGTTCGTCTGGGACCAAGAGGCGGATGAGGCGTTCGAGGCACTAAAAAAACAGTTATCTGAGGCACCAGTCTTAGCAGCTCCGGGTCCTAAGGAGCCCATGTTTCTATACATTTCGGCTGGGCCCTGGGCGGTTAGCGCAGTGGTCGTTGTTGAGCGTAAAGAGGATGGAAAAGATCACCCGGTACAGAGGCCGGTTTATTACGTAAGCGAGGTACTATCGGAAGCAAAGCAGCGTTACCCACATTGGCAGAAGCTGGTTTTCGGGGTCTTCATGGCCAGCCGGAAATTGAAACCCTATTTTCAGGAACACCCCATAACAGTGGTTAGCTTCATACCAATGTCGGATATTATCAGAAACTCAGATGCAACAGGTAGAATAGCCAAGTGGGCCATTGAGATGGGAGATTATCACATCGACTACGAGCCCAGGTCTGCAATCAAATCTCAAGCTTTAGTCGATTTTATCAATGATTGGACTCACACAAGCATGCCTACAATGACACCAAGTTCCGAGTCTTGGGTAATGCACTTTGATGGTTCTAAGCAGTACGAGGGATCAGGAGTTGGGGTGGTACTTACATCGCCCAAAGGAGATAAGCTGAGCTATGTGTTGCAAATTCACTTTGATTGCTCCAACAACGTGGCCGAGTATGAGGCATTATTACACGGATTGAGGATAGCCAAGGAGATGAACATCAGGCGGATACGGTGCTATGGAGATTCAGATCTTGTGGTGCAGCAGGTCTCTGGAACCTGGGATAGGAAGAATGCAACTATGGCAGCATATCACAGAGAGGTGGACAGGGTTGCCGGGTGTTTTTCCGGGTATGAGGTGGAGCATATTGATAGGCGAAAGAACGAGGCAGCAGATGCACTCGCAAGACTCGGCTCGCGCAGAGAGCCGGTTCCACCCAATGTTTTCCTGGACGAGTTATGGCGGCCATTTGTTAAAACCGAGTTGAGGAAGAGGTGGCTAACCAAGACCCGGATTTGGAGCTCATGGCCACGATACGTGCCGTTCCCGAGTGGACAGAGCCGTTTTTAGCTTATCTATCACGGGGCGAGTTACCACCGCAGGAAGTTTTAACAAGGCAAATTCTGAGACGATCAAAGGGCTATTCCATCATCAATGGCGAGTTATATAAAAGGAGTGCAGCAGGAGTCTTTTTAAGCTGTGTAGCACCAGAAGAAGGCCGGCAGATTCTGAAAGAGATCCATGAAGGTGATTGTGGGCATCATGCATCCACAAGATCCCTTGTGGCCAAAGCATATCGACACGGTTTCTTTTGGCTCACAGCCTTAGCAGACGTGGAGCGCTTGGTGGCAAGGTGCGACGGATGTCAAAGGTACGCTCGCCAAATCCATGTGCCGGCTATGGAGTTGCAAACAATCCCATTAACCTGGCCGTTCGCTGTTTGGGGCATGGATATGGTGGGCCCCTTCCACATGTCACCCTGCAAAAAGACCCACCTTTTGGTAGCCATCGATAAATTTACAAAGTGGGTTGAAGTTATGCCAGTTACCAATTGCGAAGCAATCACAACAGTCAAGTTCTTAAAAAGGATCATCTACAGGTTTGGGTATCCTCACAGCATAATAACAGACAATGGAACCTACGTGTCCCTTGGTGAGATGGAAAGATTATGTGGGAACAATGGTATCCGGCTTGACGTAGCCTCAGTAGCCCATCCACAAGCTAATGGACAAGTGGAGAGGGCAAATCAGGAGTTACTTCGTGGGTTAAAACCACGGCTGCGGGTCCCGTGCATCAGAGCTGCTGGAGCATGGGTTGAGGAGTTACCATCAGTGGTTTGGGGAATTAACACCACACCTAACAGATCTACTCAGATGACCCCGTTTTTCATGGTTTATGGTGCAGAAGCAGTGTTGCCGAGTGATATTATTCACGACTCGCCCCGAGTGTCGGCTTACGTCGAGGTAGAGAACGAGAAGACCCGGCAGGACGCTGTGGATATGCTAGAAGAACACAGAGAACAAGCTTTGGAGAGATCAGCCATATATCAGCAGGATCTGAGGAGGTATCACAGCCGGCGAGTCAAAACCCAGGTCTTCCAGGAAGGAGACCTGGTGTTGCGCCTGGTACAGTCAAAGGAAGGAAAACATAAGCTATCTCCACCATGGGAAGGACCGTTCATCGTAAGCCGGAATTTGCACAACGGATCATATTACTTGGTAGATGCAAGGGAAGAGTCGGATACTGTCAATGACACCGCTCATACCACTTCATCTATGCAAGAGAGGGAAAGACCATGGAACGTGGCTCAGCTACGTCCCTACTACACCTAAACTAGACTAGGCTTAGAAGTGGAACTACACGATGTAACAGGCAGCAGGTTTTAGACGCACTCTTTTCCTATCCAGGGTACCTAAGGAGACTGGAGGGTTTTTAATGAGGCGGCTTGCTGACCTAACTTTTCTCATATCAATAAAGAGATGGTTAAACTACGATGTTGTTTCTTTCTTATGTGTTTTTTGTTAAGTTTTTCGTATTCATGTTTTTGCTTTCTGTCTTTGATGTTTTCAGGTAAGTATTAGTCCTTTGTTTATAAGTACAGTAGTTTTCTAAAGATTACGTATCTAGGTCTTGGGGGCTGATTGCTTGAATAGCACAGTTGCAAACTCAAAGACCCGGCCATGATGCCATTAAGTTGTAAGGACCGATTACTTGGAATAAGTACGGTTACAATCTTATAACTGGACAATAGAGCCAAATGTTTTTGATTTCTCTTGCTTAAGCTCGATGTGACTCGCAAGAACGTGGCATGCTTTGCTAGCGTGTAATTACAATCAGCCATGATGCCCATTGGGACTTGCCTGACCCTGTTTTTATACAGTTATAGCAGCATTGATTATCCACGCGAAAGCCGGCTTACAGCAAAGAGGATCAAAAGGGTCATCCAAACCACAAGTTATGCAGAGTACAAGGTTAAACAGCCGGAAACTCGCAACATATTAAGCATAACTTCAAACCTATGTGAGTAACTCTAGGGTTTGGGCCTTAGCAGAAACAGTTTGCTCTTTTGAAAACTCCAAACCCCTAGACTCGGAAATTCGGGCCTTGGGGACTCGAGATATTGAAAAAAGTAACAAATTGTCCAGCTATTAAGCTTAAAAACCCAAAAATCCACTTGTCAAAAACCCCGAGACCCGGAAACCGAGTCTCACAAAAGGAAAAATAGCGAAAGTCGGAAAACCAGCAACGAAAAGTTTAAAGCTAGTAAATATAAAATCCATGCAAAAGGCCAGAAGGGCCACAAAAGCATTTTAAGGTTTTAGCGTATTACAAACCGAAGGAGTAATATCAAAAAGTGCACAGGCGCACTATTAAAAGAATAATTGTTTAGATGCCCATTGGCCGAATAAAGTGTTTGAAGCAGTGAAAAGTGAAACTTCACTCGGCATCCTTCGCCGAGTCTTAAGCGTTGTCCTTGGCAGCCGGGTCATGGACCTGCTCTTCAGCGGTCTTCTCAGCACCTTTACCTGGATTGGCAGCAGATTCGGCGCGAGCTGGTGGACGGACAGCCAGTGTAGAGGAGCAAGGCGCAGTGTCGGCCTCAGCCCTTCTCGTCGCAGCTTCCTCCCTCTTCTTGGCAGATTCCGCCTTCCACTTCTCCAGCATGTCAAAGGGCTTGGGCAGATCCGCGTTGATCGGTTTATCTTCAGCATCATAAGGCGTAACAATCATGTTTAGCTCCAGACTGTCGGCGATCAAGCTCGCCGAATGACGCACCTCAGTTTGGATAGCTTTAAAATTCTTGGCGGAAAATTTGGAGCCATCGAGGTTGAATTCGGGAAACCCGGCCTCGAGTTTTGCCGGTTCAAGCTTGGGAAAATAAGCCTTGGCCAGCATAAGCCCGCGGGTTACCCTAACCCGGCACGAAGAACGCTTCCAGAGGTTGACCACTCGGGGATAGTGGAGCACGCTTCAAGCAAAGTGTCCAAGCCACAATAGCCCATAGCCGGCCACTGCACAGCCTCCAGAATCCACTTGGTGCCGGCAGAAAACTGCCGGATAACGCCTTTCAGTGTCTTCAACTTCTCAATGTCATCTTCGTCTGGGGCAGCATCACCCGGACCTGCAGTATAAACAGAAAAGGTTAAAGCAGTAACACCCGGGTATCGTGCGTAATGGAAAACCCGGGTTATAATTAGCGAGTTATAGATCTTTACCAAGAAGAGCGCGATAAGTATCGGCAATTTGAGCAGAGAGCTTCTTCAACGTATTTTCAGGATTGTGGCATTTCTTCTTGTACCTTTTTACATCTTTATCAAGGTTCTCTACTTCAACCTCAAGTTCTGCCCGCAGCTTTGTCTCGGTCTCAAGAAGCTGATTGGTTTTGGCCAACATCTCCTCGGACCGGGTCATTTGTGCCTACGAAGAAAGGAAAAGGAAAGATTAGTCGGATGTAAGAAACAGCCGGGTATAAAGGGAAGTACCGAGTAAACTATGCCTAGTTAAACTCGGAACTTGGGGACTAGATAAGTATATGCACAATGTTGAACAGGATTACCTGGTGCTCAGCAGCCATGGCCTCCAGGATATCTCGCTCGGTGGTCTTCAAAGCAAAGAGCGCGTCCATCATTTCTTCATAGGAGAGGTTGCCGAGCTCCAGCTTGGAAGAACCGGGATTCTGGGGCGGGGTTCTCTCCTTCTTAGGGGTGGGCACCCGGGTCGTCTGGGTGTTGGGAATGGGATCACTCCTCCCTGTGCCCAGGATCACGACGTCGTCATCCCCGGGTGTGTGTGAGGGATCGGATACTCGGCCTCCTGCTCGGCCGGATCTTTCAGCAGGACTACTTCTTCTTCTTCAGCGCCGCCAGCAGCGGCCTTCACAGTATCTACCGGATCCTCCATCACCGGGTTGTCCACGTCCATATCGTCCGGGTCGCTAGTGGTGACCTTGGCTCTGAGGAAAATAAAAAGAGTAGTTAGTACACGATAGATGAAATTTACGGGAAGAATTAGCGCACTGAGTAGCAAGAAAGATAGCCTACCCGGTGTTCACGAAGAAATCCGCCGGAAGATCGTTGCTAGACCCGGAGGAGGCTATCAAGGGGTCCGAAAGTGAGACCCGGAATTCTCCAGCGAGTGGATGATTGGGAGAAGGATATTTTCGAGGAGAATCGGAAGGATGGGTCTGGGGAATACCGGCACGGCGAGCTGGGGACGAAGGGATACCCGGGTTGAGAGAGTCATCACCCGGGGAGTTCCGGGTTACCCTGCGCTTGACTGGAGCGGGTTCCTTCAAGTGTGGCGAATCGGACAAGCGTTGGTTAAGCTCGCACATGTTAGCGAATGAATATGGTTTGGAGGCGATAGAGGAATACGGAACCTTGAATACTACCCTTCGGGGCTTCCTCTTAGCTCCAACTTCGACGTCCGGCTCAGCCTCACTTTCGTCCGACTGAGTCTCCTCCTTATCCTCTAACCCTGGAAAGCATAGCATATTGTTGGAAAAGGAAAACAAGTTGGAAAAGTAAAGACAACAGAAATGGAAATGAGTGAAACCCGGATGCTACCTTCATCCGAGTCAGCCGGCTCCTCGTCCTCCTCTGAGTTCTTGGAAGGAGGCGGGCTCTCAATCTTCCAGAAGGCGCTATCTTCCTGAGATAAAGGTACAGTTGTAAAGGTTAGCAATCATACCAGAAGAATGTCAGTCGGATAAAAGAGCAAGGGCCGGATCTTACTGCTGGAGCCGGGCTATCCCGCGTGTAGGGGTCTAGGCAGGCTATAGTCCGGATCAGCTCCATCTTCTCGGTCAGGAAGTTTTTGATAATCTTGTTCGCGTCAGCGGCCGGGTAATTCCTCAGCGAGTAACGAAGGGAATCCGTGACGTGCCCAGAGTAATCACACATGAGTTTGGGCCGTACAGCATTGGGTTGGATCCGAAAGGTTACCCAGGTTTTGACTAAGTTAAGCCCAAGGAGGCCTTGAGCCGAGAGTACAGCGAGTTTGGCGAGGAGGGGCTGAATAGATTTCCGATCCGACTCAGAGGCATAAGAGCTAATATTGTCGGAAAGTGTGAGCAGATTTTCAGAGAAACCCGGCAATGTCTTTTCGCCGGGTGAGGAGGTGTCCTGGCAATAGAAATAGGTCTTTTGCCAGTGTTTGACATGAGAGTTAAGGCTTAAAGTCGACATCAAGGAATTCTTTCTTCTTTGGATAGAAACCCCCCGCAAACCAGGAGGGCCCCGTCATCGCTTTCGCGGCACGGTTTGCACTGGAATATCTCAAGAAAGAGTGCGAGGTTTGGAGGAATGCATAGGTATGACTCGCACAAGACAATGAAATGGGTGATGTTGATCATGGAATTGGGTCCTATATCGAAAACTCGGAGACCGTAGTGGTTCAGCAATTCGCGGAAGAAAGGGTGACCCGGGGGACGGAAACCCCGGATCACGTGTTCTACGAAGCATATTACCTCATCTATACCCGGAGTGGGCCGAGTCTCCTCCCCAGGGACACGCCAGTGGATATCTTCCCGGGCGGGGAGGACGCCCGACTCTGCGAGCTCGTTCAATTTGGCCTTGGTCACAGTGGATCTCGCCCAATTAGCGGAGATCGACTGACTTGGCTTCGCCTTAGCCGCCTGTTTCCCCTTCGTCTTCGTGTTGGCTTTGGGTGCCATGGGTGTAATCTAAAAACAGGAGACAAAATGCGAAGTATAAGCGACTTGAGACCCGGAAAATGATCATTATCCGACTCTCTGAAGAACACTTGCAAGGAAATTTTGGCAGATCGGATCTAGGCGGAAAATTTTACGAGGAAATTTGTGACTGCGAAATGTTGGAGATGCATTGTGAGGTATGCAACTGAATCTAGAACTAGTGTTGATTGTGGAATAGCAAGGCGCGAAGTACTCAACTAGCAAGATACAAGAAATGCATCTATGGGCGGAGCTAGATCTAACCTACGCGAACGAAATCGAGGTCCAAATTAAATTAAGCGAAGGATCTTACCGGCGGGATCTGGAGGAAAACGCGGCAGCGGACGACTCGACGGCGGTGATTCCTAGGGGCCTCCGGTGAGCAGCTCGAGGGCGCGACCGCGTCGAGGATGCGGGCGCGGCGGACGGGTGGCGGTGGCTCGACTCCGGCGGCGTGCTCGTAGGCGAATGGCGGTGGCTCGCGTTCGGTGGTGCGCTCGCGGGCGGCGCGGCGGCGCTAGCTTGGGCTCGAAGAAGAGGGCGCTGAGAGGGAGTGGAGATGAAGGGATTGGGGGAAATGAAGTACTGGGTCTAGGGTTACCCCCTGAACATCTACTTATAGGTGCGGGGTGGAATGCCCTAGGTCTAAGCGGCAGGAGCCAAATTTTCGGGAAAAAAGATAATTAGCCGGATTTCCAGGGATAAGCATTGATGGCACCCATTACGAGATATCCGGAAAAGATCGAAATAGATTGTAAGCGCGATATTCGGACTGACAGGCGAGTGATGCGAGTCCGGGTCTTGTGTGCTTTCTCGGAGTTTAACCCGGGAAAGTAATACTAGATTCGGGGAAAGCCGGGTTACCATATGGACCACCTACAGAGTTAGGCCTAGCTATTATCAAAGCATCCTAACCCGGTATTTTATGAACTTGTATGTTTATTATTTTGCAGGGAATAGCGTGCGCTTCACGGTTGACCCTGCGAAGCCCAAGCTATTCTGGGGACTACTGATGGAGGGATGATAACCCGGTAGTCCAATGCCAAGGTGTAACTCGGCCCAAAGGGAACCGCGCAAGACCCGGCTCAAGGAAAAGGAGTTTCTAGAAGGCCCAAGAAGTATTGTAGGCCTCGTAACCCGGCTAGTGGGTTACGATAAGGAAATCTAGGGTTTGTATGCGGTGACTGGGTAGGACTCCGAGTGTGCCTTGGATAGGAAGCCAGGGGGTCGGGTAAGGTATAAACTGGCTCCTAGGGTCAGATAGAACACGAGCTTCATCAGATATTCGAGTATCCCTGTAACACGAGAACTGATATTGTAACCCTAGATCGGAGACTCGGCGACTGGATTGCCAGAGCTACCAGATCGATTATTACCATGGTTTCCCTTGAGCTAAACCCTCTCCCAAACACCAGAGTCGAATTGCCCCAAGATAAGTTACCCCCGGTAACGTCTGCCGTGATTATCCCACGACAGAGCTTTTGCCTTTCAACTCTCCAAGCTGTTGTTTAAGCTCAACCAACTAGTCTAGGATATCCAGAACCGTTTTCTTGAAGAAAGGAGTAGTTAAATTACCCTTTGTGTAGACATCACGGTCAGGTAAAACCTGGTGATACTTCTAGAAAGACAACCAGAATATCACAACCTACCGGTATGTCTCGAAGTTCGGAAGAATTCTTGCTTTTCAAAGCAACTGATATGGTCTTGAGAGATTCGTGATGAACCTAACTCTTTGACCAGGAATGTGCACCAGAAAGGACGGATTTGATAACACAGTCAACTTTAAACAGAGGTTGGGTGACCGATAGTGCTAAGAAGAATACAGATGTTTCTTAGGTTTTTCGAAGCAATAAGAATTGCTAGGAGTACCTGATACACATGTCAATGCATAACCCATCATACTCAAGCATTCAAGCTTGGATGAAGGGGGAGTGAAGATGTGTGAGAGCACCACTTCACCATTGAGGCCATGAAACTCAACACAACCTCTTGATATAAAAGAGTGTGATACTCTGAGGTAGAACAAAATAGAAGCTAATGAAACTTCTTTATTCTGTGAATTACAAAACTTTGACCTGGTTTTAGAGATGAACGAGGTGCTGGAGTTTGTTTCTCCTGACATCCCAAAGGTGGAATGTTTTGATGGAAAACAAGAGCAAATACATTGGAAGAATCCAACACACATATGCAACTTGTATTCCAAACAGTAGATGAGGTTTGGAAGCAAGCAAAGAGTAGGAACGTGCTCTTGGAAAATCCTTAGATCACGTTGGATGCACAAATTCATACTCATTTGTAGAACCCATGCTAAAAGATCGATATAGCCGAGTTAAGAACGAAGATATGAGAATCATAAAGAACACTCTTGTCGTGATCCTTTTGATTCCTAGAGAAAACCTACGGCTATTGGAGCTAAGATTACCTAGCCACCCTGAGGTAAAACAGATTCCTCAGGATCCAAAGGAACAGAACTTGGGTTAAAGGTCAGCATCCTGTACTGATAGCGTGAGCATCACATGGTTATGGAACCACACAATTCAACCCACTGCAATTCAGCACATTCCGGGACCTTCGTTTCAACTCCAAGGTTAAAACACACCGAAAGGAGTAACTACTATATGTGTGACACAAGGGACACTACAATTAGCAATCACGTGGTATCTTTCAAAAGACAAACACAACTCCGGAAGAAATTGAGCAGAGGGTAACAGATGCATTCGAGATGAAAAGGAAATCTCGAGGTTCAGAATTTTGAGACTTGGAACATATAAGAAGGTGGAATCCACACAACTTTGAGAGACTATGAATGGAAAGTAATCTCCCGGTTATGAGATAACGGAACATGAAACACACACGACTCTAGAAACTGAACACTAGGTCAACTTGGGTAAAGACGTCCTTGCCAAAGAAGGCACCTAGGTTTTGAATGACTAGAAGGGATAGCAAAACCTTTTCAAATCCAAAACAGATAAGGAGACCCAGAGTTAGAGCGATACCAGGTAAGGAGTAAAAGAATCCTAAGAAGGTTTTTCACAATCCATTTGGAGTTTTCAAATAGTTTTCATAAACTCTAGACTCAACATCGACCAAGCAGTAAGGTTTTCCTATAGGCAGTCCTGCTCTGATACCATGACCTGTCGCGACCCCGGACCCAGAGATATACATACTGTTATGTGCTCCTAGCCATGGACTCACAAGGGATTCAGGGTTACCAACCCCGGCCGCAACAAACAATGGCAGGCAGACCGGATTCATCGGCAGGTAGTCCGGATCCCCGGTCTACTACTCCTTGTATCCATGCTAGTCATAACCAATTATGCATACCCAAGCGTCCACGAGTCGGATGGAACTGAAGGAACGAGACCAAAGTTATATAGAGATGCTATGTGTCCAGAAAGTGCAACAACAATCGAGGGTTACTGGGGTTACCTCGCCCCAGGCCGATCACATCGACAGGCGGGCTCGGACATGGATCATCGGCTCCACAACCCCTCGACTGCGACAACTATGCAGGCATAGCCAAAACTGTATAACAATGAGCTCGAAACCAACAACCGATCAAAGCAGTACTCTAAACATGAAGCTTTATTAAAAAGGTGTTACTAGAGTATAGCTTTACAAACAGAGGTCACACGACCAACATTATATCAGACAACGGAAAGCAAATTATGTTGCTAATCAACAAGAACCAAAAAGGCCTAAGAGGCTGCAACATAAGGCGACGTCCCAGCCCATAGATTCCAGGCTGCTACCTGGGAACCCCAAACTACTCGTCGATGTCCACGTTGAACCATCACTGAAGTGACGAACTCCACCTGAACCAAATTAAGCAAACCTGAGTACGGGAGGTACTCAACAAGACTTAATTAACCTATTATATATCTTCTATTTCGAAAAGGGTTTCATGAAGGCTGTTTTGCGTAAAGCAATCTTTGTTTTTGAAATCGAGGAAGAATAGCACATCTCATAGAATGTTTTCAAAACAGATGAGAAAGCTACTCAACTACTGAGATCATCTTCTTCTTTTATTCCACCAAGTCCTTCTCATTCCCACACTATCTCATGCTACAAGGATCACCCCTCTCGGCATCTCCGAGGAGGCACCCTTCAATCATTGCCAACATCGTTTACGTCACGTTCAAGTTATCTATGGCCACGTGACATTCACCAAGTCGTCCTTAACCGTGGACACGGCTTTCTGAAAGATTTATCCCTGCAGGGTGGTACACTTTACCCACACGTACCCTCCGACTCTTAGCGCCACATGTACGCTCTTCCATGGAGCAAGGAAGAGGGTGGATGGCTCCGACCTTTACCTTGCTCGACCCTATCCATGAGTCAACCCAAACAGGGCCACCCCGTCAACAGGGAGTTGGCCACCTCCTGGCGGCACCTGTTTTGTGAGTCGGGATCAAGATCCGTGTACGTCCATCACTTGTCCCGGTCACGCCCTAGGTTTTCTCCAAATCGTTTTCTGACTCACATGCAGATGGAAATAGAAAACTACGTGACTCATGGATGTGGCCAAACAAGTTAGTTAGTCGAGCGAGGTTCATTGGCTCGCGCGTGTGGTTGCACGCTCAGTCTTGGTTTCCGCAGCGAGACCTTAATCCTAGGGTTGGCAAGTACAGGACAAAGAACCACTTCCCAAGTGGCCTCCCGTCCTCGCCTTAGTCAGGTTAACCACACAATGCTCATCTCACCACGACATCATATCATACAAGATTATCGCAGCTCTGATTCATCAACCGGATGGAGCAGAGGTAAACTAACATGTATGACTAAGCGAAGCAAATATGAGGCTCTGGCGATGCGCACAAGCAATTCTATGGCGGCTAGGAGCAGTGGATCAGGATATTGAGGCAATGCAGTATATAGGTGAACTATATCTACTAGCATCAAATACTTTGGAATCGAATGCAAAGTACGAGAATCAAATGTTGTTGGAAAACGTATATGAGCAGATAAGAGGTTATGCTTGCCTTGGTTATAAGAAAACCAGATAAAAGATGTCTTCTGGAATAAGTGCTTGACTTGTCGGTTAAGATCAAGTATTCGTCATTTGGATTGCTGGCCTTCTCTTCGGAGTCACGTTCTACCGAGGGGGAAACAACACCGAAACAAAGAAGAACAGTCAACCATGGCATCGATGCAATGCGCAATATGTATGCATGAGCAAGTTAATGCACTGAAATAAAGCCCTAAACATGTTCGTTGGGTTGTTAGGGTTCGTATGTTAGTTATGCATTTTTACTCGAATTTGCCCGAAATGGACCCCAGAGGGCAATTCGGACGATTCTGAAAGTAGGTACCATTTTAGTTGCTCAAATGGGTTTGAAAACATCATAACTAGATTGCAATTGTCATTTTGAGCAAATTGGTATATAACTTTTAATTTTCTAATTTTAGTGAATAAAAACTTATTTTTCTATTTTAAATGATTAAACAACATTAAATAAATGCTCATAAATGAAGTGTGTCAAACATGTATGAAAGTGACATTTTTGGAAAGAGTACATTTTCCTGATCACTCCCATATTTTTATTATATTTTTCTGACTTATATTTTTATGGATATTGATTTTCTAAAATTTAACCATTTTCTGTAATTAGTAACCGTATTCTGGAAATAGAAAAAACAGGGATATGACGTCACAATGACGCACGGATGACATCATCGTGCTCTGATCTTCACAGAGAGATCAAAATTTGAATGAATTCGCGTGCAATTCGCAGAACGGGAAGCACCTCGACGTAGAGGGCCTCAAGGGGAAGCTAAGGGTGGCGGCGCCGCTTGCTATATTTCGCCGGAAGCTCGCCGGCGTCCATCCGCGCGGCGGCGGGCGGCGGAGCTCGTCGGGCGGACGTTACAGAGGGGGGAGGGATAAACGGATGGCACAGGGAGGCTCACCACAGCGTGGGGAGTCTGATGGGGCAGGCGACGCGACGAGGAAGCGACGGAGCTCGCCGGAATCGGCGAGGGCGTCCGCCGGCCAGAGTTAATTTCGACGGTGGAATCCGCTCTTCCCCGGGCTTCCCTGCATCTCCGCGGACTCGAGGAGGTGGAGGAGATCGAGAGGAGGACGGTGAGGTACACAACGGCGCTGGGGAGCGGCCGTATCGACGGCGGCGAGCGGCGGTTATGGCCGCAGTTAGGGTTCGCTACGGGACAGAGGAATACCAGAGAGAGAGGGCAGCGAGGAGGGCGGGGTTCTGCGGGGGTGTGCACGATCCAGGCGTCTCCAAGGGTCCTTGTCTCCTCGCGAGATGGAAGAAGGAGGTGGCAGCGGCCACCTCACCTTCGCCCTCGTCCTTCTGGCCGGAGGAAGAAGAAGGAAAAAGAAAAGGAGATTTTCCCGTGACCCCTTGTAGTTTCAGGAATTGCAACAAGGTCCTTTTCTCTTTTAAAACAGGACATAAAACATTGTTTTGAGGGCATTTTTGTAAACAGAAAATTTGGCAAAAATACTTTTTGGAAACCTCATAAAATTTCCAACCTCACCATGTATTGCTTTGGTGAAATTGAAATACTTTTCAGTACAAAATTTGGGAAACCAAAATAAGTACTATTTGTGAGATTTTCTCAAACCATTTAAATTCACAAATTAAATTGGTTTAAATTGGTTTCAAATTTTGTTTCCATGCATGTATGGGATGAACACACACCACACACCCTAGTTTAGCAAAATTGGGATGTTACAATAATCATGCATAGTGACAAAAACATTATTAATCAAAGCATAAAGTGGTATTACAAGTCAATAACTAAATTATCATAGAGGATATAATTTACTGGTTTTTAGTCATAAACATGGTGTAAGAAAGCGCCAAGTCAACCAAATAAAACATTTAAAGGAGAACACCACAAATTTATGATTCAATGTGATAAAAACAACTCATGATTCTTTCAATGACACATTAAACACTCTCAGCTATTTGAGAAAAGTCATGCTACAAAACATAACCACTTGTCTTAGGAATAAAACAAAATCTAACATGACATGAAAAAGTCTAGCCACAGTCTATACAAGCTTCCTTTTGCATCGTTATAAATTATACCACATGCAGCAATTTCTTCTTCCAACAAGCACAAAAAAAATATATGTTTTAACAAACCCTCTCCAAATGATACAGAAAATAAGCAAGAGAGTAATAACATAACTCTATTAAAACTAACATCTTTGAATAAGATATGCTTGAAAAATAAACAGGAGCTAAAAGAATTGCAGCAGCTAGAAGAAAAACTAAGAATACAAGCATAACGAGTATTCGTATGAAAAAGCGGAGCGTGTCTCTCTCCCAAAAAAGAATGCTAGGTTCTAATGATATCTATTGCATGAAGTAAAACAAAATAAAATATAACGAAAAATAAAATACGCTCCAAGTAAATTTCATATGATGTGACCGAATAAAAATATAGTTTCACTGGAAGTGACCTGATAATTTGTTTATGAAGAAGGGGATGCCTTGGGAATCCCCAAGCTTAGACGTTTGAGTATTATTAGAATTTGCTGGGATGAACCATGGGGGATCCCCAGGCTTTGTCTTTGCACTCTTCTTGATCACATTATATCACCCTCTTCTCTTGACCCTTGAAAACTTCCTTCACACCACACTCAAAGTAGTTCGCATTAGAGGGTTAGTGCAACAATAAAAAATTCACGGGTTCAGCATGCGCAAAAGTTCTATTGATACTTTTAAACATTAGCTACAGCCACTGATGTTTCGTGAAGCAAAGAAATCCACTTGACATAGTAAAAGAGCAAATGCAAGAAAAATGGTAGAATCTGCCAAAACCAGAACAGTCTGTAATGACGAATTTTTTCAGGGCACTTAAGTTTATCAAATCGAAAAACGTAAAGAACAAAAACGTTTAGGAATTAGCTGAGGAATAATCACAAAACATTTCACGTCATTTCGATCTTTCTGTGAATTATACGATTTTTTACGGTGGAGAGCAGAAATTGGTTTTCTGCGCAGAAATCCAAAACCAACTCCACTTTTCGCTAGACAGTTTACTTGGCACAACTAATACATGAAAACAAAGATAGAAATAAGTTTCTATAGAAGTATGCATCCCCTTGACTCAAATAAAATAGAGAAAAACAAAGCAAAAATAAAATCATGGGTTATCTCGCAAGAAGTGCTTTTCTTTAACGCCTTTTAGCTAGGCATAAGAAGAGAAAATCAAGTGTTTTCAAGTGAAGAAGCATCCAAATTGCTCCGAGGCTAAAGTTTACCTTTCTTACCCTTATTCTTTCTTTTGGGGAATTGATGGTTTGAGCATGGTTTGGAACTGAAAGTCATGGTACCTTTCCCCGCATCAATAGTTGCTCCCAGGAGCTTTAGTAGAGATCTTCCAAGGGTAATTTGGCCTTCTCCTACACATTCAATAACAAGATAATTAGTAGATACCATTCTTCCTAGGATTTTTGTAAATATTCCCTCAGCTATCCCAATGGGAAATATAGTGGTGTTATTAGTGAGATGTATTTCTTCTCCTCCCTCAGAAAGTCGCCAAACACTCAAAGATTCATAAATTTCTTTAGGCATAAGACAAAATTTAGACATAATATCGCAACGAGAATTAAAAGTTTCACCATCTATTTCAACTTTACTGTAGGAATCATATTTGAGGCTTCAGAGTTTATTGGGACATATTCAAAATGCTCACGCATTCGGTTATAACCTTCTTTTAAACAACACATGTGTGACTCTAGGGTATTCAATCTAGCATAAATGTTTGTAAAGGTTTTATCAGAGGTACTAGGTGTACTGTAGGTTGGAATTAAATTTTTTATGGCATTAAAAGCTTGATCTCCATCATAGTGGAGGAAATCTCCTCCTACCACAATATCCAAAGCATATCTATAGCAAATAACAAGACCAAAATAAAAATACGAAGAAACGGGCTTAGAGTCATTTTAGGTTCAATTTTGCAATAGGAATCAAAAACTCTAGACCAAGCTTCCTTAAAACTCTCATCACTCCCTTGTTTGCAAGTGAAGATCATTTCCTCATGTGACATGGTAAAAGGAACATGAGTACTCATTTTAGCAAGATTAAAAACAAGATAAAAATAACAACTCGAATAAGAACTATTTTTGTGTGTGTTTTTGATAAAGAGAAGCAAACAAGATAAAATAAAATAAACTAAGAAAAATAATAACAAAGTAAAGAGATTGGAAGTGAGAGACTCTCCTTGAAGAAATTCTCTTCATCCCCGGCAACGGCGCAAGAAAAGTACTTGATGCGTGTGAACACATGTTCGTTGGGAGACCCCAAGACGAAGGTATGAAGAGTGCGGCGGCAAGTTTCCCTCAGAAAGAAACCAAGGTTGAATCGACCAGTAGGAGAAAGAAGTAACTTGTGAAGGTTGATGCAGCTGAGATGGCAGGGCGCACTAACAGTTCAGCATCAACATGGAACCTACACAACACAATCAAATCACTTTGCCCCAACGAAGCAGTGAGGTTGTCAATCTCACCTGTTTGGCTGATAACAAAGAGGTTAAATGTATGGTTGGAAAACAGTAGGAGAACAATATGAAAACAATAGTAGAAGTGGGAAAATAGTGGAAACATTGTGAAAACAGTAATTGCAGTTGTTGTATTATCAGTATGAGAAAATGGATCGGGGTCCGCGGTTCACTAGCGATGTCTCTCCATAAAAGATAGATATCATATGCGGTGAACAAATTACAGCTGGGCAACTGATAGATATTGAAACATGCATGACATGATGATTACTATGTGATTCATGCGGGCATTACAACAAGACTCATAGACCGTCATCCAACTACATCTATGACTAATAATCCACCCTCGGAATATCCGAACAAACCTTGGGTATTAAGTTGCAAGCAACAATAATCGCATTAAGCAAAGTGTGTAATGTAAACAATGTAAACGTTGTTGTTTTCTCCCTAATGGAAACATCACATCCTTCATCCCTCACGTTTCTGTCACTTGAGCACATATGCAAAGGAGGCATGAACCCACTATCGAGCATAAATACTCCCTCTTGGAGTCACTAGCATCTACTTGGCCAGAGCATCTACTAATAACAGAGATCATGCAAGATCATAAATAACATACATATGAAGATAACATGATAGATTGATAATCAAGAGACATAGAATTCAACATTCATCGGATCGTAGCAAACACAAATTGTAGAATTACAATAAGATGATCTCGATCATGTAGGAAAGCTCACGAGATCTAAACATGAGACATAAACTGGAGGGAACAACCATATAGCTACTGCTATGGACCCGTAGTCCAAGGATGAACTATCCACGCATCACTCTGGAGGCGGGAATGGTGATGTAGAGCCCTTCGGTGATTATTTCTCCGACCGGCAGGGTGTCAGGGAGAACTCCAGAACCCTCCCGATCTTGGGTTGACGATGACGGCGGCGCCGAGTATTTTTCGTGGAAAAGTGGTATATTTTTAGGGTTAACTATCCGAGGGGAATAAATAGGCGAAAGGGAGATGGCGGTGGTCGCCCGAGGGCCCCACACCACCTGGTGGCGCGACCTGGGGGTGTTCCGCCCTATGGTGTGGCCCCCCTATGCCCCCTTCCAGGTCTCTTCGGGACTCCGTGGAACCTTCGGGAATTCTAAGACTTCTGAGCTTCGAATTTTCCAATTCCGAGAATATTTCTAGAACAACTTTTCTGAAACTAATAATAAGGAACTGGCTCTATGGCATATTGTCAATAGGTTAATCCCGAAAAATCGATAAAAATCCCATAAAGTGTATAACAACCATGTAGAAAATAACATGAAAACAACATGGAACATCAGAAATGATAGATACGTTGTCACACCCCCACTTTTTGAAAACCAACAAAATGCAGTTGTTGGAGAGTCAAAAATTAGGGCCAATAAAAACTTTTTGAAATGCTTAACCTTTAATCTTGTTTCACCTCTCTTTGCATTGTTTGACCTTGAGTGTTTGTGTTTGAACAAAACCAAAATAAAATGGTTACATGAATAACAAGTTTTGAGCTGAACCTCTTTTACAAAATCGTCATGTCACGATTTGTCTTGATCACTAACTTTCTTTAACACTTGAGGGAAACCTCCAAGAATTTAAATTGAAAAACTCTCTTGCTTGAGTGGACTGGTTAAGTCTGGTTATTATATACTTGTGAGGTGACCTTATCTTGTTTTTGCCTCAATGTTTTTGTAACTGTTGTGGATGGTTGTGAGTTCTTTTAATTGATTGAGATCTACAAATAACAAGCCCATACACCAGTAGCATGTTATATCCTATTTCTATCTCATCTTATGTTCTGTTTAACTTATCTAGTTTGGCCTCCTGCCATAAGGGAGAAATCTTGATCTTTGACAAATGTACCATCATGGATATAATGGTACCTATCTATGAGCCCTATCCTAATATTTGGATTGAATAATTAAACCCATTCACATTTTCATCCAAAGTCCTCTTGAGGTCTTCCCAACAAATAGGATCATGTCCTTGTTATCATGATGCCTTTTGTTAGTCTTCCTAAAAATCACTCCTATATATTTTGAGCTCAATCAACCTTCCCTTGTCATCTTCATGACTTATAAATCATATTCATGTGATCCATTTTTCTTCCCTTGACCATGTGGTCATTCTTCTCTTAGGGTTTTTGGCCTATTAAGTAAACTCTTGTTATCACCCTTTTACAGTTAGTATCTCAAATATTTTCTAAAGGATTTGTTTAATAAAAATCACCTTTGTGACCTATATTATATACCCTCCCACCCCAACTAAAAAATACTTGATTTATAAACATTTTCCTATTTATTAAATGTTATTTTCCAAAAAGCCAGAAATTGACTTTTTATGATTTTGTTAATAAAAGTATTTCTAGAATTTTTGGGAAAGCTCCCCAACATTCCTAGGGTCATATATAACCTAGTTATCCAAAAACATTTGCTGATCATTTTCAAATTTTTGAAGAAAATATCCAAAAACAGTTTCAGCACTTTTTGAATTTTCAAAATTTTGTGAAACAAATATTTTCAGAAAATTTGGGGACCACCACCCCTAGACTCAATTTTTTATTATATATCCATTAAAAATGTTTTCAAACATATCTTATATTCAAAATTTTGGAGAAAACATTTAAAAACAGAAACAGCAGTTCTTGGAAAATTGAATGTTTTCAAAGAAAACAATTTAAGAAAAGTGGGAGACCACCACTACCTTACTCCAATTTTCATTTACTACCTCCTAGGCATATTTTCTTTCTTGTGTTGTGTTAAATATTTTGGAGAAAACAACCACAAACACCTTCTGCTCAAAGTTTAAAGAGATCCTTAGGTTGATGTTTTTCCCTCCTTTTCACCCATCTTGGATTCCTTGGCTGCCTAGTCACCTGGCCCCCGCCACCTTGACTTTTTTGGACAAGCTTGCACTGCCCCATACGTTTCAACATCATACACATGGCCTGGACTTCAACCATGGCATGGGTTGACTACCCATACCCCCTCCCCCATACCTTGTTGCCCCCAGTCCTTGTCTTCTAGAATCATTGACTCCCCACGAACTCGAAAAGCCATCCATCCCTCCCTGGCCACTTCCCTTCCCTCTCTATTTCATAACAAACACCTGCAGGAGCTGAGGGAGAGTGCAAACATCCCCCACCTCCCTGGACCTCCTCTTCCTCAGACCTTTTGGCATTCTCACGTCCTCAACACTGCAAACCTCCTAGACAAGGCCCCCTCGGCCCTCGTTTCCCCGAGCCTGCTCGCCATGGCCGCCCATGGCCGCGGTGCAGTGCAACGCCGCCAGTGCCCTCCTGGCCGCCCTTCTGCTCAAGAGCTTGTCTCTATAGCCCCTCTCCGCCCTAATTGCACGCATACACAAAAATCCCTCTCCCTAGCTCGTTGGTTCACCGGAATCGGCCACGGGCCGCCGCGGGTATGCTCCCTGACACGTCGTCGATTGAGGGTTTCCCCGGCTCCCTTGTTCCTTCCCCTACCTTCCTTGAGTTCCCTGGAGACTCGTGCCCCTATCATTTTGGTCCTTGGTCCCTTGTCGGGCCTCCGCCAACGTCAACCTCGAGCTCCTCCCGCGGCTTCCATGGCGGGGCATGCCCCTGTCCCTCCCGCCTTGCGTGCTGGTGCGCATTGGATGGGCGGCCTTCTCCAGAGCCTTTCCGTGGTGTCCAAGCATCCGGGGGACCGCGCACTTCCATGGCGGCGAGCCCACGCACCTCCCGCGGCGGCAGGAGCAGACTCCGTCGTGATTTGTGGTCGTCGCCGGCGCCTTCATCGATGGTCGTTGGATTTCGATCCAATGGTTCCTTACCCCTTCGCTGGATAGGCTCTAAATGACGGGCTGGCCCTGCCGCGGGCCACCTCCAACCGTTTGAACCCTCCTCTGCGCGGGAAGCCTCATGGGCCGGCCCAGCTCCTCGAATCCAGCCCCAGTTTTGCCTCCCGCAGCAGATCTGGCCCGTGTCCTTTGGCAGATGGTTAATTTTTTCTCTCTACAGATCTGTTTCTGGCTCGTTACTTTAAATCGAAATGAAAATGTAAACAAGTAAAACTTACCTCACCGAAAATCACAAAGATGGATCTACTATTTCTTAACCACCTCGAACTCAAAGAAATGTATTTTGTGCTATATTTTGGGAGAACTAAGAAATATGGCAGAAGCACTCTATTTCACCTTTTTTTATCATAACTTGTGTTTTAAGTGGCCAAATCTTGATAACCAAATTGTTTTGAATATATCTTGGATATATATATATCAGTGAGACTTGACCTTGCATCAAGGGGAGCTACCATTTGGAATGCCATCTATTTTGGTTAAAAACCAATAGGCATTTCTAGGATTTTTAGAGGGAGTTTAAAAATGATTTTTGATGTGGATCCAATTGGATGAGCTTGTGTGTGATTAGATCTATGTAATACTTTCTTGGCATAATTTTTAGAGCTCCAGATTATTTTTGGTATGCATTTCTAAAAACAACACCTTTTCTGTTTATTTTACATCTTGTGTGTTTGTTTGTGAATAAATGATTGTTTGTTAGAAACTTGTTTCCAAGCATGAGTAGATGTGTTTATAACTGTTATTTGGTTGTTTTGTTACATTACTAGTATGTTAGGAAGTTTGTGCATGATTGGAAAACAAATAGAAATAGAAATAACCTCTTATTGTTTTCTAGTATTTTTGTGGAATATATTTTTGTGAGCTAAACTTGCTATGTTTAAATACCTAGGTTTTTGTGATGGTTATGTGAGTCCAGTACCATTTTGGTACTGATGTGGTGATGGTATCACCTCAGTTAGCTTGCACATTAGTTTATAGGAGAGCATGTGTAACATTGATTTTTTTGTTTAACTACATTGTTTTCACTGGTATGAGTAGTTGTTTTCATAGAATTATTTTAGTATATTGCTTACTAGCATGTGTAAGGTGTATGTTCTGTTAGTAGGTGTTTTTATTCATGTATCTATGGTTTAGGAAAATGCATACTTATAGTGTTGTTTGCTCCTCTAATGTTGCATTAGCGTCCCACTAGATTTTGAGTTTGCTCCATTATTGTTGTCCTTTTATTTTTAGGAGTGTATGATTGTCCTAGCATGTTTAGGATGTTTTCACTTCTGTTATTATGGCATAGATATTGTAGTTGTTATGTGTTGATGGGTTGTACAATGCAATTATTTCTTAGGGTCATGCTTGTGTAGAACTTCCATACTAGTACGCTAATAGTTGACTCCTGTTATTATGTTATTTTACTAGAGGTAATGTCTCTTGTTGTTATTATGTTTTAGAGTTTGCTTTATTGACTTGTTACAATTGATTGAGCCACTGGTTTGTTTGGTTACTTTCATGATTGATTGACTCCTTATTTTTGGTGTAGGCATAATCATAGTCAGCAGCTAGCTGTTTCATCTGTGTCTTGTTTGCTTTGCTGTTTGGAATTGTCTGAGTGTTGACCTTAGCATAAGTTTGGTACTAGTGTTATTATTGTGTTTAGTAGTACCTTGTTATCTATGCTTAAGATTAGTGGTAAACCTGTTTGGGTTGATTGCTTGTGTTGTTGTTAATACCCACTGCCATGGGTGTTGCTTTGATGATTGGTATTACATTGATTGTTTTTTGTAGAACCTTAGTAGCCTCACCCTTGTTACCACAAGCTATGTAACATCCCAGGATTTTGAAAAATTTGAAAATTTTAAAACCTTCATGCATTCATGATCATCTTAGCATACTTGCACTTTGATTGCATAAAAATTTGGTTCTAATTTTCTAAACACAAAAATTTAGATGTTATTACCTATTAAACCACCTTTGAACTTTAAATATTTTTCTAAAATAAAGTATTTTATTTTTGGGAAAGAATAGTACCAAAAGGTTCCTTATTTCCCAAGCTTTTCAAAACATATTTTTATGTATTTTTCTGTTTTGTTTTGGTTGGGTTTTGAAAGCTTTTTTAATCATTTGATTAAAGGAAAAAAAAACAGAAAAAAAAGAGAAGGAGCCAGCGCAGCAACCCACCTCTCTCTCCCCCGCACCCCGGCCCAGGCCCATCTCCCCCTCCCCTTCTTATCTCTCGCTCACGCGCGCCACACCACAGAGTAGGCCAGGACCAAGCCCAGCACAGCCCGCCCCGTTTCACTCCCTCTCCTCTCACTGACCCGTGGACCCCGCCCGCTGATCTCACCTGGACGCACGCATGACGTCACCCCCAGGCGTCTGTGCCCGAGCGGGACTCCAACTCCGGCCACCGCCTCTCCCCGCACCTAACCCCTCCCCCAAGGCGCCCCTTTCCTTATATACCGAGGCCACCTCGACGTCTGTGCCCTACCCCACCCCGAAAACCCTAGATCTAAAGTCGCCGCCGCCGCGCCATTGACGCCTCCTCCTCGGAACGAAGTCGCCGCCGCCGTTACGCCCCTCGGGAGGAGCCCCCGAGCACACGGGAAGCACCGCGGAGCCGATTGGAGCACGCCGCCGTCCTCAACCACGCCGGAGGAGCCCGAAAACGCCGCCGCCATCCACGTCGTGCCGCGCCGCCGCCATCTTCCTCCACTCCGGCGAGAAAATCCGGTGAGTTCGCCTGGCGCCCTCTGTGGCCGTCCGATTTGCTTCAACGGACGAGATTAGGACGTCGCCGAACCGGTTACTTTTAGATCCTGGCCGCTCGATTCCCTTTAGATCCAACGCCTCACAGCGCACGATCCGCGCGAATCGTTTTCGGCCAATCAGAGCGCTCCGTTGAGTTCGCTCCGGATCGATCACGTTTTCAATAAAAATAGAAAATAGCAGATTTGAAACAAAACTTCAAAAATTCATATCTCGAGTTCTGTTTATTCAAATTAGGTGATCTTGGGCTTTTTGGAATCAGCACATTGTGTAGATTAATCTAGGCTATTCAAATTTCAATTTTGAAACGTGCAATCAAAAGTTATTTGTAGATCTCTATTAATCACTAATTTGGGCATAGCTTTTAATCTACAAGTCCTTTTTAGGTGAAATCAATTGCTATGGTTTTGTTTTGATGTCCTCTATCCAGTAGATGCGTTGGAAAAATTATTTTACAACTTTGTAATAGAAACTCTTTTAATGTTGATATTTGCCTATAATAAAACCCTAGCAATACTAATAATTACAATTTGATAATCAATTTGTTTTGCATGCATAGTAAACATGTTATTAATATCAGAGAACATAATTATTAGTAATTATTGCTAGTTATGAACTTTGTGCATTAGTTTGATCATTGCATAGCATGCATACATGTTTTTGTATTGTTATTTTGTTTTCTATGTTATGTTTGTTTTGTATGTTTATGTGTGGTTTGTTTTGCTTGTTAGATTGTGAAGTGGAGCAAGTCTACTCTTGTTGCTGTTATTATTGCTGTGATTGTTCACCCTATTGCCAAGAAAAGTGACACACCATTAAATCCCCATATTTTACTATGCATTATTAGTGTTTTGAGTAGTATGCATGATAGGGAATTTTTACTAAGTTATTATTATGCTATGCAAAATCCCAAGTAGTGTGTAGCCATCCTTTAGACTTGTTATTTTGGAGACTTATACTTAGTTGATGCTTAGCCTTGCTACAAATTTGTTTTACTCAATGTTGTGGAAAAATTCTAAGTATAAATTTCAATGAACCACCTGGGTGGATTTGGTTGTATGGTTGATGAGAGTTGAGTGTCGCCCTGAGGGGATGTTCACTTGTGGATTGCCACCCAGGAAACAAAGAGATTACCAAGTCCTCTAAGTTTAGTAGCTTTCCGTGCAGCCCTTTGACATATGGGCTCTGTCTTGATCAACTAAGTTGTGAGAGTTCAGCCCATGCTTGACATGAAGATGTAGCAGAATTATAGGTGGAACGGGTCTTGCTGGTTGGGTTGAATTCTTGCTTCTGAAAGATCTCGTCTCAATTCTCTCCTTTCCATGATGCACTCTGGGTGTATAGGATGTTTGGGCTAATTGAAGACAAAGGGTGAAAGTGCACAACCTCTGCAGAGTTAGAAACTATGATCATAGCCGTGTTCCCGGAAATGGACAACTTCGAGCAGCTGGACAAGGATGGACAGAAGAATCTCAACACCGTTTTGAAGAAGTAAAATTTGGCTAAGGAAATATTAGTTGTGGTGCTCATGGGTGTGTCCTATGGTGCCAATCTTTGAAGAGAAAACTCTTTTTCAAAAGTGTTAGGGAAAAACTTGCTTTCTGCAAATAGCCTAAACTCCACCAAGCCAGATATGCATGTAGTTTAGACTTGCCATTTTATATCCACCATAGTGTCATTTGCCAGTACATTGTTTGTACTGAATCTCCTTCGGGGGCTGCATATTCCAACGTGCAGGAAATTCTGAGGATGAAGTTTGATTAAGTGCTTGGACTCGAGTCTACACCCAACATGTAATGCCTGTGGCGCATGATTGAAGATGGAGGCTCATTGCTATCTTTATTTCTGTTGTTTAGAACTCTGAGTTTTGCTAGTCTTTCAAGACTATGCACTTTGTAATAAAGCTATACTTGGCTATTCTGGATCTTTTGTAATAATTTTGATACTTCTGCAATGATACTTTACATTTTGTTCTGTGGTGCTAGCATTGATCCAGGGACTAGCACTTAACACAGTAGTTCTTACATTATTAAATGTGAGGACGCTACAAAATGGTATCAGAGCAAAGTGTTGCCTGTAGGTTCGAGCCCTTAGGATTGGAAAACCCTTTTTGATCAAATTTATTAACTCCTTTGAGTATTTTTGGATCCTAGCGGCATAGTGAGATGAAGCGGCCCGGACCAACATTACATGTCCACGTACATGAGACCGGTTCCCTGATTGGCTTTGCGGGTGCCAGTCTCTCTCACTATAGTGAATATCCAAAATTCAATAAGTTGTTAATGAGATGATGATCACCATGGAGAAGACTTAATATTTTCAAAGTACTCTTACTCATCTCGTATCTAGTACCTCCTTACCTTATGCTTCTATGACTTATGTTTTCCCCTACACTTCAAAACTCAAAGATGATGGAACTTCAACTTCGCAATCGCCAAGGACTACCAACTCAAAGATGAAGAGATGCAACTTCACCACCACCAAGGACTTCAAGGACCCTAGGATTGACCATCTATTCTACTCTAACATAGCTAGAACAACTCTTCTTCTAGTACTTCTACCTATTGTTCAATCTTCTAATATCTTATCTCCTTGATAGATGACCAACCTCCTTGAATCACTCAAGAAGGGCCCATTGATGACCATGACTCTAGATTGTGAGACTGAATTCCCAAAGGCATTGAAGAACCTAATGACAAAATTTGGATTTGGAGGAGCAGCACTCTACAAAGGTTTTCCTTTCATTGAAGATGGCCAAGAGTATTGGTGGGTGCAACTTCACCTATACAGAAGCAAGGAGTATGAACACAAAACACAAGGGGGCTACATCTTCACCAACCCACAACAATACACATCATTTTTCGAGTCAGCTAGATGCGCTGCATGGGAGGCTATCACAGAACTTGGAGAAAGACTTACGTGGAGACTTTATCACACTCAGAAGGATCTACAAGAAGCTGAAGAAGAGATCAACGCCCTTGAAAAGGAGTTGAAGATGTATAAGAACATAGAAATCATTGTGAAGAGTTATGATCCATCCCAGTAGTTGACCACCATGGCAGAATGCGTTAGCTAGAGTTTTTGTTTGAGTATTGACCTATCAACTTGTGATATGGCAATTATAGAGTGTTTTGGTTTGAACTAAGTTTTTCAAAAACTATGTCCAAATTTCGAAATTTGGTTAAGATAAAAAAAATATTTCAAGTTGTTATTTTCCATTGATTGTTTGTCTTGTTGTATTGTGCATGGGTAGGAAAATTTTCTCCTCATAGCTCTATCTATCTTTTCCTCATCTATGCTGAAAACCCACAGATGCCTCCTCGTCGTGACCCCAACAACAACAATGAGGACAACAACAATGATGCCCTGCAGCAGATGCTCACTTCCCAAGCCCAACTTCTACAGATGATGACTCAGTTTGTAGCAGCAATGAACAACAACAACAACAACAACAATCCTCCACCACCACCCCCAGTGGATAGACTTACTAGATTTCTGAGACTTAGGCCTAACAAGTTCTCATATGCTACTGATCCTATTGAGGCAGACGACTGGCTTCGTTCAATCAACAAGGACTTAGTAACTTGTGAGTGCACTGATGCGGAGAAGGTGAGATTCACCGCACATCTGTTAGAAGGACCTGCTGCAATGTGGTGGGAAACTTACCAAGTGACTCATCCACTGGAAGGCATGACTTGGGATGATTTCAAGGAGGGATTCCGCAATGCACATATCTCATCTGGGATAATGAACCTCAAGAAGGAGGAGTTCCGTAGTCTGAAGCAGGGAGGTAGAACCCTAAAGGAGTATATGGATGATTTCCATTCTTTATCAAGGTATGCACCAGAGGACATTGACACAGATGCCAAGAGAAAGGATAGGTTCCTCAATGGACTTAAAGGGGACCTAAAGATACCTCTGTCTGTAGCATATGCCCCAAATTATCAAACTCTGTTGGATCAAGCCATTACTATGGACAACATGACTAAGGAGGAAAACAGGAAGAGAAAGTATAGTAATGGTGGAAAATACCACTCTGGACCCTCATATAAGAGGCACACATCCAATGGAGGACACAATTTCCATAAACATGAGAACCATCACAATGGTGGGAATGGACACAGTCATAATGGTCATGATCATGTTGAAGGACTCAAGGAAACCAATGGTAACAGAAATGGTCACTCAAATGGCAATGGGCACCACAACCACAATCATGAGAAGAAAAAGGATCTTAGTCAAGTGATGTGTTTCAAGTGCAGAAACAAGGGACATTATGCAACTGATTGCCCAGAGCAGAAGACTGCAGAAGCTGCCAAACCCAACCGATTCAAGAAGGGGCATGTGAATCATATCAACGTGGATTTTGTGAATGGTAACCCCTAACTCATTTTCTTCCATCACATGTTCCATTACCTCAATTGCATGGGGAAAAATTCAATCTCAAGTGTATTCTTTTAAGGGGGGTAGCCCACCTCATAACTTTTCTAACCTAATTGCTAGCCTTCTCGAATCTCGGGACGAGATTCCTTTTAAGGGGGGTAGTCTGTAACATCCCAGGATTTTGAAAATTTTGAAAAATTTAAAACCTTCATGCATTCATGATCATCATAGCATACTTGCATTTTGTTTGCATAAGAATTGGTTTTTAATTTGCTAAAGACAAAATTTTAGATGTTATTACCTATTAAACCACCTTTTGAACTTTAAATCTTTTTCTAAAATAAAGTATTTTATTTTGGGAAAGAATAGTACCAAAAGGTTCCTTATTTCCCAAGCTTTTCAAAACATATTTTTATGTATTTTTCTGTTTTGTTTTGGTTGGGTTTTGAAAGCTTTTTGAATCATTTGATTAAAGGAAAAAAAAAGAAAAAAAAGAGAGAAGGAGCCAGCGCAGCAACCCACCTCTCTCTCCCCCGCACCCCGGCCCAGGCCCATCTCCCTCTCCCCTTCTTATCTCTCGCTCACGCGCGCCACACCACAGAGCAGGCCAGGACCAAGCCCAGCACAGCCCGCCCCGTTTCACTCCCTCTCCTCTCACTGACCCGTGGACCCCGCCCGCTGATCTCACCTGGACGCACGCATGACGTCACCCCCAGGCGTCTGTGCCCGAGCGGGACTCCAACTCCGGCCACCGCCTCTCCCCGCACCTAACCCCTCCCCCAAGGCGCCCCTTTCCTTATATACCGAGGCCCCCTCGACGTCTGTGCCCTACCCCACCCCGAAAACCCTAGATCTAAAGTCGCCGCCGCCGCGCCATTGACGCCTCCTCCTCGGAACGAAGTCGCCGCCGCCGTTACGCCCCTCGGGAGGAGCCCCCGAGCACACGGGAAGCACCGCGGAGCCGATTGGAGCATGCCGCCGTCCTCAACCACGCCGGAGGAGCCCGAAAACGCCGCCTCCATCCACGTCGTGCCGCGCCGCCGCCATCTTCCTCCACTCTGGCGAGAAAATCCGGTGAGTTCGCCTGGCGCCCTCTGTGGCCGTCCGATTTGCTTCAACGGACGAGATTAGGACGTCGCCGAACCGGTTACTTTTAGATCCTGGCCGCTCGATTCCCTTTAGATCCAACGCCTCACAGCGCACGATCCGCGCGAATCGTTTTCGGCCAATCAGAGCGCTCCGTTGAGTTCGCTCCGGATCGATCACGTTTTCAATAAAAATAGAAAATAGCAGATTTGAAACAAAACTTCAAAAATTCATATCTCGAGTTCTGTTTATTCAAATTAGGTGATCTTGGGCTTTTTGGAATCAGCACATTGTGTAGATTAATCTAGGCTATTCAAATTTCAATTTTGAAACGTGCAATCAAAAGTTATTTGTAGATCTCTATTAATCACTAATTTGGGCATAACTTTTAATCTAAAATTCCTTTTTAGGTGAAATAAATTTCTATGGTTTTGTTTTGATGTCCTCTATCCAGTAGATGCGTTGGAAAAACTATTTATATAACTTTGTAACAGAAACTCTTTTAATGTTGATATTTGCCTATAATGAAACCCTAGTAATACTAATAATTACAATTTGATAATTAATTTGTTTTGCATGCATAATAAACATGTTGTTAATATCAGAGAACATAATTATTAGTAATCCTTGCTAGTTGTGAATTTGGTGCATTAATTTGATCATTGCATGACATGCATACATGTTTTTGTATTGTTATTTTGTTTTCTAAGTTATGTTTGTGTTGTATGCTTATGTGTGGTATGTTTTGCTTGTATTAGATTGTGAAGAGGAGCAAGTCTACTCTTGTTGCTGTTATTATTGTTGTGATTGTTCATCCTATTGCCAAGGCAAGTGACACACCATCAAATCTCCCATATTTTACTATGCATTATTAGTGTTTTTGAGTAGCATGCATGATAGGAAATTTTACTAAGTTATTATTATGCTATGCAAAATCCCAAGTAGTGTGTAGCCATCCTTTATACTTGTTGTTTTGGAGACTTATACTTAGTAGATGCTTAGCCTTGCTACAAATTTGTTTTACTCAATGTTGTGGAAAAATTCTAAGTATAAATTTCAATAAACCACCTGGGTGGATTTGGTATTGCGTGGTTGTCGAGAGTTGAGTGTCTCCTTAGGGCCTTTAATCTCCTAAGGAGTTCACTTGTGGAATGCCACCCAGGAAACAAAGAGATTACCAAGTCCTCTAAGTTTAGTAGCTTTCCGTGCAGCCCTTTGACATATGGGCTCTGTCTTGATCAACTAAGTTGTGAGAGTTCAACCCATGCTTGACATGAAGATGTAGCAGAATTATAGGTGGAACGGGTCTTGCTGGTTGGGTTGAATTCTTGCTTCTGAAAGAACTCGTCTCAATTATCTCCTTTCCTTGATGCACCCCGGGTGTATAGGATGTTTGGGCTAATTGAAGACAAAGGGTGAAAGTGCACAACCACTGCAGAGTTACAAACTATGATCATAGCCGTGTTCCCGGAAAGGACAACTTCGAGCAGCTGGACAAGGATGGACAGAAGAATCTCAACACCGTTTTTTTTAAGAAGTAAAAGTTGGCTAAGGAAATATTAGTTGTGGTGCTCATGGGTGTGTCCTATGGTGCCAATCTTTGAAAGAAAACTCTTTTTCAAAAGTGTTAGGGAAAAACTTGCTTTCTGCAAATAGCCTAAACTCCACCAAGCCAGATATGCATGTAGTTTAGACTTGCCATTTTATATCCACCATAGTGTCATTTGCCAGTACATTGTTTGTACTGAATCTCCTTCGGGGGCTGCATATTCCAACGTGCAGGAAATTCTGAGGATGAAGTTTGATTAAGTGCTTGGACTCGAGTCTACACCCAACATGTAATGCCTGTGGCGCATGATTGAAGATGGAGGCTCATTGCTACTTTATTTCTGCTGTTTAGAACTCTGAGTTTTGCTAGTCTTTCAAGACTATGCACTTTGTAATAAAGCTATACTTGGCTAATCTGGATCTTTTGTAATAATTTTGATACTTCTGCAATGATACATTACATTTTGTTCTGTGGTGCTAGCATTGATCCAGGGACTAGCACTTAACACAGTAGTTCTCACATTATTAAATGTGAGGGCGCTACAAGCTATATTTTTAGCTTCTTTAATATCTTGGTATTATACTGGTACACCCACTCAACCTATGATATTGGGATGTGGAATATGGTTTTTCAACCATATGTTTTACTGACGATAGTTTTGTACCCTAAGAGTTGTGAGATAGTTCTCTCGATAACTTTCTGAGTGATCACATTAGTGTAAGTTTGCTTTTTGTATGTGTTGTTTTGATTAATTGATTGTACTTCTGGTTCTGAGTGTGCGTCTTTTATTCTTTTACGTCGTTAGAAAACGAAGAAGAAGAAGAAGAAGAAGAAGAAGAAGAAGAAGAAGAAGAAGAAGAAGAAGAAGGAGTTGTAGAGCTGTGTGTCAAGATCAAGCTACTTCAAGGACAGGGACACAAAGAGATTTAAGGCAAGACATCCTGATGCTTGCTGTTATAATACACTTATCATTATCTATCATGCATGTTTTACTTTTGAAAGTTTTACAAAAACTTTGATTATCAAAAACTATTTTTGAGTGACTACTACTACTATATATTATTACTATGCGAGTAGTTGCTACTTGGTGTTACCAAGCCCATAGCCACCATATGGTATTTATTACCACCAACATTATTAGTCCCTAAGTGGAAACCCTATAATATGTGTTTGCAACACAAAGGCTTTATGGAAAAGCCGGGGAAAAAGGTTGAGCCTTATTCACCGGACGATTGTTGAAGTGGTCATTTTTGAGAAAAAGGTGTTTTTACAAAAATGACACATAACCTAGTCTTCGCTGGACAACCAAGAAGTACTGCCACTCTACCCCAATATGGGTACGGGGCCTATCTAGATACTTGAGTTTGTTAGTGTGTGTCCTATCCCATGTTTCTATAGAGAGGATGATTCTCTGAAACGAAGTGTCGCTAGGAGTGAGAAACGGGACATACACAGTGAGGGATTAAGTTCACCTCCGGGTGCGACAATTGGGTCCCCTGTTTGGCGATGTGTGACATGGTGCTAGGGGGAATAAACCTAATTGAAGGGATAGCCATATACTAGCTTGTTTCAGAGTGGATAGTTAGGATCATTCTTCTGATGCTTACATATCGTTGTGTCGATCCGTGGGTGGTTCATGGAAGACGTTTAGATCTAGTGGAATGTGTACACGTCTGCAGAGTAAAACTATTCAGAATAGCCGCGTCCTTGGATATGGACAGTTGAATGGCCATGTAGCTAGCATTGTGTGAATGTTTTCAAAAAGGAGTTTTGAAAAGGAGTTGGAACTTGTGAAGTGCTGAAAGAAGGAACTTTGTACCGTGGAGGTACCACTGATGAAAAGCCAGAAGTTGTTTTACAAGAAGTTTTGCAAAGAGAAAATTTTTCTTTTCTAAACAAAATCTGGAAGTTGATTCCAAGAAGTTTTGCAAAGAGAAAACTTTCTTTTAACAAAGTTTTACAAAACCTCCTGTACATGGGATATCTACAAGAGAAATAAAACTATATTATTTTCTTTTGAAGTATCTTCTTCAACAAAGATACAGAGATTTTAAAAATCAACTATGGGATATCTTTCATATATCATGGATAGTGAACCCTATTGTATAGCCTACCTACTACACTATATAACCATACTTGCATTCTGTAAGCTACATGATGGGTGTCTTGCTAACTACATTCAAATGTACTCATATTGGTTTCGTCCCTGGTATTTACTTGCCAGACATCGAGAAGGAATCTCAGGAGGAGATCTCCAAGGAGGAGTGCTGTGCTGATGGATTTGCGAACTAGGATCGTCTCCCAGTCAGCAACCTGTAGGTTAAGGCGTGACTTGGGCTCTACCACGTTTGTGTGTTTAGTGTTCCGCTGTGTGTGTTGTGTGTTTGTCCTGCATGGAAGCTGTGTGGACTTGGTCATGTGACCATGTCTCTTTTGTAAGTGTTTTGTGTAACCGTGTAATGGATATTGTATCTGTGTACCAACTTGATATGTTGTTCACGACTGGTGTGATCTGGGATCGTGAATGTATGCATATCGGAGGTGTACTTGAACAGTGGTTCTGGGGGACCTTACAGGGTTGGTATCAGAGCTATCCTGACTTTAGGAGACCTTAGTTAGCATGGACGTTAGATAGGAAATAAAAATATTTTTTGGTAAAAAAAACTATATTACTACCTAAATTGTTTTATCCAAAGAAACCCTAAGCATGGCTTCTACTCTCCCCTTACTCCCAAAATTATTGCCCAGTTTGCAACACCGAGAGTTGGGAAACAGAGAAAATAGTACACATGTCCTTTTTCTCTTTGTTTTCATGGCTCAAAACATTTTGAAAAAAAAAGTTATAACCATGAGTTGAATAAAACTTTGGATTTTCTGTAAAGGTTTGACAAAAGCGTTTTTCTTCTGTCAACTTTCAAAATTACCTACTTGACGATGCCCAAGAAGACCTTAGTCTTTAGCAACCTGAAGAAGCCAAAGTTTTTCCTTCTAGAAACCCTCATCATCAAGGTGATTTCAATGCAAGGAATGAAGATGTGCCACAACCTTTTACACTGAAGTGATCTTACCATCAAGTCTCTCTCCAACCTGAACAAGGTGAAGAGAATCATCGAGATCAGAAGAAGTGGCAAGAAATTTTCAAACACCCCTGGTTCATTCAGGCCCATAGGATGCATAGGTTTTGCTCAGTTGTTTCACCTGAGCTACCCCTTTTCCTCCGCGTTTTTTTTAGACCTCTGCTGGTGTTTAAAGTACCTGTTTTGCTTGTTGTTGAGTGCAGATTGTTAGGAATTGTGTGTGATGGTGTTTCCTTGCTCTGTTTTGGTGGAGTAGTTTTCCCTTATCTGCTTATCAGTGTGAAAACCTTCCACTTTAGACTTTGGTACTAGTGTTATATCATCTTAACAAACTAGTACAACCACATCGCTTTGTTGCCCAAAGCAACCTAGGAGGATTTGAGCTATCTCTAACTTACCTTCCCTTAGAATAATCCTATGAAGTACTACTGGAAGTAAAACCCTTCCATGCCTGCCCTAGTGTGACTACATTCTGCACTTTGCTTTGCCACAAAACCCCACAAGCAGAAGAAGGATCATGTAGAACTAAAAATCTCGCAGGAACTTCAAAGGGATACATTATTCAGGAAATAACATTACACCTAACAGATAAAAGTTTCAGAAAAGTAAGATACAAGTCTGTTTTCCAATATAGACCACTACACCTACTCTGGTGTAGACCCTAACATTGCCTAGCTCTCACTGGTAGGAGCCTAGTCTGAAGGTGAGCCAGCCTCACCTGATGCAGAACCCCGAGTCAGTCGACGACGAAGCCCCTCCAGTCCTCCAGGCCTAGTGCCACCGGCGTGAACCTCCACCGGCGCAACTACCGGCGCCACCGCTCGTCCTTCTTCCACCACGGTCTTGTTCCTGGTACCATACCACCAGTCATGGATGCCCCAGAAAGCGCAGACCACAGCTACCAGGATCACGGTGACCCATCCTACCAGGCCACAGCTGAAGAACAGCACGATGAAGAAGTGCTCCAAGGGATTTGCTCGCTCCAGCAGGGTGACGTACTCCTTGAAGAAGTCATCTATTAACTGGGAAATGAAGCTCATTGTGTGGCGCGATTTAGGGAACCTCGGTGACCCTTCTTATAGAAGCGAAAGCAGAGCCCTCTCCTTCATCGAGCACTACGCGGGAAAAGCCGAACAATCCAGCTGCAGTGCTCGCAAATGGCACGAAACCACCGATGCATCTCTCCCCAGGTGGCAAAAGAATCAACATGTCACACTCGCAGCAGTCCCAAAGCAAGGTGTCAGCCCACCATGGACTCACAATAGGCGGGACACCCTGCTACCGAGGGTGTGCGCACCATATGAGAAGGAAAGGCAAGAAGGAGAAGAAGAAGAGAGAAGGACATCAACTGCCAAGTGGGCCTGGCCCCACACGTCAGTGGAACACTCAATAAAACTCTGGGTGTACCTAGCTCCTGGGTTTTCTTTCAAATCGTGGAAAGATCACTAGCTGTTTAAAGCCTCTACCCCTGCAAAACTAGGCTTCTGTGACCACTTATGGGTGGCCAGAATTTTTCTATAAAAATTAGAGTGGAAATTTATTTTGCCGTACCAGAGAAAAACCTTTCTGGATCAAGTTGGCCTGCTGACCCTTTTTATGAAAAATTGTTTTGTTTTTCTTGGATAAAGAAAATTTTAGCTCCTAGGTGTTTGGTGTTGTTGTGTGTTGAGAAATCCCACTCCCTTGCTTCCCTTACGAATCTCGAGGACGAGATTCATTTTAAGGGGGGGAGATCTGTCACACCCCACTTTTTGAAAACCAACAAAATGCAGTTGTTGGAGAGTCAAAAATTAGGGCCCACAAAAACTTTTTGAAATGCTTAACCTTTAATCTTGTTTCACCTCTCTTTGCCTTGTTTGACCTTGAGTGTTTGTGTTTGAACATAACCAAAATAAAATGATTACATGAACAACAAGTTTTGAGCTGAACTTCTTTTACAAAATCCTCCTGTCAAGATTTGTCTTGATCACTAACTTTCTTTAACACTTGAGGGAAACCTTCAAGAATTTAAATTGAAAAACTCTCTTGCTTGAGTGGACTGGTTAAGTCTGGTTATTATCTACTTGTGAGGTGACCTTATCTTGTTTTTGCCTCAATGTGTTTGTAACTGGTGTGGATGGTTGTGAGTTGTTTGAATTGATTGAGATCTACAAATAACAAGCCCATACATCAGTAGCATGTTATGTCCTATTTCTATCTCATCTTATGTTCTCTTTAACTTCTCTAGTTTGGCCTCCTTCCATAAGGGAGAAATCTTGATCTTTGACCAATGTACCATCATGGATATAATGCTACCTATCTATGATCCCTATCCTAATGTTTGGATTGAATAATTAAACCCATTCACATTTTCTTCCAAAGCCCTCTTGAGATCTTCCCAACAACTAGGATCATGTCCTTGATATACCAAGTTTAGTAAGGGGATTCAGACGTGGACTCCCCTATCGCTAGGCGATTAGGGTTCCTATCCTCACCGCGGCGGAGCCAGCGGTGAGTCCGTGTGCTGATCGAAGTCGGTACCCATCTCCTACTCCGATCATCTTTCTGGGACTGCTAGGGAGGGGATTTAATCTCCTGTCCCGGCCTTGGTTCTGGTGCTTAGGGTTCGTGGAGGTCTCTGTCCGATTTCGATGGACTGGAACCATGGCGGATGCACAATCAGCAACAAGTGGAGGATCAAGAGGAAGACAATCAAGATCAATCGATGTGATGCTTGAACAGATGGATCTCCAAGAGGACGACTTCCATGATGTGGTCATTGATGAGGATGATCCGGAAATAGCCGAAAGTGTTCAATGGCTAGCTATAGCTCGGGTGCTTACGGAAAAATCGTTTAGCAAGGCAGCGTTCTACGGTGATATGAGGTCGGCATGGAACCTCGCGAAGGAAGTTCGCTTTAGATCGATTGGAACAAATCTCTTCGTGATCCAAGTTTTCTGTTTGGGAGACTGGGAACGCGTGATGGAGAAGGGACCCTGGATTTTTCGAACGTGGGCTGTGCTGTTTGAAGCCTACGATGGATTCTCGAGAGCAGAAGATATGGAAATTAATACACTGCCAATTTGGACGCAAATCCATGAATTACCTGAGGCATACTGTAAGGCGAACATTGTTACAAAACTTTTGGAGAGTCAAGGTTTGAAGGTGGAGACGGTTTGGCTTGAGGGAAACAGGGGGAACTACGTGAGGGCTAGGTGAAATACGACGTGCGACTACCCCTAGCACGGTTTGTTTCCGTTGTCAGAAAGGGTGAACGGAAAACTTTTGTGCTCAGGTATGAGAAGCTAGCAAATTTTTGTGAGGTGTGTGGACATCTAGGGCATGCAATGAAAGAATGTGGAAGAGGGGTGTTTGAAGAGAAGGACATTAAATTTGGTTCCTGGCTCTACGCTGACCCTCCGATGGGGGGGCCAAGAGGGGGGCAGGGACCCCGGGCTGGTGGAGCTGGAAGAGGGAGTGGCATGGGCAGAGGTAGGGGACGAGGCAGAACAATGGACAATTTCGAGGAAGAGGAAGAACTTAGAGACACGGGTACTAGCCCCCAAAAAGGTTTGGTGATGTATCAGAAAAACCAAGGAGCTAAAAAACGATTGATGATGGACAAGGATGATGAAGCACATGACAAGGTTAACTCAAATGAGTTGTTGGCAGGAGGCGATGATCTGAATGACGAGGGTATGCAAGTACCTGATAATGGAGAAGAGTCAGCCGAGCAAAAATTCAGTGGATAGCAAAGGAAACAAAAGGGTTCGGGTAAATTCAGAGAGCGACAATGTGACAACAACTATGATATTGGCGGGCCCCAAGATGGGGTGCCGCCAGTCGCAATGAAAATCTTAAGCCTCAACTGCCGCGGTTTACTTAACGCCGCGGCAGTTCGTGCGCACCTCGATTTCTTGGAGCGGTATCACCCGGATGTGGTTTTCCTTTCTGAAACCCATCTGGATAAAAAGGGAGGAGAATGATTACGTGTGAAAACAAGGATGCAAGGAGCTTTGGTTTCTGAAAGTGATGGCCGAAAGGGGGGGTCTGATCCTCCTTTGGAAAAATGATGTGGTAATCAATCTACAAAGAATTCACTCGAACTATATTGATGTTATTGTTGATGCAGGAAGGAATGATGAGTGGCGTGTAACTGGTCTATACGGCGAGCCGTCTTGGTCGGATAAATATAAAACATGGGATCGCTTACGTGATCTCCATAGCCAAGCTAACATGAAGTGGGTGGTCATCGGAGATTGGAACGAAATTATGTATAGCTATGAGAAGGAAGGAGGGAATGCAAGACCACTACATCTTATGCAAGCGTTCAGGGATGCACTGTCTCATTGTGGACTTGATGATCTGGGCTATATTGGCGATATATTCACCTGGAGGAGGAAGAGGAGTAGAAGGGGACCTGGTATAAGAGAAAGACTGGACCGGGCTTGCGCAAACGAAGGCTGGTCCGAATTATTCCCATACGCGAGTGTGCAAAACCTGGAGATGAGGCGCTCGGATCATAGACCTATATTCCTAGACACAAATTATTATCGCAACACGGCATTATCAGGGAAGGCGCAGCGGAAAAGATTCGAAGGCAAATGGCTTAAAGAGGAAGGGGTAGGCGAAATTGTTTTGGAAGCTTGGGAGAGAGGGTTGAGCGGACACGGTGGCAATGTGGCCACGGCTGTTGCAGCAGTGCAGAATTCGCTGCACACATGGGACTCCAACGTGCTTAAGAAACCACGACGGCGCTTGAGAGAACTGTCTAGACAACTTGAGGTTATTTTACAGAGAGAGATGTCGGAAGAGAATGTTAGAAAGCAGGAGGAGATTACTGAGGAAATTGAGAAAGTCTCGAGCAGGAGGAGGTTTATAAAATGCAAAGGAGCAGGGCAAACTGGCTAATGCATGGTGATAGGAATGCATCATTTTTTCATAATTTTGCGAGAGCAAGGAAAAAACGGAATATGATCGTCAAGCTGAAATCTGCGGACGGAGAGTGGAAGGAGGGCAACGAGGAAATTAAGCCGGTTATAGAAAACTACTTCTCTGATCTCTTTTGTTCGGAGGTGGAGTCGACGGAATCGGAATTACTGGACAGAGTACACGCAAAAGTGACTACAGAGATGAATACGAGACTACTGTTACCATTCACGGAGGAAGAAGTAAAAACTGCACTACATACGATTGGAGATTTTAAGGCACCAGGAACAGATGGTATGCACGCAATATTTTTTAAAAAATTCTGGCCACTAATCGGAGACAAAATTACGCAGGAGGTCATAGAGGCTCTGAATTCGGGGGTAATACCGGAAGGTTGGAACGAAACGGCTATTGTCCTGATTCCGAAGGTAAATGAGCCAGAACTAATAACCCAATTTAGACCAATTAGCTTCTGTAACGTGCTGTACAAAATTATTTCCAAGATCCTGGCAAATAGACTCAAAGTATTACTCCGGATATTATCAGTCTGAACCAGAGTGCATTTATTCCGGGACGGCTGATTACAGATAATGTGTTAGTAGCGTATGAGTGCTTACATACGCTGAAAGGTAAAAGACAGGGAAACAATGGTTGGTGTGCGGTCAAATTAGACATGAACAAAGCATATGATAGAGTGGAATGGGGCTTTTTAAGAGATATGATGACAAAGCTCGGTTTTGATCGAAGGTGGATTAACTTGATTATGGCTTGTGTCACGACTGTTAATTACAGAGTATGGTTTAATTCGGATGAGAGAGGGGAGTTTACCCCTACTCGAGGGCTGCGGCAGGGAGATCCCCTCTCGCCGTATTTATTTCTCCTATATGCAGAGGGTTTGTCAAACTTATTGACACATGAGGAAGAGACTGGTGGCTTACAAGGAGTCAGGGTTTGCCGGGAGGCACCGTCGGTATCTCATCTATTTTTCGCCGACGATTCCCTGATTCTGATGAAGGCGGATGCGGAAAACGCCACTACTCTTCGGAAGGTGCTTGATTTGTATTGTGCAAATTCTGGACAGAAGGTGAGTGACCCTAAATCACGAATTTTTTTCAGCCCGAATACCACACTCGCAGCAAAGGAGATGGTGTGTTCGATCCTACACATTGATTCAGAAGCCCTTAATGACACATACTTGGGGCTACCGACTCAAGTGGGTATTGACCGTTCAGATTGTTTCCAACATCTTGTGGACCGGGTGTGTAAAATTATAAACGGATGGAACGAGAAAAATCTATCAATGGGGGGCAAAGAAATCTTACTGAAAGCGGTAGCGCAAGCAATTCCTACATATGCTATGTCGGTGTTTAAAATCCCGAAAGGAATCTGCAAGGCAATCTCCGCGGCAATTGCAAGGTATTGGTGGGGTGAAAAGGATGGTAAGAAGTGTATGCATTGGTACGCGTGGTGGAAGATGTGTACCCCTAAAAGGGAAGGGGGTATGGGTTTTCGGGATCTACATTGCTTTAACTTGGCTATGTTAGCGAAGCAGGTGTGGAGATTATTCATGGAGCCAGAATCACTTTGCGCGCGGGTTCTAAGGGCGAAGTACTACCCATCGGGTGATTTATTGAACACGAAATTGAGGAGGGGGGCTTCGTTCACATGGCAGAGTGTAATGGCTGGGATGGAGACGTTTAAGCGTGGCTATATTTGGCGCTTAGGCAATGGTGCTTCGGTTAATATATGGACGGATGCCTGGCTCCCTAACAGCCCTGACCGTAAGGTCTTGACTACAAGGGGGAATACTTTGTTGAGCAGGGTGGATGAGCTGATTAACCCGGTTACTGGAACATGGGATTTATCATTATTACAAGATAATTTTTTTCCTATTGATGTGTGTAGGATACAAGCAGTACCACTACCACCGTGGGATCAAGAGGACGAGATGGCATGGCACTTCAATAAAAACGGACTATTTTCGGTTCGTTCGGCTTACCACGTGGAGTGGAATCATCAGTATGGGAGCAGAGCGAGACGACGTGATAGTGCCGGATCATCTCAACCTAACCCGGTGTGGAGGAATATATGGAAATTATCAGTGCCAGCAAAGGTAACAATTTTTATATGGAGATCATTGCATGGAATTATACCCTGTATGTGTGTGTTGGCGGATAGGCACATCGAAAGATCAGGGCAATGTCCATTATGCTCTATTGGAGCGGAAGATATAGCACACATGCTATTTATGTGTGAAGGTGCAAGGAATATATGCAAGGTACCTGGGTTGGAGGAACTGATCATGCGAGCAACCCAAGGGGACCGTGCGGGGAGTGCTATCCTCGAAACACTAATGACAGAGAATGATCCTCGGATGACGACGGTGGGAGGACGACCAGTTAAAGAAATAATAGCCACAGCTGCATGGTTCATTTGGTGGCGACGTCGTGAAATCAAGCACGGAGGATCAGTACCCTCTGCTAGCCGTATGGCTCTTTCTATAAAGGCTATGGTAGCAAACCACATAAAATCCTCAAAGAAGGGGGGTACGGCGCAACGGGTTGGTTGGACTAAGCCACCTTCGGGGATGGTCAAGCTGAATACAGATGCGGCCGTTAACCTGGGCACTAGAGAAGCATCTTCGGGGTGTATCATACGTGATGCAGGGGGTCAGTTCATGGGAGCCTGTCACCTAGAGATTGATGGGAGTGATTGATGTAACAACTGCTGAAGCACAGGCCCTTCGTGATGGTCTCCGACTAGCTGAAAGGCTGGGATGCAACAATATTTGCATTGAATCGGATTGCTCTGAGGTAATTATGGCCCTGGCGGATCCGAGACAGTACAGGCTGGTGGGCTCGATCTTTCTTGATGAGTGCCGACAAATTATGGCGGGATTTGCCTCGACGCGGGTGGCTCACTGCCCTAGAGGCCAATATGGCGGCACATCTTATAGCTCACACTCGAGGATTAGACACTAATGTTTGGCTAGAGGAACCCCCTATATTTTTGATCCCGCAATTGGTGGGAGATGTAACCATTGTATAACTGTTTCAGCGGCAAGTTTTCTTACGCGCTCTTTTCCTTACCAGGGTACCGTAAGGGACTGGAAGGTTTTTAATGAGGCGGGCTTGTCTGCTTAATATATGGGTATTTTGATTGTTCAAAAAAAAAGGATAATGTCCTTGTTATCATGATGCCTTTTGTTAGTCTTCCTAAAAAATCACTCCTATATATTTTGAGCTCAATCAACCTTCCCTTGTCATCTTCATGACTTATACATCATATTCATGTGATCCATTTTTCTTCCCTTGACCATGTGGTCATTCTTCTCTTAGGGTTTTTGGCCTATTAAGTATACTCATGTTATCACCCTTTTACACTTAGTATCTCAAATATTTTCTAAAGGAGTTGTTTAATAAAAATCACCTTTGTGACCTATATTATATACCCTCCCACCCTAACTCAAAAATACTTGGTTTATAAACATTTTCCTATTTATTAAATGTTATTTTTCAAAAAGCCAGAAATGGACTTTTTATGATTTTGTTAATAAAAGTATTTCTAGAATTTTTGGGAAAGCTCCCCAACATTCCTAGGGTCATATATGACCTAGTTATCGAAAAACATTTGCTGATCATTTTCAATTTTTTGAAGAAAACATCCAAAAACAGTTTCAGCACTTTTTGAATTTTAAAAATTTTGTGAAACAAATATTTTCAGAAAATTTGGGGACCACCACCCCTAGACTCAATTTTTGATTCTCTATCCATTAAACATGTTTTCAAACATATCTTATATTCAAAATTTTGGAGAAAATATTTAAAAACAGAAACAACAGTTTTTGGAAAATTGAATGTTTTCAAAGAAAACAATTTAAGAAAAGTGGGAGACCACCACTACCTTACTCCAATTTTCATTTACTACCTCCTAGGAATATTTTCTTGCTTGTGTTGTGTTCAAGATTTTGGAGAAAACAACCACAAACACCTTCTGCTCAAATTTTAAAGAGATCCTTAGGTTGATGTTTTTCCCTCCTTTTCACCCATCTTGGATTCCTTGGCTGCCTAGTCACCTGGCCCCCGCCGCCTTGACTTCTTTGGACAAGCTTGCAGTGCCCCATACGTTTCCACATCACACACATGGCTTGGACTTCAAGCAAGGCATGGGTTGACTGCCCATACCCCCTCCCCCATACCTTGCGGCCCCCAGTCCTTGTCTTCTAGAATCATTGACTCCCCACGAGCTCGAAAAGCCATCCATCCCTCCCTGGCCACTTCCCTTCCCTCTCTATTTCATAACAAACACATGCGGGAGCTGAGGGAGAGCGCACACATCCCCCACCTCCCTGGACCTCCTCTTCCCTAGACCTTCTGGCATTCTCACCTCCTCACCACCACAAACCTTCTAGACAAGGCCCCCTCGGCCCTCGTTTCCCCGAGCCTGCTCGCCATGTCCGCGGCATAGTGCAACGCCGCCAGTGCCCTCCTGGCCTCCCTTCTGCTCGAGAGCTTGTCTCTCTAGCCCCTCTCCGCCCTAATTGCACGCATACACAAAAATCCCTCTCCATAGCTCCTTGGTTCACCGGAATCGGCCACGGGCCGCCGCGGGTATGCTCCCTGTCACGTCGTCGATTGAGGGTTTCCCCGCCTCCCTCGTTTCTTCCCCTACCTTCCTTGAGTTCCCTGGAGACTCCTTCCCCTATCATTTTGGTCCTTGATCCCTTGTCGGGCCTCCGCCAACGTCGACCTCGAGCTCCTCCCGCGGCTTCCATGGCGGGGCACGCCCCTGTCCCTCCCGCCTTGCGTGCTGGTGCGCATTGGATGGGCGGCGTTCTCCGGAGCCTTTCCGTGGTGTCCAAGCATCCGGGGACCGCGCGCTTCCACAACGGAGAGCCCACGCACCTCCCGCGGCGGGAGGAGCGGACTCCGTCGCGATTTGTGGTCGTCGTCGGCGCCTTCATCGGTGGCCGTTGGATTTCGATCCAAGGGTTCCTTACCCCTTCGCTGGATTGGCTCTAAACGACAGGTTGGCCCTGCTGCGGCCCACCTCCAACTGTTTGAACCCTCCTCTGCGCGGGAAGCCTCGTGGGCCAGCCCAGCTCCTCGAATCCAGCCCCTAATTTGCCTCCCGCAGCAGATCTGGCCCGTGTCCTTTGGCAGGTGGTTAATTTTTTTTCTCTCTACAGATCTGTTTTTGGCTCGTTACTTTAAATCGAAATGAAAATGTAAACAAGTAAAAATTGCCTCACCAAAAATCACAGAGATGGATCTACTATTTCTTAACCACCTCCAACTCAAAGAAATGTATTTTGTGCTATATTTTGGGAGAACTAAGAAATATGGCAGAAGCACTCTGTTTCACCTTTTTGATCATAACTTGTGTTTTAAGTGGCCAAATCTTGGAAACCAAATTGTTTTGAGTATATCTTGGATAGATCTATCAGTGACTTGACCTTGCATCAAGGGGAGCTACCATTTGGAAATGCCATCCATTTTGGTAACAAACCAGTAGGCATTTCTAGGATTTTTAGAGCGAGTTTAAAAATGATTTTTGATGTGGATCCAATTGGATGAGCTTGTGTGTGATTATATCTATGTAATACTAGCTTGGCATAATTTTTAGAGCTCCAGATTATTTTTGGTGTGCATTTCTAGAAACAACACCTTTTCTGTTTATTTTATATCTTGTGTGTTTGTTTGTGAATAAATGATTGTTTGTTAGAAACTTGTTTCCAAGCATGAGTAGATGTGTTGATATTTGTTATTAGGTTGTTTCGTTTCATTACTAGTATGTTAGGAAGTTTGTGCATGATTGGAAAACAAATAGAAATAGAAATAGCCTCTTATTATTTTCTAGTATTTTTGTGGAATAGATTTTTGTGAGCTAGACTTGCTATGTTTAAATACCTAGGTTTTTGTGATGGTTATGTGAGTCCAGGACCACTTTGGTACTGATGTGGTGATGGTATCACCTCTGTTAGCTTGCACATTAGTTTATAGGAGAGCATGTGTAACATTGATTGTTTTATTTAACTACATTGTTTTCACTAGTATGAGTAGTTGTTTTCATAGAATTATTTTAGTATATTGCTTACTAGCATGTGTAAGGTGTATGTGCTATTAGTAGGGGTTTTTATGCATGTATCTATGGTTTAGGAAAATGCATACTTATAGTGTTGTTTGCTCCTCTTATGTTGCATTAGCGTCCCACTAGATTTTGAGTTTGCTCCATTATTGTTGTCCTTTTATTTTTAGGTGTGTATGATTGTCCTAGCATGTTTAGGATGTTTTCACTTCTGTTATTATGGCATAGATATTGTAGTTGTTGTGTGTTGATGGGTTGTAGAATGCAATTATTTCTTAGGGGCATGCTTGTGTAGAATTTCCATACTAGTATGCCAATAGTTGACTCCTGTTATTATGTTATTTTGCTAGAGGTAATGTCTCTTGTTGTTATTATGTTTTAGAGTTTGTTTTATTGACTTGTTACAATTTATTGAGCCACTGGTTTGTTTGGTTACTTTCATGATTGAGTGACTCCTTAGTTTTGGTGTAGACTAATCATAGTCAGTAGCTAGTTGTTTCATGTGTGTCTTGTTTGCTTTGCTGTTTGGAATTGTCTGAGTGTTTAACTTAGCATAAGTTTGGTACTAGTGTTATTATTGTGTTTAGTAGTACCTTTTTTATCTATGCTTAAGATTAGTGGTAAACCTTTTTGGGTTGATTGCTTGTGTTGTTGTTAATACCCACTGTCATGGGTGTTGCTTTGATGATTGGTATTACATTGATTGTTTTTTTAGCACCTTAGTAGCCTCCCCTTGTTACCACAAGCTATATTTTTAGCTTATTTAATATCTTGGTATGATATTGGTACACCCACTCAACCTATTATATTGGGATGTGGAATATGGTTTTTCAACCATATGTTTTACTGACGATAGTTTTGTACCCTGAGAGTTGTGAGATAGTTCTCTCGGTAACTTTTTGAGTGATTGCACTTAGTGTAAGTTTGCTTGTTGTATGTGTTTTTTTGGTTACTTGATTGTAATTCTGGTTCTGGGTGTGTGTCTTTTATTCTTTTACGGCGTTAGAAAACGAAGAAGAAGAAGAAGGAGTTGTAGAGTTGTGTGTCAAGATCAAGCTACTTCAAGGCCAGGGACACTAAGAGATTTAAGGCAAGCCATTCTGATGCTTGTTGTTATAATACACTTATCATTATCTATCATGCATGTTTTACTTTTGAAAGTTTTACAAAAACTTTGATTATAAAAAACTATTTTTGAGTGACTACTACTACTATATATTATTACTATGCCAGTAGTTGCTACTTGGTGTTACCAAGCCCATAGCTACCATATGGCATTTATTACCACCAAAATTATTAATCCCTAAGTGGACACCCTAAAAATATGTTTTTGCAAAACAAAGGCTTTATGGAAAACCCGGGGAAAAAGGCCGAGCCTTATTCACCGGAGGATTGTTGAAGTGGTCATTTTTGAGAAAAAGGTGTTTTTACAAAAATGATACATAACCTAGTCTTCGCCGGACAACCAAGAAGTATTGCCACTCTACCCCAATATGGGTACGGGGCCTATCTAGATACTTGAGCTTGTTAGTGTGTGTCCTATCCCAAGTTTCTATAGAGAGGATGATTCTCCGAATCGAAGTGTCGCCAGGAGTGAGAAACGGGACATACCTAGTGAGGGATTAAGTTCTCCTCCGGGTGCGACAATTGGGTTCCCTGTTTGGCGATGTGTGACATGGTGCTAGGGGGAATAAACCTAATTGAAGGGATAGCCATATACTAGCTTGTTTCAGAGTGGACATTTAGGATCATTCTTCTGATGCTTGCATATCGCTGTGTCGATCCATGGGTGGTTCATGGCAGACGTTTGGATCTAGTGGAATGTGTACACCTCTGCAGAGTAACACTATTCAGAATAGCCGCGTCCTTGGATATGGACAGTTGAATGGCCATGTAGCTAGCATTGCATCAATGTTTTCAAAAAAGAGTTTTGAAAAGGAGTTGGAACTTGTGAAGTGCTGAAAGAAGGAACTTTGTACCGTGGAGGTACCACTGATGAAAAGCCAGAAGTTGTTTTACAAGAATTTTTGCAAAGAGAAAAATCTTTCTTTTCTAAACAAAATCTGGAAGTTTATTCCAAGAAGTTTTGCAAAGAGAAAAGTTTATTTTAACAAAGTTTTACAAAACCTCTTGTACATGGGATATCTACAAGAGAAAGAAAACTATATTATTTTCTTTTGAAGTATCTTCTTCAACAAAGATACAGACATTTTAAAAATCAACTATGGTATATCTTTCATATATCATGGATAGTGAACCCTATTGTATAGCCTACCTACTACACTATATAAGCATACTTGCATTCTGTAAGCTACATGATGGGTGTCTTGCCGAGTACATTCAAATGTATTCATATTGGTTTCGTACTTGGTATTTACTTGCCAGACATCGAGAAGGAATCTCAGAAGGAGATCTCAGAAGGAGATCTCCAAGGAGGAGTGTTGTGCTGATGGCTTTGCAAACTAGGATCGTCTCCCAGTCAGCAGCCTGTAGGTTAAGGCGTGACTTGGGCTCTACCACGTTTGTGTGTTTAGTCTTCCGCTGTGTGTGTGTGTGTGTGTGTTTGTCCAGCGTGGCAGTTGTGTGGACTTGGTCATGTGACCATGTCTCTTTTGTAAGTGTTTTGTGTAACCGTGTAATGGATATTGTATCTGTGTACCAACTTGATATGTTGTTCACGACCGTTGTGATTTGGGATCGTGAATGTATGCATATCGGAGGTATCCTTGAACAGTGGTTGTGGGGGACCTTACATACGTTTATGACGTATCAGCGGTTAAGCCCAAAATAAGAGCCGAGGCTCTGATGCCAATTGAATAGATAGTATGGGCACCTAGAGGGGGGCGGGGTGAATAGGTGCTACGACCAATTTTAATTTTTCTTCAAATTAAGGCTTGACACAAAGGTAAATTCTCTATATTATGCAACTAAAGTGAATTTACCTATATGACAAGAACAATAATAAACACAATACAAACACAAAGTAAAGGGGAAGGAACGAGGTAACTGATAACGGAAGCACGTAGAGACACAGATGTATTCCCGAGTTCCTCTTTGTTAAGGGAGTACGTCTCATTAGAGGGGTGTGAGTTTCGTCATGAAGGCCTACTCAACATCACAAAGGCCTCACCCTAAAGCTCTAGTCCACCTTCCACTATTGATCCCCTTTGAGGAGGGAATCGAGTCCTTTACAACGAGCTTGGGGCACACATGTTGGGAATATGCCCTAGAGGCAATCATGTATGATGTATTTCCCACTGTATTCATAAAGTTATTAAGTTGTCCTTGTTTTGAACATCTGATATATGTCATTGAATATGTGATTCGATTGTGGAACTATATATTCATGTTGTTCATACTAGATTGTCCTTGGTCATTTAGGTTGTGCTGGACACACACCCTAGACTAATGTGAGTGTTGGCTGATGACACGGTTCCACTTGTCATGGGCATGGTGATGCCATTCCAACGTTCACGGACTTGGCTAAAGAGTTTAGCAAGTCGGACTGACCCACATTGAGATGCAACGATCAAGTCGTCATTTGCATGTCTCAATCAATGTAATCCTTAGACCTGAGGTTGTCGCACAATCCGAGTTGTGGATCACCGACTTAGGTTCTGTCAAACGTTGTTCTGTGACAAGGCAACTATAAAGGCAGAGTTCGGGTCGAATGAGAAGCAAGCTGCGTGATGTGGATAAACAAGATGTGATTTTGCCCCTCCGAATGGAGAGATATTCTCTGGGCCCTCTCGAGTGATATGATTCAGGAAGCATGGCCATGCGCGACTCAGTTAAGTGTTAACTGTGTCGATTAACTAAGAGTTAGTCAGATGAATCACATATCACGGATCGAGAAGAGAGTTGAGCTATTTAAGGGATGACGATAAATCGCCTATAGCTCGACAAGGTATATCGTGAGGCAAAAAGGACTAAGATGAATATCACATTGAAAGGTATGTCGTCATGACTCAATGGTACTTGGGAGTCGGCACGTTCTGCTAGGATCCGCTACCGATTGATCGATTGCGAGTTGGACTCCAATCGTGTCCAAGTCGCCATGAGCCTGCAGGGTCGCACACTTAAGAGCGGGAGCAAGTATTGGTTGGGTTGGACCCGAACCGGAAATGGACTGAGTTAGTGAGTCGGACTCACAGAGGGAATGGGCCACAAGTGTTGTGCAGCCCATTACCATACGCTATATAAAGAGGGGCGCAGGTTGCCCAACGGGCACGTTAGTCCACTCTCCCATGCGTTGGGAACCCTAGCCCCACTCAGTCCAGCCGCCGCACCGGACCTAGCAGTCCGCCGTCGGAGCTCCTCCTCGTACGTGTGGATACCGGCAGAGGTGCTGTACGTTCAGCACTTCGGTTCGCGGGATTGGATCGGCCGGATTGGATCGTGGGACTGCACTGCCCCGACGCGCTTCATCGATAATCCGCAACCGCGCGTCTAGTGGTAATCATCGTGGCCTTCTACCTCGGCTAGATCTTGGAAGCATCGTGTAGGAAATTTTTTTGTTTATCTCTACGCGTTCCAACAGTGGTATCAGAGCGGTAGCTTCTGGTATTAGGCCCGAGATCCGTACATATGTGATATGTAGTTAGCGTTAGATATGATCTAATTGCTGTTTTGGTGGTCGGTTTATGAGATAGATCGGTTTTGTACAAGGTTGATTGGATCAATCGTACTCGGGGTTAATGGATGATCTGGTTTCCGTGATCATACTGCTAAGGTCGTGGAACAACTTACCCCTACCGGTCGGTTTCCGCCATCGGGGTATACCGTGACACATAAATCCAGTTGCGGTGATCGAAGATCAAAGAGTTTGGTCGAATCGGAATACGGATCAGATTCGGGTAAAATCGTTTTATCCGATGAAGAAATCCATGATCGGAATGCAGATGAGACCGCCGGCTTCGCCCTGTCGTAGCGCCTTAGATGTCGTTGCGAGTTTCACAACGCCGGTAGATATCGTATCTATGCATAACTTGTTTTTGCAGGAAGTTGTGAATGGTATGGCTTATGTGCATGTGATGTGTGTAATCCATACATGATCTGCGTATCATGTTTATGTCAGCCGGCTGGAGCCTAGGTGCTGTCATTTTATTGTATACCGGCCTGCGTGTCGGATTCTCTATGTAAATTTTGATTTACTAGCTAGTGTAGCTTGTTGGAGAACCCGGTGGCATGCAAGTCGATGTACAAGTCGGCTACATGGAGCAAGATGGCACGTGACAAGAGTTGGCACGAGCCGACTTGCAAGCTTCGTGGAGATGGAGATCACCATGAAGAGAGCCATACCATTTCACATTATAATTGCTTTATTTGTGTTATTGTTATGTCTCTATTTACCTCTATTTAGATAGTTGGTAGATTCTTTAATCCCTCAAAGAAGGTCTAGTCGGTCGCCCCGCCAGTGCTGCACCATCACAAGTCGGACATTCTTGGTAGTGGGCTCATAAAATTGAGGTGCTACCAATTCTTTCCGGTTAGGTGGGTTTGAGTCGGACTCTTACAAGCAGAGGCACTTGGTAATCTAGACGAGTCCATCACAACGGTTGTGGGGCTCGGGGCGAGGTAGGTTGGGAGCCGGGGCATGTGATGTCACCCAACTAACAGGAGTCGTATTGGATACGATTGGCAAGGTGTTGCCTACCTAGATCACTTGACGGCTAGCGGTGATGCAAAAGCTCACTAGTCGCCTTGCTTATTTAGGATCTTGAATCACTTAGAAACCATCGGAGGGATGTTGGTTCTAGTGGGAGCATAAGTATTAAAGCGTTTAATATGCCTGCTCTTTTATGAATACATGTCTTAAGTGTTTTTGCGTATTTTCTGTTGTAGATCAATGGCACCTAGCAACCTTCCTCAGTTGTCCGCGTTTGCGTTGAGGTCAATCCTAGAGAAAGATAAGCTTAATGGAACTAATTTCACCAACTGGTATCGTAATCTGAGGATAGTCCTCAAGCATGACAAGAAAGAATATGTTCTAGAAACTCCACTTCCAGATGAGCCTGATGACGATGCGACTGTCGCTGTCATGAATGCCTACCGTAAGGCTAGAGATGAGTCTACGGAAATCAGCTGTCTTATGCTTGCACACATGGAACCGGACTTGCAGCAGCAGTTCGAGAATGTTGAGGCCTACGATATGATCGAAAGCCTCAAAAGTATGTTCCAGGCTCAAGCAAAGACTGAGAGGTATCAAGTCTCTCAAGCTTTGCTTGGCTGTAAGCTGAAAGACGGCGATCCACTGAGTCCGCATGTAATCAAGATGATTGGTTACATACAGTCTTTGGATCGGCTGGGCTTCCCAATTAACGAAGAGTTCGCTACTGATACAATTCTGAACTCTCTTCCTAGTGCGTATGGTTCGTTCATCTCGAACTACCATATGCATGGTATGGATAAGAGTATCACTGAATTACATGGGATGCTCAAAACGGCAGAGGCTGATATCAAGAAAGGCACCAGTCAAGTGTTGATGGTGCAGAATAAGGCTAAGTTCAAGAAGAGTTCTTGGACTAAGAAGAAGAAGGATAAGTCAGGAGGTAGCACCCATGGCCCTGTCCAGAGTGCTCCCTCAAAGACTAAACCTTCTCCTACAGCCGGAGCCAACTGCTTCTATTGCAAGCAAGATGGCCACTGGAAGAGGAACTGCACCAAGTATTTGGCTGACAGAGCCAAGAGTGGAGGTGTGACTTCCAACTCAGGTACGCTTGTGTGCAATGTTATAGACATTTATCTTGCTGATGCGCCTAATAGTTCTTGGGTATATGATACCGGATCAGTTATTCACATATGCAACTCGTTGCAGGGACTGGTAAGAACTAGGAGCGTGGCAAGAGGAGAGGTTGACATTCGGGTCGGCAACAAGGCGAGAGTCGCTGCGTTGGAAGTCGGCACGATGCAACTTCATTTACCTTCAGGATTTATTTTGGAACTAAATAATTGTTATTATGTTCCAGCGCTTAGTCGAAACATTATTTCTGCCTCATGTTTGATGAGACAAGGTTATGAGTCGAATATTAAGAATAATGGTTGTTCTTTATATTTGAAAGATATGTTTCATGGCTTTGCACCCGTTCAGAACGGGTTATTTATCTTAAATCTTGATAGTGAATCGGTTTATAACATAAATGTTAAAAGGTTGAAACCAAATGATCTGAATATGACTTACTTTTGGCATTGTCGGCTTGGTCATATAAGTTGGAAGCGCATGAAGAAGCTCCATGATGATGGACTTCTAACTTCGTTTGACTTAGAGTCATTCGAGACATGTGAATCATGCCTACTAGGCAAGATGACCAAGACACCTTTTGCAAGGAGTTGTGAAAGGGCGTCCGACTTGTTGGAACTAATACATAGTGATGTATGTGGTCCAATGAGCACGACAGCCAGAGGTGGTTATGAGTACTTCATTACCTTCACTGATGATTTGAGTAGGTATGGATATATCTATTTAATGAAACACAAGTCGGAAGCCTTTGAAAAGTTCAAGGAATTCCAGAGTGAGGTACAAAATCAGCTCGGCAAGAAAATAAAGTTTCTACGGTCGGACCGTGGAGGCGAGTACATGAGCCATGAGTTTGATGACCATCTAAAGAGTTGTGGAATAGTTCCTCAACTCACTCCGCCGGGTACACCGCAGAGAAACGGTGTATCGGAACGGAGAAATCGGACCTTGTTGGACATGGTACGATCAATGATGAGTCGGACAGATCTACCTTTATCATTTTGGGGTTATTGTCTAGAAACTGCAGCTTTCACACTAAACAGAGTACCATCAAAGTCAGTAGAGAAGACACCACATGAGATGTGGACGGGCAAAAAGCCAAGTTTGTCTTTTCTTAAGATTTGGGGTTGTGAGGTATTTGTCAAGCGACTTCAGTCGGACAAGCTCACGCCCAAGTCGGATAAGTGTATTTTCGTGGGGTACCCGAGGGAAACCTTGGGGTACTACTTCTACAACCGGGAAGAGGGCAAAGTGTTTGTCGCTCGGAATGGTGTCTTCCTTGAGAAAGAGTTTCTCAGTCGGGAAGTCAGTGGGAGCACGGTGCAACTCGAAGAAATTCGAGAAGAACCAGCTAGGGGCGAGTCGGCAATGGCCTTGGAGGCTGAGCCGGTCGTGGTACCTACACCGGTTACAGCACCTGAACCTCGGAGATCTGCCAGATTACAGAGTGCTCGAGATGTTTTACTGTTAGACAGTAATGAGCCGGCAACTTATTCGGAAGCGATGGTGGGATATGATTCCGAGTCATGGCTTGGAGCCATGAGATCCGAGTTAAAGTCCATGGATGAAAACCAAGTTTGGAATTTGGTTGATCTGCCTGACGGTGCAAGACCCGTCGAGTGCAAATGGGTCTTTAAGAAGAAAATTGATATGGATGGAAATATTTCCGTCTATAAAGCACGACTTGTCGCGAAGGGGTTCCGACAGGTTCAAGGAGTTGACTACGACGAGACCTTCTCGCCCGTAGCGATGCTTAAATCAATTCGGATCATGTTAGCCATAGCAGCCTATTTCGACTATGAGATATGGCAGATGGATGTCAAGACGGCTTTCCTTAATGGAAATTTAACTGAGGACGTGTATATGATACAGCCCGAAGGTTTTGTCGATCCGTCTAATGCTGACAAGGTATGCAAACTTCAAAAATCCATTTATGGGTTGAAGCAAGCATCTCGGAGTTGGAACATTCGCTTTGATGAGGTAGTCAAATCATTTGGCTTCATCAAGAGTGATCATGATTCTTGTTTATACAAGAAGTTTAGTGGGAGCAAAGTAAACTTTCTAATCTTATATGTGGATGACATATTACTGATTGGAAATTATGTCATGATGTTGCAAGAAACCAAAGAGTCATTGGAAAGGAGTTTCTCAATGAAGGATTTGGGTGAGGCGACTTACATATTAGGAATCAGGATCTATAGAGATAGATCAAGGCGGCTCATTGGATTGAGTCAGAGTACTTATTTGGACAAGGTTTTGAAGAAATTCAAAATGGAAGAGTCCAAGAAGGGATTCTTACCGATGTCCCATGGTATAAAACTTAGCAAGACTCAGTGTCCTTCGACGACTGATGAGCGAAGTCAGATGAGTGTGATTCCGTATGCTTCGGCAATCGGATCCATCATGTATGCCATGATTTGTACTAGGCCAGATGTTTCCTATGCTCTAAGTGTTACGAGCAGATACCAGGCTGACCCTGGCAAAGCCCACTGGGCAGCGGTTAAAAACATCCTTAAGTACTTGAGAAATACTAAGGAAATGTTCCTAGTTTATGGAGGTGATGAGGAATTCAGTGTAAAGGGTTACACGGATGCGAGTTATCTCACCGACTCAGATGATTCTCGTTCGCAATCTGGATACGTGTTCGTGATGAACGGAGGGGCTGTGAGCTGGAAGAGTTCCAAGCAAGATACGGTGTCTGCATCTACAACAGAGGCTGAGTATATTGCTGCCTCAGAGGCGGCAAAGGAAGCTGTTTGGATCAGGAACCTCCTGATTGATCTTGGTATGGTTCAGGGCGCGTCCAATCCTTTGGACGTATATTGTGACAACAATGGTGCTATCGCACAGGCCAAGGAACCTAGACAACACCAGAAGAACAAACATATACTCATGCGATACCACCTCATTCGCCAGTTTGTCGAACAAGGTGATATCAAGTTATGCAAAGTACACACGGATGCAAACATTGCAGATCCGTTGACAAAGGCGCTACCACAGCCTAAGCATGAGGCGCACACGAGAGGCATGGGCATTCGATGCCTAGGCATATGATGCCAGGATGATTGACTCTAGTGCAAGTGGGAGACTGTTGGGAATATGCCCTAGAGGCAATCATGTATGATGTATTTCCCATTGTATTCATAAAGTTATTAAGTTGTCCTTGTTTTGAACATCTGATATATGTCATTGAATATGTGATTCGATTGTGGAACTATATATTCATGTTGTTCATACTAGATTGTCCTTGGTCATTTAGGTTGTGCTGGACACACACCCTAGACTAATGTGAGTGTTGGCTGATGACACGGTTCCACTTGTCATGGGCATGGTGATGCCATTCCAACGTTCACGGACTTGGCTAAAGAGTTTAGCAAGTCGGACTGACCCACATTGAGATGCAACGATCAAGTCGTCATTTGCATGTCTCAATCAATGTAATCCTTAGACCTGAGGTTGTCGCACAATCCGAGTTGTGGATCACCGACTTAGGTTCTGTCAAACGTTGTTCTGTGACAAGGCAACTATAAAGGCAGAGTTTGGGTCGAATGAGAAGCAAGCTGCGTGATGTGGATAATCAAGATGGGATTTTGCCCCTCCGAATGGAGAGATATTCTCTGGGCCCTCTCGAGTGATATGATTCAGGAAGCATGGCCATGCGCGACTCAGTTAAGTGTTAACTGTGTCGATTGACTAAGAGTTAGTCAGATGAATCACATATCACGGATCGAGAAGAGAGTTGAGCTATTTAAGGGATGACGATAAATCGCCTATAGCTCGACAAGGTATATCGTGAGGCAAAAAGGACTAAGATATATATCACATTGAAAGGTATATCGTCATGACTCAATGGTACTTGGGAGTCGGCACGTTCTGCTAGGAGCCGCTACCGATTGATCGATTGGGAGTTGGACTCCAATCGTGTCCAAGTCGCCATGAGCCTGCAGGGTCGCACACTTAAGAGCGGGAGCAAGTATTGGTTGAGTTGGACCCGAACCGGAAATGGACTGAGTTAGTGAGTCGGACTCACAGAGGGAATGGACCACAAGTGTTGTGCAGCCCATTACCATACGCTATATAAAGAGGGGCGCAGGTTGCCCAACGGGCACGTTAGTCCACTCTCCCATGCGTTGGGAACCCTAGCCCCACTCAGTCCAGCCGCCGCACCGGACCTAGCAGTCCGCCGTCGGAGCTCCTCCTCGTACGTGTGGATACCGGCAGAGGTGATGTACGTTCAGCACTTCGGTTCGCGGGATTGGATCGGCCGGATTGGATCGTGGGACTGCACTGCCCCGACGCGCTTCATCGATAATCCGCAACCGCGCGTCTAGTGGTAATCATCGTGGCCTTCTACCTCGGCTAGATCTTGGAAGCATCGTGTAGGAAAAGTTTTTGTTTATCTCTACGCGTTCCAACAACACACCCATAAAAAAATTGGGGGATCCCAAGAATCACCAAGAGTAGCAATGAGGTCTAAGTTTTCCACACAAGGAAACCCTAGACAAGATCCACTCAAGCAAATGAGGGGGAAATGGAAAACCGGTTGGTGAAGACGTAGATCGGGCACTTCTCCTTTCAATCCTCCAAAGATCAACAAGTTTGGTGGGGTATTAGGATATCTAGCTTTGTGGGTGAGCTCTAGCAATGGGGGAATCAATTCTGGACGAGCTAGCTGGAGGAAGAAGAAGGGGAGGGGTTATTTATACCCCAATCCCAAAATCTATCCGTTTAGCGACTTTCTGCGAAATCACATCGGAGACTCCTGCCTGCCAAAATATCTGGGCACTTTCCGGTGGGCCGGAGACTCCGCACAGGACTGGAGACTCCGGGTATTCTCCGGACACTCTCTGGACCCATGCCAGTGGGTGATACCATCTTGACTTGGCGCTAGAAAATCCTCAGGGGCGGAGACTCCGGCCAGGCCAGAGACCCCGCAGAGTTTCCGCCGAAACTTCTCTCCTAAGCGGAGAGGGCGTTTGGGGTGCGTTGAGTGCAGTGAAGCAGTCATGATTCCGGAGACTCCGACTCCTATGCCCCAGAGACTCCGGTCTAGACCGGAGACTCCGAGAAGCCACCGCACACTCTCCGGAGTGTGTCCAGTGGGTGACACCACTTGGACACTTCATCTTCTTCGCAGGAAAATCCTGACACCGGAGACTCCGGTCTTGGAGACCGGAGACTCCGGCCTAGAATTAATTCCAGAACTCCAGCATGTAGTTCTCTTTGTACATTTTGGAGACCACACCACCATAAGTATTTTTATCACTTGACCCTGAATCATCAACACACGTTAATAGGTATACTTGTGTTGTTAATAAACACTCAAAATAAGATTTAGGCAAATTTGCGCTTTCAGTCGCCATTAACCTTTGACAATAAGAAGCGTTCTATCAATGGGCAACCAGAACATACATGTGAATATCTATACGAGGAGAAAAATCTCGAGTTCAGCTCCAAGAAAAATGTAGCCCTTCGCGTCGCTCCCTAGGGCAACCGAAGGGGCCAACCCTAGCGCCGCCAGAAGCCAGGACGATGATCCCCCCTTCCGCCTCTGCCATCGGTGCTGGCCACGATGGTCGCAGGCCCCGACACCAAAAGGCTCGGGGGCTGGATGCACCAAAGATTTGTGGTGGCGGCTGGGGTGGCATCAGCGAGGGAGTCGAGCGCAGAGTCTTACGGCGAAGATCCCTGGATGTGCAACGGCGGCGGCATCCTCCATGAACTGCGCCATCAACGCTAGGATCTCCTCGTGAAGTAACGATATCTACAAGAGAACAGACTGCAGTGAATAGGACACTTAATGCAAACCAGATCATGGGGTAAACGGTCATGAGGATGTTGTTGTGTGCACACACCAAGGAAAGAAGCGATGCCTTGCCGGTGAAAATCGCGCCAACCTCGGCCACGAGGTAATAGTCTAGATTCATCTCTGGCATCATCTGGAGGTGCGATATGGGGCGCGGAGAGGAGGATTCATTGTCAGCATTCCAGTCAGATGTGGTGTCGGGTAGTGCGGTTGCCGGTGGAAATCGCGCCGACCTGGGCCATGGCGGACAATTGCGACGTCTTTGCTATCGTTTCCTTCTGCGTCACTAACTCAGACTGCTCCAGGGGAAACCCTAAATGTAGGTATCATCGATTGGATGATGGTGGCACCTTGGTGTCGCTCTCCCTCTCGAGGGCATCTTTTTGGAGCAATCTATTGGAGGGAGAAGATGAAGTGGTGTTTCATCTAATGCTTCGACGACAACAATAGGTCTCGTCGGCGTGGTGCATCGGGGTTTCGGTGTTGGTCGTGGGATGATGGACGCGGCCAAAGAGGTGGTGCTGTTTGGTGTCATGGCGGTGAAAACATCTAGAGAGTGTCTGTCCGTGTGCGCTACGGTGTGCTCAGCCGATAGTGCCCCTTGCTCGCTGACGAGCGGTTTGGTGAGACCTTCGGTTTGTGGATGATACACGTTGGTGTGTTGTCAGGTATCAGTCCTGTGCTTGGCCACCACCTTCATCAGTATTTGTAGGTAGCGAGCTGTAACTATGTTGGTGGCTTCAGTTTTAGTGGATTTATGTATGTCATACATATTGATTTCTTATTAATAAAAAACGGCTATATTCATCATTTTGATGTAGAGCCTCGGGCAGAACCTTCATCTCGAAAAAAATCAATGGGCAATGGTCATGGTTCACCTTTGATTGCGCGGGTTCTATCTCGGTTAAAATTCTTAGGGAATATAATAAGTACTCCCTCAGTTAACTTTTATAAAGCACACTATTTAGTATTTTAGTTTTAACCACATACATAGTAAAATCGAGTGAATCTATGTACAAAATAAGTTTAGATTCACTCATTTTAGAATATATGTGGCAAAAATTGAAATTATTATAAAATTCAGCAGAGGGAGTAACATGTTTGTCAAAATAATAAAATATTTTTTCGTTTCAATATTTTAGTGAATATTGCCCGTGTTTAGCAAGCTAGTCGATTTTATAGAAAAACATATGAATCGCAACATACAATATAATCGGTCGAGTAAATTGAAACGGACATGAGAAAATCCATCGTATAGAATAAAAACTGAGGTAATTACTTTTTGATGTTTCTCTCAGCTTCAATGTTTTGCATCTAATTTGTTTTTATGTAATAAGGGGATTTTGTTTTGGACAGCATTGGGCGTCCCCCGGGGGTTAGGAAATTTTCATCCCCCGGGTCCCCTGCTTGACACGTGTCCAGTTTTTTTTCCAAATTCCGCTTTTGCTCCCGTAGCAAAAAACGTTTCACCCCCAAAAAAACAGGAAAAGCTCAGACCTCGCCGGAGACCTCGCCAGAGTTACTGTAGCAAATAATTTTTTTGCTACAGTAGCAAAAAGTCGATTTCGCCGGAGCAGTCATCGGAGACTTTTGCTCGCCGGAGAAATAGTAGAGCAAAAAAATTATACTAAAAAAGCAAAAAAAAACCTTATTGTAGCAAAAAAATTATGCTATTATAGCAAAAAAATCGGACCTCGCCGGAGTTACAGTAGCAAAAAATTTGTAAAAAAACCAAAAAAATAAAAGTAAAGTAGCAAACATTTGTAAAAAAAAAATGTCCATCCACGGCGCCGGGCTTGCTGTAGACGCGGCACCGGAGGCGGAGTGCTGGTGGAGGGCGGGATTCCTCGTCGGCGGCGGACGCGTGCGTGCACCAGGAAGGCTCGGGGGCGAGTGAGGCGTAGAGGCTTCGTTTCCCCGGCGGCGCCTTCAATGGCGGGCCCTGCGCGGCGGCGGCGGCGCGCAGAGGAGCGGCCCCGCCCGGCGGCGAAGAGAAGGCGAACACGCCGACCATGGCGAGGCGGCGGCCATGGAGATTGACCTCGAAGGCGAGGCATGGCGGTGCGTCGGGAGGCGGGGCGGGAATTTTTGGCAGATGAGACCACCTCAAAATGTAAAAAGCCAAAAAGGACCACCTGCGAGTGCAAAAGCCAAATCTACCGTGGCGGCAGGCTAGCCAGCCGACGCGTGGCACATGCCGCCACCGACGGAGGCGGCAGGGCCTGCCGCCACGGCCAGAGGCGGCACGCCGTATAGCGCGCGACGCGACGCGGCAGGCGGGCCCAGATTCCCTGCGGCAGACGGCGCTGATTCCCGGGCGCGGGCCCTTCCGCCTTGGGCGGAGGCGGCACGCCTGGTCACCTGTTGCGCGCTCTGCAGCCGACCGCACTGATTTCGGACAACACTGATTCCCATGCGCTGCTTTCATTTTTCCTGTGAGGACGAAGGTGATTTCGGACAAAAGGACGCTGATTCTTGGGCTTAGCCTGATTGCATGATAGTTCAATCAATTTCGTCTTCAAATAATAATAATAATTCGTGCGTCAAAAACTCATAATAGGAACATGTCCGGGATAAAAAAAAATAGGAATATTACAGATACATAGGTAGTAATATGTCTCTCACGTACACAAAAAACTCTATGTGTGTACGCATGGAGAGATGTGTTAGGCACGTCGTACTCAGCCTCGGCGAGGAGCTCGTGGGGGAGGCGTTGAATGGCCGTACTTGCGGGGTGCCCGAACATTACGGGGAGGAGTGATGGACTCTTCATCCCGTTGTTCTGAAGATTCGGGAGACGGGGTACATATCACTGGTTCATATTCTGAATATTCAGGAATTAAACTAGAAGTTGCGCCCGTAGGGTTATAACCAAAGAATTCGGTAAGTATTTCAGGGAACCAGTGATGTTCCGACGTTTTCTGGTTCATGCATCTGATGATGACGACCCTGCAATGGGGGCATAGTGAATCCATAACCGGCCGCCATCTTGCCCCACGTAGACTCAATAGTATCCTGTTTATGGAAAGAATTTATAAATAATAGGCATGGCATGTATGATATATAATGATGTGTCCTGGTATGCATTGATGTGGTTGAGACGTGGGCAAAAAATTAACATACTTGTGTCGTGTTGAACCGCTCCGAACGACACTCTGGTGGATCCATATTGTGTCCTAAACCAGCTCCCGTCCCCTCCCATGTAGGATATGTAGTTTCCTATTCACGTAAAATTTTTGTAAGTAGTGGACGGTAGAATATTGTGACTTAGTATATATTTAGTATATATGAACACCTGTGTCGTGTTGCGCATATGTGAACCCTCTCCTTCAGTATAGGAGTACCGTCCTCCGTGCGGGCTAGCCCGTGGAAAAGAATTCTCCTCCTATTATAAGCATCATCATACGTGATCAAAATATTGTATATATGTACAAGTACAAAAAAATAGATATATGAAAAAATGATATTTGTTTACTATAAGATAAGACCTGTGTGCCGCCATGAAGAAGAGACGAGTCCTGCCTAGAAAATGTTGGCGCGGTAGTCCTACCCGACATGGTACGACGCGGATGGATCGGGTGTCGTTGGCTAGTGCCCACCTCACTTGGTCTGGATGATGGCGCTTCCGGCATGTCGTAAGCTTGCGGGATAGTGTCATCTCTCGTGCAACCAAATCTCTGAAGACCGCTCATGGCCCTATTGAAAATGCGCCTCATCAATGACTTGCCAGTTGTAGAATTCATGTTAGCCAGTCCTAAAGCGCGTTGTGAATCCCGGGCGAATTCGCGGTAGTCGGCAATCTGAACAAAATAAAATTGGTATAACATAAATTGATAGAATTGGAAGCACGAGCAATTAACCAAATAAAATATATATACCGTGGTTTCACGATCGTAAGCTGATGACCGTTGAATCCCTCGAACCAACTGGTCGTCTCGTGTGATCTCTTCTGTCCTTGATGGTGGAGCGGCTGTAAGTAGAGTACGCGTGCTATTTGAATACCACCGATTGTACGTTGGGGTTGTATGATGGTCGTAAGGCCTGCATAATTTTGAAATGTCAATCTTAATTTTAATTAGCACGTTAGTCAGAAGAATAAATAGAAAGACTAAATTACCTGTTTTCTACAACTAAATTTGACAATGCTTCATTATTCCATATCTGTATCCAGGACAGATTACGAGCACTCCAGTCACAACAATTTTGGCCTTTATTGTCTTGCCTACAATCAAATGGACGGACATCCTTTATTAAAATGACCAAGCCTAATGTTGAAAAATAACATGAGGCATTGAACTTACGTATGTATTCCCTCGTCCACTCGTCTCGGTGGTGGTGGAGGGACAACCTGATAGAGACCAAACTGTCGCATGACACGCTCGGGATTATATGGCTCAACCATCCACATAAATAATAGTGTGCATCGTGTCATCCACAAGTGCTCATATGTGAAGCAATCCGGTGTGACTGGCTGATCACCCCATATAGCACGAAGATCATCATTGGTCCACGGGTTCCATGTGATGGTGGTCTCATCAAGACGCTCGAACTCTTCGTGGTATTCGAGGTAGAAACCGTGTACCACGAGTGTCGACCACCGTCTTCTAGCATGTGTCCACCGGCTTGCAAAAGTAAGTGGGGCATGTTCTTCCTGTCTAAAATTGTATGGGTGGATTTTCTCTCGGCTGCCTATCAGGGGACGTCCAACAGGTAGGTACTCCCACGACCATAGCTGAAGAAACTCATAGCTAACAGCAAGGACATGAGCCGTTTTTGCCGCCTTGGTTTTCTTGGTGGCATCACATAACCCCCTATACGTATATACGAGCATAGCTGAACCAAAGCTGTATCTTGGGTAGTCGGGTAAAGGATCATCTACTATCCTCTCCGCAATTGTAATAAGACTGGGGAAAACTATGTCACCGTGTACCGAAGAGATACAACAGATAAGCAAATAGATGCTTACGTTGCCTATCAGGTGATGCATTGGCAGGAATTTCACTAAAATTGCTTACTGGCCATGCTATAGGTACACCTCTAGGACGCGTTCCACTGCGTGTGTTTGCAGGCATATTGACCCCGAGCCTAACTTCTAGATTATCCTTCCAGTGACTAGAATATGCTAGAGGGACCAATGCCTCACCGCTTATTGGCAAAGCAGTGATTAAGGCGACATCTTTAAGGGTAGGAACCAACTCCCCACAACGTAAGTGAAAGGTGTGAGTCTCCGGTCTCCAACGATCAACAAGAGCTGATAGAAGAGATGGGTCTAACATTAATTTTTCCTCGCTAGACGTAAGCTTACAATAAGCAAGAAGTCCATATGCCCGAAGGTGGTCCACGAAAGCATCACACCGCCAATTGTGCTTAATGGTTCGCAGCCTAAAAGCTTGTGGGGGTTCTACATAGGCCCGAGGGTCTAACCAGAGGTGGCAACGGTGACCGGCGTCCCACGAACCCTGCAACAGCTCTGGCACATGAGACGCCATTACCTGCATAACGAGTACAACTTAATTAAAATAGATAACAAGTACATATTTATTAAAATACATGACAGGTACAACTTAGTGAAATAAATAACAAGTACAACTTAATTAAAATACGTAAAATCTGTCAATATATCAGAAAATTCGTACCTTCTTGTAGTACTTGTTCGTTCACAAAATGGTGAACAAATGTCTTCAAATCGTAGCCACTCTACGAGAGTTGGTGGCACACTAAGCAGAGAGCAGCACACCAAAACTTCTACGCTCTAAGCCAGCTACGTGCATGAACTAGTGTTGAGAGGAGTAGTTAACTCAGGAACCACAACCAGTGTTGAGAGGAGCAGAGAGCAGAGAGAAGTAGAGAGCAGAGAGGAGTAGACAGCAGTATATAAGGAGAGAGGGATGCTCTCTTCCGCGCGCAATTCACTCCTCGCAATCAGGTCGTCTGCTCTCCTCGGAATCAGTAGCAATCACAGCAGTGTCAAAAGCTTGTCCCGGTCGGAAGAAAATGCAGCGCTTTCGGCCGTTCGCGCGTGACTGTGCAGCGAATAAAGTTACATGCATGAAAATCAGTGCGGTCGGCGCAGAGCGGGCAACCGGTGACCAGGCGTGCCGCCTCCGCCCAAGGCGGCAGGGCCCGCGCCCGGGAATCCGCGCCGTCTGCCGCAGGGAATCTGGGCCCGCCTGCCGCGTCGCGTCGCGCGCTATACGGGGTGCCGCCTCTGGCCGTGGCGACAGGCCCTGCCGCCTCCGTCGGTGGCGGCATGTGCCACGCGTCGGCTGGCCAGCCTGCCGCCACGGTAGATTTGGCTTTTACACTCGCAGGTGGTTCTTTTTGACTTTTCACATTTTGAGGTGGTCTCATCTGCCAAAAATTCGCGGGGCGGCGCTCCGACGGGACGGAGGATGGCGGCCAAGGCGGTGCGTCGGCGAGGCGGCGCGGCGCTCCGACGGGGGCGGAGGATGGCGGCCAAGGCGGGGCGGCGCTCCGACGGGACAGGACACGGGGAGGCTCGGCCATGGCGTTTCCTGATTGTGAGGAGAAGAAGCGAGGCGAGATAAGGCTGGCCCCGCCATGGCTCGTGCGCGATCGATACGGGGGATGGAAACGCTCCATCCCCCGGGTGATTCTCAGCCTTTTCCTTTTGTTTTTGCATGTACATCTCTATCTGTGGCCCATTGTGGGAGTGTACCGGCCAGCCCCACTACAAACCTGGGCAGCGAGCCACGGTAGGCTTCTTGCTGGGCCGCTAGATCCGATTAGGAGACGTCCCATTCCTGCACCTCCCACCGCCGCCCGACAGAGCTCTGGTGCGGGTGGCAGCGCCGATCTCCACCCTCCCCGGAGATCTTCCGGTCGCCCGCGTGCTCCCGTGGCACACCAGTCACCACCACTCTCGTACCCACAGAGGCCACCACTTCTCGTCTCCAGCGAATTCGTCCCCACACGCGGTGTACCTAGCTGCCGCCGTCGACCTTCTCCTCATCCGCATCCAGAACTCTAGAAGGTTAATCCTCTTCTCCTCCTCCTCCTATTGAAGGCGGCTAGTCGATTCGAGTCTACCTATTTCCATTTCGCGAGCTGTTGTGGGTTCTGATGTTGTACATTTGTAACGGCAGGAAAGATAGCTCAGTCAAACGTTGGTTGATGATCCTTTTATGAGCAGCAATGTCTGAAACAAGCCAATTGTCACAGTAACCTTTTCTAACTATTGGATTGCAAATTATGGTTGTATCTGATGCCATGCAGTTTACTATGGGGATGCTAATTGAGTTGAAAATCAGCACAATATACAGTAAGAATTACTGAGACATATCGAGTCCCGAACATTTTGAGAATCAGCGTAGTATATATATATATATTTTCATTTGCAGCGCAGGGTAGCCTAGCCTGGAGATGAAACTGTTAGTTTGCAAGATCGATTAGGTCTAGATGTTCACAGTTATTATCCAATGACTATGTCTATGTGAATGTTAACGAGAGAGAATTCGAGAGGGAGAGAGAGGACAGAGAGAGAGAGAGAGGAGAGATAACACCTTGTGATCCTTTCGAGGATGATCCTGAGAAGGTGGACATGGTGTCGATGGTGACTGCGAGGAGTGGCGGCGGTGGTGGAGCTTCCCGTTGGTCCTGCACTAACCCTAGATCGGATGGGTGTATCGGTGGGGTTTGGTGGCAGAGATGAACCTTGTCATTTGTGCCACCGACCCCCACCTGTCTTTATAGTGCAGGCAACAGGGGCCCACCAACCAGATGTGGTTGGGCGCCCCCGATCAGGGCGCATTGACCAAGGGGGGCACGAGGTGGCCGTTGGGCCACTCGTGAGATGAGATCAATCTAACATTCTCCCCCTTGATCTCAACTTTTACTTTTTAACTTTATACCTTTTACTTTTACTTGTTTCATCACATATTGATACATAGAGCATGTTTCATCGTCACAGCTCAATTGCCGATAGAATCAGACAGCTACAATATACCTTTCAGTTTTGAAACAAAAACTATTACTTTTCGGGCCTCTCTCAATCCAGGAATCATAGGCTTTCCATTAAACCCATGCCGGCTATGTGATCTTTGAACACACTGGGTGGTAAGCCTTTCGTTAGCGGATCCGCAAGCATATCCTTTGTCTTTATATGCTCGAGACTTATAGTTTGATCCTGGATTTTATCCTTCACAACATAATACTTTATTTCTATTGGCTTTGTAGCATTACTCGACTTGTTGTTATGAGCATAGAATACTGCGGGCTGGTTGTCACAGTACATCTTTAGTGGTTTGCAAAAGCAATCTACCACTTTCAAGTCGGGTATAAATTTCTTTAGCCATATCGCCTGCCCCGTGGCCTCATAACATGCTATAAACTCTGCATACATCGTGGATGATGCAACTATTGACTGTTTGGAGCTTCTCCACGAAATAGCTCCTCCTGCGAGAGTAAACACGTATCCTGAAGTGGATTTTCTATCATCTTTGTCTCCCGCAAAATCAGCATCTGAATACCCTCTTATCTCTAGGGAATCAGATCTTCTGTATGTTAGCATGAGGTCCTTGGTGCCTTGCGCATAACGCAATGCGTTCTTTACCATTTTCCAGTGCTCTGTGCCTGGATTCTCTTGATATCTACCGAGTACCCCGGTGATAAAAGCTAAGTCAGGGCGAGTGCACACTTGTGCATACTGTAAGCTTCCAACAGCCGAAGGATATGGTACTAATTTCATTTGATCGATCTCATATTGGTTCTTGGGACATTGGAATTTCCCAAAACTATCGCCCTTGACTATAGGAGCAGGTGTGGCAGAACTCGCATGCATATTAAACCTTTTGAGAACTTTCTCAAAATATGCCTTCTGCGATAGTCCTAAGACTCCATTCGTTCTATCTCGGTGAATCTCTATGCCCAAAACATATGAGGCTTCACCAAGATCCTTCATATCAAAGTTTGAGGATAAGAACTTCTTTGTTTCTCGTAGAAGACTGACATCACTGCTAGCAAGCAAGATATCATCCACATACAAGATTAGGAAAATGTATTTCCCACTTTTGAACTTTGCATAAATGCAGTTATCCTCAACATTCTCTTTAAATCCAAAACTCTTTATTGTATCATTGAATTTTAGATACCACTGTCTAGAAGCTTGCTTTAATCCATAGATGGATTTCTTTAGACGACATCCCATATCTTCCTTGCCTTCCATGATAAACCCCTTGGGTTGTTTCATGTAGACCTTTTCTTTTAGATCTCCATTCAAAAATGCCGTCTTTACATCCATTTGATGTAGCTCTAAATCAAAATGTGCAACTAGTGCCATTATGATTCTGAAGGAATCCTTACATGAGACCGGAGAAAATGTCTCATTGTAATCTACCCCTTCTCTTTGTGTAAAACCTTTTGCCACAAGACGTGCTTTATACTTTTCTACATTCCCATTAGAGTCATACTTTATTTTGTAGACCCATTTACAACCTACTGTTTTGGCTCCTTTGGGAATATCCTCTAAGTCCCAAACATCGTTGGAACTCATCGATTTCATTTCATCTTCCATAGCCTCCACCCATCTAGATGAGTGACGGCTTCTCATGGCTTCTTCATATGAGGTGGGATCACCTTCCTTATAAGCCGTTTCTGTGTTATAAACTTTATAATCACTAGAAATAGCTGACTTTTTACGTCTTGTAGACCTTCTGAGGCCTTCATTCTCTTGTTCATGTCGTGCCTCAACTTCTGGCACATCCTCTTGAGAAGACTGCTGCTCCTCCCTTTCATGCTCAACTTCGGGTTCAGTCGGCTCCTGACGAGCAGGTTCCGAATCTTCACCTCTAGTTGTCATGGTTGGAGTCACAACAGGTGCTTGCACCGCAACCTCAGGGGTTGACGATGCAGGTACAACAGGTAGCGAGAAAAACGGCTCTTGAATCATCGGATTAGGTGCACACACCCTCTTCTCCTCAAGATCAATTTTCCGAGTTACCATGCTCCCCCTCATCATTTCGTCCTCTAAGAAGACCGCATGTCTCGTTTCTACAAACTTTGTGTATCTGTCTGGACAGTAGAAACGATAACCCTTTGATCTATCAGGATAGCCAATGAAATGGCAACTCACTGTTTTGGTATCTAACTTTGCAATGTTTGGATTAAACACTTTTGCCTCAGCTGGGCTACCCCACACCCTGAGGTGCTGTAGGGATGGAACTTTTCCTGTCCACAGCTCGTACGGTGTTTTGGGCACCGACTTGCTTGGTACTCTGTTGAGAATGTGAATGGCGGTTTTAAGTGCCTCCATCCATAATCCCAATGGCAAAGTGGAATAACTCATCATACTGCGTACCATATCCATAAGAGTACGATTACGCCTTTCAGCTACTCCATTTTGCTGAGGTTCGCCCGGCATTGAATACTGGGCTACTATGACATTCTCCTGTAAGAACCTTGCAAAAGGTCCAGGGACTTGGCCATATGGAGTGTGTCTGCCGTAGTACTCCCCCCACGGTCAGATCTCACTATCTTTATTCTTTTATCATGTTGATTTTCAACTTCAGCCTTGAATATCTTAAATTTATCCAACGCTTCAGATCTTTCTTTAATTGGATATATGTATCCATATCGGGAGTAATCATCTGTGAACGTTATAAACGAGTCATAACCATCCACACTTTTCACAGGAAATGGTCCACAAATATCGGTGTGAATAATTTCCAGTGTTGCTGTACTTCGGTTTGAACCCTTTTTAATTTGCTTTACATACTTTCCTTTAATGCAATCTATGCATTGCTCTGTTTCTGAGAACTCTAGCGGAGGAAGAGTATCATTTTTTATTAGTCTTTCTATTCTCCCCCTTGAAATATGGCCCAAGCGACAGTGCCATAATTTTGACGAGTCACGAGTTCTCTTTCTTTTCTTTTGTTCGTTATTCGAACTAGAAACATGCTCATTCATTCTACACACATAATAAACTTTTTCACGCAAAGATAATAAATAAAGCTCATTATGGAGGAAAACTACCCCATATGGCACAGTTGCCATGTCCAAAATAACGCTCATGTGTACTTTCCTATTACCAGCTGTTTGATTAGCTGAGTAGCATATACCTTTGAAGAGCCAATGAAATGACTCTTTATCTTTTCTAGGTAATCCCTTACGGAAGCACACTCTGCAACTGAGTCCACAATGGCGTTCTCAATTGTATTCTTTATAAATTTCATACACTTGTATGTTGGCTATTAGCCACTTTCTATTTTCAACGGAATATGACAACTCCAACGGAGCATAGTCCCTTTTCTTTCTTTCCCATGTAGCATCATCATCACATGGCTCTCTAACAGGCTCTTTTGGCATGACAGGCTGTGGAGTGTTCACAACCCAGTCAACCTTAGCACACACGAAGGCTAAATCCACCTTCTTCCTTTATTCACTTTAATTGTCACCTCTGAGGGTTGAAACGTGCTTGATGCAACTCAGCAAGTAGTACCTTCCTTAAAACCACAATGAAGTGAGAAAAATAACAACAATTGCATGTAATAATCCAACGTTGGTTAAAATTATAACACACAACTGTTTATGCAATTATGACTATATCACCGTTGGGCAGAAAATAGCAATAAAAGCATATATGAGACTATAACAATTAATCATGATAATGTTATTAACAACGTTGGTTATATAATAACATAAATCACAACTATCACTTTAACATGCTCTTAAAAATAATTCTCACTTTAGTACTATTTTCTTTATTAAGAGCACTTTTATTCAATTAGCAGCGGAAAAACATGAATACATAATTCATACTCTTTATACTTTATACGAATATTTCATTCACTTTTGTATTCCCTAAAACAATAATTTCGTTGGAAATAATTGAGTAGGAAAAAACTAGATCAATTTGCCCAAAATTTTGGACAAACAACAATTAATTCTGCTTCTGAAATTAAAAAAACACAGAACAGAAAAAAAAAATTGGGCAGAAAAAACCAGTCCAACCATTTCTTTAGCCCGGCCCACGGCCTGTCTTACGTTGCCGCGCCCGCGCGGCTCTTTATTAACTGGCGCCCAGCGCCTGGCTCTCAGAGAAATATGGCCCAGCAAGCCCAGGCATCGCGTTGGCGACACGGAGATATCCGTCGCCCACGCGCCCCCCACTCTGAACAAAAACCGGCCCATGGCCCGCTCCCACGAGCTGCGCTCGCTGCTGTGGCCTCTTCTCTCTTTGTTGCTCCCGCGCGGTGGAAAACCGCCGCCAGGGCCCACGTTGGAAAACCAGCTTTCGGCCCGAGAGCCCGCGTTGAGCTAGGGATTCGATCTCATCCGTTGAGGTCGATCGGACGGCTGTCCGGGCTCCTCGCTGGAACAAAACGGGCAGGGAGAGCCCCCGATGGGAACCCTAGTTCCATTGCCCCCCACGCCTCTGTGTCTCTGCCCCGCGCGGCGGAAATCCGCGCCCGCCGCCGGCCGCTCCCGCGCTCCACCGGAGACGGCGGTGAACGCCGTTGCTCCGCGCGCCCTCAACCTCTCTCTTTCTTTCGCCCCAACGGGCTTCTCTCGGGATATGCGGTAGGCGGCGGCGCGCCACCGCGCAAGATCCCCTCCCCCACCCTTTCTTTTCTATTCCGGCGCCTGCCTCTGTGACACAGAGAGAACACGGGCTCGCCTCCTTTTCGTGCTTTCAAACGGTGAAGCGAAAACGGCGTCGTGGCCATTCCCCTCGCCGGTCGTGCGTCTCCTTTGCTGTGAGCGTGCCGCCGTCGAGCGATTTGTCCGCGGCGCCCCCCTTTTTCTTCTTTTCCGGCATGCCCTCGAGGAGCTCCGGTTGTTCTTCTCCCGGATGCCTCGGCTTGCCGATGCGCATCCGGGTAGAGAGGAACGGCGCGGCCTTGCGGCGGCACACTTTGCCGGTGGGCCTCGCGGCTCCAGCCCGGTAAGGACGAATCCCCTTCTTTTTCTTTTGATCTGTTAGGGTTTAGGGATTTTCTTTCGGGTGGATTCTTTCCTTTTGTGTTCTTTCTTTTTCTTTCACCGAAGAACAACTAGAACCTAGCACCAGATCTGATACCAATGTTAGTTTGCAAGATCGATTAGGTCTAGATGTTCACAGTTATTATCCAATGACTATGTCTATGTGAATGTTAACGAGAGAGAATTCGAGAGGGAGAGAGAGAGGACAGAGAGAGAGAGAGGAGAGATAACACCTTGTGATCCTTTCGAGGATGATCCTGAGAAGGTGGACATGGTGTCGATGGTGACTGCGAGGAGTGGCGGCGGTGGTGGAGCTTCCCGTTGGTCCTGCACTAACCCTAGATCGGATGGGTGTATCGGTGGGGTTTGGTGGCAGAGATGAACCTTGTCATTTGTGCCACCGACCCCCACCTGTCTTTATAGTGCAGGCAACAGGGGCCCACCAACCAGATGTGGTTGGGCGCCCCCGATCAGGGCGCATTGACCAAGGGGGGCACGAGGTGGCCGTTGGGCCACTCGTGAGATGAGATCAATCTAAGAATTATTGAGACATATCGAGTCCCGAACATTTTGAGAATCGGCGTAGTATATATATATATATTCATTTGCAGCGCAGGGTAGCCTAGCCTGGAGATGAAACAAGTGGCTTAGGGTCATTTCTGGACACTGAAAGCTTCATATAGTCGTTGGCTTTTAGCCTGCTGTAGATTCCTAAAAAAAGCTCCATATAGTTCTGGTGCAATGTAACCCACTGTTTCTTTGGTTGCAGTTACTGTAATGATCCTTTGATCCCTTGCGCATGGCATTGCAAGGCTAAGAGCTTAATTCTCCTATAGGAATTTCCTCTAGCGGTCAGTGGAGAAATATATTGTCCATCAACTAGGAAAAAAATGTAGGTGTGGACTGGCAGACAGAAAAAACAAAGTACAACTCCCTTATGAGATTTGATCTGATGTTTCCCTATGTAGCTGTAAATATATAGATCTGATCTTTCCCTATGAAAACTACGTACGAGTCCTTTTCTTCTTAACGATAAGGCATAACACCTGTTAGGTTCCTTAAGAAAGAGTTATCCATCTGTTTATATCAAAGGACGTTTGCAATACGGAGATATTCTGCAAAAAGTACAACAGATAGTAGTTTTTTGCTTTATATAAGAATTTTTTTGCTCATAATCTTATTAGCTATCTTGTCGGGATTGTTTCAGTTCACCTGGGACTTGATACATCTGATGCTTGAGGTGGAGCTAAGGAGTGCACATCCAGCCTATCCCAACTTGTTTGGGGCTGAAAGGCTTGGTTGTTGTTGTTGTATGTTGCAAGGAAGTTATTATCCATGCTGATCGCGCTATATCCATGGTACCTTCCAAGACTTTCATGACCTCATACATTTTGGTCCTTATTTTGCAACCAAACTGAAACACCACATCATGAGCCTCATCATCTGAATTGCTTCTTGCTTGTGTACTTGCATGGCAGTACTGTGCTTGTCAACCAAATTTGCTAAACAATCACTCTTCACCTTTTCTCTAGTAGGGAAATAAGATGGATTCTCTCTTTAGACCGGGAATAGTCGAGGCTCTTCCTTCCGCTGATGATCTCTATAACCACAATGCCAAAGCTGTAGACGTCAGCCTTATCTGTGATTTTTGATGTTAACCACTCAGGATCTAAATAGCCAGGTGTGCCTCTCATTCTAGTAACCACTTGGCTCATACCCCTGTCAATTAGCTTGCATAGTCCAAAATCAGAAAGTTTTGCATTGAATTTGTCATCCAAGAGGATATTTTGTGGTTTGACATCCAAATGAGCTAATATTTTTGTGCAATCCCTCATGAAGATAAGAGAGGCCCTTACCTACGTGAGTAATAATCTTGCACCGTGTGCTCCAATCCTTGGGAGAAACATTTTTATCATGTTGATGATAGTTCCACCTGTCCAAAGATCCTTTCGCCATATACTCATATACTAAAATTCTGTGAGATTTCTCTGCACAAAAGCCCATCAGTCTCACTAGATTGATATGATGAATGCTGCCAATTGTCTGAACCTCCGCCAATTCTTTGTGACCTTTCCTTCTCCCTGTACACTCGAGGTTGAAATTGTTGTCTGTAAACCTTTTACACCCATGTGATCTCTTTGCAACCCTTTATTATCCTCTATAGTCATATTACCAAATCTAATAGCTTGTTGTGAAAAAGAAAATGGCCGAACTGCCCTTGTTTCGTCACTTCTATTTTTCAAGACCTGGGAGCTATACATTTTAACCATTTAGAATACACGCATATATATCGTTGTTCTTTTGTGCGAAATATTTGTACTACTCTTGAGAGGGATTTACTAGTTTTCATGTCAATGTTAGATATATGTGTTATATTATGTTAAAAAATTATGTTATTCTGCCACATGGTCTAAAACTATTGCGCTATGTGGATAAAATTATTTGCTCCATTAGTTGTGGTGTGCTATGGTTATAACAGTACGATTACCTGTCAGATCCTACTGTATCAGGAAATTTATAGAATCCATTGATACTTTCAGAATCAGCATATTTTTAATGTTGTATTGTTCGACACGGACACTTAGGAACAACAACAAGCAATGGTTGGCTTCTCGTATATACCAACAACTATTTGCAAGCCATTTCCATATGCTTTACACTTTACTGTGCCGTACCAAGTCATAAACATTTTAAGAATCACCATAATATTTATATATCTATTTTATGCATGAGGTGGTCTGTAGAATAAATAAATAGCTTAGTTGTTAACAGGTTCATCACTGTTGCCATCTGTGATTTACATAGAAAATTGATGATTTCCATTTCCAACAACCTGACTTGTAGGATATTGTCCTAAAGTTCTGAGAATCCTCCAGCTGCAGTCAGTACGACGATGTTTTTGGTACATTACACACAGCGTTGCAAGCCCAAAATCTTAATTCTCCGGATTAATATTGTAGAAAAATCTCTAGCAGTCAGTGGAAGAAGAAGATTGGTCATCAAGTACAAGTACATCTACGAAAACATGTAGGTCCTCTGGAGTCATACAAAACTAACAGAAATTACGAATGCATCATCATTTTATAGTTTTGTTGCTATCAGGGTCAAGTCGTCCTTTAAACCTTATAAACCCTATGTACCTCAATACTTTTCTTATACAACCCTAGCAGAAATTGTGCAGAACTTGAAAGCACCCTTGCGTTACTGACTGATTGGTGTTTATGATTAGTCCCTCAAACTTCTTGCTTTCAGTTAGTGCCTTTTTCTGCTTTATTTATATAGGAGCTACCGAGCTAGCAGCAATTTGAGTCATGCTAAGTAAAGTAGAATCTTTCCTATTAAAACTAGGAATTAATCGATAACAAGTCATTTTTCTTAATGGAAAGCCAGAATACCTGTTATATTTTTAAAAAGATAATTATTCATTTGTTTAGATCTAAGGGCGTTTTTTATATTGAGATTTGCAAAAAATAGGTTAATTCAAGATAAGTGAATTCAGAAGTTCAGTTTGTAGAAATTTGAGAAAATATAACACATCATGGCATTTGCTTTACATAAGAAAAATCTCTTCAATATAATCTAATTGTATCTACTCTAAATTGTTTCAGTTCACCTGGGTCCTGATACATCTGAGGCTAGAGGTGGTGCTGAGAAGCTCATGTTCCTAGCAATGCCAAAATTTGCTAGACTTCTAGCAACAAAGTTGTGCTCTATGTTGGTCTCTGCATTCTTGGTACCTTCCAGGACTTTGACGACCTCAGACATTTGAGGCCTTCTTTTGCAATCAATCTGCAGACACCACATTGCAAGCTTCATCATCTGAATTACTTCTTGCTCATGTGCTTGTACATCGTTACTGTTCTTGTCAATCAAATCTACCAACTGATCACTCTTCACCTTTTCTTCCAATATGGTAATAAGATGCAGGCTCTCAACAGACCGGGAAGTGTCAAGGTTCTTTCGTCCGCTGACGATTTCCATGACCACAACACCAAAGCTGTAGACGTCGGCCTTTTCCGTGATGTGCGATGTCAACCATTCTGGAGCTAAATAGCCAGGTGTGCCTCTCATTCTAGTAACTACTTGGCTCATATCCCTATCAATTAGCTTGCATAGTCCAAAATCAGAAAGCTTAGCATTGAAGTTTTCATCTAAGAGGATATTTTGTGGCTTGACATCCAAATGAGCAATTCTCTTCATGCAGTCCTCATGAAGATAAGAGAGACCCTTAGCTATGCTAGTGATAATCTTGCATCGCACCCTCCATTCCAACAGAGGTGTTACACGCAATAGCAAAACAACGATGAAATTAAGCAAGATCGAACCAACGGGGACACGAGATTTTAACGTGGAAAACCCTTCCAATGAGGAAGAGAAAAAACCACTGGCGCCAGCCAGCAATACTTCACTATTTCGGGTGAGGTTACAATCGCGCCGGGATTTACAATGTATGGCTTATCCCGTGCGGCGGCTTACAAGAGGTATTTAAAGGCGGTCCTGACCTAACTAGGTCGGTAACTGTGTATCCAACTCCGACTCGGTATCAACTCGGCCCTAAGCCTCCGGCGACGGGCCTCCGCGTAGCGAAGGCCGAACTTTCCTTTATCTTCATATGAATTTGGATCACCATAAAATAACACTCCACCTTGAGACAAATTCCCTCTTGTAGCATAAATGAGAACCTTCACCTGAAACACACAAAGAAAAACACCTTCGGCGCCAAATAGCCTCTTGGGCTAAGCAGTGATACCAACTAAGCTCGAGCAAAGCTCAAACTTAGAAATAGGAACTGGCTTTGTCATCATATCAGCAGGATTATCATGAGTACTAATCTTGCATACCTTCAGCTTACCTTGTGCAACAACATCACGCACATAATGGTACTTGACATCAATGTGCTTTGTTCTCTCATGGAACATCTGATCCTTAGTAAGGTAAATTGCACTCTGACTGTCGCAAAATAGGTTAAAGCAAGTATCATCTCCACAAAGCTCAGCAAACAAACCTTTCAACCAAACTGCCTCTTTGCATGCTTCAGCAATAGCCATATACTCAGCCTCAGTAGTAGATTGTGCAACAACACCCTGCAAGGTAGCCTTCCAGCTAACGGCACATCCACTAATCGTAAACACATAACCTGTGAGGGATCTCCTCTTATCCAAGTCGGCAGCATAATCTGAATCCACATAGCCTGCGAGTCCCTCACCAGTCTTGCCAAACTTCAAGCAAGCTTTGGATGTGCCGCGAAGGTACCTGAAAATCCACTGAACAGCTTTCCAATGTTCTTTACCAGGATTAGCCATGTATCGACTGACCAAACTCATAGCATATGATAAATCAGGCCGAGAACACACCATGGCATACATTAAGGAACCAACAGCACTAGCATAAGGAACTCGTGACATATACTCAATATCTTTGTCAGTAGTAGGACATTGCAATGCTGACAACTTGAAGTGTGAAGCAATTGGAGTACTAACAGACTTTGCATCATGCATATTAAAACGATGAAGGACTTTCTTAATGTAATTCTCCTGGCTAAGAAATAGCAATCTAGATTTTCTGTCTCTAGAAATTTCCATACCTAGAATTTTCTTAGCGGGACCAAGATCCTTCATCTCAAACTCACTACTCAACTGTTTCTTCAATGTAGTGATTTCTTTCATGCTCTTGGCAGCAATTAACATATCATCAACATATAGCAGCAAGTATATAGGTGATTCATCAACAAATTTAATGTACACACAGCTATCATATTCAGACCTCTTAAAGCCATGTGACATCATAAAAGAATCAAACCTTTTATACCATTGTCGAGGAGACTGTTTCAAACCGTAGAGAGACTTCTTTAGCTTGCACACGAAATCCTCTTTACCAGGCACTATGAACCCTTCAGGTTGGTCCATGTATATTTTCTCCTCAAGTTCTCCATGCAAAAACGCAGTCTTCACATCTAACTGCTCAAGCTCAAGATCATGCATAGCAACAATACTAAAGAAAGTACGAATAGAACTATGCTTGACAACAGGTGAGAACACATCATTATAATCCACTCCTGGAATCTGACTGAAACCTTTTGCTACTAACCTTGCCTTAAACCTTGGAGGCTCACTGGGAGATAAGCCCTCCTTTCTTTTGAATATCCACTTACAGCGGACGGCCTTCTTTTGTTTAGGCAAGCGCACAATATCCCATGTGCCATTTTTCTCAAGTGATTGCATCTCTTCGTGCATTGCACCAATCCACTTGTCACGATCAACCGAAGCAATAGCTTCATTATATGTAGCAGGTTCAGCATCATTCTCCACCTGTTCTGCACAACTTAGAGCAAAATAAACAACATCACATTCCTCAATTAAACGAGTACGAGGTCCTTTACTCCTCTTCTCTCTGCGCTCTGCAATAGACAAATTTTCTTGCTGCACAATAGGAGGTGAGGGCGGCACAATATCCTCCTCATCAATTTCAGTTTCCTCCTCATCCAGGTGGTCTAGCTCCACCTGCAAACGAACTCGTGGTTCGTCCTCATCAGAAGAATCAGGCATAACATCAGTTGACAAACTGTCCTCATACATGACAGATTCATTAAACACAACACTCCTGCTAAAGAAAGTCTTTTTGGTTTCCGGGTTCCACAACTTATATCCTTTTACTCCAGAACCATAACCAAGAAATAAGCACTTAATAGCTCTAGGCTCTAATTTTCCATTATCAACATGAGCATAGGCAGTGCAACCAAAAACTTTCAGTTGTGAATAATCAGCTGACTCACCAGACCATACCTCAATAGGAGTTTTCTTGTCAAGAGGGATAGATGGTGACCTGTTGATCAAGTAGCAGGCAGTGTTGGCAGCCTCAGCCCAAAAACGCCTATTCATGCGGGCGTTGGACAACATGCAGCGAGCTTTGGAGATGATCGTCCTATTCATCCGCTCAGCTACACCATTCTGCTGAGGTGTGTATGGGATGGTGTGGTGCCTGACAATGCCTTCCTGCACACAATAATCATCAAAAGCATGCGAACAAAATTCGCCACCATTGTCAGTACGAAGCACCTTCACCTTTCTCTCAGTTTGCTTTTCAATCATAACTTTCCACTCTTTAAAAGCAGCAAAAGTATCATCCTTAGTTTTCATAAAATAAGGCCAAACTCTTCTAGAGTAATCATCAATGATAGTAAGCATATAACGAGCACCACCATAAGAGGGCTTACGTGAAGGCCCCCATAAATCAGCATGTACATAATCCAATGTACCTTTAGTGCTATGAACGGAAGCATTGAACTTAACTCTCTTATGCTTACCAAACACGCAGTGTTCACAGAACGGCAACTTACTCATATTGCAGTTCTTCAGCAGTTCTCTCTTCACCAATTCTGCCATACCATGTTCACTCATGTGTCCAAGCCTCTTATGCCAGAGGTTAGTTGTACTTGCATCATCATTAGTAATAACAGCAGCAGTACCAGACAAAGTGCTACCTCTAAGAATATATAACTTGGCAGAATTCATATCACCAATCATAACAATGAGAGAACCTTTTGATACCTTCAGGCGTTTATCCCCTCCGTCATATTTGTACCCGTCACAATCAAGGGTACTCAGCGAGATCAAATTTCTCGCCATGGATGGTATGTGTTTCACTCCCGTCAATGTACGTGTCATCCCTCCATGGGTCTTGATCTGAACAGATCCAACGCCAACAATGTGACATTTGTTGTCGTTCCCCACACGCACAAAATCTCCAGTCTGCACAGCTTCATAAGAACTGAACCATTCTTTGTTACAGCAAATATGAAACGAACAAGCAGTATCAAGAATCCACTCATCATCACGGGTAACACATGCAGTAAAAACAGCTAAGCATTCACCATCCGAACTATTATCACCAGCAACAACAGCAGCCTTACCAGTACCATTACCATTACCGTCAGATTTATTTTTCGGTTGGTATGTGCCGTTCCTTTTCTCCTTATTCTGCACCTTCCAGCAATCATCAATGGTGTGATTGGTTTTCTTATAGTACCTGCAGAACTTGTCTCGTCCTTTGGACTTTGAACGGCCCCTACTTTTATCTCTGTTGTTGTCGTTGTAGTTGTTATCTCGCTGCTCTGTTCTGCCTCGAACCTGCAATGCATCGCCTTTGGAGGACGATGGGTTAGACTGCACCATAGCTTTCATCTTTTCCCTGGTCTGCAGGGCCTCACAAACTTCCGCGAGGGTTAGTTCATCGCGGCTTAACAGTATGGTATCACGCAGGTTTGTAAAAGAACTAGGCAGCGAACATAACAGCAGGAGAACTAAGCCTCCGGCGACGGGCCTCCGCGTAGCGAAGGCCGAACTTTCCTTTATCTTCATATGAATCTGGATCACCATAAAATAACAAGAGGAGCACTATTGTCATGTCGACAGTAGATCCACTTGTCCAAGGATCCTTTGGGCATGTACTCATAAACCAAGAGCCTATGGGATTTCTCCGCACAAAAACCAATCAGCCTCACCAGATTGATATGATGTATGCTGCCGATTGTCTGAACCTCTGCCAAGAATTCTCTTTTTCCCTGACCTGCTTGATCCAAACGTTTAACTGCAATCATATCTTCACCGAGCTGTCCCTTGAAAACTGACCCAAATCCTCCTTCCCCAAGTTTGTTGCTGAATTGCTCTGTTGCAACTTCTAACTGTTGGAATGTGAACCTCGTTGGTGTTCCTTGTAGGTTTCCAAAATCTTCCTCCTCATCCTCCATCTCTTGGTGTCGTCTTGCTCTTCGTTTTTGTATGATGAA